>CAMTZB010000001.1:14975500-16217500 GCA_947086495.1 Morpho achilles | reverse complement strand
CATTAAGGCAGCAATCGCTATCTTCGATGACGACCTAAATGTTGTACAGTTCCCAAAACTCACCACGAATAACATAGCAGTGGTGGGGATCCGAACAAGGGATTGGGAGGTCGTGGTAGTGTCCTTTTATTTCGAGCCAGACGTACCCATAGAACGGTACCTGCAGAAGCTAAAAGACATAAAGCTAGCTATAGGCACCAGGAAAACCATTATCGGAGGCGACGCGAACGCCAAAAGTATATGGTGGGGAAGCCCAACAACCGACACAAGAGGCGAAGAACTGGCCGGAGTACTAAACGAGTTAGACCTACAACTCCTAAATACAGGTACAATCCCTACCTTTGACACTGTTAGAGGGGGAAAGAGGTACTCTAGTTTCGTAGATATAACGGCGTGCTCAACTGATATTCTGCACCTAATAGAAAACTGGGCCGTAGACGAAAGCCTCACTGGGTCGGACCACAACGGTGTGATATTCAAGGTCAATTTGCAAAAGTCCAAGGGAGTAGAAATTAAAAGAACAACACGTAAATACAATACTAAGAATGCAAACTGGCAAACTTTTAACGAAAAACTTGGGAAACTAATATTAGAAAGTAAACTGACAAAAATAGAAATACATAAATTAAAAACCAAAGAACAAATAGATGAAGTAGTTGATAGATTCACGAAAGTAATTGATCAGATATGCTTGGAGACTATGCCCAAAAAGAAAGCAAATCAAAAATTGAACATACCGTGGTGGTCCGAAAACCTCGCGAGGCTGAAGAAAGACGTAGCTACCAAGAAGCGCAGAATCAGGAATGCCGCCAAGATCCGAAGACCCGCAGTAGTCAATGAGTACCTGAAACAAAAAGAACACTACCAATTAGAGGTCAGAAAAGCACAAACAGAAAGTTGGAAGGAGTTCTGCGGGAAACAGGATAGGGAGGGGATATGGGAAGGGATATATAGAGTGATTAGCAGAACGACAATCAGAGGCGAAGATCAGCCTCTCGAAAGCCAGGGGAAAACACTGGACGCGAGGGACTCGGTGAAACTCCTGGCGGAAACCTTCTACCCGGAAGATGCGGAGAGAGATGATAACGCCGAACACCAAGAGATCAGAAATAGAGCTCGCAGAGTGAATGATGAGGAGCAAACTGAGGATTGGGACCCCGATTTACAATGGCGGAGCTCATTCGAGCGACAAAATCATTCAACCCAAAGAAGGCGCCCGGGTTGGACGGCTTCACCGCTGATATTTGCGACAGAGTCATAAACGCGGATCCGAATCTCTTCCTGGCTTTGTTCAACAAATGCTTAGCGCACCACCATTTCCCCAAGGGTTGGAAGGAGGCCGTCGTAGTAGTACTTAAGAAACCGGATAAACCCGACTACGCTTCTCCCAAGGCATATAGACCGATTGGACTATTACCGATATTTGGAAAGATCTTCGAGAAGATGATAGTGACTCGTCTCAAATTCCACTTACTTCCTAAGATGAGCAAATATCAGTTTGGCTTTATGCCACAGAGAAGCACAGAGGACTCCCTCTATACTCTAATGCAGTACATACGAAATAAAATAAATGCAAAGAAAATTATCACCATAGTATCACTAGACATAGAGGGAGACTACGATAACGCCTGGTGGCCAGCCATTAAAATTCGATTAGCGGAGGAAAAATGCCCCGTGAGATTGAGACGGGTCATCGACAGCTATCTCAGCGATAGACGCGTTCGCGTCAGATATGCCGGGGAGGAGCATATCCGGGAAACCAGTAAAGGGTGCGTACAGGGGTCTATCGGCGGCCCGATTCTATGGAACCTCATCCTGGACCCACTACTCAAAGGACTCGCTGAAAAGGGATACAACTGCCAGGCCTTCGCCGATGATGTCATTTTGATGTTCGATGGTGACTCCGCACTTGACATTGAAATAAAAGCAAACGCGGCACTCGAACAAGTTCGAGCGTGGGGTGCCGTGAATAAGTTGCGTTTTGCAGCACAAAAAACGAATGCAATTACCATAACGAGGAAACTTAAGTACGACACGCCACGCTTGAGCATGGGAGGAGTCAGCGTCCGCGTAGCTAATGAAAGTAAAGTAATGTAGCTTGGAGTCACCATCGACGACAGGCTGACATTTAACTCACACGTTGCGAAAGTAACCAGGAAGGCAACAAATGTCTATAAACAGTTGGCGAGTGCGGCGAAGGTCGGCTGGGGGTTGAATTCAGAGGTAATAAGGACAATATACATATCCGTTATAGAGCCAATCGTCTTGTATGCCGCCAGCGCGTGGGCTCCAGCAGCCCGTAAGTTAGGAACTCGCAGAGCCCTGGGTGTCGTACAACGTGGGATCGCTCAGAAAATATGCCGATCTTATTGCACGGTCTCCCTGAACTCAGCATTGGTGCTGGCTGGTATACTTCCGCTCGATCTTCGCGTATGCGAGATGGCCTCGCTATACGAAGCAAAGAGAGGAGTACCCCGGCCGGAGCTGAAGGGCAGGGAGATCGAGCGAATGGATTCTGCACTAAAAACTCCACACCCTGCGAAGCAAACAAACGTCAGTATTTCAAGCATGGTGGACCGGGAACAACAGGATAGTGGTACACCCGATATCCGTATATTTACGGACGGGAGCAAGATTGATGGCAAGGTAGGAGCGGCCATATCGGTATGGAATGGAAGCACCGAAACCAGAGCCATCAAGCTTGCTCTTACAAACTACTGTACGGTCTATCAGGCGGAACTACTGGCGATCTGCAGGGTGCCGAAATGTGTGCCGAAATAAATAAAAGTGGAGCGAAAACCTTCAGCATCCTGAGCGACTCCATGGCGGCCCTAGGAGCGGTGAGTAACCCCGGATGTCTCCACCCCCTCGCTGTAGAAACAAGGAGGAATATGGAACAAGCATTCCACTAAGGCAAAGAAATTACTTTGTCCTGGGTCAAAGCACACGTGGGGCTGGAGGGGAATGAAAGGGCGGACATACTGGCAAAAGAAGCAGCTACGACCAGCAAGAAAACACCAGATTATAGTCACTGCCCAGTCTCATTCGTCAAGCGTAGCATAAGAGCGGCAACTCTTGGTGAGTGGAACGAGCCGTATGTGACGGGTGAAACAGCGGGCGTAACAAAACTGTTCTTTCCAGACGCTCTGGAGGCTTACAAGGTGATTTGCAAAATAAAAACAAGCAGATGCACAACACAACTTCTGACGGGGCACGGTGGGTTCTCCGAATACTTGGCTCGCTTCAAGTGTAAGGAGAGCCCATCCTGCGTCTGCGACAGTACGGTGACAGAATCAGTAACGCATATTATATGCGAATGCCCGGTTCATTGCACTGATCGCCATGACACAGAACATAAAATAGGAACAAAAATAAAACCAGATAACCTGCATAAAATCATGATGAGTAAAGACAGAGATAAGTTCTTGGTATATTGCGATAAAGTAATAAAAACAGTAAACAGAAGGAATAAAACACGATAAGTAAATAATACTTAGATAATATCATAGGGATATTAGGCCTTAAGTATTAGACTGCCCGCGCTTTGCTAGACAAAGAATGGACCTACAGGCAAATATTGACGTCACGTTAACAGAATCAAACTTACATTATATCTTGGCTGATACCACAAAAAGACCCAAGTTATTAAAATACTTTGAACATATAATCACATCAACAACAAAACACAATAAAAATATACCAGGACACACTACCACCCCGTCTTTTACAGCAGATATTCAGGACAATCAAAACAACCAACTAATGATAAACAGCAACAACAGTTTCCTAGTACTTGGCGACAGAGGTGAACCGGGAATCAGGATTCGAGGAGTGGCTCTTTTCATGGATAATAATACAGAAAAAATTGGTATAAGTTTCTGCAACTCCAACGCGCGAAGTAGTGAAGTCATTTCACCCGGCTTAGCGGCTCTACTAAATGGAGGTACAGCACGAAACATAATGAAGCGCAGAAAATACGATGCACTACCGGAAACAACAGTGGCCTCAACGAAATGCAGGTTGGTTCGTACAAGGAACAAAACGGTAGCATTACTCGAATGGGACCATGATGAAACTCCTTTCACAAAGGCGTGTTCAATGCTGCAGAAACTTGGAGAGACTAACGATAGTGATGCACTCTCACCAAGGCGGATCAGCATGGATGCCATGGTTGTCGGGTACGTAAAAGGAACAGTGGAAGACTACATCGGATGTTTGAAAGCCTCAGAAAACCATGAGCTGGTGGTCTATGAAAATAGAGATGAAAACCTCGACTTTCTAAGACCATTAAATCCCAGAACCACTGACAACGTAAACCCGACCACTTCCACTTTAACGACGTTAAGTGGATCAGAAAGACTACAAAATATAAGAGACCACACAGGAAATGCAAAAACATACCAAAAATCTGCGACGGGAATAATGAAATTGACTATGAATACCATTAACACTATGATAAAAAGACAAACGGGTGATAGGAACAGGAAACGTGCAGAAACTGCTACAACACAGAAAGGAACTGCACTAACGACATTCGTAACACCAACCCACAAAATAAGAGAGGGAAAAACACCACCCAAGGAAACCCGGACCAGATCCGACATGGGTCTCATCGAACCCCCTATTCTCAGTATGGCAACAAAACCCGTTGAACATTTAATCAACGCTTTCACGGAATTCAAAGCAACCGTGGAAGCTGAAATGTTACTAAACCAGAGAACATGTAACAACTTAATAGAATTATACCGACTAGAAAATACGGGATTATTGAAAGTTAGACTCGACGAAGCAGAAGCAGCTATATACAATAACGAGACTTCTCAAACGATAATAGGAAACGAAACCGGAAGTCATATGGCTGCATATAGCGCAACAGCGGGGTTCGTAGATCTGAATGAAGACGAAACTCTGAAAACAGGAAAAGAAAAATTCAAAACTCCTTTATCAGACCCAATAGTCGTAATAGCAAAATGCACTAGGGTGATGCTAAACGACAAAATCATTAATGCAAACTCTATCGTAGCGGCAGAACCTACGGAACACTGGGAAGTAGGTGAATATAAATGGGTAAACGGAGTTCCAGGTTGTGGCAAAACAACATGGATAATAAAAAACTTCATCCTTGAGGAGGATCTTGTTATCACAACCAACACGGAAGGTGCAAGAGATCTGAGGGAAAAGCTGGCTTCTCAAATTGGACCAAAAGCCAATTCAAAGGTTCGAACGATGGCTTCAATGCTGGTCAATGGCTTCAAAAATCGCGCAAGAGTCAAATGCAACCGACTCATCATAGATGAAGCACTCATGAACCACTTCGGAGCAATCGTAATGGCATCAAAACTAGCGGGTGCCAGCAAAATTCTCATGATCGGAGACATAAACCAGCTCCCTTACATTGACAGAAATAACCTATTCACAATGAGTTATTATCGGCCAACCTCTATCACCAACATAAATCAACAACTACTCTGTACGCATAGAAACCCTTTGGACGTAGCCTATGCCATTAGTGAGATATATGATGGCATATACTCCTCCAAAGCTCAGGTGCGCTCGCTGGAAATCGAGAGGTACGCAGGTGCTTCAATACCGAACACGGAAAACACACTGTATCTCACTCACACCCAGAGCGAAAAGGAATCCCTGAAGGCCAAAGGCTATGGGAACAACAAGGGTTCCAGACTAAACACCATACACGAAGCACAAGGAGCTACGTTTGAGACAGTAGTGATCGTGCGTACAGTAAGCAAAACAACCAAACTTCACAACAGCATCCCTCATGCCGTAGTAGCGGTAACGCGTCAAACAGGCAAGTGTATTTATTACACAGATATCAATGATGATGCAATTGCTTACTTCATCTTAAAAGCAAAGAAAGCATCATCCACAGATATAAGGGAACACAACATCAAGATGGCAATGAAAGATAGAAACATGGAAATTGTAGAAAAAATTATTAACAACGTATAATCCCAAAGTAATAGTTCAGTATAAGAGTAAATAGAAATTTCAAAAAAAAAAAAATTAAAAAAAAAAAATTAAAAAAAAAAATTAAAAAATTAAAAAAAAAAAAAAATTAAAAAAAAAATTAAAAAAAAAAAATTTAAAAAAAAATGTTTTTGATGCATTAGAGTAAGTTCGTTTTAAGTACAATAAGAAAACAACAGATTCAATAAACAAAGTAACTAAACAAAGGCACGGACAAAAAGTCTGTGGTATGTAAAGTAACATATATATAAAAAAAAAAAAACCTAACCTAACCTAACCTAACCTAACCTAACCTAACCTAACCTAACCTTACCTAACCTAACCTAACCTAACCTAACCTAACCTAACCTAACCTTTTTTTTTTTTTATACAGGAAAAAACCCCTTATGGGTACCACCGACCGACGGGGACGATCGGTGGTTATGTCGGACTCGCACCGACTAAAACAACCTGTATGCTCCACCACGCTGCTGGTGGCGGGTATAGGGTACCCATGAAGACATGCCCCCAATCCCCGCCAGCAGCAACTCTGTATCCCAGAGTGCGCCACCTCTGGGTCGGGGCCTCTCTAAAAGTGGCCCCTCCCTCCGCTGGACGATGCATCGGGAGCACCAGATGCATCGAACGCCTCGGGGACCTTATAAGGAGGGCGTCCGATTAACCCCGTTCGGAACGCCCAGAAGGTCCCCGTTAGGGCAGCATGCGATGGTCTTGGACGAGTCGCCTGCGCCCGGCTCGCCTGCGGCGGATCGGATCCAAGGACTCGACTTCCCGGATCCGCTCCGCCGCCTCCTTCCGCGAGATGACGTGCTCGCAGAAGGAGGCCATCGCTGCCCACGATCGCTCCCTGTCCACCATGGCACGAACCACAGTGGGCAGGGAGAGGTCGTGCCCCACCTGTGCCACGAGTTCCGCCCGCCGCGCACCGGACGCTTCGCGCCCGGCCACCCGCCACAGATACCTCCCGAAGCAACCATGTCCGGAAAGCATCTGTGTCAGGCGGAAGGTGAGGACCCCATGCCTCCTGGCGACCCAGCCCTGGAGAATGGGCTGGATGGCCGAAATCGTCCAGGCTCCTGCACTGGGCGATTCCAGCCGCCGCCTCCATTGGCAGAAGAGCTCCTCCTGAGCTTCCCTCCGCCAATCCACCTCTACCACCGCCGAGTCTCCCCCCGATGAACGGGCTTCAACTCTGCGGCGGTAGGCCTGAGCGAGCACCTTGGCCTCCAGGTCCCAGGGAGGGGACCCAGCCAAGGCGCAGGCCGCCTCGCCGGAGATGGTCCGGTAGCCCCGCACGAGTCTGACCTCCATGATCCTCTGCGCTCCCCGCAGCAGAGGCAGGGACACCGCGGTCAGCCGCTCCGCCCACACGGGAGCGCCGTACAGGGCCATAGAGCGGACCACTCCGGCATAAAGGCGCCGGCAGCCTGCATTAGGCCCCCCCAAATTCGGGAGGAGCCTGCTCAGGGCTCCGGCGGCCTCCGTTAGCTTGGGGGCGAGCCGCCGGAAGTGGGCCTCGAACGTCCATCGGCTGTCGAGGAGCAATCCCAGGTACCGTAGAGTACCCGAGATTTCGATGGACGTCCCGCCCACCACCAACCGGGAGCCCACTGGGGGCGCCTTCCGAGGCCTGTGGAAGCAAATGGCCTCGGATTTCTCCAAGGCCACCCCCAGTCCCAACCGGCGAATCCGGGCCACAACGTGAGCCGTGGCCGCGGTCGCCAGCACTCGGGCCTCCCGGTGGGTGCTCGCGCGGGCAGTCACGAGGGTGTCGTCTGCGTAACAGAACAGACGCACCCCCGGAAGCATTTGCCCACGCAGCACCCAGTCGTATCCGATGTTCCACAGGAGGGGGCCTAGAACCGACCCCCTGTGGAACACCGCACGACATCCTCCGCTCCTTCCACGCACCCCCAGCCGTCGGGTACCTGACAGCGCGGTCAGCCAGATAGTCACTGACCACACGCTGCAGGTACATGGGGATGCGGTGGAAGCGTAGGGCCTCCTTAATCACAACCCCAGGGCAAGGTGTTGAATGCGTTAGCGATGTCCAACGACACCGCCAACACCACCTCGCGCCTGGTTGTCGCCTCCTCCGCCAGAAGTCTCACACCCTCGATACAGTCGAGGGTGGACTTGCCCTGGCGGAATCCGCACTGGAGACGACTGAGGTCGGGCCCTACCTCCTGGAGGTGCTGGACTATGCGGGAAGCTATTATTCGTTCGAGCAGCTTCCCCGCCTCGTCCAGCAAAACGATAGGCCGATACGCGGAGGGTGTATCGGCCGGTCTACCCTCCTTCCTTAGCAGGACCAGTCTCCCCGTTTTCCACCTACGGGGAAAGAGGCCCTGCTCGAGGCAGGCACTGAAGGTTGCCCTAAGTCCAGACTCCAACGGACCCAGAGCAAGTGACCAGGCGCGCCCAGGGATGCCGTCGGGGCCAGGGGCGGTATTTTTTGCCTTCATGCGACTCACCGCCCCGGCCAACTCCCACTCCGACACCCCCGGCGCACCTGATACAGTGCCGTCCTCCTCCTCCGGAGGCGCCATACGAGGCGGAACCACCTCGGCCGCTTGCGGGAACAGGGTCTCCACCACGGATTCGAGGAAATCCGGCCGAAGGCTCTCGGTGAGGGGGGGAGCGCGGGCGCGAAGCTTCTTCCGCACCGCTTTGTACGGCCTCCCCCACGGATCCCGATTGAGCTCCTTGGCCATCTCCTTGTGGGCCCTGTCCTTAGCCTCGGTGATGGCCGCCCGCAAAGTAGCGCGGGCAGCACTATAGGCCTCGTAACGGCGCCTCCCCTCTTCGACGTCGCGTCGCCTACGACGCCTGTAGCGGGATAACTGGTAGCGCACAGCTCTGCACTGGTCACGCAGCTGCGCCAGCTCCTCCGACCACCAGTATACCCCGCGTGCCGGCCCTATGCATCGCACCCTCGGCATGCTGGCGTCGCAGATGAGCGACATCCGCCGCTGGAGGTCCTCGACCTCCTCGGCAACCTCCCCACCCGTGGGCCCAGCGGCCCACGCCTGGACGATTGCGGCCTCGACAAGGAACTCGGGATCCATTTTTCTGACGGACCACCGAGGGCCATCATATCTTCCCGACCGAGGAGAAATGGGAGCATGGCGTGCGGCCACCTCGAAACATATATATCGATGGTCCGAGAGTGACTCCGCACCCACAATTACCTCCCAATTTCTGACACATGGTGACATGGCGGCGTCGACAAAGGTAACGTCGACTTTGGAGCCGCCATTCCATCGCACACATGTGTCAGCCGTCCCTCGGTTCATGACGGCCATCCCAGTCGAGGCCAACCGTCCAGAAACCTCCCTCTTACGTCCGTGACCGGAGACCCCCACGCGGCGGATTTGGCGTTGAGGTCACCGGCCAGGACCACCTTGCCGGGGCGTAACCTATTCACCAAGTCTCCGACTTCAGCCATAAAGAGTTCGAAGTCGGAGAACGGTCTGTTGGGTGAAAAATACGCCCCGATGACGGATACGTCTGCAATCTTTGCGGAGACGTACCCGCGCCCCCTCACCACGCGCTCCAGAGCTGGGGAACCAACTGCAGCCCTGGACGCGATGGCCACATCTCCCACACGGTCTCCGACCCACTCCTCGCCCAACGGAACGAAGAGGGGTTCGGAGACCACAGCCACGTGCACCATGCGCTCCGCCAAGGTCTGGAAGATAAGGTCCTGGGCCCTGCTGGAGCGCATGATATTCGCCTGGAGGAATCTTATGGAGGCCATCAATTAGCGACCTCCATCGGATCCTCCATAGCCCGGCTCGTGGTGGGCTGAGCCGGGTCGGCGGCAGGTGGCGAGGGGACCCTCGGGCCATCACCCCCCCTATTCCTCCTTTTTGGAGCGGACGGTGCCTTACACTGTCCGCTCCCCGCCCGATGGTCGGCCTTTAATCCCGCTCGTTCGCAGCTCCCACAATGCGGAGCTACCGAGCAGGATCGGGCCTTGTGGCCATTTTGACCGCAGCGATAACACTCGCCGCTGCGGTCAACGGCCGACGAACATTCGGCCCTTAGGTGCCCCTTTTCAAGGCACCTAAAACATCGCTGCGGGCGAGTCTCGAGCAACTGGCCCCTAGCCGAGACCCAGCCTACCAGCAGCCTGCCAGACGCCACCACCTTTTTCGCCGCCGCGACAGGGACCCTGAGCCAGAGAGAGCCCAGGGCATTTCCTGTCCTGCGGATCGCCCCGCACTGGATTTCCTGTGCGGTACAACCCCCGATCCGCGCGACGGCGATGGCGACATCATCCTCTTCGGCCGAGTCGTCCAGACCCACAACGCGAATCTCCGCACACTATGTGGGCGTGGACACTCGTACCGCCGGCTCATCCTTAAACAGGTCCTTGAGCCGGCTTGCAAGAGCTACCGCTTTTTCTGCCTTTTCGGGCCCGGAGATTTCAAATTTACGGGCCCCAGTCGCCGCCTTCTTCAGTCGCATACCGACATCCAGCCCCAGGTCGTCAATTCGAATGCCTCGACGAGCTCGGGCCAGTATGTCGCCATACGTGAGGCCTTTTTTCACACCCACCTCATCCAGAGTAACCACGACAGCAGCGGAGTTTGGGGTTTTAAGATTTTTACCACCACCACCAACTTGTTTTGGCTGCCGCTGCTGTGCTTGGCTGGACGTGGGCTTCGCTGACTCCAAGTTCCCTGCCTTAGCTTTCGGACCTCTACGAGCAACCACGTTCCAGCCTTCGCTCATAGAGGCCGGGGCTGGTGGTAGAGGCCTGGGCTCAGGGCGCTGCTGTGTCCGCGTTTCAGGCTTTTTTCCGGCTTTCTTTTTCTTTGTTTTAGACTTTTTCAAGCCTCCCGATGCCGGATCGGCGACCACTATCTCCGGTTTACTTCGTTTTGGCGGCTGGCTAGCAGAGGCCTCCGGAATCTTCCGAGCCTCTACTTGTCTCTCCTTCGCCGTCGTCACAACCTCCTTTCTTTGTGTCTTTGCCGCCACCGCCGCCGCAATTTTCGTATCCGCAGCTAGCGGAGGGCGGAGTCTTGGCTCCGGAGGCAATCGACTTTCCATATTGTCCAGTCGAGCCGAAAACATATTACGGAGCCTGACAATCTCCTCCTCAACTGTCAGGCTCTTCTCAGGCTGACGGACTGGCGGAACCACCATGTTCCCAGAAGACCCCATATTGGCAGAGGTGATCATCTCTTTTAACGTGGCGATCTCCACAGAGAGATTATTCACCACCCCTGCCAACCTGGCGTTTTCAGCCCTCAAAATTCGGACCTCTTCTGACTGTGTCCTCTTTAACAGGACCTTGACCGCCTCCTCCACGCATTCGGCGACTGAGTTAAGGGTTCCTCTGCACTTACCATTAAGGTTTCTGGACTTACCCAAGGTCAGCCGCATCTTCTCCATGTTCTGGGAGAGCACGTCACAAAAACGAGACGTGTCAGCCATGTCCAATGACTCCGGACTTTCAGAATTGACAGGCCCACTTTTGGACCTAGTCGAACCGGAATTCCGGAAGTCCACCGCCGGCGCCGACCTGGTTCTTCGGCCACTTGGCTTAACTTCACCAATATCCACATCGTCCTTGAGAAACTCGTGACGCCGAACAGCGTCACGGGCCTCCTGAAGACCCATTTGAGAGCCCCACACATGGGTCCTGGTATCCGCCTTTTTGGCGTCCAGGTCACGCGTTTCGGTGGAACCCTCGCATTCAGCCCACAGCCGTTTCTTAGATCGGGTTCGATTTTTCGTGCCGTCTAAGCTTTCCGCTGATACACATCTTGACATATCCGCGGAGTTGTCTGATCCTGCACTAGCACTTCGAGTGCTGATAGTCCTGTCCTTAATCTTGCGTGTCGTATCACGCCTCGTCTCTACTGGATCCGCAGAAACACCAGCATAGCCGGTCTCAATTTCGCAGATCTCTACTCCTCCATCTCCGCAAGCACTGGTTGCCCCCCCAGATACGATGGGGCGACCGAGGCCAGTATTGCACGGCACCCGCAAAATTAAATTCGCGGAATGCGATGAAACACTGGTCTCGGTGAGGGATTCTCCGGATGATCCGGGACCCTCCTGGGTAGTTATTACTTTTCGTTTGTCCATTGCCATAATTTTTTGATTTGGTTACCCTTACGACCGAACTCCCATCGGCCATTCATCTTGTCGGCGGGTATGACCTTAAGATTGGGTGAGGCCCTCGCGACTGGATTCCCCCCCAGCCACTCATACCCTCGGCGAGCCCCAAAACCTTGGGATTAGGGGTAATTTTTTAGAGAGGTTTTCTTCCTCGCGACCCGAAGGTCCCCGCTCCCATCGCTGGGTTTACGGGTTTGGCTGACGGAGGCCGAAGCCGTGTCCAGCAAGACTAACTAGCCAAAACAGAACGCGCCAACCAGTTGAAGACTCATTCCCCCCCAGAGCCCCCAGCCTATCAGAATTGCCCTCTGCTAACAGAGGGACAATCAGAATCAGCAACCCTACCCCCCCTACCCCACGGTCCGTTCGCCAGGTCCAGGGAATACATATTTCATTATTCCGTCCGTATTAGGATGCGCCACGAGGAGGCCAACCGCTAAAGCACCCCAACCTAACCTAACCTAACCTTTTTTTTTTTTTTTTTGAACAGGAAAAAACCCCTTATGGGTACCGCCGCCTAACGGGGGCAGGCGACGGTTATGTCGGACTCGCACCGACTAAAACAACCTGTGTGCTCCACGCTGCTGGTGGCGGCGATAGGGTACCTATGAAGACATTACCCCCAACCCCGCCAGCAGCAACTCTGTACCCCAGAGTGCGCCACCTCTGGGTCGGGGCCTCTCTAAAAGTGGCCCCTCCCTCCGCTGGACGATGCATCGGGAGCACCAGATGCATCGACCGCCTCGGGGACCTAACTCCAGCGAGCGTCCGATGCCCCGTTCGGACCGCTCGGAGGTCCCCGTTAGGGCGGCATGCGACGGACTTCGGCGAGTCGCCTGCGCCCCGCTCGCCTGCGGCGGATCGGATCCAAGGACTCGACTTCCCGGATCCGTCCCGCCGCCTCCTTCCGCGAGATAACGTCCTCGCAGAAGGAGGCCATCGCTGCCCACGATCGCTCCCTGTCCACCATGGCACGAACCACGGTGGGCAGGGAGAGATCGTGCCCCACCTGTGCCACGAGTTGCGCCCGCTGAACCGCCCAAGCTGGGCAGTCTGCGAGCGTGTGCAGCGCCGTGTCAAAGTCGGCGCCGCACTCGTGGCACTCACCAGTCGCTTCGCGCTGGGCCACCCTCCACAGATACCACCCGAAACAGCCATGTCCGGAAAGCACCTGCGTAAGGCGGAAGGTGAGGACCCCATGCCTCCTGGCGACCCAGCCCTGAAGAATGGGCTGGATGGCCGAAATCGTCCAGAATCCTGCACTGGGCGATTCCAGCCGCCGCCTCCATTGGCGGAGGAGCTCCTCCTGAGCTGCCCTCCGCCACTCCACCTCTACCACCGCTGAGTCTCCCCCCGATGAACGGGCTTCGACTCTACGGCGGTAGGCCTGAGCTAGCACCTTGGCCTCTAGGTCCCATGGAGGGGACCCGGCCAAGGCGCAGGCCGCCTCACCGGAGATGGTCCGGTAGCCCCGCACAAGTCTGACCGCCATGATCCTCTGCGCTCTACGCAGCAGAGGCAGGGACCTGGCAGTCAGCCGCTCCGCCCATATGGGAGCGCCGTATAGGGCCATCGACCGGACCACTCCGGCGTATAGGCGCCGGCAGCCTGCATTCGGCCCCCCCAAATTCGGGAGGAGCCTGCTCAGGGCTCCGGCGGTCACCGTTAGTCTGGGAGCGAGCCGCCGGAAGTGGGCCTCGAACGTCCATCGGCTGTCGAGAAGCAATCCCAGGTACTGTAATGTACCCGAGATTTCGATGGACGTCCCGCCCACCACCAACCGGGAGCCCTCTGGGGGCGCCATCCGAGGCCTGTGGAAGCAAATGGCCTCGGATTTCTCCAAGGCCACCCCCAGTCCTAGCCGGCGAATACGGGCCACGACATGAGCGGTGGCCGCGGTCGCCAGCACTCGGGATTCCCGGTGGGTGCTCGCACGGGCAGTCACGAGGGTGTCGTCTGCGTAACAAAACAGACGCACCCCCGGGAGCATTTGCCCGCGCAGCACCCAGTCGTAGCCGATGTTCCACAGGAGGGGGCCAAGAACCGAACCCTGTGGAACACCGCACGATAACCTAACCTAACCTAACCTAACCTTACCTAACCTAACCTAACCTAACCTAACCTAACTAACGCATTCAGTAACGACTGCCCTATCAGAAAGCGATGGGACACGTTGGCGAGATCCGCCATTGCGTATTGCTAAGGGCTTCCAGCAGAAAAAAGGTAACTTTCTTAGAATAAATTACAGGATTTTTTATAGTAAAAAATTTATTAGTTGTCTGCTGGAAACCTCTAGCAAAACAAATAGCTTCTATTCTGGATTTTCTGGGCTGACATCTGTGCTTGAGATTGATGGACAGAACCTCCTAAAAAATACAAAGAAGATAAACAATCTGAGGAATTGTTTTGCTCAAAATCGAATAGCTTCCGGAATTTGGGTAAAATTCATGGTATTTTTAGGATACAAAAGATGCAAAAATCGTCCCGACACAGATGCCATCACAAAAGTCCCCTACAAACAAACAAAAATAATTAGAAGATTTAATAATTCATACGTTATGAGAATTTATTCTGATTTGCTCTTAAAGGAGACCAAGCCAGCAATCAAGCAAGGTAATATAAGTTTAACAAACTTGATTGCCGACAAAGACCCAAAGTAAGTAAGTAAGAAATGTAAAGAGCAAGAAAAATTAAAAAAATAGAAATAAAGGTGCAATTTACACATATATAATTATTATATATTAGGTAAAACCAACAAAGCAAATAAATAATAAAAGTAAAGTAAAAAAGGTAATGTAATAACATTGATAAAATATGATTTAATAATAAGAGCAAAAATAGAATAACATACAAATTTTAGAGTAGTTTAACACATGCAGGTTTAAAGTTGAAATTAAATTAAAATATTAAATTAAAACATAATGTAAAACGATACATAAAAATTGTCAACAGTCCTAATAATACAAAGAAAATAAGTGCCAATGTCATTGATGTATTTATGTTGAGAAAGAAATATTAGATGCGTAGAATAAGATGGTTCTTCAAAACTGTTGCAAGTTCTTTACTAAAAATTACACTAAGTTATATGTAAACGTAGTAATAACAAAACAAGTAACAAGTAGTGTATATAAGTTAAAGAAAATAGTAATCTTATAAGATAGCTCTTGCGAATTGCTGAAACTAGCAATAAAACAAGAATTGTAAAAACGTAGCCTAGACTAAAGGAAAATTATGTAATAGAAATAAAAATAAGAATGTAAGATAGAAAATTAAGCATTAGAAATAAGTGAAATAATGTATAGTCTATAACATATAGTTAAGTGCAAAAAATCTATAAATAGGAAATAATTCAAAAAAGATAAAACACGGCTGTCCTTCCACAGACAGGAAGATGAATAAAAAAAAAAAAAAACCTAACCTAACCTAACCTAACCTAACCTTTTTTTTTTTTTTTTTAAACAGGAAAAAACCCCTTATGGGTACCGCCGCCCGACGGGGACAGGCGACGGTTATGTCGGACTCGCACCGACTAAAACAACCTGTGTGCTCCACCACGCTGCTGGAGGCGGGTATAGGGTACCCATGAAGACATGCCCCCCATCCCCGCCAGCAGCAACTCTGTACCCCAGAGTGCGCCACCTCTGGGTCGGGGCCTCTCTAAAAGTGGCCCCTCCCTCCGCTGGACGATGCATCGGGAGCACCAGATGCATCGACCGCCTCGGGGACCTTATAAAGAGGGCGTCCGATTAACCCCGTTCGGAACGCCCGGAAGGTCCCCGTTAGGGCGGCATGCGATGGTCTTGGACGAGTCGCCTGCGCCCGGCTCGCCTGCGGCGGATCGGATCCAAGGACTCGACTTCCCGGATCCGCTCCGCCGCCTCCTTCCACGATATGACGTGCTCGCAGAAGGAGGCCATCGCTGCCCACGATCGCTCCCTGTCCACCATGGCACGAACCACGGTGGGCAGGGAGAGATCGTGCCCCACCTGTGCCACGAGTTCCGCCCGCTGAACCGCCCAAGCTGGACAGTCCGTGAGCGTGTGCAGCGCCGTGTCAGAATCGGTGCCGCACTCGTGGTACTCACCGGACGCTTCGCGCCTGGCCACCCGCCACAGATACCTCCCGAAGCAACCATGTCCGGAAAGCATCTGTGTCAGGCGGAAGGTGAGGACCCCATGCCTCCTGGCGACCCAGCCCTGGAGAATGGGCTGGATGGCCGAAATCGTCCAGGCTCCTGCACTGGGCGATTCCAGCCGCCGCCTCCACTGGCGAAGGAGCTCCTCCTGAGCTGCCTTCCGCCAGTCCACCTCTACCGCCGCTGAGTCTCCCCCCGGTGAACTTGCTTCAACTCTGCGGCGGTAGGCCTGAGCTAGCACCTTGGCCTCTAGGTCCCACGGAGGGGACCCGGCCAAGGCGCAGGCCGCCTCGCCGGAGATGGTCCGGTAGCCCCGCACAACTCTAACCGCCATGACCCTCTGCGTCCTGCGCAGCAGGGGCACGGATCTGGCGGTCAGCCGCTCCGCCCATACGGGAGCGCCGTACAGGGCCATCGACCTAACCACCCCGGCGTATAGGCGCCGGCAGCCTGCATTAGGCCCTCCCAAATTCGGGAGGAGCCTGCTCAGGGCTCCGGCGGTCGCCGTTAGCTTGGGGGCGAGCCGCCGGAAGTGGGCCTCGAACGTCCATCGGCTGTCGAGGAGCAATCCCAGGTACTGTAGTGTACCCGAGATTTCGATGGACGTCCCGCCCACCACCAACCGGGAGCCCACTGGGGGCGCCATCCGAGGCCTGTGGAAGCAAATGGCCTCGGATTTCTCCAAGGCCACCCCCAGTCCCAACCGGCGAATCCGGGCCACAACGTGAGCCGTGGCCGCGGTCGCCAGCACTCGGGCTTCCCGGTGGGTGCTCGCGCGGGCAGTCACGAGGGTGTCGTCTGCGTAACAGAACAGACGCACCCCCGGAAGCATTTGCCCACGCAGCACCCAGTCGTAACCGATGTTCCACAGGAGGGGGCCTAGAACCGACCCCTGTGGAACACCGCACGTCATCCTCCGCTCCTTCCACGCACCCCCAGCCGTCGGGTACCTGACAGCGCGGTCAGACAGATAGTCGCCGACCACACGCTGCAGGTACATGGGGATGCGGTGGAACCGTAGGGCCTCCTTTATCACTCCCCAGGGCAAGGTGTTAAATGCGTTAGCGATGTCCAACGACACCGCCAACACCACCTCGCGCCGGGTTGTCGCCTCCTCCGCCAGAAGTCTCACACCCTCGATACAGTCGAGGGTGGACTTGCCTTGGCGGAATCCGCACTGGAGACGACTGAGGTCAGGCCCCACCTCCCGGAGGTGCTGGACTATGCGGGAAGCTATGACGCGTTCAAGCAGCTTCCCCGCTTCGTCCAGCAAGACAATGGGCCGATACGCGGAGGGTGTATCGGCCGGTCTTCCCTCCTTCCTGAGCAGGACTAGTCTCCCCGTTTTCCACCTACGGGGAAAGAGGCCCTGCTCGAGGCAGGCACTGAAGGTTGCCCTAAGTCCGGACTCCAACGGATCCAGGGCAAGAGACCAGGCGCGCCCAGGGATGCCGTCGGGGTCAGGGGCGGTATTTTTCGCTTTCATGCGACTCACCGCCCCGGCCAACTCCCACTCCGACACCCCCGGCGCACCTGACCCAGTGCCATCCTCCTCCTCGAGAGGCGCCATACGAGGCGGCTCCACCTCGGCTCCCTGCGGGAACAGGGCTTCCACCACGGATTCAAGGAAATCCGGCCGAAGGCTCTCGGTGAGGGGGGGAGGGGCGCGGGCACGAAGTTTCCTCCGCGCCGCTTTGTACGGCCTCCCCCACGGATCCCGACTGAGCTCTTCGGCCATCTCCCTGTGGGCCCTGTCCTTAGCCTCGGCGATCGCCATCCGCAAGGAGGCGCGGACAGCCCGATAAGCCTCGTAACGGCGCCTCTCCTCTTCGACGTCGCGTCGTCTACGACGCCTGTACCGAGTGTACTGGCGGCGCACGGCCACGCACTGATCGCGCAGCCGCGCCAGCTCCTCCGACCACCAGTACACTCCGCGTGCCGGCCCTGTGCTTCGCACCCTCGGCATGCTGGCGTCGCAGATGAGCGACATCCGCCGCTGGAGGTCCTCGACCTCCGCGGCAACCTCCCCACCCGTGGACCCAGCGGCCCACGCCTGGACGATTGCGGCCTCGACGAGGAACTCGGGATCCATTTTCCTGACGGACCACCGAGGGCAATCATCTCTTCCCGACCGAGGGGAAATGGGAGCATGGCGTGCGGCCACCTCGAACCATATATATCGATGGTCCGAGAGTGACTCCGCACCCACAATTACCTCCCAATTTCTGACACATGGTGACATGGCGGCGTCGACAAAGGTAACGTCGACTTTGGAACCGCCATTCCATCGCACACATGTGTCAGCCGTCCCTCGGTTCATGACGGCCATCCCAGTCGAGGCCAACCAACCGTCCAGAAACCTCCCTCTCACGTCCGTGACCGGAGACCCCCACGCGGCGGATTTGGCGTTGAGGTCACCGGCCAAGACCACCTTGCCGGGGCGTAACCTATTCACCAAGTCTCCGACTTCAGCCATAAAAAGCTCGAAGTCGGAGAACGGTCTGTTGGGTGAAAAGTACGCCCCGATGACGGATACGTCTCCAATCTTAGCGGAAACGTACCCGCGCCCCCTCACCACGCGCTCCAGAGCCGGGGAACCAACTGCGGCTCTGGACGCGATGGCTACATCCCCCGCATGGTCTCCGACCCACTCCTCGCCCGACGGGACGAAAAGGGGCTCGGAGATCACAGCCACGTGCACCATACGCTCCGCCAGGGTCTGGAAGATTAGGTCCTGGGCCCTGCCAGAGCGCATGATGTTCGCCTGGAGGAGATCTGATGGAGGCCATTAATTAGCGACCTCCATTGGATCCTCCCTAACCCGTCTCGTTGTGGGCTGAGCCGGGCCAGCGGTAGGTGGCGAGGGGACCCTCGGGCCATCACCTCCCCTACTCCTCCTCTTTGGAGCGGACGGTGCCTTGCACTGCCCGCTCCCCGCCCTATGGTCGGCCTTTAGTCCCGCCCGTGCGCAGCTCCCACAATGTGGAGCTGCCGAGCAGGATCGAGCTTTGTGGCCGTTTTGACCGCAGCGATAACATTCACCGCTGCGGTCAATAGCCGAAGAGCACTCGGCTCTTAAGTGCCCCTTCTCAAGGCACCTATAGCAGCGCTGCGGGCGGGCCTCGAGCAACTGGACCCGAGCCGAGACCCAGCCCACCAGCAGCCTGCCAGCTGCCACCATTTTCTTAGCCACCGCGACAGGGACCCTAAGCCACAAAGAGCCCAAAGCCTTCCCTGTCCTACGTATCACCCCGGTCTGTACGTCGTGAGTGGAACACTCACCGACCCGGGTGACGGCGATGACCGGGGGTGGGCATCGTCCAAGCCCACGATGCGAATTTCTTCAGTTTTCGTGGGCGTGGACACACGTACTGCCGGCTCGTCAGAGAAAAACTCTCTGAGCCGGCCGGCCAGGGCACTCGCCTTTTCTGCCTTTTGGGGCCCGAATATTTCGTACATCCGAGCCCCCGTCGCCGCTTTCTTCAGGCGCATGCCGACATCCAGACCTAGGTCATCGATTTTCACACCTCGAGTGGCCCGGGTCAATATGTCGGCATATGTTAGGCCTTTTTCGGCTGCCTCCTCCCCCAAGGTCACCACGACTGCAGCCGAGCGTGGAGTCTGGAGTTTCCTCCCCCCTTGCTTCGGCTGCGCTTTGGTCGTGGCGCCAACAGGCACTGCCTGTATAGGCGGCGCCGTCTTCTTGGTACCCCTCCTCGCTACCACATTCCACCCTTCACTCATGGAGGCGGGTGCTGGCGGCAACGGGCGGGGCTCAGGTCGCTTCTCCACAACCTTTCCCTTCTTCTTTGCGTTCTTCTTCTTTTGCGGCTGGTTGGCCCCTCCGCTGTTGTCAGCAGCTGGGTCAACTACCCGAATCGCCATTTTCTTCACAGGTCGTGGAGGGACCTGCGATCGTGCTGCGACAACCGCAACCGCAGAACTCTTCTCTTGTCTTGTTTCCGCCGCCGCATTTCTCTTATCCGCGGCTAGCGGAGGGCGGAGTCTTGGCTCCGGAGGCAACCGACTTTCCATATTGTCCAGTCGAGCCGAGAACATATTACGGAGCCTGACAATCTCCTCCTCAACTGTCAGGCTCTTCTCAGGCTGACGGACTGGTGGAACCACCACGTTCCCAGAAGACCCCATATTAGCAGAGGTGATCATCTCTTTTAACGTGGCGATCTCCACAGAGAGATTATTTATCACCCCTGCCAACCTGGCGTTTTCAGCCCTCAAAATTCGGACCTCTTCCGACGATGTCCGCTTTAAGAGGACTTTGACCGCCTCCTCCACGCATTCAGCGACCGAGTTAAGAGCTCCTCGGCACCTACCATTAAGGTTTTTTGACTTACCCAGAGTCAGCCGCATCTTCTCCATATTCTCGGTGAGCACGTCACAAACACGTGTCGTGTCAGCCATGTCCAGTGACTCCGGACTCTCAGAATTGACAGGCCCACTTTTGGACCTAGTCGAACCGGAATTCCGGGAGTCCTCCGCCGGCGCCGACCTGTTTCTTCGGCCACTCGGCTCAACTTCACCAATGTCCACATCGTCCTTGAGAAACTCGTGACGCCGAACAGCGTCACGGGCCTCCTGAAGACCCATTTGAGAGCCCCACACATGGGTCCTGGTATCCGCCTTTTTGGCGTCCAGGTCACGCGTTTTGGTGGAACCCTCGCATTCAGCCCACAGCCGTTTCTTAGATCGGGTACGATTTTTGATGCCGTCTAAGTTTTCTTCTGATGCACACCTCGACATGTCCAGGGAGGTGTGCGATCCTGCACTAGCACTTCGAGTGCTGATAGTCCTCTCTTTTTTATTGCGTGTCGTATCACGCCTAGCCTCTACTGAATCCGCAGAAACACCGGCATAGCTGGTCTCAATTTCGCAGATCTCTACTCCTCCATCTCCGCAAGCACTGGTTGCCCCCCCAGATACGATGGGGCGACCGAGGCCAGTATTGCACGGCACCCGCAAAATTAAATTCGCGGAATGCGATGAAACACTGGTCTCGGTGAGGGATTCCCCGGATGATCCGGGACCCTCCTGGGTAGTTATTACTTTACGTTTGTCCATTGCTCATTATTTTGATTTGGTTACCCTTACGTCCGAACTCCCATCGGCCATTCATCTTGTCGGCGGGTATGACCTTAAGATTGGGTGAGGCCCTCGCGACTGGATTCCCCCCCAGCCACTCATCCCCTCGGCGAGCCCCAAAACCTTGGGATTAGGGGTAATTTTTTAGAGAGGTTTTCTTCCTCGCGACCCGAAGGTCCCCGCTCCCATCGCTGGGTTTACGGGTTTGGCTGACGGAGGCCGAAGCCGTGTCCAGCAAGACTAAACTAGCCAAAACCGAACGCGCCAACCAGTTGAAGACTCATTCCCCCCCAGAGCCCCCAGCCTATCAGAATTGCCCTCTGCTAACAGAGGGACAATCAGAATCAGCAACCCTACCCCCCCTACCCCACGGTCCGTTCGCCAGGTCCAGGGAATACATATTGCATTATTCCGTAGGACTGCCCAGGGTGCGCCACGAGGAGGCCAACCGCTAAAGCACCCCAAAGCACCCCAACCTAACCTAACCTAACCTAACCTTTTTTTTTTTTATTATACAGGAAAAAACCCCTTATGGGTACCGCCGCCTGTCCCCGTCGGGCGGCGGTATGTTATGTCGGACTCACACCGACTAAAACGACCTGTGTGCTCCACCACGCTGCCAATGGCAAGGACAGGGTATCATTGTACATTTTGCCCCCATCCCGCCGACAGCTCTGATCCCAGAGAATAAACACCTCCAGGTAGGGGCCCCTCGAAAGAGAAACCCCCCTCCGCTAACCGGTGCATCGGGAGCACCAGATGCACCGACCGCCTCGGGGACCTGTAAGCCAGGTGCCCGATGTACCCCGTTCGGAACACCCGAAGGTCCCCAGTTAGGGCGGCAGACGATGGGCTTGGGCGAGTCACTAACACCTGGACTCACCAGCAGCAGATTGGATCCAGAACAACAGTTCGTGGAACCGCTCCGCCGCCTCCCTCCGCCCCCCTCCGCAGAGCTAAAGGAGGCCATCGCTGCCCACGATCGCTCCCTGCCCACCGTGATTGCTATGTCACGGTCGACAGGGAGAGATCGCGCCCCAAGTAGGGGCCCCAACGCCTTGGTGGGCGTTTCCGCCCCCACCGGGTAATTTTTTATAGAGGTTTTCTTCCTCGCAACCCGAAGGTCCCCGTTCCCATTGCTGGGCTTCCGGGTTTCGCCGACGGTGGCCGTAACCATGTCCAGCCAGACTTAGAGTAAGCCCAACTGGACCCATCGCTCATTAGGGACTTCACCCCAACCCCCCCGAAGTCCCCGGCCCGTCCAGATTGCCCTCTGCTAATCAGAGGGACAACTGGATTGGCCACCCCTCAGTGGTCCGTTCGCCAAGACTAAGCTTGCCCAGGGTGCGCCACGAGGAGGCCGACCACTTTGGCACCCCAACCTAACCTAACCTAACCTAACCTAACATAACCTAACCTAACCAAACAGTCAAGGCACAAACAACAAGCTGGAAGGAGTTCTGCGGGAAACAAGATAGAGAGGGGATCTGGGAGGGGATCTATAGAGTTATAGGGAGGACAACGAACAGGGTTGAGGACTTACCATTGGAAAAGGAGGGAAAGGTACTAGATGCGAGAGGGTCGGCGGAGTTGCTGGCGGATACCTTCTATCCCAAAGATGCTGAGGAAAATGATACAGCAATACAGCAGGAAACTAGAAGGAAAGCGCAGAGAGCAAATGACGGGGAACAAGATAATACTTGGGACCCGCCATTTACTGTTGCAGAATTAATCCGCGCAACTAAATCCTTCAACCCAAAGAAGGCGCCGGGAGTTGAGGGATTTACGGCCGATATCTGCGCTAAAATGATCCAGGACGACCCGGAACTCTTTTTAAAATTATTAAATAAGTGCCTCGAACACTTTTATTTCCCTAAAGCATGGAAAGAAGCTACCGTTGTGGCACTCAGAAAACCTGGGAAACCAGACTACTCCTCCCCAAAAGCTTACAGGCCCATCGGACTATTGCCAATATTAGGAAAAATATATGAGAAGATGTTGGTGGCCCGACTCAAGTTTTACCTTTTGCCAAAAATGAGCACACGCCAATATGGGTTCATGCCACAAAGGAGTACCGAAGACGCCCTCTATACCCTCATGCAACACATCCGGAGCAAACTCAAAGAAAAGAAAATTGTCGCATTGGTATCGTTGGATACAGAAGGGGCCTTCGATAACGCCTTGTGGCCGGCAATCAAAGTGCGTTTGGCAGAAGAAAAGTGTCCATTAAACTTGAGACGGGTCAATTTTTATCGACAAAGTTGTTTTTCTCATCACAAGTCATTTCAAATTGGAATTTTGATTCGACTTTTTCGTCGCATTCCATTGCCTCTCTCTCAGCCTCCTTCGACGTCGTCGAAACAGAAGGTGCCCCCCCAGATACGATGGGGCGACTACGTCGAGGGGACGACTGCCGGTGCTCCGGTTGCCGTCTCCCCGACGCAGCAAGGGATTCCCCAGATGAACTGGGACCCTCCTGGATAGTCGTTTGATTACGTGTCTTGACCATTCTGTTGTTTATTTCCCACTCAAATTCCCCCCCAGTTGTGGAGCCCTAGTGACCGGATCCCCCCCGGCCATTCATCCCATCGGCGAGCCCCGAACCTTAGGATTAGGGGTAATTTTTTAGAGAGGTTTTCTTTCTCGCGACCCGAAGGTCCCCGCTCCCATCGCTGGGTTTACGGGTTTGGCTGACGGAGGCCGAAGCCGTGTCCAGCAAGACTAACTAGCCAAAACCGAACGCGCCAACCAGTTGAAGACTCATTCCCCCCAGAGCCCCCAGCCTATCAAAATTGCCCTCTGCTAACAGAGGGACAATCAGAATCAGCAACCCTACCCCCCCTACCCCACGGTCCGTTCGCCAGGTCCAGGGAATACATATTTCATTATTCCGTAGACCTGCCCAGGGTGCGCCACGAGGAGGCCAACCACTAAAGCACCCCAACCTAACCTAACCTAACCTAACCTAACCTAACCTAACCTTTTTTTTTTTTTATACAGGAAAAAACCCCTTATGGGTACCACCGACCGACGGGGACGATCGGTGGTTATGTCGGACTCGCACCGACTAAAACAACCTGTATGCTCCACCACGCTGCTGGTGGCGGAAGCAGGTTGCCTTATTTGACCCCACTCCCGCCAGCAGCAACTCTGAACCCCAGAGTGCGCCACCTCTGGGTCGGGGCCTCTCTAAAAGTGGCCCCTCCCTCCGCTGGACGATGCATCGGGAGCACCAGATGCATCGACCGCCTCGGGGACCTTAATAAGGAGGGCGTCCGATTAACCCCGTTCGGAACGCCCAGAAGGTCCCCGTTAGGGCGGCATGCGATGGTCTTGGACGAACCGCCTGCGCCCGGCTCGCCTGCGGCGGATCGGATCCCGAGACTCGACTTCCCGGACCCGCTCCGCCGCCTCCTTCTGCGAAATGACGTGCTCGCAGAAGGAGGCCATCGCTGCCCACGACCTCTCCCTGTCCACCATGGTACGAACCACAGTGGGCAAGGAGAGGTCGTGCCCCACCTGTACCATGAGCTCCGCCCGCTGAACCGCCCAAGCTGGACAGTCCGCGAGCGTGTGCAGCGCCGTGTCAGAATCGGCGCCGCACTCGTGGCACTCACCGGACGCTTCGCGCCCGGCCACCCGCCACAGATACCTCCCGAAGCAACCATGTCCGGAAAGCATCTGTGTCAGGCGGAAGGTGAGGACCCCATGCCTCCTGGCGACCCAGCCCTGGAGAATGGGCTGGATGGCCGAAATCGTCCAGGCTCCTGCACTGGGCGATTCCAGCCGCCGCCTCCACTGGCGAAGGAGCTCCTCCTGAGCTGCCCTCCGCCAGTCCACCTCTACCGCCGCTGAGTCTCCCCCCGGTGAACGGGCTTCAACTCTGCGGCGGTAGGCCTGAGCTAGCACCTTGGCCTCTAGGTCCCACGGAGGGGACCCGGCCAAGGCGCAGGCCGCCTCGCCGGAGATGGTCCGGTAGCCCCGCACAACTCTAACCGCCATGACTCTCTGCGCCCTGCGCAGCAGGGGCACGGATCTGGCGGTCAGCCGCTCCGCCCATACGGGAGCGCCGTACAGGGCCATCGACCTAACCACCCCGGCGTATAGGCGCCGGCAGCCTGCATTAGGCCCTCCCAAATTCGGGAGGAGCCTGCTCAGGGCTCCGGCGGTCGCCGTTAGCTTGGGGGCGAGCCGCCGGAAGTGGGCCTCGAACGTCCATCGGCTGTCGAGGAGCAATCCCAGGTACTGTAGTGTACCCGAGATTTCGATGGACGTCCCGCCCACCACCAACCGGGAGCCCACTGGGGGCGCCATCCGAGGCCTGTGGAAGCAAATGGCCTCGGATTTCTCCAAGGCCACCCCCAGTCCCAACCGGCGAATCCGGGCCACAACGTGAGCCGTGGCCGCGGTCGCCAGCACTCGGGCTTCCCGGTGGGTGCTCGCGCGGGCAGTCACGAGGGTGTCGTCTGTCGGGCGTAACAGAAGAGACGCACCCCCGGAAGCATTTGCCCACGCAGCACCCAGTCGTAACCGATGTTCCACAAGAGGGGGCCAAGAACCGACCCCTGTGGAACACCACACGACATCCTCCGCTAACCTAACCTAACCTAACCTAACCTAACCTAACCTAACCTTTTTTTTTTTTTTTTTTATACAGGAAAAACCCCTTATGGGTACCACCGACCGACGGGGACGATCGGTGGTTATGTCGGACTCGCACCGACTAAAACAACCTGTATGCTCCACCACGCTGCTGGTGGCGGGAGCAGGGTGCCTTATTTGACCCCACTCCCGCCAGCAGCAACTCTGAACCCCAGAGTGCGCCACCTCTGGGCCGGGGCCTCTCTTAAAAGTGGCCCCTCCCTCCGCTGGACGATGCATCGGGAGCACCAGATGCATCGACCGCCTCGGGGACCTTATAAGGAGGGCGTCCGATTAACCCCGTTCGGAACGCCCAGAAGGTCCCCGTTAGGGCGGCATGCGATGGTCTTGGACGAACCGCCTGCGCCCGGCTCGCCTGCGGCGGATCGGATCCCGAGACTCGACTTCCCGGACCCGCTCCGCCGCCTCCTTCTGCGAAATGACGTGCTCGCAGAAGGAGGCCATCGCTGCCCACGACCTCTCCCTGTCCACCATGGCACGAACCACAGTGGGCAAGGAGAGGTCGCGCCCCACCTGGGCCACGAGCTCCGCCCGCTGAACCGCCCAAGCTGGACAGTCCGCGAGCGTGTGCGACGCCGTGTCGGAATCGGCGCCGCACTCGTGGCACTCACCGGACGCTTCGCGCCCGGCTACCCGCCACAGATACCTCCCGAAGCAGCCATGTCCGGAAAGCATCTGTGTCAGGCGGAAGGTGAGGACCCCATGCCTCCTGGCGACCCAGCCCTGGAGAATGGGCTGGATGGCCGAAATCGTCCAGGCTCCTGCACTGGGCGATTCCAGCCGCCGCCTCCATTGGCGGAGGAGCTCTTCCTGAACTTCCCTCCGCCAATCCACCTCTACCACCACCGAGTCTCCCCCCGATGAATGGGCTTCAACTCTGCGGCGGTAGGCCTGAGCGAGCACCTTGGCCTCCAGGTCCCAGGGAGGGGACCCAGCCAAGGCGCAGGCCGCCTCGCCGGAGATGGTCCGGTAGCCCCGCACGAGTCTGACCTCCATGATCCTCTGCGCTCCCCGCAGCAGAGGCAGGGACACCGCAGTCAGCCGCTCCGCCCACACGGGAGCGCCGTACAGGGCCATAGAGCGGACCACTCCGGCATAAAGGCGCCGGCAGCCTGCATTAGGCCCCCCCAGATTCGGAAGGAGCCTGCTCAGGGCTCCGGCGGTCGCCGTTAGCTTAGGGGCGAGCCGCCAGAAGTGGGCCTCGAACGTCCATCGGCTGTCGAGGAGCAATCCCAGGTACCGTAAAGTACCCGAGATTTCGATGGACGTCCCGCCCACCACCAACCGGGAGCCCACTGGGGGCGACATCCGAGGCCTGTGGAAGCAAATGGCCTCGGATTTCTCCAAGGCCACCCCCAGTCCCAACCGGCGAATCCGGGCCACAACGTGAGCCGTGGCCGCGGTCGCCAGCACTCGGGCCTCCCGGTGGGTGCTCGCGCGGGCAGTCACGAGGGTGTCGTCTGCGTAACAGAACAGACGCACCCCCGGAAGCATTTGCCCACGCAGCACCCAGTCGTATCCGATGTTCCACAGGAGGGGGCCAAGAACCGACCCCTGTGGAACACCGCACGACATCCTCCGCTCCTTCCACGCACCCCCAGCCGTCGGGTACCTGACAGCGCGGTCAGCCAGATAGTCGCCGACCACACGCTGCAGATACATGGGGATGCGGTGGAAGCGTAGGGCCTCCTTAATCACCCCCCAGGGCAAGGTGTTGAATGCGTTAGCGATGACCAACGACACCGCCAACACCACCTCGCGCCGGGTTGTCGCCTCCTCCGCCAGAAGTCTCACACCCTCGATACAGTCGAGGGTGGACTTGCCCTGGCGGAATCCGCACTGGAGACGACTGAGGTCGGGCCCTACCTCCTGGAGGTGCTGGACTATGCGGGAAGCTATTATTCGTTCGAGCAGCTTCCCCGCCTCGTCCAGTAAAACGATGGGCCGATACGCGGAGGGTGTATCGGCCGGTCTACCCTCCTTCCTTAGCAGGACCAGTCTCCCCGTTTTCCACCTACGGGGAAAGAGGCCCTGCTCGAGGCAGGCACTGAACGTCGCCCTGAGTCCAGACTCCAACGGACCCAGGGCAAGTGACCAGGCGCGCCCAGGAATGCCGTCGGGGCCAGGGGCGGTATTTTTCGCCTTCATGCGACTCACCGCCCCGGCCAACTCCCCCCCCGTGGGCCCTGCCACCCACGCCTGGACAATTGCAGCCTCGACCAAGAACTCGGGATCCATTTTCTTTATGGACCACCGAGGGCCCCCACTTCTATTAGACCGGGAAGAAGTGGGAGTGGGAGTGGGGCGCGTGGAGACCTCGAACCATACGTACCGATGGTCCGAGAGCGACTCCGCGCCCACCATTACCTCCCAATTACTGACACACGGTGACATGGCGGCGTCGACAAAGGTGACGTCGACTTTAGAGCCGCCATTCCATCGCACACATGTGTCAGCATTCCCCCGGTTCATAACGACGAGCCCAGTCGAGGCAAGCCAACTGTCCAGGAACCTCCCTCGGATACACGTAACTGGAGACCCCCACGCAGCGGATTTTGCATTGAGGTCTCCAGCCAGGATCACCTTCTCAGGGCGCAACCTTGCCACCAAAACGCCGATCTCAGCCATAAAAAGCTCAAAGCTTGAGAGCGGCGCATTCGGTGAGAAGTAGACCCCAATCACGAACATGTCTCCGACCCTAGCAAAGACATATCCGTTCCCCCTCACAACGCTCTCCGGGGCTGGGGAGCCAACTGCAGCCCTAGAGGCAATGGCCACATCCCCCAGACGATCTCCGACCCACTCCTCGCCCGACGGGACGAAGAGGGGCTCGGATACCACAACTACATGTACCATGCGCTCTGCCATGGCCTGAAAGAGCAAATCCTGGGCCCTGCCAGAGCGCATGATGTTCGCCTGGAGAAATCTGTAATTTGTGAGGGCCATTACTGGATTACTTCCATATCCGTCTCCATTCCCCGGCTCGTGCTAGCTCGAGCCGGGCTGGTGGCAGGTTGTGAGGGGACCCTCGGGCCATCACCCCCCCTTCCTCTCCTCATCGGGACGGACGGTGCCTTGCACTGCCCGCCCCCCGCCCTATGGTCGGCCTTCAGCCCTGCCCGTTGGCAGCTCCCACAATGTGGGGCAGCCGAGCAGGACTGGGCCTTGTGGCCGCTTTTGCCGCAGCGATAGCATTCATCGCTGCGGTCCACTGTCGAACGACATTCCGCCCGCAGGTGCCCCTTCTCTAGGCACCTGAAACAGCGGCGTGGACGGGCCTCGAGCAAGTGGACGCGGGCCGAGACCCAACCCACCAAGACCCTGCCCATCGTCACCACCTTTTTGGCCGCTGCGACCGGAACCCTGAGCCACATGGACCCTAATCCTCCGTCTGCCCAGCGGATTGCCCCTGTGGTTATGTCCTGCTTCGAACATTCTGCTATCCGGGCAATAGCGACAGCCACGTCCTCCTCTGTGGTGGAGTCATCTAGACCCACGAGGCGCAGTTCCGCGCATTTCATGGGCGTAGTGACCCGCACTGCAGGCTCATCCTTAAAAAGTTCTCGGATCCGGCCAGCGAGAACTCCTGCCTTCTCCTCCTTTGTGGGCCCGGAAATTTCAAACATCCGGGCCCCAGTGGCAGCCTTCTTGACCCTCATGCCACCGTCCAAGCCCAGGTCGTCAATCTTGACACTTTTTCGGGCCCGGGATAAAACCTCCGAGTACGAGAGGCCCTTTTCTATCGCCTCCTGGTCCACAGTCACCACTACAGCCGCTGAGCGTGGGGTCAGGAGCTTCCTCCCCCCTTTTTTTGGCTGCGACTGAACGGTGGCGACAACGGGTTTATCTACCTTGGCAGATTGCTGCTTCGCTTTCGCCTTGGTACCCTTTCGTGCCACAACATTCCAGCCCTCACTCATAGAAGCGGGGGCTGGTGGTAGTGGTCGTGGCTCTGGAAGAGTCCGTTTCGCCTCTGCCAAGGGTTTCTTTTTCTTGGCCTTTCTCTTCTTTCCGGCCGTCGTTCCTGAGGGGGCCGATCCGATTGGAGCAGGATCAACCACCCTGATTTCAGGCCTCTTAGCTCTTGAAGGCCCGCTAGAGACTGCTGCTGCTTCCTTTCTGGGAGCCTCTATCACATTTTTGGCCGCCGCCTCCGCCCTTCTTTTGTCCGAGGCCAACGGCGGCCTAAGTCTCTCCTCAGGTGGGAGTCGGGACTCAAAACTGTCCAACCGCGCTGTTATTATATTCTGGAGTCGAACCATCTCCTCGTCGATGGTAAGACCCCTTGCGGTTGTCGTTCTCTTTTTGGGAGCTACCTCCTCGTCTGACGCCTTTTTGGCACAGGTCATCATCTCTTTCATCGTCGCAATTTCTACGGACAGATTGTTGATGACCTGTACCAACCTCGCGTTTTCTTCTCTAAGGAGTCGATTCTCCTCGGACTCCGACCTCTCGGTTAAAACCTTAGCAGTCTCCTCAATGGTTTGGACTACCTTGTTCAGAGCTCCTCTACATGAACCATTGAGGTTTTTAGACTTGCTAACAGTCTCCCTCATCTTCGCCGCATTCTCGGCAAGGATGCCGCTAACACGGGTCGTGTCAACCTCTGTAAGAGCCAATTGTGGCGGAACTACTTTTGAGGTTACCGACGCCGATCTCGATGAGCGACCACTAAGCTCTTCACCCGACGCGTCCATGAAAACATCATCATCAGGCTCACCACACTTTAGGGCGTTACGAGCCTCACGAAGGCCGAATTTCGAGCCACTCGCACGGGATCTGGTGTCCGCTTTCTTCGCGTCCAGATCCTCATCCGAATCAGCGGGGCTCCCACGATCCTTCCGGTCCCTTTTCTTTGAGCGGGCACGTTTAACAGTGCCACTCATGTCCTCCAATGATATGCATTTTGATAGGTCCCGCAGAGAAACTGACCTTTCTCCTAAGATCGGACTCCGAGACCCATATCCACTCTTTTTGGAACTGCGCGCAGGATTGCGCCGCGTTCCCACACACGTATCCGCAGAAACACCAGCCAAGCCGGTTTCGATTCCGCCGACACCCCCTCCTGTCTCCTCCGAAGCACTGGTTGCCCCCCCAGATACAGTGGGGCGACCGAGGCCAGTATTGCACGGCACCCGCAAAATTATATTCGCGGACTGCGGTGCAACACTGGTCGCGGTGAGGGATTCCCCGGGTGAACCGGGACCCTCCTGGGTAGTCGATACTATAAGTTTGTCCATTGCTTCATTGTTGTTTTGTGTTTGGTTACCCTAACGACCGAACTCCCATCGGCCATTCATCTTGTCGGCAGGTATGACCTTAAGATTGGGTGAGGCCCTCGCGACTGGATTCCCCCCCAGCCACTCATCCCCTCGGCGAGCCCCAAAACCTTGGGATTAGGGGTAATTTTTTAGAGAGGTTTTCTTCCTCGCGACCCGAAGGTCCCCGCTCCCATCGCTGGGTTTACGGGTTTGGCTAACGGAGGCCGAAGCCGTGTCCAGCAAGACTAAACTAGCCAAAACCGAACGCGCCAACCAGTTGAAGACTCATTCCCCCCCCCCCCCCCCCCAGAGCCCCCAGCCTATCAGAATTGCCCTCTGCTAACAGAGGGACAATCAGAATCAGCAACCCTACCCCCCCTACCCCACGGTCCGTTCGCCAGGTCCAGGGAATACATATTTCATTATTCCGTAGACCCGCCCAGGGTGCGCCACGAGGAGGCCGACCACTTTGGCACCCCAAACTTTTTTTTTTTTTTTTTTTTTTTTTTTTTTTTTTTTTTTTTTTTTTTTTTTTTTTTTTTTTTTTTTTTTTTTCTTTTTTTCGAGGGGAAACTCCTAACGAGTACACACGCCGTCATGGGAGCCGACGACGTGGTTATGTGGGGTTCGCACCCACTAAAACCCCCCGGTGTCCATCTCACGCCTTAATGCGGCAGCCACGGTTCCCTATTTGACCGCGACCTCGCAGCGTTGCCGCCCTAGCGGCCCTCCTCAGAGCAGGGAGTTCCTTACGCCTCCCGACCACCTCTGGGATGCACCTAAAGACACTAGATGCATCCTAGAATAAGACCCTTGTAAGGGCGCCGGATCCCCCATCACCCGACGTCCAGGATCTCAACATCGTCGCTGGCTGTAGACAGTCGAGTATCGACCGCAGCAACGACGGCAGGTTCCGAAGGGGAACTAGTAATTGGTTCCTTCCGGAACCCGCGGCGCTTTCTGACGGGGTTGCAGAGCCTGCCCCCCATCCAATGACTTGCCGGGAGACCAGCCCTAGCGCAAGGCCCACATTTAGGGTCTCGCGAGCATCGCGTAGCGATGTGGCCGGTCTCACCGCATCGATAGCACTCAGTGCTTCTATCGACTTTCGAGTCACAGTTCGCCCGAAAGTGACCAACCTCTAAACACCGGTAGCACCGCTGTATCCGCTTTCCAAGAAGCTCAACACGCGCCGTACACCATCCCACGCGGAGCTTCCCGATGCCCTCCAACTTTAGCGCCACAGCCACCGGACAACGCACCCACACCGTGCAGTATCCAACTTGTGCACTTGTGTTGTACTTCAACTCCCCGACCTTTACTTGCCCGGTAACGCATCCACCAGATGTAGCCACAGCATTGGCCACTTCAGAAGCCGAGGCAACATCTTCCACACCCACAAGGCGCAGTTCCGCAGTCTTAACGGGTCTGGAAATCCTCACCAACTCTTGGCCCACAGACTCCTTTAACTTTTCAGCGAAGATATCTGCCTTGACCCCATTCTCGTTTTCGGAAACTTCAAAAATCCTTCCACCAGTAGCCGACCGTCTGAATGTTACCGACGGGATCCCCAGAGCTGAGAGATCTAACTTCTCCTTTGCTTGGGCAACGACATCTCTGTAGGTCACTCCACATTTTATTGCGGTGTCGGTCAAAGTGACCACCACCGCGGAGGAGTTAGGTACCCGTACCTTAGGCTTTCTCCTCCTCTTCTTCTTCCTCTTCTCCATATGACCAGAAGATACGCTCTGGATTGTAGCCATCGCAGGTTTAACTGGGACAGGGTTCCGAACTGTCGTCGCGTCCTCTTTTCGCCTTCGGTTTCTCTTTACAACTGTGGCCCACTGAGAAGCCAGTGGAACCACAGGAACTTTAGCCCTTTCTGCATATGTGTGGTCATCGCACACACGTGTCTCAACTCTTGCGATTTTCGCCGGCTTAGGCCCTAGCGAATATTCCTCGGGAGTCGCTATATAGCTTGCATCCACCATAGTAGACGCATCCTTCCTTTGAGTCCTTGTTGCAGAACTAGCAAGACGCCTTAAATCCTGTTCTTGGGTGAGACTTGACACGCGCCTCTTTAACTTATCCACCTCTTTCCGCAGATTCTCAATTTCCGTGCGGAGATCACATTTTTCAATCTCGCTGCGTTGCATCATTTTTTTCTGCATCGCAGACTTATCCACCAGTGTGCAAATGCCGTTCCATAGCTCATTGCTGTACAAGCCAGCCAAATCCACCAAGTTACGGATCTGTTTTCTGCTCACATTAGGATCATCGATTCTCTTAACCGTCTCATCCATCAGATCAAGATTGGCCAGAAAACGATTTCCATCCTCTTTCTTCGTTCGAGCCTCAATTGTTTTATCGACAAAGTTGTTTTTCTCATCACAAGTCATTTCAAATTGGAATTTTGATTCGACTTTTTCGTCGCATTCCATTGCCTCTCTCTCAGCCTCCTTCGACGTCGTCGAAACAGAAGGTGCCCCCCCAGATACGGTGGGGCGACTACGTCGAGGGGACGACTGCCGGTGCTCCGGTTGCCGTCTCCCCGACGCAGCAAGGGATTCCCCAGATGAACTGGGACCCTCCTGGATAGTCGTTTGATTACGTGTCTTGACCATTCTGTTGTTTATTTCCCACTCAAATTCCCCCCCAGTTGTGGAGCCCTAGTGACCGGATCCCCCCCGGCCATTCATCCCATCGGCGAGCCCCGAACCTTAGGATTAGGGGTAATTTTTTAGAGAGGTTTTCTTCCTCGCGACCCGAAGGTCCCCGCTCCCATCGCTGGGTTTACGGGTTTGGCTGACGGAGGCCGAAGCCGTGTCCAGCAAGACTAACTAGCCAAAACCGAACGCGCCAACCAGTTGAAGACTCATTCCCCCCAGAGCCCCCAGCCTATCAAAATTGCCCTCTGCTAACAGAGGGACAATCAGAATCAGCAACCCTACCCCCCCTACCCCACGGTCCGTTCGCCAGGTCCAGGGAATACATATTTCATTATTCCGTAGACCTGCCCAGGGTGCGCCACGAGGAGGCCAACCGCTAAAGCACCCCAACCTAACCTAACCTAACCTAACCTAACCTAACCTAACCTAACCTAACCTAACCAGTCGCGCGCTAAGCCCCGTGCAGGTACGACACGCACAAGTGTTACCCATATAAAGTTCGTAAAATCAGTTTTAGTGGCAAAAGTTTGATTTTATACAAGTGCTATATATCAAACGAAAGGTAATAAAAAGTGCTACAAAACAGTGAAAACCGCGTGAAAATTGGTGGAAAATTGAGAAAGTTCTCAATACAAAAAGATTTTTCCATAGCGGTTTGCCGGACAAATCCGCGTGCGGCGTGTGTTTTATCGCCTTAACACCCAAATTTGGAAGTGCTATCCTGTAAAGTATTAAACATAGTATAATTGTGCAAATTTTCGGATTTTTTGGACTAAAAACAAAATTACTGTAAGTGTTTGTTTACAAAAAAAATTCCTATAAAAACAGTTTTCGGCTAAAAAATAGTGTTAAAATTAAAGATTTCAATTATTCAAAATTATAATAGGGTAAAACTCAGTGCGGTGAATTGGAATCAGTTTAAACCAAAATTTTAAGTGCTCAAATTAAAAAGATATTCGAGTTTTAAATTTAGTGAAAAACTTAAATACAAGTTTTAAATAGTGATTCCCACTCGGACTCCCAACGCTGGGCTGCTTTTTTGCCCTTGTCTGAAAGGGCAGAGGCTTGGCTACCCAGTGGTATAACCAGATCACCGAAATCAGGATGGCCGGCTAATAAACAAGGGTGAGTGCGGTCCCGAAAAGGGATGTCTTGATTTTTAATTTTAATTTCCCCCCTTTTAATATAATTTCGCGGCAGAGATATGTATATTATTAGATTTCCTATCTATCCTAGTTGCCTTATGCAAAATTTCAGCCCCGGGAGTCTTTTAGTTTTTTATTAAATTCAAAAAATGTCGAGAGTCGTCCTTTTGACGAACTCCGATATAACGTTGTTTGGAGGTGTTTTCAATGGGAACTTTTTGTCCACTCGGGTTTTGTCCAACTTTTTGTCCACCGCGCCCGGGCGCGGCCCCAAGGTGGTCACGTGACCCATAGCGTGATATCGTCATCGGCTTGGATTGGGGAAGTGAAAAAAAAAAAAAAAAACCTAACCTAACCTAACCTAACCTAACCCAGTCGCGCGCTAAGTCCCGTGGCGAACGCGCACTTCCAACTCATAGGAGCGCCTATACAAAGTCTCAAAAAATCGCAAAAGTGGTAAAAAGTTTTTAAATATATTAGTGCTGTATATCATTGGATAGCTTAAAATTAGCGCTACCTTTTAGTGAAAAGTTGAGGAAAATCCGACGAAAAACCGCCTAGTTACAACGGTTTTTAGTGAAAATCCCACCGGAATACCGGACAAAACCGAATGCGGCGTGAGTTTAGTCGCCTTAACATAGTGTTTTTTAAGTGTAGTTCTGTGTCCCGATAGACAACCTGTGTTTGTGCAAAATTTTGGATTTTTATCTTCGAAAATAAAATTTCTGTAAGTGTTTTTGTCGAAGCAACTTTGGTATAAAAACAGTTTTTGTTAGAAAATAAATTCAAAATCACATTTAAAAATTTTTTCAAAATTATAATTGAATAGAACTTAGTGCGGCGAGTCTAAATCTGTGACATTTTGATTTTTAACTCTATTGAGTAAAAAGTTATTTGACTTTTAATTTTTATAAACATTAACATCAAACACTTTAGGGGTGTTTTTCCACCCCTAAAAAACAGTGCCGGGCAACGGACTCGCCCAAAACAGGAAGGGCAGAGCTGCTAACACCCCTTATAAAAAAGGAAAATGAAAATTAGGATGGAGTGCTAAAATTTTAGGGTGAGTGCGGTCCCGTGAAGGGATGTCTTGATTTTTACTTTTAATTTCCCCCCTTTTAATATAATTTCGCGGCAGAGATATGTATATTATTAGATTCCTTACTTATCCTAGTTGCCTTATGCAAAATTTCAGCCCCGGGAGTCTCTTAGTTTTTTATTAAAGTCAAAATCAGTCGGGAGTCGTCCTTCTGACTGACTCCGACATAACGTTGTTTGAGGTGTTTACAATGGGAATTTTTTGTCCAACCGAGTTTTTGATCTGTTCCCGGGGGACTAGGGGGACAAAAATTTGCACATAACATTTTAAAGACCTCTCCTTCCTGGATATAAACTTTGTTCGGTCCAATTCGGTCCAGGAAAAAACCTCGTGGCCGAAATGGGGTTATTTTACGTGCTTATAGGGCGCGGCCCCAAGGCGGTCACGTGGCCGAGAACGTGATGTCAGCATCGGTTTTGGTCAGGCGCGAGTCGGATCGGGCCTATGACGTCACGATTTAATTATTTTGTATGGAGACGGAATCACGCGGCGGCCACGTGATCACTGCGTGATCACCCCGTGACCGCCCCATGTTGTGTCTCCTCTTTAAGTCGGCAGCGGTCGGTACCTGAGTCCCGACCCGACACCGGGTCCGGATATTCCGAGCACTCGAGCATTCGGACCCGATATCGGGTCTTCTATTTCCCCCGGTGGTGTCAGCGTCAGCGTCAGTGTCAGCGTCAGTGTCAGTGTCAGTGTCAGTGTCAGGTGTCAGTGACGTGTGACTGACCCGTGACAAGTACTTCTGACACCCCGCCCCCTCCTTTCCCCAATGTCATTATCCAAAACCACCTCTCGCGCCCACCCTCTTCCTAAAAACATGCCCTACCTAGTCCCATAGAGAGTTAAATCCGAATTTCCCAAAAACTAATCCACCCACATCTCTTGCATCCCCCCATATTTTCAAAATTTAAAAACGGATCCCATAGCCCAGTTAGTCCACCTAAACACCCCCACAAAAATTTTCCTAGTTTCAGTTTTCCCGACCCCGGGAAATGGCGGGAAATGCGCGACCTATGATAGCCCTAAGTAAGTTAAAATAGAATTTTCCAAATTTTAATCCGCCCATATCTTCGGCATCCTAGCATATTTTCAAAATTTAAAAATTGGGTTAGTATCCCAAAAAGTCCTCCTAAAGGCATATATAATTTTTTTTTACTTTAAATTACTCTATTACTTACTTTTTATTAATTTACTTTAGTACCAAGTTACCAACCTTCTGTTAGTAACTACGGTAAAAACTTGGATTTAGCGCCACTCTAAAGCGCGGCCCGACTCTGAACTACTACGTAATATGGGTGGACGTAGAAGTCGGAGTCTCGCCAGCAGAGGGTCTTCTCGCATACACTTGAGGGGTAGGCGGGGTACGGGCCTCGAGGCGAACCTCTTTGCCCGGGCCGGTCCTCGCAGGCTTTGTGGCCTGGACTGTGTTCGGGCTGTAGGCCCAGGTCACCTAGGTGACCTACAGGATCTCTGGTTCGGGGGGGTCTGGGAATGTTAGCTCCCAGACTGCAATGTTGTTTTCGGGTGGTGTCATCTCGGGTGGTATCAACGTCGGTGGTGGTGTCAATGAAGGTGGTGGTGTCAAATCAGGTAGTGGTGTCAAATCCGATGGTATCGCCCTTTCGCCCGTCGCGTCATCCTCATCGTCACCATCGTCGTCCGCGTCGGGCCGCGGTGACGGTGATCGCAGGAGCTCGCGAGGCAGGGAACGTCCCTCGGGTGGTCGTGCGTGGAGTGGCGCGATGCCGTGCAGGTGAACGTGCGCGCTGTTGTCCGCTCGCGCGAACAGTCGGCGCGCAAGGCGACGAACGAACTCCTCCACGGTCGGCATCTTGGTATCTCTGTGCACGACGTCGTTCCGCACATACCTCGGGGCTCCTACGATCAATCGCAGGCAGCGGTTCTGCTGGACTTGGAGCCTTCGCCTCTGGTACGCCGAACATAGCGCGTACCAGGCGGGTGCCGCGTACGTCAAGCGCGAGCGGACGTAGGCACCGTAGACTCGCAGTTTGGTGTTGACAGGTAGATGGGATGTGAACAGCGTGTGGAGCTGGGACCTGGCAGCAGCAGCTTGGCCCACGGCACGATTGACCATGGGGACCATGCGCAGGCTGCGGTCCAACTCACACCCCAAGAACCTAACTGTAGTCTTCCACTCTACGTCCTGGCCTCGCAGAGTGAGTTGACGTAGCGGCTTGGAGCGACTGGTCAGCAGAGCGGCCGTCTTCCCGACGTTGACGGCCATCCTCCACTTGTCCAGCCATTCCGGCAACAAGTCCAGCAGACGCTGCATGCGGTTTGTGGCAACGATCTGGTGATAGGACGACGCGAAATACGCGCTGTCGTCAGCGAACAGCGACAACAGCACGTCCTCCTCCCCTTCCCGCAGATGGTGGCGCAGGGTGGGGATGTCATCCGTATACGCCGCGTATAAGCGCGGCGATATACAACTGCCCTGGGGTACTCCGGCTTGGATGGTGCGTGGTTGGGATTCGGCACCATCCACTGCCACGTAAAAGCTACGGCCTCTGAGAAATGACGCCAGCACTCGCACATAAGCAGGCGGCATGGTGGTATCCAGGATCTTGGCCAGGAGCCCGGCGTGCCACACACGATCAAAAGCCTTCTCGATATCGAGGAAGACCCCAACGGTGTAGTACCCGTTGTTCAGCTCACTGGTCAGCTGGTTAATGACCCTCGCCAGCTGGAGCGTCGTAGAGTGGCCGCTGCGGAATCCATACTGCTCCTCGCGCAGGGGCAGATGGGGCGTGACTCGACGCAGCAGCAGACGCTCAAACAGCTTGGCTATATGCGAGAGCAGGGTGATCGGCCGGTAGCTTCCAGGCAGGCGGCGGTCCTTCCCCGGCTTGGGAAGAACGATGATCTTCCCGGTCTTCCACGCCTCTGGGAAGTGGCCGGTGCGGAGTACTCCGTTGAACAGGCTCGTGAGCGCTACGAGACCCGTTCGGGGCAGCAGCATCAGCGCAACGTTGGTGATTCCGTCGGGGCCTGGCGCTTTTCGCTTATCAAGGCGAGCAGCGACCGACCGCAGCTCTGACAGGGAGATGAAGTCCTCTCCCCGGAGCGGCGGTGTAGGGGCCGACAGGAACCTCTCCAGTTTGTCCTGGACCGCCGCGTGATGACGGATGACGTGGAGGTTGGAGGTGTTTGGGGCGTTGGGCGTAAAGGTCTTTTCCAGGTGAGCCGCCAGGATCTCAGCACGATCTTTGGCGGCATAGGTGCGTTTACCCGATGCATCGAGCAAGGGGTAAACGGGGGTGTCACGTCCGGTAAGTTGCTTGCAGAGAGAGTACAGCGCTGTGTCATGTTCCGTCGCTCGATCGACGGTATACTCCCACCGCGCCTCGTCGAGAGCGACTATGGCACGCGCGATCTTCTCTGCAAGCCGGTTGAGGTCAGCCTTCACCCTGGGGCAGCAATTGCGGGCCCATAGGCGGCGCAGGGTGCGTTTCCGTCTGAGCATGCAGCGGAGCGAGCTCGGCAGGTCCTTCCTTCGGTTGGTGTGTGGTGAAGTCGACGTGGTGGTGGTCGCTGCTGCCTTGGCGGCGATGATCGCCTCGGTGACGAGTGCAGCAGCATCGTCGACTTCCGAAGGGGTGGTGATCGGGCCTGCTAGCTCAAGCCCGGCAAGCTCGGCGGTGTAGCGCTCCCAGTTAGTCCGCATTCGCAGCGGGCGGGGCACTAGAAAGCCTCCCTGGGTGGCTAGGGTGACCAAAACCGGTAGGTGTTGGGTTTCGAGATCGTAGAGGACCTCGACATCAAACGGGTGGTCGAGTCTGTGGTGCAACACGATGTCGATAACGTCCGGCTGGGCGCGGGGGTCGGTGGGTATGTGGGTCGGCGCTCCCGGCCCCACCACTCCGTACCCGCTCCTCACGCTATCTTCGTGCAGGCGCCTCCCGTCCGCAGTGATGATTCGCGATCCCCACGCGTGATGTTTCGCGTTGAGATCGCCCATGATCACTGCGGGTCCCTGCTGTGCGAAGATGGTCCCGACATCCGTGTTGCAAAAGGTCAGTCCGGGTGGTTTGTAGGTGGCATAAATACGGAGCTCCTCGTTCCCCACGTTGACTCGCACTCCTTGTGTGCGAGTGCTGGTGAACGGGATGTGCTCCAACTCCTCGTGTATGATATCCCTCCGCACCAGAGCGGCCGTACCTCTGTACGGGTGGCCCCGGGGAGAGATCTCATCGCGTCGATACACGAAGTAGTTGGGCACGCGGAGCTCGACGCTGTCCATGAGTTTAGTCTCGCCCAGGAGGATCACATGGACGTCCTGCGACTGGGCGAGTAATGTGAGCTCACGGATATGTCCCCTTATGCCGCCCGGATTCCAGTACATAATTCTTAGAGCGGTCATTGGTACGACCGCCCGAATTGGGTAATGGCCGCCGTAATGGCGCCGACGACGTCCCTGGTAGCCAGGTAGGTAGTGAGCGCCGCCATAAGCGCCTCTATCAGGTCCCGGACAATATTATTAATGTCCGAGTCCTGTGCGGAGGGTGGCGGGTGGAAAGATGGATATTGCGGCGCTCGTGGCTCCGCCTCTTGCGTGGCTACTTCGTGGCCGCGGCTTCTCGGCGCCTCGGCAGTTTGTGGTTGAGGCGCCAATGATGCTGCTGTTGGCGGCCGGGGGTGCGGTGTGGACGCGGCGTCGGGCTCGACGTTGCCGGGCCTCGGTTGCCTGCGCCTACGTCGATTCCTCTTTTTATTTTTCCCAGCCAGCGGTTCCCCCCTGGCTGTCGGGACGTTCGCCGGCGGCTGTAGCGTCGTTGGCGGCGGTATCGTCGACACTCCGCGCGTGCCCTCCGGACGTGTCACATAAATTTGTGCGCCGGCCTCGGCCGTAAAAACGGCGGGCATTAGAGGGGCAGTACGGGGTGCGGTGGTCGCGGAGGTGGCACGTACGGCGAGTGCGGGACGTGCGGCGGGGACGGCGGTTGTTGTGGCGGCGGCGACGGATGTCGGGCCGGCGAGTGCGGTGGTTGGGGGGGGGCCTTGCCCGCTCCCCCCTGCCCTCTTCTTCACCGGCTCGTTCGGACGCGGCGGTGCGATGTCAATTCCGCGCCTTCGCGCCTCTCTCCGGAAGACAGGGCACTTCCGGTCGCGCGCCACGTGCGCCCTCCCACAGTTGGCGCACTTGGGGGCCTCTTCGGGGGCCCTGTCGCAATCCTGGCTGATGTGCCCGCCTGCGCAGCGGACACATTTTGGAGGCCGGTGGCAGTTGGCAGATGCGTGGCCGAACTGCTGGCAGCGGTGACACTGCGGTGGCCCACGCCCCCCCTTCCAGGCTTCAATGATGAGGCCGGGCATCGAGAGCAACTCGGTCTCGCGGTATAGGTGCCCGAGTTCTTCGTGTGTCAGGTGCTCTAACTCCACGAAGAACGTGCAGCCGTGCCGCCCTCTGACCGCCGGGATGGCTCTTGCTCGGTTCGCCGGGTACCCGAGGGTGCGCAGCGCCGCGACGACTTCTTCCGGCGGGGTATCTTGTGGCAGCCCCCTGATGGCTACCTTAGTCGGCAGGGTTGACGCCGGGCTGTAGCAGAACCACGATCAGACTCCGAGTGGCACCATACACAATCACACACATGATAGGGAAACACGTGGCCATTGAATCCTTTATAAGATTTATAAGCCACATCATTAATAACTTAAAACAGTACAATAACACTTAACACACACGAAACACAACACTAAACACTACACAATAAATTTGGACATTCAACAAAAATTAGTTCAGATGCCTGATTAAATCAAGATAACCATTTACCCCTATCTTCCTCCCCCCCTTTACATGTTAATATTTATAAAGATGCCTGTTATTTTTAGTAGTGTAAGTCTTAGAATGTAAGTTTATTAAAATTGTGATTCTGCATGTTAAAAAATTATTTCATTGAATAATATCCTTGTGTAAGTAAAAGTTAAAGTAAACTTTTACTTACACAAGGATATGTTAATGTTAATTTAATGACTATTATGTAAGTTGTTTAATAAAGACTGCGTTTAAATTCATGGCTTCACAGACGGGGCGGCGGTGGACGTATCCAATAGCGGAAGCCGTCACCCCGGCCTGGAGCGAGTTTGGCCACATTGTTCGGCGTTTCTCGCCGGTGACTCATCAAAATAACACCACCGACTCACTGAAAATAGGGAAAAAAAAAAAAAAATTAAAAAAAAAAAAAAAAAACCCCTAACCTAACCTAACCTTACCGGACTTGTCTCTCTTGGTAGATATCATCGTATCTTAGTCAAATATTGCTTGTTTTAGGTCAAATTTTTTGCGTGTTCTTCTCTTCTAGAGGCACTTTACCGTCTCCCTGGTCCACCTCTGCAGAATACTGAGGCGATTTTTCGGAAAATCGAGGAAAAGTCGAAATTTTTTACGAAATTTTAGTTTTCGCCGAGTAACTTTTTTGTCTGCAGTTCGATTTTCCCTGTCCGGACGCCAATTTTGTGGCGCTCGTCCGTGCGCACCCAGAGAGCCCTCGTTCGCCCGGATAGCGCCAGCGGTTCGCCCAGTATTCGGGAAAAACCGAATTCGCAGGCCCTCCTGCCCTCCCGTTTTTCTCAACTAGGTATATCAACTTTTTATACTAAAATATTCCTAAAAAATTTTAAAATTTTAAATGAATCTCCTTCAACTCAGCTCCCGTAATTTTATTTTAAAACCTTTATATCTCTTCTAGTTCGCTTAATATAAATTCTCAAACTTTTTATTTTACTGTTTATTACTTATATTCTCAATTTTCAAATTCAAATTCAAATTCAAAATATTCTTTATTCAAATAAACTTGTAAACAAGTGCTTTTGAATCGTCAACTCTACTGCTGGTTCGGAAAGCTGTTCCTACCGAGAAGAGCCAGCAAGAAACTCGGCGGTTGCTCTTTTTAAAAAATACAATTCTTAATGCTAGTTACATTTAATGTTTCTATCTTGTACAGGGTCGAACAATATTTATATCCACGCATTTTTATCGTCTAAATAATCTTCAACAGTATAGTAGGCTTTCTGTATCAGCCTCTCCTTAATAGTGTTTTTAAACTGCTGTAATGGCAAAGTTAAAATTGATTGTGGAATTTTATTATAGAATCTTATACCCAAACCCACAAACGACTTACGTACTTTTTCAAGGCGCAAAGCAGGGTCCGCAAGCTTATGTCGGTTCCTACTTTGTCTATTATATACATCGCCTATTGTTTTATAATTCTTTATATTATTATATACAAAAATTAAATTACTTAAAATATACTGTGAGGCAAATGTAAGAATACCTATTTCCTTAAACTTCTCTCGCAGGGAATCCCGCGGACTTAAATTGTATATGCCACGTACGGCTCTTTTTTGTAATACTTTCTTTTTAGTAAGATTTTTCCATTATCCGCGCATTTACCCCATAGCAATATTCCATAGGACATAACACTATGGAAGTAAGCAAAATAAACAAGTTTTGCCGTTTCGACGTCAGTAAACTGTCTAATCTTTCGAACGGCATAGGCCGCTGAACTGAGTTTCCCTGCAAGATTTGTTATGTGTGTGCTCCATTGGAGTTTTGTATCCAAAGTCATTCCCAAAAATACAGTTGCATTATCTGTTTTTAGTGAAACATTATTTATAAAAAGTCTATTTGCTCTAATCATGCTCGGACTCCGAACGCCGCGTAAGAAGAGGCCAGTCAAGGGTGATGCTTCACCGGAGAGGAGTGGGGAGAGTTCCTGCATGACGAGTACGCCGACAAAGAAATACAAGCGCGCTGGTGACGCGGTTATTGAAGGCACATCAGACGTGCAGGAATCTCCCGACTCGTCTCTGGAGATTATCACGTCTTCTTTTAACGAGCCGGTGAAGGAAGCGTGTTCGCAGAACGCGGCAACCGAATTAAAAAACCCCAGTAAATACCTATCTAGGTTCACTGAGGCAAAGGCTTGTGTCGCGAAAATAAAATTCCAGTTTAATATACCGCGAAACTTAAACAAGGAGATTAAGGCAGAGGTTCAAGCGGCCGCAGACAGGCTTTTTAGAATGGTAACTGAGGGGGAAAAAACCCCTTTGGATAAATGGGTAGAAGTGAAGAGCAACAAGTCGGCCGACACCGGCACGCAGACAGACTCGCCGGGGATATCAGACACGGCTAAAAATTCGGGTCCTGATACCTAATTTGTAGCGGATCCCCTTGTGGCCAGCATGATGGAGAAAATCAAGGAGCATTCTCTCGCGCTGGCAGAAAACACCAAGAGGGTGGAGAGTCTAAACTTGGCGATGGAGCAGCATAAGGACTCTATGGAGAAAATCAGCGCATACGCGAATGCTGTGACCGGGCAGGGCGTCAAACCACAACCGAAACGTAATACTCTGCACTCGGTTGTGGTAACTTCCAAAGACGAGAAGAATACTGGTGAGGAGGTATTAGAGAAAGTGAGAAAGGCGATCGACGCAAAAGAAGGGTGGATAACAATCGAAAGAGTCAGGAAAGCCAAAGACAGGAAAGTGATAATGGGATTCAGCTCGGAAGAGGACAGGCAGAAGGCTAAAGAAAAGCTAAATCGAGACGGAGTCGACCTCGCAGTAGAGGAGGTCAAAAAAAAGGACCCTCTTCTGGTCATCAGGGACGTTCATCAACACCGACGCGGACCTGATTCGAGCGTTCAGGAAACAGAATCGCAGGGTCTTTGGCCTCCCCGATGGCGAGGAAGACAGGCTTACCATTAAATATAGGAGGAAAGCTCGCAATCCACATCAAAATCACGTCGTGGTCAGCGTGGCCCCGATAGTATGGCAAAGGGCGACCGAAATAGGGTACCTGCATGTAGACATGCAGAGGGTGAGAGCCGAAGACCAGTCGCCGCTCGTACAATGTATGAGATGTTTAGGGTACGGGCACGGAAAGCGATTCTGTAAAGAGACCGCTGACCGTTGTAGCCACTGTGGGGATTTCCACCTAAAGACGGAATGCCAGAAATTTGCCGCCAGTTCGAAGCCCAAATGTATAAATTGTTGCAATGCCAAGCTAGAGGCGGTGGACCACAATGCTTTTAGCGCGGAATGTCCCACTCGCAAAAAATGGGACGTCATAGCGCGATCCACTGTTGCCTATTGCTAAAGGCGTCCCGGGTGAAAAATCTTACGTAGTTCTTCAAGCAAACTTGCAGAGGAAAAAGTTGGCAACACAGGAACTACACATCGAGGCTGACAAAAGAAAAGCTGCAGTAGCCCTCGTGCAGGAACCCTATGTTGGAGGGATAAGACTTATGGGCGCCCAGAAAGGAGTTAGGATCTTCCAGAACACAAAGGTAGGAGACGGGACTGTGAAAGCGGCAATAGCTGTTTACGATAAAGACCTTAATGTAACGCAGTACCCGAAACTCACCACTAATAACATCGTAGTGGTGGGGATCCGAACTTGTGTCTGGGAAGTCATAATGGTATCCTACTACTTTGAAGGCGATAAACCTATACAGTCTTATCTCGATCAACTCAAATACATCAGGGAGGAAATGGGCTCCAAAAAAGTATTAATGAGAGGCGATGCAAACGCGAAAAGCCTATGGTGGGGCAGTCCCGAAACGGATAAAAGAGGAGAGCATATGGCGGAACCGCTAGAGCTTAACGTCTTAAATAGAGGGAAAATTCCCACCTTCGACACCATTAGAGGCGGAAAGCGCTACAGTAGTCATGTGGACGTCACAGCGTGCACGGCAAATATTCTGCACTTGATCGACGATTGGAAAGTTGATGAGAGCCTCACGAGCTCGGACCACAATGGTATGGAGATAAATAATTAAATTGCAAAAATCAAAAGGAATAACCATAAACAGGACAACTAGAAAATACAAGACGAAAAAAGCAAATTGGCAAAATTTTGGAAACACACTCAAACGATTGACGGAAGAAGAAAATTTTAACATATATAAAATAGAAAATATAGCAGTTGAGGAAATAGAAAACAATATGGATGAGCTTAATGATATAGTAGAGAAAACGTGTCTTGAAACCTTACCTGTTAAAAAGCCTAATGAGCGTATCTCCATGCCGTGGTGGACCGCAGAACTCGCGAAACTAAAGAGGAAAGTCATGACGTTGAAGCGCAGAATCAGGAACGCAGCAGCAATCCGCAGGCCGTCGGTGATTCAGGAATATCTGAAACATAAAGAAGAGTACGAATTAGAAGTTAAAAGAGCACAGTAGCTGGAAGGACTTCTGTAGTAAGCAGGAGAAGGAAGGTGTCTGGGAAGGGATATATAGAGTCATCGGCAGAACGGCGCGTAGAGAAGAGGATCAACCGTTGGGGAAGGATGGGGTGATCGTGGACCTGAAAGGCTCAGCCAAACTACTAGCGGAGACCTTTTATCCGGATGACTTAGAAGACGAGGACGGTTCGGAGCACGTTCAACTCAGGATCGAGGCAGAAGCAGTAAACAATGACAAACGAGTTGGAGCTTGTGACCCGCCATTTACAGAAGCCGAACTTGTTCACGCAACTAAGTCTTTTAATCCAAAAAAGGCGCCGGGCATCGATGGTTTTACCGCTGATATTTGTAGCAGGGTTATCGAAGACGACCCAGAACTTTTTCTCGCTCTCCTTAATAAATGCCTTGCCTACCACCATTTTCCTCGGCAGTGGAAGGAGGCCGCAGTTGTGGTTCTACGCAAACCGGGAAAGCCGGACTATGCTTCCCCCAAGGCCTACAGACCGATCGGCCTAATCCCTGTCTTTGGGAAGATCTATGAGAAGATGCTGGTGGTTCGCCTCAAATTCTACCTTTTACCAAGGATGAGTACTCGCCAGTTCGGATTCATGCCACAAAGGAGCACTGAGGATGCCCTCTATGCACTAATGCAACACGTCCGAGCAAAATTAGACGACAAGAAATTAACTGTCATGGTATCATTAGACATAGAGGGGGCCTTTGACAGCGCTTGGTGGCCGGCTATTAGGGTTCGACTGGCTGAGGAAGATTGCCCCTTAAATTTGATACGAGTCATGGATAGCTATTTCAGAGACAGAAGAGTAAGGGTTCGGTACGCCGGGGAGGAGTACAGCAGGGAAACGAAAAAGGGATGCGTTCAAGGATCGATAGGCGGCCCCATCCTTTGGAACCTCCTTCTCGACCCGCTTCTCAAAGAGCTCTTCGAGAAGGGAGTTCATTGTCAGACCTTTGCGGATGATGTGATCTTGTTATTTGATGGTGACACCGCCCTGGACATCGAGAGGCGAGCTAACCCCATACTGGAATATGTCCGAGCGTGGGGTGTCAAAAATAAATTGCGATTTGCGCCAAACAAGACCAACTCTATGGTGATAACCAGGAAACTTAAATTTGACTCCCCACGCTTGAGCATGGGAGGAATAGACATAGTCCAGACTGAGAAAATTAAGGTGCTAGGTGTCACCATCGATAACAGGTTGACATTCAACACTCACGTTACCAACGTCTGTATTAAGGCCGCAGGAATTTACAAGCAGCTGGCCAGGGCGGCAAAAGTGAGCTGGGGACTTAACTCCGAAATATAATATAATAAATATAATAAAATAATAATAAATATAATATAATAAAATAATAAGGATTATTTATGTCGCGGTTATTGAACCGATAATTCTGTATGCTGCTAGTATATGGGTTTCGGCGGCCAATAAACTTGGTATTAAAAAACTGTTGGCAGTGATGCAGCGAGGGATGGCCCAAAAAATATGCAAGGCCTACCGCACGGTCTCCCTCAACTCGGCATTGGTGCTGGCTGGGATACTCCCACTCGACCTTCGCATACGTGAAATTGCCGCATTATATGAAGCCAGGAGAGGAGTACCCCAGACGGCCTTGCTAGACAGGGAGGTCGAGAAGATGGCGTCGGCACTCGCTGCCCCACATCCGGCAGAACGCACTACAGCCAGCATTTCGTGCCTGGAAGACCAACAACAACCAGATAGTGTGCAATCGGAAGTCCACATATACACTGACGGGAGCAAGATTGATGGTAAAGTAGGTGCAGCTGTCTCCATATGGGAAGACAGGATGGAGCGGAAAGCCATCAAGCTTGCTCTCGCTAATTATTGCACCGTCTACCAGGCCGAGTTGCTGGCAATACTTAGAGCTTCTGCTGAAATAGTCAAATATCGGGCAAAATCCTACCAAGTCTTAAGCGACTCTACGGCGGCTCTCCAAGCGGTGATCAATCCAGATTGTCTCCACCCCTTAGCCGTTAAAATTCGGGCAAATTTAAAGGAAGCACTCCATCAAGGAAAAGCAGTGCATTTATCCTGGGTCAAGGCACACGTGGGGGTGGAGGGCAATGAGAGAGCGGATGAGCTAGCGAAGGAGGCCGCCTTGAAGAGCAAGAGGAAGCCGGACTATGACTGCTGCCCTATTTCATTCGTTAAGCGGAACATTCGTATGGGTACGCTTGAAGAATGGAACGAGAGATATTCAACTGGTAGCACAGCGCAAATAACAAAAATATTCTTCCCGGATGCAGTAGCGGCATACGAAATAGTCCGAAAAATCGAGATAGACAAGATTATGGCGCAACTCATGACAGAGCACGGTGGGTTCTCAGAATACTTGGCTCGATTCAAGTGTAAGGAGGACCCGTCGTGTGTTTGTGACGCGACGATTAAAGAAACGGTGCCACATATTTTATGTGAGTGCCCAATGAATGACATCGACCGTTTTGATTTTGAGCAGAGAATCGGTACTGACTTGACTGTTGATAAAATAAAAGACCTAATGAATTGCAAAGAGAGAAATATATTTTTAAATTATTGTCTAAAAGTAACAAGCAAAACAATATGAAGAAATAAAACAAGTATAAATAAAAAATAATGGTAATGATAAATGTGACACTATAAGTTAAAATTGTAAATTGTATTTAAATAACTGAGTGTAAGCAAAATTGTAAATAAGTATATCGGTATAAAGATAAAAAATAAGAAATGTAAGAAAAATTAGTTATAGAATTATTAGCATAGAAAAATTAGCATAGAATTAGAAATTATTGGTATGAATGACTTCTTGACAAAAACATGCTGTAAATTTACACAAATTACAGGTATATATATAGGATACAAACAAAAAAATAAAAAAAAACCTAACCTAACCTTACCTTTTTTTTTTTATACAGGAAAAAACCCCTTATGGGTACCACCGACCGACGGGGATGATCGGTGGTTATGTCGGACTCGCACCGACTAAAACAACCTGTATGCTCCACCACGCTGCTGGTGGCGGGAGCAGGGTGCCTTATTTGACCCCACTCCCGCCAGGAGCAACTCTGAACCCCAGAGTGCGCCACCTCTGGGTCGGGGCCTCTCTAAAAGTGGCCCCTCCCTCCGCTGGACGATGCATCGGGAGCACCAGATGCATCGACCGCCTCGGGGACATTATAAGGAGGGCGTCCGATTAACCCCGTTCGGAACGCCCAGAAGGTCCCCGTTAGGGCGGCATGCGATGGTCTTGGACGAACCGCCTGCGCCCGGCTCGCCTGCGGCGGATCGGATCCTGAGACTCGACTTCCCGGACCCGCTCCACCGCCTCCTTCTGCGAAATGACGTGCTCGCAGAAGGAGGCCATCGCTGCCCACGACCTCTCCCTGTCCACCATGGCACGAACCACAGTGGGCAAATGAGAGGTCGCGCCCCACCTGTGCCACGAGCTCCGCCCGCTGAACCGCCCAAGCTGGACAGTCCGCGAGCGTGTGCGACGCCGTGTCGGAATCGGCGCCGCACTCGTGGCACTCACCGGACGCTTCGCGCCCGGCCACCCGCCACAGATACCTCCCGAAGCAACCATGTCCGGAAAGCATCTGTGTCAGGCGGAAGGTGAGGACCCCATGCCTCCTGGCGACCCAGCCCTGGAGAATGGGCTGGATGGCCGAAATCGTCCAGCCTCCTGCACTGGGCGATTCCAGACGCCGCCTCTATTGGCGGAGGAGCTCTTCCTGAGCTTCCCTCCGCCAATCCACCTCTACCACCGCCGAGTCTCCCCCCGATGAACGGGCTTCAACTCTGCGGCGGTAGGCCTGAGCGAGCACCTTGGCCTCCAGGTCCCAGGGAGGGGACCCAGCCAAGGCGCAGGCCGCCTCGCCGGAAATGGTCCGGTAGAGTCTGACCGCCATGATCCTCTGCGCTCCCCGCAGCAGAGGCAGGGACACCGCAGTCAGCCGCTCCGCCCACACGGGAGCGCCGTACAGGGCCATAGAGCGGACCACTCCGGCATAAAGGCGCCGGCAGCCTGCATTAGGCCCCCCCAGATTTGGGAGGAGCCTGCTCAGGGCTCCGGCGGTCGCCGTTAGCTTGGGGGCGAGCCGCCGGAAGTGGGCCTCGAACGTCCATCGGCTGTCGAGGAGCAATCCCAGGTACCGTAGAGTAACCGAGATTTCGATGGACGTCCCGCCCACCACCAACCGGGAGCCCACTGGGGGCGCCATCCGAGGCCTGTGGAAGCAAATGGCCTCGGATTTCTCCAAGGCCACCCCCAGTCCTAACCGGTGAATCCGGGCCACAACGTGAGCCGTGGCCGCGGTCGCCAGCACTCGGGCCTCCCGGTGGGTGCTCGCGCGGGCAGTCACGAGGGTGTCGTCTGCGTAACAGAACAGACGCACCCCCGGAAGCATTTGCCCACGCAGCACCCAGTCGTATCCGATGTTCCACAGGAGGGGGCCAAGAACCGACCCCTGTGGAACACCGCACGACATCCTCCGCTCCTTCCACGCACCTCCAGCCGTCGGGTACCTGACAGCGCGGTCAGCCAGATAGTCACTGACCACACGCTGCAGGTACATGGGGATGCGGTGGAATCGTAGGGCCTCCTTAATAACCTCCCAGGGCAAAGTGTTGAATGCGTTAGCGATGTCCAACGACACCGCCAACACCACCTCGCGCCGGGTTGTCGCCTCCACCGCCAGAAGTCTCACACCCTCGATACAGTCGAGGGTGGACTTGCCCTGGCGGAATCCGCACTGGAGACGACTGAGGTCGGGCCCTACCTCCTGGAGGTGCTGGACTATGCGGGAAGCTATTATTCGTTCGAGCAGCTTCCCCGCCTCGTCCAGCAAAACGATGGGCCGATACGCGGAGGGTGTATCGGCCAGCCTACCCTCCTTCCTTAGCAGGACCAGTCTCCCCGTTTTCCACCTACGGGGAAAGAGGCCCTGTTCGAGGCAGGCACTGAACGTCGCCCTGAGTCCAGACTCCAACGGACCCAGGGCAAGTGACCAGGCGCGCCCAAGGATGCCGTCGGGTCCAGGGGCGGTATTTTTCGCCTTCATGCGACTCACCGCCCCGGCCAACTCCCACTCCGACACCCTCGGCGCACCTGACTCAGTGCCAACCTCCTCCTCCAGAGGCGCCATACGAGGCGGAACCACCTCGGCCGCCTGCGGGAACAGGGTTTCCACCACGGAAACCCAACGATAAAAACCCAAGAAGTTATCGGTAAAAAACCCGGCGCGAGATTTCTCGCGAGAAATTAAAAAAGTGAAAGAGCCATCGTGTGTGTTATTAGACAGAGCACACCAGTACAAAATTTCAGATTTTTCGGATTTCATTTGGATTATGGTGACACATTTTCTTTAAAAATTTTTATAGTAAAATCAATTTTCGGTTAAAAAACAGTCCAAAAATTAGTCTAAAAATTATTTCAAAATTATAATAGCCTTACTACTCAGTAAGGCGAACTAGAATTGGTGTTGTGCATATTTTTTACTCTATTGAGTAAAAAGATATAAGTGAAACAAAATTTGTAAACATTGACGACCAACACTTTGAGGGTGTTTTTCAACCCCCAAACAACATTGCTGGGCAGCGGGCTCGCTCCTATCAAAAAGGGCAGAGCCGCTTACACCCTTTTTCAAAAAGAAAAAAGGGAACCAGGATGGCGGGGTAAGTTACAAGGGTGAGTGCGGTCCCGTGAAGGGATGTCTTGATTTTTACTTTTAATTTCCCCCCTTTTAATATAATTTCGCGGCAATTACATATATATTATTAGATTTCTTACTTATCCTAGATGCCTTATGCAAAATTTCAGCCCCGGGAGTCTCTTAGTTTTTTATTAAAGTCAAAATCTGTCGAGAGTCGTCCTTCTGACTGACTTCGACATAACGTTGTTTGAGGTGTTTACAATCGGAATTTTTTGTCCAACCGAATTTTTGACCTGTTCCCGGGGGACTAGGGGGACAAAAATTTGCACGTCTCATTTTTAAGACCTCTCCTTCCTGGACATAAACTTTGTTCGGTCCAATTCTGTCCAGGAAAAAAACCTCGTGGCCGAAATGGGGTTATTTTACGAGTCTATAGGGCGCGGCCCCAAGGCGGTCACGTGGCCGGGATCGTGATGTCAGCATCGGTTTTGGTCAGGCGCGAGTCGGATCAGGCCTATGACGTAACGATTTAATTAATTTGTATGGAGACGGAATCACGCGGCGGCCTCGTGATCACCACGTGACCGCCCCGTGTTCCGTCTTCTCTCTAAGTCGGTAGCGGCCGGTACCTGTGCTCCGACCCGACACTGGGTCCGCATATTTCGAATACTCGAGCATTCGGGCCCGATATCGGGTCTTCCATATCCCCCGGGGGTGCGACAGAAGTGTCGCAATGTCGCGCGACAGACCTGCGACATGTTTTTCTGTCAACACCCCCCCGTGTACCCAACTCCAATATCCCATACTACTCCTCGCACCTACTCCTACTCCCCAAACATGCCCCACCCAGTCCCATAGAGAGTAAGATCAGAATTCCCAAAAAAGTAATCCATCCATATCTCTTGCATCCCCCCATATTTTTGAAATCTAAAAACGGATCCCATAGCCCAAAGAGTCCCTCTAAACACCCCCACAAAAATTTTTTGAATTTCCGTTTTCCCGACCCCGGGAAATAACGAGAAATGCGCGACCCATGATAGCGCTAAGTAAGTTAAAATAGAATTTTCTAAATTTTAATCCGCCCATATCTTTGGCATCCTAGCATATTTTCAAAATTTAAAAACTGATTTAGTATCCTGAAAAGTCCTCCTAAAGGCATACACAATTTTTTTTTACTTTAAATTACTCTATTACTTACTTTTTATTAAATTACTTTACTACCAAGTTGCCAACCTTTTGTTGGCAACTATGGTACAAATTTGGATTTAGCGCCGCTCTAAAGCGTGGACCGACTCTGAACTACTACGTAATATGGGTGGACGTAGTAGTCGGAGTCTCGCCGACGACGAAGGGTCTTCTCGCTTACTCCCCGGATGGGGGTAAACGGGGTGCGGGCCTCGAGGTATTACTAGGGCCTCACTACCCGGGCATCTCCTCGCGGGCACTTAAGCCCGGTACGTGTTTTGGCCGTAGGCCGGGGTCACCTAGGTGACCTAAAGGTGTCGGTATTTGGGCCGTAAGCCCAGGTCACCTAGGTGACCTACTGGATGTCTTGTTCGGTGGGGAGGTCTGGGAATGGTAGCTCCCAGACCTCAAAATCGTCTTCAGGTATGTTTTGGTCTGGTGGTGTCGTAGTCAGTGGTTTTGTCATATCCGGTGTTTCCGCCCTCTCGCCCATCGCGTCGTCCTCGTCGTCGCCGTCGTCATCCGCATCGGGCCGCGGAGACGGTGATCGCAGGAGCTCGCGAGGCAGGGAAAGTCCATCGGGTGGTCGCGCATGGAGTGGCGCGATACCATGGAGGTGTACGTGCGCGCTGTTGTCCACGCGCGCGAACAGTCGGCGCGCAAGGCGACGAATGAACTCCTCCACGGTCGGCGTTTGGGTATCCCGATGCACGACGTCATTTCGCACATACCTCGGGGCTCCTACGATCAGTCGCAGGCAGCGGAGTCTCGCCAGCAGGGGGGTCATCTCGCATACCCTTGGGGGTAGGCGGGGTACGGGCCTCGAGGCGAACCTCTTTGCCCGGGCTGGTCCTCGCAGGCTTTAATGGCCTGGACTATGTTCGGGCCGTAGGCCCAGGTCACCTAGGTGACCTAAGGGTTGTCGGGTTCGGTGGGGGGGCCTAGGAGTGGTAGCTCCCAGACCGCGATGTCCAAATCGGGGGTGTCTCGTCCGGTGGTAGTGGGGTTTCGTTCGGGTGGTTGTGTCGTATCCGGTGGTGTCGCCCTCTCGCCCGTTGCGTCGTCCTCGTCGTCGCCGTCGTCGTCCGCGTCGGACCGCGGTGACGGTGATCGCAGGAGCTCGCGAGGCAGGGAACGTCCCTCGGGTGGTCGTGCGTGGAGTGGCGCGATGCCGTGAAGGTGAACGTGCGCACTGTTGTCCGCTCGCGCGAACATTCGGCGCGCAAGGCGACGAACGAACTCCTCCACGGTCGGCATTTGGGTGTCTCTGTGCACGACGTCGTTCCGCACATACCTCGGGGCTCCTACGATCATTCGCAGGCAGCGATTCTGCTGGACTTGAAGTCTTCGCCTCTGGTACGCTGAACATAGCGCGTACCAGGCGGGTGCCGCATACGTCAAGCGCGAGCGGACGTAGGCACCGTAGACCCGCAGTTTGGTGGTGACAGGTAGATGGGATGTGAACAGCGTGTGGAGCTGGGACCTGGCAGCAGCAGCTTGGCCCACGGCAACCAGTCTCGCCACCCAGTTACGCGTAGTACTTTGCCATCTAGTTCATAGATGGCGGTAAATGCGCGAACTGGGATGGTGCAAAATTTTATTTTCAAAATTTAACTATCTTGGCTCGCGCATTCCCCAAAAATCCATGGCATGTACCTTCCCTTCCCCCTCCCCCCGACCGACCGACTCCCCCTTTTTCGGAGTTTTCCTGCCCAACTCCGGCCTCACTCTTACTTAATGAGGTGAGTACTGTATTCTTTCGCATTTTTCTAAATTAAATTCTCCTCCAACTTAATTTAATTTAACTAAAACAATAAACATGACAGACTGACTGACTCAAGACATCTCAAAGCGGGCCGCACGACCCCTTCCTTTTGGTGCACACGGAGCAAAGCGCTAGTGACGAACTCTAACGGAATATATACCGTTTAATTATAAAACAATCGACGTATTGTGAAATTAGGTCAAAATTTAAACAAACTTTTAAGTGACAAGACAGCCATTTACACTGTCTTACCATAATTTTGATTTTGTATACGTGACGAGAGGTAGCAATATACACTACCTCCTTTTACAATTAGACGAAAACTTCCTCTAACAAAATGTTTGGGATCAGAACCCCTGCAAAGATACCTACCCAAGGTAGAAGAAGAGCGGGAGACCAAGAGCGGGAACCTCTACCTCAGCAATCGTGACGAGAGTAAGGAGAAGCCTCGGGGAGGTAGAAGGCGGGGTAAAGGGACCGGAGCAAAACTCCCCCATACAGAGAACTGTCACTCCAAACCCGACCCCCTCCTCCTCCCCCCCTCCCCCGAAATATCAATAGACATAGACACCTCGAGTGAAAACGCGAATAATAGTGAGACGAGGAAAAAAGAAGTGAATAAGACCGTAAGACAAATTCAGACACTACTAAACAATTCCAGGAATCTAAAAAGGGAGATAAAGTCCGATATTGAAACGCGTCTGGACTACCTTAAAAAGATCACAGTAATGGCAGAACAACACCTCAAGCGAAAAGAAATAGAACTAGAAATGGAGAAACTAAAGCAAAAAAGCTCGGAAGAAGAGAGTGACACTGAATGGCTTCAGAACATTTCTTTGACCCTTGGTAAATTGGTTGACTCTTACACTGCTGTTCACCAAAATACAAAACTTATAAGGGAGGTTCAAGAGGCAATGGAAAGACATAACGACATAATTAAAAAGCACATGACGCAAACATCAGAGATGAAAGAGGAGATGGGGAAGCTCCGAAAAGAACACGCATCCCTAGCCACGCACAACGCGAAACATACTTTGGAGATTAAGGAAGAAGTGGGAAAACGCAGCAACGAACACTCCGCTCTAATCAGAGAACACACCCTAGAACTCAAGGACGAAATCGGAAAGCAAAAAGGAGGAGATCAAGAGACAGGGGCCCGTACTTACGCTAGTGTAGTAGCAAAAGAGAGCGGAAAATACAAAACGCAGACTTTACACTCCGTCGCGATTTCCTCAAAGGATGAAATGAAGACAGGAGAAGAGGTCCTTACGGAAATTAGAGAGATCGTTAAAGCGAAAGAGGGTGGGATAAGAGTGGAACATGTTCGCAAGGCAAAGGACAAAAAGATTATCTTGGGATGTCGTTCTAAAGAGGAGAGGGCCAAACTGACAAACAAGATAAAGGCGAATGGTGAAAACCTTATAGAAGAAGACATACAAAACAAAGACCCCCTCATCGTGCTGAGGGATGTCTTGTCCTATAACAAGGATGAGGACATCATCAGCGCGATGAGGAAACAAAATGAAGAGGCTTTTCAAGGTATTGCAGAAGAGGACAAAAGACTTTAAATCAAATTTTGCAGAAGAGCAAGAAACCCCCACACGAGTCACATAGTACTGAAAGTATCGCCCCCACTATATAATAGTTTTGTGACAATCGGAGTGACCTACATTGACTTTCAACGAGTTAAGGTAGAGGACCAAACGCCACTTGTGCAGTGCTCCCAGTGCCTAGGCTATGGTCACACGAGGAAGTACTGCACAGGTGAACAAGATACGTGCAGCCACTGTGGCGGTGCTCATATAAAAGCAGAGTGCGAGCAGTTCCGAGTGGGGGTTGAAGCAACATGCTGCAATTGTAAAAAAGTAAAGCTGCCCGAAGTTTCACACAATGCTTTTAGTGACGAATGTCCTATCAGGCAGAAATGGGACAAGTTGGCCAGAGCAATAATAGCATATTGCTAAAGGCGCCCTGGGCAACGAGCACCAAACAACAAAAATCATAGAAATAGGACTTACAAAATTGAAAACACATAGAAGGGAACAACGACGACACTCCAGCATATTATGTTTGTTTGGGCAACAGACAATACTGAGACTATTAAACCAGCAAACAACCGCGGACAATGTCACCATTGAAGTGTAAAAGACAGTACTTACTTCCAAAACAGGTCTTAGCTGTAAATATATTAATAAGGTGAAAAATAAAATAAGTAATAAATAATTAAAATAGTAAATAAAAGAATAGTCCCAAGGTATAATTTTATACTCTTTTGGGAGTATATCAGTAATGGCACTTGCTAAAAACCACTAGTTTGGAAATAGATATACTCATATACAACCCTCAATAAAATAAAGTAAATAAATAGTCTTAACAAAAAAGTATATAAGAAATAGTGAATAAAACCCTTGAGTTGAATTAATGCTATCAACATTCATAGGTAAATGTGGTAACATTATAAATAGTAATAATATAAATAGGTATAAAATTGACTAAGTAATGATGTACATATAGGAATAAATTAGTAAAGAAATAAAGATAATAGTAATAGATAGTAATTTAAGTAGTTAAACAACGAGATGCAGATTATTAAAACTGTTGTGAAACATTAGGGCAGCAAACTGCGAAGAGATATAAAAACATTGTATTATATAAATAATAGAAAGATACAGATAGTCTTATTGTAGAAAAGAAATAGTAAAATGTAAACTTAGTATAAAAAATGTAAATAATTATTGTAAAAATGTAATACCTTGTAAATACGAAAATTGTAATACCCATTTAGGGTAAAACCAAAAATATAAAATGTATATATATAATTGTCTGATAAAGGCCTTGATTAAGTCAGGGGAAGTTGGAGAATTAATTTAAAAAAAAAAAACCTAACTTAACCGATTTGTCTCACTTGGTAGAATTCATCGTTTATTAGTCAAATATTGCTTGTTTTTCGTCAATTTTTTTTGCGTGTTCTTCTCTTATTGAGGCACCGTACCGTCTCTTTTGTCCTACTCTGCAGAATACTTAACAGCTTTTCTGGAAAATCGTGGAAAAATCCAAATTTTTAAGGAAATTTTAGTTTTCGCCGCATAGCTTTTTTGTCTGCAGTTCGATTTTCCCGGTCCGCACGCCAATTTTGTGGCGCTCGTCCGTGCGCATCTAGAGAGCTCTCGTTCACCCGGATAGCGCCAGTGGTTCGCCCGGTATTCGGGAAAAACCGAATTCGCAGCACCCAGTAGTAACCGATGTTTCACAGGAGGGGGCCTAGAACCGACCCCTGCGGAACACCGCACGACATCCTCCGCTCCTTCCACGCACCCCCAGCCGTCGGGTACCTGACAGCGCGAACCTAACCTAACCTAACCTAACCTATCCTTTTTTTTTTTAAACAGGAAAAAACCCCTTATGGGTACCGCCGCTCGACGGGGACAGGCGACGGTTATGTCGGACTCGCACCAACTAAAACAACCTGTGTGCTCCACCACGCTGCTGGTGGCGGGTATAGGGTACCCATGAAGACATGCCCCCCATCCCCGCCAGCAGCAACTCTGTACCCCAGAGTGCGCCACCTCTGGGTCGGGGCCTCTCTAAAAGTGGCCCCTCCCTCCGCTGGACAATGCATCGGGAGTACCAGATGCATCGAACGCCGCGGGGACTTTATAGGGGGGCGTCCGATTAACCCCGTTCGGATCGCTCGGAGGTCCCCGTTAGGGCGGCATGCGACGGACTTCGGCGAGTCGCCTGCGCCCGGCTCGCCTGCGGCGGATTGGATCCAAGGACTCGACTTCCCGGATCCGCCCCGCCGCCTCCTTCCGCGAGATAACGTCCTCGCAGAAGGAGGCCATCGCTGCCCACGATCGCTCCCTGTCCACCATGGCACGAACCACAGTGGGCAGGGAGAGATCGTGCCCCACCTGTGCCACGAGTTCCGACCACTGAACCGCCCAAGCTGGGCAGTCGGCGAGCGTGTGCAGCGGCGTGTCGAACTCGGCGCCGCACTCGTGGCACTCGCCGGTCGGTTCGCACCGGGCCACCCGCCACAGATACCCCCCGAAGCAACCATGTCCGGAAAGCAACTGTGTCAGGCGGAAGGTAAGGACCCCATGCCTCCTGGCGAACCAGCCCTGGAGAATGGGCTGGATGGCCGAAATCGTCCAGGCTCCTGCACTGGGCGACTCCAGCCGCCGCCTCCATTGGCGGAGGAGCTCCTCCTGAGCTGCCCTCCGCCAGTCCACCTCTACCGCCGCTGAGTCTTCCCCCGGTGAACGGGTTTCGACTCTACGGCGGTAAGCCTGAGCTAGCACCTTGGCCTCTAGGTCCCATGGAGGGGACCCAGCCAAGGCGCAGGCCGCCTCGCCGGAGATGGTCCGGTAGCCCCGCACAAGTCTGATTGCCATGATCCTCTGCGCCCTGCGGGCAGGGATCTGGCGGTCAGCCGCCCCGCCCATACGGGAGCACCGTACAGGGCCATCGACCGAACCACCCCGGCGTATAGGGGCCGGCAACGCGTGAGTTTGCTGTTAAGCTCCTTAAGGGAATACAACCAAGCTAATGGGCGATGGTCTGTATAGATTGTAAATTTTCGACCATAGAGATAGGGGCGGAAATGCTTAACAGCCCAGACTATAGCTAATAGTTCTCGCTCTATTGTACTATATCGCGACTCTGTGTCACTTAGGGTTCTACTTGCGTATGCGATAGGGTGATCGCTACCGATTGGGCCTTGCGACAAAACTGCACCGAGTGCAATATTCGACGCGTCTGTCGTTAATACGTAAGGTTTTTTAGGATCCGGATATCGTAAAAGGGGTGCATTTGTTAGAAGCTCTTTGCACTTCTGAAAAGACTGTACATATTTTTCATCAATTATTATTTTATTGCGTTTCTTTAAGCATTTAGATAAGGGTTGTGTTATAAGCGCGACATCTTTAATAAATCGCCTGTAATAACCTATAAGTCCGAGAAAACTTTTTATTTCAGTAGTAGTTTTCGGTAGAGGGAAGTTTAAAACAGCTTTTATTTTGTCATCGTTTGTTTTCAGTCCGTTTTTCGTAATAGTATGTCCTAAGTATAACACCTCTTTTCGTAAAAATTCAGACTTATCGAGCTGAACTTTCAGGTTTGTTTTACGTAGTCTGTCGAAAACGGTCCTTAAACTGTCAATATGTTCCTGTAAACTTGTTGAAAATATTATAATATCGTCTAAGTAAACCATGCAGTGTATACTCTGTAATCCTCTCAGTACGTTGTCCATAGTCCGTTGGAACGTAGCGGGGGCGGTTTTCAGGCCAAAGGGCATTCGTAAAAATTCGAAATGTCCTGACTGTGTGCTGAAGGTAGTTTTCTGACGGTCAGCTTCGTTAATTTCAATTTGATGGTAACCACTAGCTAGGTCTAACGTAGAAAAATATACACTTTTACCTAATTTGTCGAATAAGTCAGTAATGTTAGGGAGAGGGTATTTATCGTCAACAGTAATTTCGTTCAGTCGCCTATAGTCAATGACCATTCTGTATTTTTGTTCTCCAGAGGCATCCATTTTCTTAGGTACAAGATGAACGGGTGCACTCCAAGGTGAGTAAGATTCCTGAATCACATTATCGTCTAAAAGTTTTTCGACCTGTCTCTTTATTTCGTCGGTCTGTGCGGGTGCTTGTCTATATGGTTTTATATAAATAGGGTCCTCGTTTTTCGTTCTAATAAAATGTTTTACGTCATTGGTAAAAGTCAATGGTAATTGGTCACAGTAAAATATGTCTTTATACTCTCTACAAAGCGAGTAAATTTTTTCGCGCTTTCTAATTTATCTTTATTATTGCAAAGAATCTTCTTTAAAGAATTACTACTTTTAAAACCTAAAACCGCTTCGGTTGCGGGGCGAAACAATTGTTGAGTTTGTGATAGTGAACGTATATAGTGCTTGTGTATCATGGTGGCGGTGGTGGAGGTTTGTGCATGTGTGTTTTTTTTTTTTACGACTCCTGCATGTTTCAGGTATGATAACCGATTGTCCACTCTACATTTAGCATTACTTTTGTATTTATTATTACTTTTGTAGATTTAGGTATATTTCCAGATCTCATGAAACACAGTAAAGTAATACCTCTGTTCAATCTGGAGATAAAAAAGATCCAAATAATTATAGACCAATTTCAATACTACCAGCTTTTAGTAAAATCTTTGAAAAAATCATGCTTAATCAACTGCTCCATCATTTCAATTCTAACAAATTACTTCATTCGGAGCAGTATGGTTTTACAAAGGGTAGGTCCACAACAGATGCGGGTGCAAGATTGATGAAGCATGTCTTTAGTGCTTGGGAGAAGTTCCAGAACGCCTTAGGTGTTTTCTGTGACTTGTTGTAAGGGGAAGAATTGTTTTCTACCCAAACATATACTAAAACTAATGATAAATGATTACTTAAACTATGCTACTATAAACTAATGCTCTTAAAACTATAAATGCCGGGAGGCGCGCGTTGTTCGCGCTGCTGGTAGACGTATGCAAAACTGAATGCGGCGGCGCCGCGCGTCCGTATTTATGCTATGTTATAATGTTATGTGTAAGGTGCGAATATGCACCGAACATGCTCCCGGGCACCAAAATAACAAATTAACCAGTTCAAAAAATGTCTTCTAATGTATAAATCTCCTCGGCATAGGAGAGCTTGCTATGTCCTTGTTCTTAACTCACACACATTTTCACTATTGTGACCACTAGGCTGACGGTCAGCCGATCTATGATATCGCGCACTATCACTGCTTTTCGGTGTGGCCGACTCCGGCTAGGCAGTAGGCACGGCCCACCGCGAGCCGGCCCGGCGTGCTCGACGACGTCCCCGTTGCTACAGGAACCTTGCTGATGTATTTATGGCCACTGATAATTGACCACATGAAGGGATACATCATCCACCGGAAACTTGCTGTTTGTACATATTCTTTTGTGTATTTATGGATATGTAGTCGGAAATAGACATAATGCTGACCATATTGTGTATCAATCGTGTTTGTCTATGATGTGGGCAGCTATGTACTTTCTGTAGTATCTTCTTCTATATTCTGGGAGATATATACATATATTTTGTTGATATTGTTCGGCGAAATGTTCGTTCAATACTCCGAACAATACATTGGCGAGATATCCGACTCCATTAATAAGCCCGCGTTTGTTACGATGACGTGTCGTGTTTCGCTGACCAAGAAGTATGCGATTGTTGAACTCTAAGTTTAACGTACTATGACGAAGTTGTAAAAAGACTACGTCAAATTACGATTCTGAAGAAATGAGAGTGCATTTGTTACTCAAATTATGTTTATACTTAAATTATGTTGATACTTATTACTGTATATCTTCTCTCCTTTTATGTCTTTTTCATTCTTTGTTCTCCGATGCTAAAGGTAAGACCGATAATTTGCTGCTTCCGCGTCCTTTGTATGCTCTTACTTTTAGGTATCCTGTGTAATCCACGCTTGTATGAAAGAAAGGCGGGGCTGTATCAACCTTTTCCTCAGGTAAGTTACCCATCAGCTGATATTGCCTAATAGGGTCATGCTTCCTACATGTCACACATTTCCTGATTTCCTGCTTAACTGCTCTATATCCCGATACAACCCAGTAACTTTGTCTCAAATTTGATAAAGTTAGTCTCGGACCCCCATGAAACGTTAACTTGTGTGTTTGCTCGATTAACAGACTTGTAAGACGACTACGGTATGGTATGATAATTGGATGCTTCATTTCGTCATAAATCTTAGCATATTTTATTCTCCCGCCGACACGTAAAATGCCGTTTTGATCCAAAAAGGGATTGAAATTTCTCAAATTACTTTTATTGCTTAATATATTGTTTTTTCTTAAACTCTCTATATATAAACTAAACTCCGTTCGTTGAACGTATTTTATAATAAGCCATTTTGCGTTTTTCAACTCCGGTAATGTGAGATATCCGCAAGGCGGCTTATTTGCTGTATTGTTAAATGTAATTGTTTTTGTAGCTCGTAGAATCCATGCTAAAATTCTTGTTATTTTTATGAATGAACTTGTTTTTTCTAATAATAATAATACTATGCTCTGCTCCTGACTTTTCTGAACAACGTTAACTTTTGGTTTTGATTTAAGTTCTATTTCTGTTCTATAGCAAGGGTGCTCGTTGTTGTCTTCTGTAAATGATTTTAACCACTCTGGTCCCTGCCACCACAATTTGGAATTTGCTAATTGTGATGCTAATATACCTCTGCTTGCTGCATCAGCAGGATTTTCTGCTGATTTGACGTATTTCCATCTGTCAGGTTTTATAACCTGTGTTATACTCTGGACTCTATTCGCGACGAATGTTTTCCAGCGTCCTGGATCTCCTTGCAACCAGCCTAGCACGACCATCGAATCTGTCCATCCATACACCTTAACCATCTTGCTTTCTAGGCTGTTTATAACTTTCTCCATTAATTTTGCTAATAGATGACTTCCACAAACTTCTAATCTTGGTAAAGAAATTGTTTTGCTGCGTGGAACTAATCTAGTTTTGGATGTGACCAGTGTTGTGGTCACCTTATTCTCCCGAACAATTCGTGCGTATATCACGCAGGCATAAGCTTTAGTAGACGCATCGCAAAAGCCGTGCAGTTCGATGACGTCATTCATTTGATATCCGATCCATCTTGGTATTTCACAATAATTTATAGTATGTATATCTGACATGATGTTTATCCACTCTTGGTGAATTCTTTCTGGTATGACCTCATCCCATCGTAAATTTGATGACCATATGTTTTGAAAAAGTAGTTTTAATTTTGTCGATAAAGGTGCTAGCCATCCTAATGGATCAAATAATTTGGAAATTTCTGCTAAAACAATTCTTTTTGTAGGCGTGGCTTGCTTATTTCCACTTGTATAGAGAAATGTAAACTTGTCTGTCTTTGGGTCCCATCGCAATCCTAATGTTTTAGTCATGCTCTCGGTAGTAAAGTAAAATGTTGACGGAGTGTTCTCCTCACTATTTTCTATCCCAGCGAGTAGTTTGGGCTCATTTGAAATCCACTTTCTCAATAGAAATCCACCTGATTTTAATAAATTATGAAGATCTGATATAACTTGTTTTCCACTTGATATATCGAAGGTTCCATGCAAAAGGTCGTCCATATAAAATGCATCTTGCACCACCTTGGCTGCTTCAGGGAACTTGCTACTCTCATCCGCTGCCAGTTGCTTTAAGGTCATCATCGCTAAAAACGGTGCTGCCCTAGTTCCATAAGTGACTGTAGTCAACTGATAGGTTTGAATAGGTTGGTGAAGACTTTCTCGCCAAACAATTTGCTGAAATGATTGATCATCATCATGGACGTTGATTTGTCGGTACATTTTTTCGATGTCTGCTGTAAAGGCGTAGGGATAAATTCGCCATTTTAAAATGAGGGATTGGATATCCTTTTGTAAGTTGGGTCCCTTGAACATTACATCATTCAAGCTATGACCGCTCGAGGTTTTTGCTGACGCGTTAAAAACCACTCTTAGTTTGGTGGTGGCTGATTCAACACGCTGTACTCCATGGTGTGGTAAAAAACATGCTGAATTGTCATTGTGTTGCTGTAGAGTATTTTTAGATGGAACCATGTGATTTAATGCTTGATATTCGGCAATAAATTTTCTATATTGATCTGCCAGTTTTGGTTGTTTATAAAATCTTTTTTCCAAATTTAGAAACTGCGCGGTTGCTATTTTCTTGGAAGATCCTAACATGTCACGCGTCTCCTGTTTCAGAGGCAATTTAACAGTGTATCGCCCATCTTCCCGACGTTCTGTAGTTGATTGATAGAACCTAATACAATGTTCCTCTTCTGCTGATAATGATGTCTCGTTTTCAATATCCTCTATTTCCCAGAACCGCTTGATGTCGTCAATATTATTCTGAACTATGTTGCATTGGTATGATGTGGTATTTCCGCTTAATATCCATCCCAGTTGAGTTAATTGAGCTGTAGGTTGCGTTTGCTCGACTCCCTTTATTATCCGTTTAGAATAATAACTGAATAGATATCAGCGCCTAATAAAATGTCTATCGGACTTGATAAATGAAAGTTCGAATCCGCTAATGCTAGAGTTTGTATGTGATTCCAAGTCGGCTTCTGGAATGATCTATTTGGTAAATTTTTTACAAGGTTATTCATGATAAATGCATTGACAGAAAAGGTAAAATCGTTAACCATTGATTGGCACGATAGTGTGATTGTACCCTTACAATTTTGCTCTTTTTCCCCGACCCCAAAAATTGTTCCCTGGCAATATTTTCTTTTCAAAGCTAATCTTTGTGCTGCGTTTTCACTGATAAGGGATATTTGGCTACCCTGATCTATTAGAGCTCTCATGACTATCTGGCTTCCATCTGAAGATGTAACTTTAACTAGAGCTGTTGCTAGGAGTATTTCTGATATTTCATTTTGTGACATGTGCTTGGCTTGGGTTACGTTGGTCATCGACCTACTTGTAGTAGGTTGCGAAAGGTTGGAATTATTATAACAATGATTTGTAAAATCATGCAATAAAGAATTATGTTTAGCTCCGCAAATCCGACAACGTTTCTGGGACGTGCATAGTTTGCCATTATGATTATACAAACAATTTACACATAAATTAAGTCTTTCTACTGATTTGAACTTTATTTCTAAGGGCATTGCTGTAAACTTTTCACAATTAAATATTCTGTGTTCTTTTGCGTGGCATATTACACATTTGTTTGTTGAAATATGAAATGATTTTACAAATGCGTTACCATTTCGATTTGCTGCTTTGTATGCATTATTATAATTAGAATTTTGTGTAGGTATTGGAACACGATAATTATTGTTTTTTGTATTTGTATGTTGCTGTGTTTGTTCTGTTTTTCTGCGCGATGATTCGAGAATTGTAAATTTACTCTCTAGGAATGATAGAAAGTCTTTGATGTTAGGGAGTTCTCTCGGATCCTTTAGCGACTCCAAATACTGTGAATGTGTTTCTTGGTCCAGTTTTTGAGATAGAATATGTATGAGCAGTGGGTCCCACGTACTCACATCTACACCAAGATTTTTCACCGCGTTTATACACTCCAATGTGGTGTCGTGTAAACGTTTTATATGATTTATTGATATTTGTTGCATGATAGGCAAATTTAAAAGAATGTTTATATGCGACGTGAAAATGAGCTTTTTGTTGTTGTACCGATGGTTTAGAATATCCCAACAGGTGATATAGTTTTCTGAACTAATGGATAGGTGCTGGATTAACCTTTCGGCCTCGCCGCGTACTTTGCCCTTCAAAAACTGCATCTTTTGGGCGTTTGATAAACTTGTATTACTGTGAATGGTCTCAGTAAACAAGTCTTTAAATGATGTCCATTCATTGTAGGATCCATTAAATTCAGGAATCTCCATTTGTGGAGTGATATTTGCTCTGTGTTTTGTAGACCATATTTTGCTAGAAATGGCCTTTTTTAATGATAGAAACGTGTTCTCGTAGCTATCGAATTTCTCTTGGTAATCATTATTTACTCCATTTAATTCTAAGTATATCTCCCAGTGAAGCTCGTCTATTGCTGCCCACCGTGACTGTAATTGTTTAAGGAAGTCGTCTAACTCCCATTTCTCACTAACTGAATCTATATCTATTCTTTCTGCTGTTCGCATGAATGCTAGAAAATTTATATTCTGTTTACGCAGCAGATCTCTCTTACTTGGTGTACCTGGAGATGTCTGCCACCTGGATGGTCCAGGCTGGCTGAGTCCTGGGGAGCTCGGGCGGTGGACTTCTGATTCTTGCTCGATGTTTGGCCTCTGGCCTATGCTATCCCCTTCATTCCCCCCTGCTGTGCCTATCTCTTGTAGCTGCTTGTCCACAAGAGCTTTGGCTGCTAAATACAGCTTACGAGTGCTGTCGTAATCTGCATAACGAAAATATGGGTGGTTCTCTGCTTTGAACCCCAATATGCTTTTGTGATTTCTTTCATAATCACCCCAATGCTTTTCTAAAGTTTCCAACCGCCTTATGATATGCTCTCTTGTTTTTCTTTCCGCCCCGGCCTTTTTTAAATTGACGATAAACTTAGCGATAGCCTCGTTTAGTACTTTTTGATTATGGTACAAGGTTTCCATGATGCTTGCTTAATTATATGATAATGAAATGGAAAGATCTTACTTGGTTGCTGCTGCTGCGGAGTTTGCCGTCTACCTTTATGCTGATGCTGATGCTGAATGCTGATGCTGAATGCTGATGCTGAATGCTTGATGCTGAATGCTTGTTGCTGAATGCTGATGCTGAATGCTTGTTGCTGAATGCTGATGCTGAATGCTTGTTGCTGAATGCTGATGCTGAATGCTTGTTGCTGAATGCTGAGGCTGAATGCTTATTGCTGAATGCTGATGCTGAATGCTTGTTGCTGAATGCTGATGCTGAATGCTTGTTGCTGAATGCTGAATGCTGTATGCTTGTTGCTGAATGCTGATGCTGAATGCTTGTTGCTGAATGCTTGTTGCTGAATGCTGATGCTGAATGCTTGTTGCTGAATGCTGATGCTGAATGCTTGTTGCTGAATGCTGTATGCTGATGCTGAATGCTTTGTGGACACGTATAGTCCCAAGTCACTGTCCACACCACACACACGCGTTAATTCGAGTGCGCCACGTGTTTGTTATCCCGCACTTTAACCAACCCGCACGTGTGGTTAAGTTGCTCGAAGGACCAAAATGTAAGGGGAAGAATTGTTTTCTACCCAAACATATACTAAAACTAATGATAAATGATTACTTAAACTATGCTACTATAAACTAATGCTCTTAAAACTATAAATGCCGGGAGGCGCGCGTTGTTCGCGCTGCTGGTAGACGTATGCAAAACTGAATGCGGCGGCGCCGCGCGTCCGTATTTATGCTATGTTATAATGTTATGTGTAAGGTGCGAATATGCACCGAACACTTGTCAAAGGCATTCGATTGTCTTCAGCATGAGACTCTCTTGCGAAAACTAAGCCACTATGGGGTAAAAGGTACTGCACTGAAGCTTATTGCCTCATATCTCAGTAATAGAATTCAAAGAGTGTGTGTAAATAATATAAAGTCATCCGGTTCAATCACGAAAATGGGTGTGCCACAAGGCTCTATTCTGGGTCCCTTCCTATTTTTAATATATATAAATGATTTGCCATTTTATGTAAACAATATTTGTGACGTAGTACTTTTCGCAGATGATACATCATTATTATTTAAGATTGACAAAACCAAAACAAAAGTTGACGATGTGAACAGTGCTTTGTCACAGGTATCGCATTAAAATAAATAAATAAAAATAGCCTTTATTTTGCAGTCACATCTAAATTCATTACAATAGTCGTCATATTAATTATTAAGAAATGTCAGTTATTAATGTTATATAGATTTACAAGTCATTTTTAAATTCTTCCGTCAGCAGTCACACAAAAAAATAAATATATATTATATTTATTTTTTTGTGTGACTGCTGTCTTTCGACAAAGGCCTCCTCCAACCTTTTCCAGGCATCTCTCTCTATCCTTCGCTATTCTCATCCATAGTGGTCCCGCTGTGAATCTAAAATCGTCTTCCCAACGCTTTATAGGTCTTCCTTGTTTCCTTTTGCTGTTTCTGGGGTACCATTCCGTGATTTTGTGAGTTTGTGATAGTGAACGTATATAGTGCTTGTGTATCACGGTGGCGGTGGTGGAGGTTTGTGCATGTGTTTTTTACGACTCCTGCATGTATCAGGTATGATAACCGACTGTCCACACTGCATTTAGCATTATATATATCTTCTATTTTACTTCATCGCGGATTATAGCAAAATAATTTTATTATTACTTTTGTATTATGGATCTCCGCAAAGTAACGCCTAATTCTATAAATTATGTAAATAATCTGCTTTTAAATACAAATAAGACTAAGTGCTTAGAATTCACATTGCCTAATGTTGAAAAAAATGGTAAATACAGTAAAAATTAATAATGAAATAGTAAAAACAGAAGACTTAGCTGTTTTTCTGGGAGTAACCTTGGATGCAAAGCTGCAATGGGGACCCCACATTACTAATCTTTGTAGTAAACTTAGTTCAGCTGCTTATGCCGTTAGGAAGATTAGGCAATTAGTTGATATTGAAACAGCAAGACTTGTCTATTTTTCTTATTTCCATAGCATTATGGCGCACGGTATCTTGCTGTGGGGTAAGGCAGCTGATATCCAAAAAATATTCGTTTTGCAAAAGCGAGCTGTACGTGCGATTTATAACATGAAACCACGTGACTCGCTCCGTGATAAATTTAAAGAAATAGGTATTCTCACTGTAGCTTCGCAATACATTTATAATAATATAGTGTTTGTGAGACAAAATATACATCTTTTTAATAAAAAAAAAGTGATATTAGTAATAGGCAAACCAGGAACCGAAATAAATTAATAATACCCAGGATACGGCTTCAGAAAGTTCTAGATCGTTTGTGGGCCTCGGTATACATTTTTATAATAAAATTCCAGTCTATTTTGGACTTGCCTTTACACAAGTTCAAAATAGCAATTGAAAAGACACTGATTGATAAAGCTTATTATACTGTTGAGGACTATATTGATGATAAGAAAGCTTGGTTTTAAATTGCGTCCAGCTACGCACTAGATTATATTGTAAATTTTTAATTAAGCCATTATTGTAGAACTCAATTTTGAAAAAAGTGACCGCCGAGTTTCTTGCTGGTTCTTCTCGGTAAGAGCACCTTTCCGAGTACTTTTATTATCTTGTTCACTAAGCTACTGACCAATAGATAGCGCTGTACATAATTAAATTAAATTGACATCTCGCTACAGTCAAATTGGGTAACTTTGAATTTTCGGGTAATATTGAATAAAACGACTAAACTAATTCTTTTTTTTTTTTTTAATATTTTTAACCTGATTTAAAACTGATAACTGAGTGAAATGGAAATAATAAATGTTCTAGTTGCTAAATGTCATTTAATATTTATAGTTTTTAAACAAATTCTGACACTTTTTCAAAATTTTCTGTTCGCGGTCTTTTTGGAGTGAAAAATATGTGAGTTAAATTTCCGATTTTATTACAGAAGGGTGTGTAAAACACATACTTTTCAGTTTCTAATGATCAATTGTACATTGAAATGATACTTTTTCATATAATTTCCCGATTTTGCATCGTTTTATATCCATTGTCCGGTGAATTTGTGGACCACCCCTATTTTTAGTTAAATATGTTACTATTTTAAAATGATAAAATGTACATTGAAGATGACATCTTGTTCATGGAATGGAGTGAATAATTTTTAAATTCTCTTGCCGACCATTAATGTTTTGATCTTATTTGAATGGTAATTGATTATAGAATTTATTGTTTAGGTTTGATTTTTAAGGAATAATTACAATTACAAATAAATATGTATTCGTTACAAAAAAAATTCTACTCATGTGGTGCTAATATTTAGTAAATGGATATTTTAAGTAAACGGTAGGCTGTTACCTATGACAAGTTGACTTTATTTGACAGATCTATCTTTTATTCATTCAGAACATAAGTATAATCTTACCCAGGTTACCAAAATCCTCTAAATTCAAGGATTTTTGGTTTCCGAAATGATTCGGTTCAAAGAAGGCGAGGGCTCAGAGCGGAGAGCGCTAATGAAATTCGAGTAAAATTTTTATAACATTTTATTGTAACGATATCGTTCATTTAAATTTTACAACCTGCTTTACATATATAAAATCGATCAATCTCTCATCGGCACGCAACACTCGTCACTATTTACAATATTACATATATACAGGGCGGCGCTACACCAGCACGGTGAGGCGCTCGGGCGGCGCGCGGCGCGCGGGCGGCGGCTCGGGCGGCGGCAGCGCGCGCTTCGTGAGCTCCTTGTCGCGCGGCGGCGTGTGGTTGCGCGCGTCCGCGTTCTGCGCCTTGTACAGCGAGTGCGCGCGCGGCAGCTGCTCCTCCGGCAGCCGCAGCGGGTTGGCGTAGCGCCGCAGGTTCTCCTCGTTCTGCAGGTTGTTGGACTTCTCCTCGTCGCGCGCCCGCGAGCGCTCGGCGGCGGCGGCGGCGCGGCGGCGACGCAGCGCCAGCGCCGCGCCCGCGCCCGCGCCCAGCAGCAGCAGCGGCGCGCCGGCCGCCAGCGCCAGCAGCGCGCCGCTCGCGCCGCCCGCGCTGCCCGCCGGCGCGGCGCCCGCGCTCCCCGCGCTGCCCGCCGGCGCGGCCGCGTGCTGCACGCGCAGGCGCAGCGCGGCCGCCAGCAGCGCGTGCTGCGCCAGGCGGCGCCGCGCCACCAGCTCGCTGAGCGCGCGCACGGCCGCCGCCAGCGCGCTGACGCCCTCCGCGTCGTCCTCCTCTCCGGCCCACTGGTGGTCGAATTCCAAACAGTCAATAGTCATTAATTAATTGTAAATAGTCATTCGCTCTCACCGCGCTGTCGCCAACAATTTAAAAATTATTTTGTTTCTAAAGTGTTTAATATAGCGCGCTTCGATACGAGGTTGTTGTGTTTTGTTCTCCCTCAACTTCCATTCGAGCCAGCAGAGGCTCGAACGGTACGCGTACGACGTTGTCATTAGGATGCGACGCATTAAATTGTTTATTCATTTTATATTGATTTCGCCGGTGGCTTCCCGTGGCCTTTTTTTTCGAACATTTACTAATGCCGTCAGCCCTAGAGGCTTTAACAGCGCCGCCGAGAGAGTGGACGAGCACAGAAGCATCGCTGAAGTAAAAAACTAGGAGAGCGAGTCTCGAGCGAGACTCGCAGCGTCCCGGGAGCGTCGCCTTAAGGGTGCCTCCAGTGAGGCCGGACCTCGGCTTAAAACGACGCGCCATGGAGGACTGTATCGGACTTGCGGAAAAGTCCTAATGACATAACGGTCGGGGTCGGACGCCCGCTCGTCTTCGCCGGCGAAGACACTGCGTATGGATGTCTGTGCAGTGTTCGGCGTTGGCGGTCGTGATGACGTGACGGTCGGGATCATAGAGAACGCTCTTAGGGCGTCTATGATGTTTGGACTTTCTATCGTAGCAGGTGTATTTAGCCATCCCCGCGACGAACGGGTTTTGGATGTGTTGTCGCCAATGACTTCCGCTTTGTATTTTATAGCAACAAAGTCATGAAACAAGAGTATCGCGCCCTTTTTGATTAAAACAGTGGCAGCACTGTGCCGTTGTTGTTTCCGGTTTATTCTTCCTATTGATAAAACATTTCAGTGACATTCAGTCTATGTTCGTCATTCAAGAGAAGTACATCTCGGAACGGGAATAGTGGTATTCCTTACATATCGTGTTCTTGTATAAAGCGTGCGCTAACAGACGTACCTCAGCTCTTTCAAAGTATCTCTTAGAGACTTTATTACTTTATTTTATTGTCTTTTTTTAGGCTTTTGAATAACAATGCTACGGAGGGAAGGCCTAAATCTACCTGCGAAGTCGCCCCTCCGGCAGACCTCGACGATATAAGAGATACGCATACGCGACGTTTACCAGAGCGAGATCTACGGCGTCGTCGTCGTCCGGAGCCAGGTCGCAAAGCAGCGTGAGCGGCGGCGCGGGCGGCGCGCGGTCCGCCAGCGCGGCCGCCAGCGCCCGGCGCAGCGCGGCGCACGCGCGCTCCACGTGCGCGCCGCGCGCCAGGCGCTCGCGGGCCAGGCGCAGCTCGGCGCGCGCGCAGCCCGGGGGCGCGGGGCCGCGTGCGCCCGGCCAGCACGCGGCCGGCGCGGGCAGCGCGGGCGGCTCCACGCGCCGCCCCGACACCCGCCGGCACTCGCCCAGCGGCGAGCACGGCGCGCGCAGGCACAGCGCGGGCGCGGCCGGCACGCACACCTGCAGCACGCGGGCGGTCAGTGCCGGGTCGGTGCCGGGTCGGTGCCGCGTCGGGGGATGCGCTCGGCGCGGACGCACCTCGTCCGTGCGGCACGGCAGCGCGGCGGGCGCCAGGCAGTCGGGCAGGCCGCACCACAGGCGCGTGCAGGCGGGCGCGCCGGCCACGCAGCGGCACGCGTTGCAGCCCCACCACCACGTGCCGTTGTCGGCCCCGCACGCGCCCGGCGCCTCGCTGGCGTCGGCCGCGCCGTCCGCGCCGGCCTCGCCGCCCTCCGCGGGCTCGCCGCCGTCGCCGCCGTCGCCGCCGTCGACGCCGAGCCCGGCGATCACTGCAGCGCCACAGGTTATGCATGACGTGTATCGAACGATACGGTTTCTCTCGCATGGTTCCTGCGGTATCTACCGTTTGCACGTGCAGGAACATCAATAATTCTGTCACTAATCTCTACTTCACTACATAGTATAAAAAAAGTCGCCTGTCTGTCCCTATATCCCTATATATACTTAAATCTTTAAAAATACGCAACAAATTTTGATGCGATTCAAGAGGAAGGTTAACATATATAATAAAATTCAATATGGAGTAGAAAAATACTGAAAATTTGAGGTTTCTAAAATCTCTTCTGTTTGCCAGTTTTATTGTTAGTGTTCGTTTTATGTCTGTTGGAAAACTGTTTAATATATAAAATAAACAAATAATTTATGTGTACGTACGCTCGTACGTAAAGACGTAAAATGTTTGAAACGCTTTCAGTAAGTTTATTACATTGTCAGTCATGCTGCGAAGCGATGCTGCGTTAGCGAACGACGCTATTGAATCTTGAGTTTTTATTACTCATATTCAGAGCGTCCGTCTGCGGACCGTCTATCGTACCTATCGGGCAGTTATCGAACGAACGGTAAACTCACGTTCCAGGCAGCGCCTCGCGAGACGCGCGGGCGGCGCGGGGCACACGCAGCGCGGCGCGCCCTCCGCCGCCGGGCGGCACGCGGCGGGCGGCGGGCACGGCGGGTCGCAGGCCGGCACGCCGCAGTCCGCGCCCGCCCAGCCCGCCGGGCACTCGCAGGCCCACCAGCCCGCGCCGCCCGCGCAGCGCGCCCCGTGCCGGCACGGGGCGGACAGGCAGCCCTCGGCCGCCCGCTCGCAGCGCGGGCCCGCCCAGCCCGCGCGGCACGCGCACGTCCACGTGCCGCCGCCCGCCACGCACGAGCCCCCGTGCAGGCACGAGCAGGCGGCGGGCGCGGGGGCCGCGAGGGCGGTCTCGGGCGGCGCGGCGGGCGCGTCACACGCGGCGCCCGCCCGGCCCGGCGCGCAGGCGCACCGCCCGGCGCCGGCCGCGTCCCGCACGCACGTGCCGCCGTCGGCGCACGCGGGCTCGCAGCGAGGCTCGTCGCGGACCGAGCAAGTCTCGCCTGGTATCGAATATTATTGTAACGCTTCAAACTCGACGGTCCGCCTCGCGGCCGCCGCGGGTCTTCCGCCACTCACCCGTCCAGCCCTCGGCGCACGCACAGGCGAGGCCGGCGGGGGACGCCGCGCAGCTGCCGTTGTTGCGGCACGGATTCGGAGAGCATTCGTCTATTTCTAAAAAAGATACAAACGATTATTTAGCAACATATCACACCTTCCCGCTCGTCCTCGCTCGGGCCGGCCGTGCGGCATACGTACGCTCGCGCGCCGCCCGCTGCGTGCAGTTCTTGCCGCTCCAGCCGCGCGCGCAGTGGCAGTAGTAGTCGCTCTGCGCGGTGTAGCACGGGGCCCCGTTGGCGCACGGCGCGCCGGCGCAGTGGTCGCGGTCGTCCTGCGCAGGGGGGGGGGGTCAGACACGCGCACGACACGACACACAACGACAGACACAAACACACGCGCGCACTCACCGGGCAGTAGCGTCCCGAGCAGGAAGGCAGCTAGAAGCAGAGGGCGTGTTAGTGGTTAATGCGGCGGAGACGGTTATGTTATAGCTATTGTTATTGTTGTTATGGTGCGTGCCGCCGCCGGCGTCCGAGCGGGCTACGGTGAAATAGATCAATTATCTGTGGGACGACTGCGTTACGTACTGACGTTAATACAGACAACAGAACCAAGTGTTGTTGATTGAATATAAAAAATAAAAGTACCATGGATATCTTCGGTCGTAACGTGATATCCCAATTTCACAAGATCTAATACTAATTATATCTCTATTGCACCCGTTTCTTTGTTGATTGTATCGGTCAGAACGGTGCACGGACCGTCGTCACCGCTCACCGTAACTTATGGGTGTCAATAATGGGCTTACAAAAATCGCATCAAACTCAATGGTTCAGCCAGTCAGTTAATACCAAGAAATAGTTTGTATAAATCTTTTTTTCTTTGTCTCTTTTGGATAAAATTAAATCAAACTTAATATCATTTTATATACGTCAGTCGTAAAGCGACCAATTCGAACCGCGAATGTATAATGTCACACGTGATACAAGTAGACCGGCGCGATGTATGTCGCAGCGATAGGTTAGTAAGGAGCGGGGAGCGGCGAGCACCTCGCAGTCGGTGCCCGAGAAGCCCACGGGGCAGATGCAGCGGTACGCGTCCAGCAGGTCCACGCACTCGCCGCCGTTCCGGCACGGGCGCGAGGCACAGTCGTCCACGTCGCGCGCGCACGTGCGGCCCGCGTACCCCGCCGCGCACGCGCAGTGGAAGTCGTCCACGAGGTCGATGCAGGTGGCGCCGTTGAGGCACTGGCCGGTGCAGTCGTCCACGTTGAGCTCGCAGTCGCGGCCGGTCCAGCCCGCCAGGCACGCGCACGCGTACCCGCCCGCCGTGTTGTTGCAGGCCGCCGCGTTCACGCACGGCCCGAGGCTGCCGTCGGCGCCCGCCGCGCGCTCGGCGCACTCGTCCACGTCTGCGGGACGACGGCGCGCTATCAGCTGCGGCCGGCGAGCGGCGCGGCGCGGGGCGCGGGGCGCGGGGCTCACCGTCGGCGCAGGCGGGCCCGCTCCAGCCGGCGCCGCACTCGCACAGGAAGCCGTCGAGCCGGTCGCGGCACGCGGCGCCGTTGCGGCACGGCGCGCTGGCGCAGTCGTCCACGTCGGCGTCGCAGCGCGCGCCCGTCCAGCCGCGCTCGCACGCGCACGCGAAGCCCTGCGGCGCGGCGCCCAGCGAGCACGTGCCGTGCGCGCAGGGCTGCGGCGCGCACGGGTTGTCGACGCGCTCGCAGTCCGCGCCGGAGAAGCCCTCGGCGCACGTGCACAGGTACTGGTCGGGCGCCGTGTTCTCGCACGTGCCGCCGTGCTGGCACGGCTCGTGCGTGCCGCAGTAGTTCAGATCTGGACGACTTCCATGATTTAAAACTTCTCATTGGACTGACATGTTTATGTATATTTATGATTTTGAAACGTGTTATGTTAATTTTGATTGCATTTAATTAATCGGACGGTGTCGGTACGTAACCGTTAAATCGAATTACGGCAGGAGAGGAACGGGTCCTATTTCCGAACGTGAATCTATGAATTTTCTTATCTTAATTTTTGTGGAAGACAATATAATTGCCACATATTTTCATAATTATTATTTGTACAGTGTTTAAACAAATTTGCTTCGGAGCACCTTTTTGCTTAAGAAGAAACGACACCTCAGTCCAGAAATGGGACAGTACGACTCGTTCGTTTCATTTTCGTTCAAATTCGATCGTCAGGATATATAGTATATGACACTTTTTGGAGGTATAGATTGATCTGACTGAGATTCAGGAGGAAGCTATAATTGCGTTATAAGTGGGTTCTCTCAACTTTTACGAATCGATTAAAAACATAAGCAATGGTCGAGAGATGGAGGTCCCTATGGAGGTCAACGTTTCGCATGAACTATGGACTAAAAGTGGTCGCCTGCAACAATCAGTCGTGCTGTAGTCGAGGCACGAGTGATGTGACTTTCGTTACGTGCGCGAATGTGACGCTCGTAGAGGACACCGTCGGTTTTAAGCAAACTCAATATAGTGTCACTCTGTCGTGTAGTTACATTTTCCTCTTCTCGTATACCATCAGACAGAGTCGTCCCATGACACCCGCGGCCCTGTTGCACTCGTCAGGGTCGGAAAATGAAGATCATAGGAGATTGGAACCCGGGCGTTTGACTCTGTCGCCAGCGTATCGGTATCGGTAAAGGATAATTAATCACCGTCTCACGTTCCGAACGATCGAACAGTAAATTTGGTCACCCACGCGTTCGACGCATGTATGAACTTCATAGGCCGCGTCAGTTTCAGCAAGGAAGTAGTGTATATACCTTGATCGCAGAGGATGCCCCCCCAGTTGGTGTCGCACGTGCAGTCCCAGGAGGAGCCGTTGCAGTAGCCGTGCTTGCAGCCAGGGTAAGGCTGGCACTGCGCGCACAGCTCGCCGCGCCAGCCGGGCCGGCAGCTGCGGGACACGGACACGGGGGTCAGTGGGTGGTCAGTGTGGGGTCAGGGAGGGGTCAGCGGGCGGTACTCACAGGCACTCGCCGGGCCGGTCGCAGCGCCCGTGCGCAGGGTGGCAGCCCTCCTTGCACACGGCTGCGGAACAGAACGACACGTTAGCACGTGAGGCGGGCGTAGCGGCGGGTGGCGGGGGGAGGGCTAAGGGGGTTAGTACGTTTCGTCGTCGCATCGCCGGTCGACGTTATCTTCGCTCTAAACATACAGATACAAGTCCTCTCACATTCCTGGCTATCGCGGTCCGCCCTCTTTCGCCGTTAGCGAGCTGATAGCGATTTATACCGATAGATCTTACAGGGATGCTATATATCGTTAGGATTCATGCGTGACAGTTATCAAAGTGAGGCCGACGTACGCCTCTCGCAGTTGTCGCCCTGCCAGCCCGGCAGGCAGCGCTTGTCGCCGGCGGCCGAGCACGCGTAGTGGCCGAACTTGTCGTCGCGCGGCCGGCAGAACGTGGTGCACGTGCCGTTGTAGTAGTTAGGCTGGCACGTGACGCGCACGCGGTACGCCACGGAAGCGGCGCCGCCCGCGTGCCGCAGCGCGTGCCACTCCGCGCCGGGCTCCACGATGCCCGACCACCACGCCTCCTCGATCAGCCCGGACTCTGGCGACGGAAGAGGGTGTTAGACGTTAGCCGTCCGTGGAGGTGTGCGCAAATTCACACTAGAGAATAGCTTAGTGTAAAATTTTCTTCCCCGTTTTAGAAAATCGTTGTAAAAACGGCCCGTCAAAGTCTCCCCATTCCAACGGTCGTAGCTTTTAGACCTCCGACGCTGCTCCGATATCGAATGGCAGGATACACATATTTGGTTGTATGCAGATTCCCTCATTTTCAGTTACGCATTATCCTTACATATATTTTTAAAATCACGTAGAAACTGCTCAATGGATCGAAATAAAATTTGATACCTAAGTGCCTTCAAATTTCTTAATTATATTTAAAACACTTTCTGTCAGTATTGAAATAAATATAAGCGGAATCGCGGCCGAAAGCTTACATGAAATGAGATGGTAAAATGTAGACAAGGGGGACTCACCGGGCTCGGTGTAGTTGGAGTCGTCGTACGCCTGCAGGATCAGCGTGAAGGAGCGCTGCGGACAGAGGAACGGGTCAGCACGAGGCGGGGCGGCACGGAGCGGCACAGAGCGGCACCGGGCGGCACGGGGCGGCACGCGGCGCGGCTTACCGTCCAGCGGAAGGAGAACGGCAGCGCCAGCGTGTACAGCGGCTCGGCCAGCGTGAACGAGTCGGTGCCGAGCACGGGCGAGGCGGCGCGCCCGAACGAGCACGCGCCCGGCGCCGCCGCCGACTGGTACTCCTTGAGGCACAGGGCGAAGCGCGTGCGGCACGGCAGCGCGCACGTGCCGGCCGCGGGCGCCGTGCCGCCCGGCGTGCCGTCCGGCGTGCCGCCCGCGTCCGCCGCGCCGCCACAGCACGCGCCGGACGCCAGCTGCAGCCGGTAGTTGGAGAACTCGAGGATCTGCAGCTCGAACACGCCCGCCCCCGCCGCGCGCTGCAACCGCCGCCGGTTATGTTTAGCTTCACTAAGCTCGATCGATAATGCAATTAAGACTACAAAAGGAGTATTTTTCTCATTACATGACCGAATCATGCGCGGCGGCGACGGCTTAAATACAATAATACCTCTAATATCGTCAGCAATACTACGCGAGCGAGCTACCTGAGATATTTAACACAGTTATCGGCGGTAACAGACGACCATCTATATTTTATTTTATTTTATTTGGAAAATGAACAGCTAAAGCTATTTATACATTTCCACATATAAACTACTTAATTAATAGTCCATTCGGATACAATTTTTGAGCAAAGAAAAAAAAAGAAATTAAAATAGAACAAAAAAAAGAAAATTAACGAAGTATGGGAATCGAATCAAACCACATTCCACATACGTTGTTTTAATTTCATTGGGTTTAGACGTAAACGAGTCTATTCCATGACGATTGACCAATTTATTAAACGCTGCTGATACACGACAGAAAAATGAATTTCTGCGAGAGTCAGCGGAGCCAAGCGTTACAAATAGGTTCTCAGAGGGCCGTCTTGAAATAAGCTTTTTAGGTGCGTTAAGTTTAATAGAAGATATCAACTAAGGGGAGTCTATTTTACCTTGAACAATATTTATCAAGAAAATAACGTCAGCAATGTGACGTCTCACGACAAGAGGAAATCAATGATGTCTCTCATAATTCTTTCATAAGTCATCTCATCTCATAATTAGGGTCATGTTGACCACATTTATATTGTAAAAATCTTTTTTGAATTGATTCTGATCTATTAATATACTAGTGACAGCACGGGTTCCAAACTTGAGACGCAAACTCTAAAATACTAGAGAACAATAGGAAGATCAAACTCTACTTTAGTTAAAAAGTTACTGTAGCTAAATACACAAAGATTATTGTTGTCTGTTCCAAATTTACTTCATTAAGAGTAAATTATTTATAAAAAGTTCAAATAAAAAATGTGACTTTATAACGATCGTTCCATATGTTTTTATTTATAGTTTTTGTTCTCGAGTAATCATTCAACCGAGACCCTGGAGGTCTGACCTATTTCATAATTACCTACGAACTTTCAGAACTTAAACTATATTGAAATAAAATAAAATGTAAACATATGTTTCAATAGTTAAATATATAAAAGTGACAAAGAACATATGGACGCTTTCAGGAATAATAAACCACAAAATTCACATTTCGCCAAACATTTGATAGAAAGCGGTCATAAAGTTCCTAATGACCATAGTTTCGAAGTTTTGCACACGTGTTCTAATAAAGGACTTAAGCTGAGCCTATTGGAACACCTGGAAATTATTAAACATAACAATGGCACCCTCATTAACGAGCAGATAAATGTTTCTAGTTCAAGCTTGTTACACTTGTTCGCAGGCAAAATAAAATAAAGGGTGGGTTTGAACCGATTAGTATATAACTAAACTTATTTGGGTATTGCTTCGCTTTGCGATTTTGGTCGTGGAGTCTATCTCCTGACGATGCTTCTTTCTGTATTGTGGTGGCGGTGGTGGAGGTTTGTGCATGTGTTTTTACGAATCCTGCATGTATCAGGTATGATAACCGATTGTCCACTTACATTTAGCATTATATATATATTTTATTTTACTTCTTCGCGGATTATAGTTAAAATAATTTGATTATTACTTTTGTATTATGGATCTCCGCAAAGTAACGCCTAATTCTATAAATTAAATTAGTTAAATATATGTTCAAAGTAAAAGATATTAAAAATAATGCGCGCCAAAAAGCTTCCCATATATATTTCTTAAAATATTGACCAGATTGAGCCACGGCAACGACTGGTCGGCTCTTCTAGTTCTTTATATAATCGTAATTGGAAGTTGTTCTTAGTGTAGTTGCAATACACGCTCACACTAAGACAATAGTCTGATTCTTTTTTCAACCGACACCGTGAAATATTACAACTTCTGAAATTCTAATTTCAGTAGTTGTAATATTTGAGGCTTAATGTTGATATTTTATGTTTTAATTTTTGTTGGGTTTATCTTATGTTTAAAATTGTTTTTAATTATAGTCCTTACTAATATTATAAATGCGAAAGTAGGTCTGACTGTTACGTTTTCACGGGCAATCCGCTGAACCAATAACGATGAAATTTGGCACAATTATTCCTTATATAATATAGAGGATATAGAAATCCTGTTAATTCAACAGGAATTAAATTCAGGAGGAGTTAAATAGGCTGACATTCAAAAACACTCTCTATAATAAACCTATATAAGTTATTTTTATTCACACCTAGCGGCCTGCCCCGGCTTCGCACGGGTATAAAATATATAGCTCATGTCACTTAGTGGAAAAAAAATAATTAAAATCGATCCAGTAGTTTTGATTTATTCATTACTGCCCGTGGCCCGCGACTGTTAAAGTTTGAGAATAATAATTCCCCTCTCCCTATACCAAGAAGATTTTCTGCTATCTTTGGAATATCTAAATTCATATACTACATTTTTTTTTTCATTTTTCCCTATGTATTTTATTTTTACAATTAATTACAGAATAATTTATCTACAATATTCACAGCTTTCTTGTCACTAAACAAGCTCTCAAGAATTTAGGAGCTATATGTCGCTCTCTTGAAAGAGCGACATATAGCTCCTTAATTCGAAGTACTATAAGGCGAAGCGCGGCGTCCTCACGGCATTTTAAATCTGTAATATCTCCGAAAATGTTCACTTAAATTACATCGTGTAAACGGCCATATTGATCTATACTAAATCAACAATTTATTTAAGGTACTTAATTGGTTAAATTAATGCTCTACTGTTTAAAAATACCTTTGAATATAAGGCATTATTATTCGTAAAAGTAAATGACAAAAAATGTTATCGTGGGTTATCCATAAGAGATAGACATATACTATCGCAGATTTTTCTGTAGACCTTTTCAAGGTCTGCAAAAACTTGGTACATTATTTTAATTAATCTCGTAGGGTTCAGCCTGCGTTTACAATGTAAACGGAAAAAAATATAATTATTTACGACATCATATTAGAAACCTCAAAAATTACAGTATTTCCCTAATCCATATTAAATGTTGTTATACATATAAACCTTTCTTTTGAATCACTCTATCTATTAAAAAAAACTGCATCAAAATCTGTAGCGTAGTTTAAAAGATTTAAGCATACATAGGGATATATGGACAAACATGGAATGCGACTTTGTTTTATACTATGTAGTGTTAAAATCGAGTCAAATCTATATTTACAGAAGCGTTTAGATTCCTAGTTCTTCGGCGTACGTCAAAAGCCTGCAACGTTATATTTCGAAAGTATTTATAAATTCGTTTCTGTTTTTAAACTTTCGCGATTCATAGTAATTAAAATATAAACAACCGGGCCACATCGCGATAATCACCTTTGTATAAGGTTCGACGTTTCGGCAGAGTTGCATCCACCGTGGTCACGAACTGACGAACCTTACGTACCTTACGAACGAACGACGAACCTTATACAAAGGTGATTATCGCGATGTGACCCGGTTGTTTATATTTTAATTCGTTTCTGTTTAATGGTTAAATTTAACTGAGCTATTACAATGGATAATTAGTATAAATGATACGGGTTATTTATTAAAATAAATAAACTAATGACATTATAAAGTCTGCCTGTTTAGTTTTCATATCAAATATCATACATCTTTTGGACCAGACCATACTCTAATAATTTTTGTGTTGTTAAATAGAAAAATATTTATTATCTTAGTACGAGTATCAATTATTATTTTATTTTATTTCCCTATGGGGGGACTATAAAAAAAATTATAGTTTGAGGTTATGTGCAAGTACAAGTACGAGCTAAATACCGTAATAAAGATAGGATTTGTGATGAAAATATTTCTATAAGTTATAATCGTTGAAGTATATAAACAGACGTTTCTAAAAACTCTCTCGGTAGGAACAGCCTGCCGGACCAGCAGTAGAGTTGACGATTCAAGCACTTGTTTACAAGTTTATTTAAATAAAGAATATTTTGAATTTGAATTTTAATTTATTCCCATCGTGAGCCATACAACCAATTAAAATGCGGGTAAAAGCTATAAAATAAATAAATAAAAAAAAAAATACAACTTCTATATCTTGGCGTATAATAATTGAATAACTGTTGGCTAGAAAAGACTTCAACGCGCATCGGGCTGCTGACTGAGCTGCGCCCTACGTCGTACCTAGCGACAAAATATAGGGGGAGAATTAGCTTGAGTTGGCACTAGATGTCATCTCCTGGTGCACGGACACCACCATTACCCTCTCCCCGGACGGGGAGGTCCCCCCCTCCCCACTGGCCGCTGTCACTGCGCGTCCGATTCAATATTACCCTGTCATTGAACAATAATTAAAATATAACACTATGAATATTCCATACTTTTATCAATCTATTATATAATTTAATGGATTATAATATTAAGCAGGAATCGCTCACACTAACGTAAGATTACCAGCGAATATAAGCTGACCTGTATTAACACCGCATCGCTCTACATACATTGACAATGCGGAACGGGCATTGTTTGTGACCAGTTTGTTAGATAGTACAGGTGGATAGATAAAAACACGCGACGGGAGACTCTGTTCACTCATATGTACCGATACACAAAAATAAGCCAGAATTATAGGCCAGTAATTTGCTTCGCTCGCCGCGCACTTCCATTCATAATAAATTAAAAATACTTCACTCAATTAACTAGTATAAACTCTTTTTTATTTCGCGCGTATACGGCTCTCGGCCGCATACCGTTCTATATATAGCGGCCACCGCCCGCCGGCGGCATCAATATGTATGCGGCCCGCGGGTTCCCACGGTCACGTGGCGACGGCGCCCCCTGCCGGCGTACACCCGGCGTCCCGGCGAGTGTCTCGGTTCCCGGTACTACTCGGTAGGAACAATTTTGACTCGTGCGTTAACCCGTTTTTGTAAAGTAGCCCGAGCTGCCCCGTGCTGTGCGGTCGCGTAGTTACTTCAGCGGTGTTTCGCAGCGCACCTGAGATATAATTATGTTGGTTTATTTTTCTCGGTGTCCCGATATCTTTACTCGGAGTCGGCGTCTCCGGTCACATCTTTTAAAGTTTCCGCCGCGTTCCCTCCGACGCCGCTTCGATTTCGCAAATCGTCTGGCCTTCCATATTCATCAATTTCGTTCTCGTAGGACTCTTAACATTTCCGTTTCGATTACCGAGAAAGACCTCAGTGGTTTTCAAAAAGGGTTATTAATATTGTATCTTCATCCTGGCAATGAGCAGTTTCCGAATCTCTCGAATTGAACCTGATCTCTCGTCGACACGTGGATATCGTATCCGCGGAAACCAACAACGGTTAAAGGAATTCCTAGACGACTCTAACTAATGAAACGTCGCCGCTTCTATGCAATAATTTTGTGGAATCGACATTTATATAAGTAGAATCGTTCGGAACGTATTCGAAAGTAGGACCCCTTTTATTCTCTCACCGCGGTGGAAAGTCGATTCCAGCCGGAGCCCTGACGGGTCGGTCGGCGCGACCGGCGCGGCTGGGAGCGGACGCGGCGCCGGCGCTCGCCCGGATCTATTTTGCCTTCTTTCGAGGCGGAAGGCGTTTCACCTTCACCGCCGGCGCCGGCTCGTTCGATGCCGTCGCCGGGCGTCGCCGGGCGTCGCCCGAGGAGGAACGGGTCCGTCCGCGGTAACCCATAACTGACGGCGATGGAATGTGCGCGGAGCGTGTGGCTAATTAGCCCGCGCCGGAAGGCATCGCGGTCTTTCTCGAACTGTATCCTTCGGTGCTCGGGTCGACACTCGCGGATTGACCGTATCCGTCGTACGTCCGGGATCCGGTCGTCGCGGGAACCCCTCGATGACACCGTCGGCTCCGTCTCCTTCACTTCACTGGGAACGATTGTCAGTTACGTTCCGGGAGTTCTAAAAGAGACTTTAATTCTTAAAGATTCTTGTTTTATTTGGAATAATTATTTTCCCAGGCAAGGTTCATCTCGAACGAGTAGCAGCTTTGTTACCGATTCGCAGACGTAAAAGATTTAAAATTGGTCCATCTTTCGTCGTAAGACTTTCCTAGCAGCCGGCGCCGGGCGACTCCTAACGCATGTAAATGAATTCCCGCAGCCGCTCGCGTCGTTGACCCTCGTTTGCATCTCGGATTCCCGCTGCTCGTGCGAACGGCAGAATGGTACGTTAACGCTGAGCGAATTACATTACTTTGAATCGTTTTAAAACACTATCGACAGACGTCCGGCGGTTACGATAAATGTCGTATGAATAGTATTCGCACGGAATGAAATCTGCGTTGGACTTCGCGACCTTTAATTTTACATAAAAAGTCTAAATTGCGGAGAGTCACGTAAGAAAATAATTGTTAAGCGTTGCCAGAAAGAGAACTCCGGTAGCGTGGTATCAGAGTGAACCGAACTTCTTCTAATCCAAGTTTCAATGAATGCGACGACAAGTTTAGGTGACGACAGTGTTGGGAGCGAGCTCTGAACACAAACTATACTCTTTTTTCGGTAATTTACATGACTTAAATGACGGTTACGAAAAGATGATTGTTACAATCTAGCTAAGATGCTGTAATATCTATTTATCTTATTTTTATTTTTATTTTTATCTTTTCTCTTAATTAATGTAATCCTTATCATACATAAAGCGAGCGAGTATTTGTATGAAATGGCAAAATAACTGTTGTCAAATTGTGCATGCCGTTGCCATCTATAATTGATATAGCACTTAGCTTAAAATAATTTCACAATTTGTATTTGTAGCTACATGGTGTGTATATTGTTGATGGCCTTTTAAAATAAATAAATAAATCTGAAACATAATCACAATCTTCTCGATTTTAGTTTCGTTTTCTTAGTCAAAAAAAAAAGTCAAAAATCATTTATTTGCTTAAAACATGGATACAAGTAGATGTTATAACTAATTTTAGAACATGTTTAGTCAAGTTTGACATGCAAATTATTTAACAAAGTAAAATTAGAGTTCACTTATTATATTATTATTATATACATATTATTGTTATATTATTATTTATTATATTATTGTTATTCAATTATTTATTATAAATTATGTCAAGGATGTATATATATATTTATTTTTCTTTCATAAAATTTCATAATCTAAACTGACCGAGTAAGTATTCATTTACACTATAAAAGCAATTTACAAATAGCCATTGAAATATTTTTTCTTTAAAAATGTGAAATGACAGGTTATCTATTTTAAAGTTCGATGGTAGTTTGTTATATATTTTTATACACATTGCATAACAATTTCTTTGAAAAAAAGCAGATTTTTTTTGGGCGATGAATGCTTTATCAATATTGCAAGAGTTTCCCCATATAATTAGACCATAGCGAAGATTACTAGATATGTAACCATGATAAGCCATGAGCGCTGTACTTTCATTAACTGTTTTGTAGAGCCTTCGCAATGCATAAATGAATTTATTAATTTTGTTACATATTTTTGTTACATGCGATTTCCAATTACAGTTCCGATCTAGCTCTATTCCTAAAAATGTTGTTACACTATCATGTTCAATTTTTTTATTATTATAATTTATATTAAGGTCTTCTGTGATAGTTGTAGGATCTTTAGTGAATTGAATGTATTTTGTTTTATTTATATTAACTGTTAAATTATTGTCCTCTAACCATTTTATAATATTAGTCAATGTAATATTTAAATTTTGTTCTTCTACTATAACTGATATATCATCCGCAAACAATGTACAGGGCTCTTTAACACAGTTCGGGAGGTCATTTATGTACAGAATAAATAATAAAGGACCTAATACGCTTCCTTGTGGAACGCCACACGGATTATTTTTATTGTGCGATCTATAACTGGTAATTGTGGAGCCTTCTAGTCTTTGGATTTCTACGTATTGAAGTCTATCCTTTAGATAACTTTCAAGCCATTGTAATGCTACTCCTCTAATACCATAATATTCCAATTTATATAATAATAGATCGTGATCCACAAAGTCAAAAGCTTTCGACATGTCAAAAAATAAACCTATGATTGTTTTGCGTTTGTCTAAACTATCAATAATATATTTAGTTAAATTAAAACATGCCAAAATCGGTGATTTGTTTTTTTGAAACCCATATTGTTCATTTTTAATAGCTTTATTTCCGGTTAAGTAGTTTAAAAGTCTTTCGTGCATTACTTTTTCAATTATTTTAGAAAATATTGATGTCATAGTTATTGGCCGATAATTATTCATTTCGTAATGGTTGCCTTTTTTAAATAACGGTCTTACAATTGAAATCTTCATAATTGATGGAAATTTTCCATTTTTAAATGAAAGATTAACCATAAATGTCAGAATTGGTGTTAACTCCTTACAACATCTTAGATAGTATAGCATGTATATATTACTACAAATAGTGTTATCCTTATTTTATATTATATTATACATACAAGTATCTGTCGCACTACGTCGGTGACTAACATTACATATACAAATATAAGAATGCTATGAAAATCATTAGCTTTTTCGGCTCGTGACATTTTCAAACGAACTGAACCTGCAAGATACGAAAATAACCCAATCCAAGCCGTGTACAGGAAAACATGACTTACTGTTAATGAAAACATTTAGCATATTGATAAAATTAGCTTCCGTCTACGACATTGTCTGAGTTAACTTCAGTTCCAAAAGCAAGAAGTTCTAAAGTATGTATCGATTTAGGTGACAAACTATCAGACTGTAAAATTTATCTAAAAATATCGTACCACAATCACATACAGACGTTCACATTTATATTATTATATAACAGCGGCGCCGCACCGGAAACTGGCGGAATGTTAGCGCTCTTGCGATAGACGGAAGTTTTTGTGATCCAAAAGGGTATTAAGTTTTTTAATTCATCGCTTCACTGTTTAATTTTATGAATGTTGTATATATTTTGTTACCAATATTTTAAATAGAAACAGTATTTTAAATTTACATTTTCAATGTAATTCAATTTCAATTCAATTCAATACCAATATGATAAATGAGAAAGTCTTTATGTTAAGCTTTCGCGACTCCTCCGCTGGACCGATATGAAATTTGCAAAAACGAGTCATATAGGATTAAAAACATCCCGTTTCTGTTATGGGACCAGGGGACAAACACATGCTGCATCTTTGAGAAAACTTATTAAGTTAGCGCGAGTGTTATCACTAGATATATGACAAAATTATATAAAAGACACGTTAAATCACAGAATAGTATAAAAGAAAGTCGCTTTCCCTGTCTGTCCCTATATCCCTATGTATGCTTAAATCTTTAAAACTACGCAACAGATTTCACAGAGAGGAAGATTTATATGTATAATAACATACGGAGTAGAGAAATACTGTGTACATTAATCTTTATCCAATTTAGTACTTTAAATACATTGTTGATATAATATAGACCAATATGACCTTTTACACCATGTAATTTAAATGATCATTTTAAAAGATATTACAGATTTAAAGTGCAGGGGCATAGCGGTTTTTGTTTTACTCCAAATTTGACGCGTGCGGGCCACGGACAGTAATGAACAACTGAAATCTGTTGGATCGATTTTAATCATTTTTTTCATTGAGTGACATGGGCTATATATTTTATATCTGGAAATTGGAGTTGGTACCAATGTAAAGAGTACTTTGTAAATTAATTGAAGTTACTTAATATAGTTAAATTCTTTTCACATGTGCTGCGATAACCTTGTGAGTTTGTTTATAAATAAATTCCTCATGTAGTTTTCGTGGAAGAACAATATCATGAGGAATTCTGTATATCCTTAGAGACCGTCTGGGATTTGTGTTATGTCAATTGTGATGTGGGTCGGTAAAGCGTGGTGGGTCCGAGCTCCAGTCCCCTCCCAAAGAAGTAGCAAAGCCTTTGCAATGTACATGCTACAATCCGCGAAAACTAAAATAGACAATATATATAATACTAAATGTAGAGTGGACAATGTGCATGTATTTTTACGAATCCTGCATGTATCAGGTATGGAAATGGATTGTCCACTCTACATTTAGCATTATATATTTTCTATTTTACTTCATCGCGGATTATAGCAAAATAATTTTATTATTACTTTTTTACTATACATGTATTGTCGGGCAGTCATTTTAAGTTTCAGTACATTTCACTATGTTTGTGCCTACAAAACTACTAATACAAATACTTTATACATTTCTTCCTTTCCTAGAACTGTTTAGTTAGAAATAATATATATATTTCTTTCTTTAGTTATAGATAACTTAGTATCAGTCATACAAGTGAAGTGAAACAAAAGTTACACACAAATTGAATGGCGTAAAGGATCGCCAGTTCAGCATGAAGTTCGTAAAGTAACTGACGTATTAAAGTGGCTGGGGTTCAATAGCGTATGCGAATGAATAGCTTTCCAAACCGACCGCATACAAAGAACTTAAAATGAGTATAGTAAGTTATCCTTAAAACATAGATGTACTAGACTTCACCCGCAACTTCGCCGTTCGCGAGAAATGTAGTCTTAGAATAATCAATAGCTTTTGTCACTCTCCAACAAATATCTCCATCACAAAAATCAGATCGATCTGGGAAGACAGAGATCTATCGCTTTCTCGTGAACATAGTTTAATTAGCCGCAGTAAAGAACACGTGTGACTTACATGAATAATATATTAAAATAGCTCAGTTAAATTTATCCAATGTACAAAAACCGAAATATATTAAGAGTTTCTTAAAATAACTTCTTTGACGTTAGGCGAAAAGCGTAATATAGAACCTATTTCTTTAATTTACAGATTTGACTTGACTTTAACAGATCGTGAATAAAAAACTTTGATAGGTTGATTATTATCCACTATCGACCAACAACTATTCAATTATTCAGAATCAGAAGGATTTAATGACGGGCCATAAGGTATGTAGCGCTCTAAAACAGATACACCCCAACTTTTATCAACCTTAACTTATTATTTTGTAATATATTTATAAGTATCCAACGGATGGCACCTTTTTAGCTGAAGACGCTCAGACGTCGGAGTTTTTTTTTAATTTTTAACTATCCTCGTCAAACTTCACTATTTACGCTAAATCTTAAATAAATTGGACACTAACACTTTTATTGACAATCATTCTGTCTGTTAATAACAAATACATGAATTCCGTTATGTTTGAGTTTCTAGCACACAGACAGACAGTCAGAGGCGGGCACTTGTTTTCTAATTCGCGAGGCGAATGACACGCACTGTATGAGTGCTTTACAACTATTACGTGTGTTGTGTTGGACCTCGTAAACACCGAGACGGGAGATTTAAGGTGTAGTAATTCGTTGCGAGCTCAGCTTTATAACCGATGTCGATGACATGATAAAGTCACCGATGTTTTTATTTTATACTCGTATGTCACGACTGACACCTTTGAACCCGTACGCCGTCGCACGGACTCGTAGTAGTCATTTGTACGCTTAACTAAGTAAGATAGATAAGTGTCACCGGCAGCACAAATACGAAATTAAAATCATAATATTAGATCTTGAATATATGTATCTTAGATTCAGAGCTACAGCCGCGGACCGTGTGGCGCCGCACGACACTCTACTGACCAACTGATAGAGGACGGAATATTATTTGGAATATAATAACGATCGGAATCTTGCGACGGCCTTAATTTTGGAAATTAACGTTACACGTCGGTGGATCGGGGTTCTGATATACTTATACCCAGCCTTACTCGAGTCCAGTTAGAAACCTATCGTTCGCAAGCGTTGCAGCTAGAATTATTCGTCAAACTGGTCCCGAGCCAGTCGTCGCGTCTGACGTGCGATGAATCAAAATAACCAAAGTCGACCGGCGCAGAGCTCGCAGCGCTCGGCCCGTACGTGCCGACACTCGCACACTGCGGGGGTCACAGCACTAGCACGCACCCTGAGCGGACTCGATAAACTGACACAGCCGTGGACTATCGGGACAGGCACGAACGGCACCTGCTGGTGTAATGAAGGACTAACGAAGAACTATTCATACGAAATGTAATCGGGAATGTATCGAGAGAGACATTGGCAGAGTCGAATCTTCATACAAAGGAGTCATTAATCGAGATGTAGTATATCTTTGCGGCGCTGCCCGGTGGCGCTGACCACTATCGTTAACACTATGCTTATCGTTTGTTTTTGCAGTGATCATAGATCGGGCGGTCCCTCCCAGCTACAGTGGGTTATAACTTTCATCACTGTTTTGAAATATAAGCCCTCATCGACATCTTTAACTTCGTTATATCACAAATAAGATTCGGTAGAAGGTATAGGTGAAAGTAATTAACGAACTACTATCGCGAGTCCATAATTATATTTATTGAAGAGAGGCCCTCGCGAGTCGAGGTTAAGAGAGACCCGACCACCGTAATGGTAATATTAAAATCGTTAAGTTTAGAATTAGTCAGGGAACGAACGGAAATATGAAAATGTGACCATCTACAGGTCCTGCAGCTGGACGCGGACCGGATTCGACCGGAGCCGGACACTAAAGTGGCGGGCGTCGCCGCGGGATGGGTGTCATTGTCACCAATTGAGCGCATTACGGCCGCCGGGAGCGTGCGACCGACCTCTGGCGCGAAGCTCGTGGTAACGGGCGGACACTCCGGACCGCTCCAGGCGAAAGTCCACCGTTTGTCTCTCTCTCGACACTTTGAAAATGCACTTCGCAGTATACAATTTTAATTCAGATACACGATATCCGCAACTCGACAAGGGCTCCAGGCGTTTGAGCGTGTGTCGTGATAACAGATCGTTCAGAATATTCGTCCGAGCTCGTTTATGAGTCGGCCGACACTTAGACTTCTCGGGATCCGTTCCTCGATCGGATCGGACCGAGGCGGTACGGGGCGGTACGGGGCTGCGCGTGCGTACTTGCAGGGTGCAGGCGAGGGCGAGGGCGAGCAGCGCGCGCATGGGGTCAGCGAGCCGGCAGCGCGGGGCGCGCGCGGCGCCCGCCGCCCGGCCGCATGCCCGCCGCGCCGCACTGCACTGGCGCACTCGCACTGTCTCCGTGTCACTACTGTCGCTGCGCGGGTCGCAAGTGGCGCGCTCGGAACGTGCGCTGCGCACGGGGCTCGGGCCGGGACTGCCGCGGGCCTGCGCCCCGCCCGCCGCCGGCCCGCGCCGCGCCCCGCCCGCCGCTGCCCGACGCTCCCCGACGCTCCCCGACGCTCCCCGTCGCTCCCTGACGCTGCCCAGCGCTGCCGGCGCGGGCGCACTCCGATACCCGATTACATTTCCCGACTCCGAACCGCAGATGCCTATCGGCGTGCGAGCGGCCGCGGACGGCCGTTTATTCTCGTAGGATGCATTCGTCGGGAGAGCTTCGGTAGGTTTCGAGCGAACGGACGACGCGGCTTGTAACTGAGTAAAAGCGGGTCCGGACTCCGGCAGACGCGACATTCGCTTCTATGCTGCACCTCTCGTGCTGACGTTTAAAATTTTGTATACTGAAACTTTTAATTTTTTTACTATATTTAGGATCATTCCACACAGTTCCCTCTGTTGGCATACGGGCTCTACTATTTGCAGGATCTCCGTCCGGTATCTGCGTTGCAAGCACTTGCACATATTTGGTCTATCGTCGTAAAGCTCCTGCGATCGTTCCATTATTGTTCGTACTCTCGCGGTCAGCACGGGATGTAAACGACAGTTCGACTCTCTCCCCGGGGCGCGCGGCCGGGAGCGGCCGAGGGCGGGCGAGTCTTATCTCGATCTCGCCACAAAAAATGTTGATACGAGGCTGTCGGCGGGCGCCGCCACCGGCCGGTGGGACTCAACAATTACTTCGATGTTCCATTTAACTTCCGTCTAAAGTCGACTGTTTATTCCTATAGCGAACCGAGCTTTGCGTCGCGGTCGCCGGAATGGCAGCTTTAATTAAGCGCATGCTTTTAATTATAACTCTTAGATATTGAAACCAATATTGAAGAAATCGAAAATTATATATATAAATATTACTATACTAGCTGTGCTCTCGGCTTCCCCCGCGTGGGAATCAACGTGTCACAAAGTCGTCCCTCATAAATCCAGACCCTGCGGGAATTCTATATAAAACAGCATGTTTTCTCCACAACCTCCTCTATCTTCCAGTGATATCTAATAAAAATCGATTCAGTCTTTATGGAACAAGTACTGTTAACCTAAATCTTTTTAAAAAATTGCATATTTTAGTAAAAACCGTTCAAAAAACCGTATAGTACATTTTCAGGAAATCGATCATATAAAGACAGACAGCTTTTGAGGACTTTGAATAATATATATAGATTTATATATAGCATATAGCGGTATAGATGTAAATATAGCGATTACGTTTTCGATTGAGATAAGATTTTAGTCTCGGGAATTGTTAAAACAATCAACGTCAGCTATCACCCGAGCTGTGGACACAGCGTGGCGCTGCGATGGCAGCGTTTGTTTGAAATTGAAACGAAACAAAATAAAAACTACAGAGTTATAGGAACACTCAAAACTTGTGATTTGCATTATATAAATAGTTGGAATATAGAAATTGAATTCCTATGATACAGAAATGTTGAGATTTATTACGAGTGGTGTCGGTTAAATAAAAAGGACTAAGTGTGGGACGTCAGTAAACGTGCCGATTATACCGTTATCTGAGTATCGACTGGTCCGCAGCACGCGACCACCTCGCACTGAATAGAGCTCTACTGAACTTATTGTTTCAGTTCGAGCGGCACGCTCCGGGAACGGCAGCGGCCTGGCTGCTGACGGCACGGCACATGGCACGCTGCGGAGAGGATCCGGGAACATTTATTTGGGTCATTCGTATTACCTGTTTTCATTACAAATTTCGACACATCCGCTACTGCTTCTTACGTTCCATTAACATCTTTATACTTTACTAGTAATATCCCACGTTTCACCCGCGTACGTACCGATCTCGTGGCAGTGGAAAGTCTACTAAGATTTACGGACTATAGAATTATTTTTGTTAAACACATCACCAATAGTTTCCGCAGCGCATGCGATGACAGATTTTTACGACTAATTTTTTACACCTTATTACATTTTTACTACGGATCCCTATTTTTTTTAATATAATATATCCTTTGTTGCTCAGTGAAGATTCAGTATTCCAATGGTGAAAGAATTTTTGAAATCGGTCCACTAGTTTTTGTATGAAAACATTACAAACACACATACAATTTTTTCCTCTTTATAATATTAGTATAGATTCATTTGACGCCCGTTGGCTTAATGGGTAGCGCCTCTATCCTCTCCACTGCGCCATATAGTATCCTGACTTCAGCTCCGCGGGTCGCGGTTCGATTACCGCCGAGGGTTAATATTTTCTATAATTTGTAAGTATGTATTTAAAAATTATATAAGTATCACCAGTCGTCTGTCACCCATAACACAAGTATTAAGTTACGACGGACGGCCGTGTGTGTGAGTGTCCCATATATTTGTTTATTTATGTATACAAAAGATCTAAACGTTGCAGTGTGTTTTCGTTGGGCCGCAGAGATTCCTCACCATTGATTATTTTCAAATTAAAAGAATTACACGCTGGATCGGAGCCGGCGGCGGGACCGGTTAGCCTCCCCCCTACCCCCCACCGGCCCCCACCGGCCGCACTCTCGGCGCGGGCCCGCTGCACCCGGTTATTTTTAGCCGACTGGTTAAGACAAACCCTCGTCACTTCTACCTGTGCGTTAGAATCGCAGCATGCCGCGCTGCACTCGCGGTTCGGCCGACTGGCATAAGTCTCTCCTCTCGACGTCGTGGTCCGAGTCCGCAAACCTCCTCGAACACTCTCCGTCGATATATCCTTATCAGACGATGAGTCCTCCCGGGGCTGTCCCGCGGGCCCGCCCCTGCAGTCCCTGAGGCTTCCCCGCGTGACTCACGGATTATCGTAATCGCATTAGTGCGGTGGAGCCTGCGCGATGCTTAATTACTGTGAAACGAATTCGAAGATAATATTTAAAATGATTCGATGTCGCGGTACGGAGGGGCGCGAGCTTCTCGGTGCTGGTGTTTCACAACGAGGTCCGTCGGACGTCGTGTATTCTGCGACGATTGCTCCTGCGGTGGTCGGTTGACGACGACGACGAACCCAGAATAGTCAACGATCCGCAACTCGTGCTGGTTACAGATTACTACACTTATTGCTATACTCAAACCGTGTACGCTGTATTTAAATAATAAATACTCTATTTTTTTGAACTCCATGTACATCATATAATTGGATTTATATATAGGTATGTATCATACAGTTCGAATAGCGTACCTTCGGCTGGAGACCTTCTGGAACGGTTGGCCTCGTCGATTGGAACAAACACAAACACAGCGACCAACCGCCGCTGCGTTTGACCCGTCGTTCAGTCACTGGCTGCCAGCACGCCGGCTGCTGCCGCGGCAAATGCTTCGGCAACGTGCTGAACTTCTCACCACCAGTTAATCTCTAAAGCCGGTCATGTACCAACGTGTCGGCGCCGGCGCGGCCGCTCGCCCCAGCGCGCTCTGCTCGCCGCGTGTGGATTTTTGTCCGGGCCGTTTTAGAGAAACGAGGGTCAAATTAACGCATCCCAAAGTTTGTTGTTAGAAAAAACTGGTCGCTAGAAAAAACAAGAGCGGCCGCGGCGGCCAGGTGTGCGCTGCGCAAACACACGGGGCCGCAGTTTGCCGAGCACTCGGCGCGGCCGCGGCCCCCCGGCCCCCTGCAGGTACCCTGCCCGCCCCCTGGCGGCCCCGAGGCCCCCTGCTCGCCGCCCGTGAGAATCTTCCGCTGCCTCTTTTTTCCACTTAATGTGTTATTGTTATGTTCGGACGCTCTCGAATATCTCGCGGGCGATCGGTAACCGATATCGGTTCCGGCCGATTTACTTTAGGATTCGAACTCGTCGGCAGCGTGCGGCGGCGCGTTGTATCGCCAATACGTAGAGGGGTAAAAAATTCTCGGATGCAATTATATGACATGTAGTATCCGTTTTTCTGTTTTTGAAATGTCATACAATTATATTAGTTTTTCCACGACCTCCGCGAATCGCGATTTAATATAATTTTCGTATATGATTGCAAAGTCATGTAAGTTGGACGAGTATACGTTTCCGCGAGCCCGGCGACGAGTCAGGCGGGACCCCGACAGTCGCCTCAGATTCGAACAGCGTTGGGCTATATAAGAAACCGCTACCGATTAAAGTGACCGATGCCAATAGAGAAGGCAAAAAATTAAATGACAAGGCGAAATTACATATACAAACGACTTTAGTCCGAGTTATATCTGCAGTTCTTTTGGTTCAGAAACGAAAGTTTTAATAAGTTGAGACGTGTTTTGTTTTGTTTACATTCAGCAGTGGAAATAACCTTCTGACAGTGGTAACAGCTGCAGCCGAGGCCGGCGAGGTCTCGTCGCTAACGGGACGCGGTCGTGTTAGGTACCGTTTACGAATCATACGCCAATCTCGAGATCATATTCCATTAAATTATATCTTGTAAATCACGCGAGTCGATTAGGAATTACGAGATAAGAGGACAATAAAACGTGAATAACACTTGTCTCCAATTAAATCAAGAAACTAATGAGTTCTACTATAAATATCAGTCAGCGCAGAACGAACCGTGAGTTTGACTGATACAGGACATATTAAGATATCTGAGTGAAACACTACAACAAAAGTAAAGATTAAAGAATATTTAAAAAGATTGAGGTTCGATTCCTCTATTCTTTCAGCTCAATTCATCTGTTTCCTTCCTTAATCGTTCCTTCGCTAACACCAAATCTTCTTACTTTCTTTCGAGCTTTTTGACTTTAAGTCTTCTTTGGAGCGAATTTGTTATTTTGTGTTGCGATCGTTTTTCTCTTCGCAGCTTTTTTTCAGGAGGGACTTCCTCCATAAATATTAGTGTTTGTCGTTATAAAGACTATTCTGCCTGATACGTAAATTGGATACGGGGTAGTCGCTGAGTTCACTTTCCTGTTTTCGCGGTCTCGAACTGCGGAAGTTGATGATGTCGCAGCCTAATGAAATGAATTCCTTATTAAAGTAGGGTAAAGTTGATGCAGCATTGCATCGGCTGAGGAATTCTTATTGCTTAAATGAAAATTAATCCATCATTATTAGATTTAGCTTCGACTGAGAAGATAGTTTAAGTAGGTTTACTTCAGTTGTAATTTTAATTTTAAATAAATTATTTCTGAAAATTGTTTTTCTTCAAACCTCTCGCTGCTGCTAAAGTAATTTGAATGTTTAAAATTTTGTGACGTCAACATAAATTAGATCCCATGGGACGCCTCGAAGTCATTCTACCCGTTAAGGTAAAAAGACTTCAAGGATGAGGTACTTCATTTCGAGGATTTTTTACGATATCTCTGAACCAATATCGTATTCGCAATTCACAAATATCGTATGAGATGCACAAATACAAACGATGTAATGTTGAATACGAGGTCCAATATAAATGCACCAGTGCAAAGGTCACTCCGCTGCGACGCTCGATGCGTCTCCCAGCGGGCGCCGTCCACCGCACGCTACTTCCGCACGACCAATGGATGGCCCTGGGATTAGGACGGGATTTTAACAATACAAGAGGACTGAATTGATGATGACTTGTCAAAGAAGACGCTTTGCGACGTCTCAGCACTGCACATGTAAACATGTCCCCCATTCTTATCCTCGTTGCTAATTTATTACGTACAAACAATTAACACAAGCGTACCACCACCGCTGTATCCATCTATAATATAAATGGATAGTTATGATGTCTATTCGTAAAATCAAAATAAATTTTGCAAATTGTAAGTAGCTAGACATATAAACAACTGAAACTGAATGCACTGATTTTTTTGTTTTTATTTTGATAACTTATATATAATATTTTGCCAAGGCTAACCTTTAGCAAAATATTTTGGCATTCATCTTCCGAGCGCCCGCACCGGCCTCATATACATATACATACATACACTTCATTGCATCGATTGATAATCGTCTATCGATCGCTACCCTCACCGAGATATACATCTGTAACTGTATGCTGGGACTGCAATATACGGATAACATAATATTCAAATTCAAATTCAAAATATTCTTTATTCAAATAAACTTGTAAACAAGTGCTTTTGAATCGTCAACTCTACTGCTGGTTCGGAAAGCTGTTCCTACCGAGAAGAGCCAGCGAGAAACTCGGCGGTTGCTCTTTTAAAAATATAATTCTTAATACTATTTACATTAAGTCGTTACTGTCTTGTACAGGTTCAAAGAGAGCTATATCCACACATTCTTATCTTCCAAATAATCTTCAAGAGTATAGTAGGCTCTCTGTATCAGCCTCTTTTTAACAGTGTTTTTAAACTGATGTAATATTGTAATGATGTAATGTCATACGACACTACTAGTACGAGTTTTAACGTAAACATTTTTTCTCGATTATTTGACATCTATTTATGTTAAGCAGAGTAAGCTGTGATTTTGCACAATTAGTGTTATATAAAGTTATCGCCAGTGGCGAAGTGCGGCGCGCTCCCGCCAGGCCAGCCCCCGGGCGTCGCGTGGGCGCGATAGCACAGTGACACAGTGGCCGCCGCGATAACGCCCCCGACGACGAGTTTGTGCTAAATACGTGTTATCAGCGGCCATCTCGATACCAACCACAGGGTTAATGCTAAACTGAGAAATACACTTCTTTGTTAAAATAGAAACATTTATCGCGGTAGTGTTTAGATTAGTTTTTTCGCAGTAGTCGCGTCAGTAAAGTCGTTGCGAGTGTTCTGAACGCACCGCTCTACTTTAGCCCTGTTAAGTCCCTCCATTGACTAAGAATATCCTATGAAAGCGCTTTTTAAACAATATCTTTTAAAGAAATATTTAAATATCAGATATTATGAAAACAATCGGTACTGTGTTTGTAATGCAATTTTAATATGGCAATTACATTATTCGCGACATTATTGACAGTTAGGAAAAAAGAATTCGAAATTTTATAACAAAAATAAAAGAAATTACAGATAAGAGAATCGAAAAAATATAAACCTACCAAGAAAATACGAACAAATAAGATAACAGCATTTTTCAAAAATGATGATCTTCGGTGGAGATGTTTGTTGTTTGTTGTTTGTCGAGGGCCTGTCGCCGACTCACGTCCGCACACACGCGCCACCCGCGGCGGCGCTCGCGAACCGTTCACATCCGGCTCGCGAACTGGACCGGAAGTCACAGCTGGAGGCTGGTGCGAGGATTCACACGACCTGGTGGCGTTTGGAGTTCATCTCGCGATTTGAGAATACTTGTTTGTTTAATTAGTGCTACTAGCCCGCAAAGTCAGCTGAGATTTTGAGAAAATTGATTGAGTGATTATTTTTATGTCTCTATAAAGAACAATAATAGTTTGACCTCGATTTATGTTTATTTGTTCGTTAAAAGTAATTCATTTTCGAAATCTTTCAAAGCAATTCATATAAACATATATGTTATACTATAAACTCCAAACAGCGCAGCGCGACCAGTGCAGGGCCAATATGAAATAATTCTTATGTCGCAGCAATCACTTAAGCGATTCTAAGATAGTAGTTTTGGTCACCAGCAATATTGTTACTCGTTTGTAACCTTTCGACAATTCAAAGTGCAAGCCAGTTCCCGTGCGGTCGGCGCTGCCACGAGCAGTTCGTGTTATACGTCGACGAAATAGTTCGTTTACCTCATAATTACTCGTCAGAACCGGACAAGTGTTAATAAAACGAGCCAGTTTTTTGCGTCACGTCGCTAGTGAGCTAGATTTAATCGGGCTAATGCCTGCTGCAGCAGTTAATTGGCCGCCGTAAGAGTGTTTACGTTTCAAAGTTGCAACCGCGGCGGCGCGGCGGCGGCCCGGCCCGTTGACTCCGATCACTTTAATACTCGTTATCGTTACTGAGCTCAGGATATAATAAAATTATTTATCCGCTATCGATCATTCTTGGATCGGCTGTAAATTCAAATTTAAATTCAAAATATTCTTTATTCAAATAAACTTGTAAACAAGTGCTTTTGAATCGTCAACTCTACTGCTGGTTCGGAAAGTTGCTCTTTTAAAAATATAATTCTTAATACTATTTACATTAAGTCGTTACTGTCTTGTACAGGTTCAAAGAGAGCTATATCCACACATTCTTATCTTCCAAATAATCTTCAAGAGTATAGTAGGCTTTCTGTATCAGCCTCTTTTTAACAGTGTTTTTAAACTGATGTAATGGCAAAGCTGAAATTGATTGCGGAATTTTATTATAGAATCTTATACCAAAACCCACAAACGAATTACGTACTTTTGCAAGGCGCAAAGCAGGAGCCGCAAGCTTATGTCGGTTCCTGCTTTGTCTATTATATACATCACCTATCGTTTTATGATTCTTTATATTTTTATGTACATAAATAAGATTGCTTAAAATATACTGTGAAGCAAATGTAAGAATACCTGTTTCCTTAAACTTCTCTCGCAGGGAATCACGCGGTCTTAAATTATAAATGCCACGTATAGCTCTTTTTTTTGTGTAAAACAAAAATTTTTTCACTATCCGCGCATTTACCCCATAGCAATATTCCATAAGACATAATGCTATGGAAGTAGGCAAAATAAACAAGTTTTGCTGTATCGACGTCAAAGGTACGAATATCAATTTAGCCCTACAAGACATATCTTATTTCCTCGTGGGCAGAATGTATGGCGGAGAGCGGCGAGATTCATTTAAGAATCGAACTTCGCAAGTACCTTTTTAGAAATAGAAATAGAAATAATTTTAATTACTTAGATTCCAGGCAAACCAAAGCGTTAATAGTGCTGGACGTATGAAAATTCACTCAATGTGAAAGTCCGTCGGGCCATCGGTCTATTTCTATTTATTTGTTACAATTGCGAGGCTAATCCATTGGAGCAATGGATGACAATTGGTACTATTAAGCTTATATACCGGATCAACGGAAAATCCTCTTTTTCTTTAGGGAAAAAATAAAACAACATATGACGTATTAGAGGGTATTCGAGTTAAGAGAATTAACATGATGCGAACGAAGCTTGTAAGCTTATAAGAAATCAGCGCTAAGTGTTTTCTGACGATATCGATAAAATTGAAAATTTTGGCATCAAATTGTAAAGATATATTTTATTATGTCTCGACAGTGTCTGTTTACCTCCCGGTCTGTCGTTACAGCGGCTCCGAGAGCATCGTTGAGGGTGTTAAGTATTATAGTTAGGTAAGTCGATGTAGGAACCGGAGGACGGTATATGATCAATAGTGTCCAAGGGATCCTTGGATAACCACCTCATATCGCTGCAGTGGATGTGTCAGCACCGCGGACAGCACTACGAGCAGCAGCAGTCCCATGTAGCGGCAGTGATAAGGCGCGGCGCGTGCGGCCGCTATCGGCGCACGTCCGCGCGATAGGGGCTTCCGGCGCTCGGCCGGCTTCATGTGTTATTAGTTACGACAACTGGCAGCGAGTTAGCACAGTGGACTAACTAACATACCCATTCAATAAATCAGTGTTTAACTTCAATCTTGAAAACCAGTGTATTCAACTTTGATGGAGACAAACGTAAACGCGCAGTTTTTGTGGAGCATCCGGTGTAATCGAGCGCTCATTTGAGTGATGTATTTTGGGGCGAAACAACGAGACCGATGAATAATTACAAAAACGTGTTTCATTTTGTACCGAAATGAAAATATGTCTTACATTTCAATTGCGACCGAGACGATATCACACTCGTAGCGGAGCCGCCGGGCGTCGCCCGAACGGGGGGAGAATTCGAAAAGAAACCACATACACGGGTTTTCAATTTGAAACTTAATGAATCTTGAATTCCTCGCCGTTCGAAAATTAATTATCTCGGCGGCCGCCGCGGATCTCTTAAGAGAGAACAAAACAAATTCGGTCGAAACAAAAACTGTAAACAGTATGTAGACCAATGAGAGGCGGCCGCTCGCGACTTATTTTCGCTTAATTAGCGCTCGATTCCCACGAGCTGTCCCGCGGGAGCCGATTTAGGTATTTTAATGAGCTCCTCCGAACCACATTCGGAGCGGCTCGCGGCCCGCCCTCCGCCGACCTCCTGACACGCAGTGCTCGAGATTCATGCCGCAGGTTGGCGACAGAGGGGGCCGGCGTACGATCGAGCGGTCGGAACCATTTTTAAAACATTCAAAATAACTTGCACTATTTGATTGATCGATAACGCCGGGGTCGGTGCCGGCCCGGTGCGGGGACTATTGGCATAAACGGCCACGATATACATATGCTCTTGTAACAAACATGTAACTTAATCCTAAAAGAGAAGGTATTCGAAGGACGCGATACGAGGTAACGTTACATCTACTGTTAGACCTACGCACGATGTATGTGACTCTCGGTGTCCTTTAAACTGGCGGCAGTGGTAGACAGATTCGTTCACATCAAACTTCGTCCCCGCGGCGGTGAACCGGAACAGGGCAAATACAACGAAGCGAGTGACACCGCCGCGGTAATAGGGCGGAACGATTACAAGATAGTGTGCGCTCACCGTACACGGGAATACGTATAATTATCATGTAATCGAGCCGGCGCCGGTGCCCGCCCGTGCGGCCCGCAGGTGCGCGGCGGGCGACAGCTTCACTACCGGCCGAGACTCTGGTGCAAACCGTCTCGAAACCCACGGCCCGAAGATATTCATTCCATACAGCACAGTGATGTTCCCTCCCGGACAACAGTACCACCGGCCGAAAATAAACATTTGCTGTAGTATGTCTGTAAGTTCGGCCTCGCAACAATTCAATGAATAAACCTAAAAAAATTGTTTTAATGTATTCAACACTTCCCAGACGTGACCGTTTTGCTATTTCGATATTAAATATGTTTAGGCTGAACTTTAAATGAATATATTAACATAAATTTGGTACAAAAATAGTACTATAAAAATAGCAGCCGTATAGATGTCTATATAACTTCTATTTTAAGCTCAACCGACATATTTATAGTGTAGAATATTTGAGCCATTTTTAGAGAAAATAATAGCAAAATATTAATGGAAACTTCCAGTGGTGAGATCAGAGCGTGCACCGCGCGGCCCGCAGCACGCCGCCACTCGTGCGTGGTCACCCTTTTTGTTATTTAAAGTCATCATTCGCGGCATCCAGTGAGGATAAGTTTATCCTTGTCCGCACTGGATGACGGCTACGACTAGACTACGGTATGACCCTTTGGAATCGATAGTCGGACCCATCAGCTTTTGGGTCACAGGGCGCGATTAAATTATATAGTAGAAATCGCGGCTCACCGTGATGTCAGTACGATTGTAATTAAATAAGGTTGAGATTAAATTGGATATAAATAAGTTACGGCCTCGACGGTCGGAGCGAAGTGACGCAACTATTGAAATCAATCTTAAGAAGTCTTTGAAGATTTTTTCCCCGTATGTAAAAAATGGTGTGGCTAGTAAAGCAAAAACAGTATCGGTAAGTGACCAGTCATCGGTACACGAGCAGACGAACTGGACCGTTTCCGAATACCGAATAATAGGTGGGAGGCCCGCGCCGGGAGACGGCCGCTACATTCTCCTAAGCGACACGAAATGCTAAAGTTATGATAGAATTATTTAAGCATAAAAAAATTATAATAATATCATAACTTTTGTACCATGTAATTCCGCAAAGTTACGCCTCCTTCTATAAAACACTCAAAACGAAATGGTTCGTTGTATTCTTGACAAAAAATAATGCTACATTTGTTTACAACAATGGGAATTTTAGGTTACAAATTCATTCAAAGCACGGGTAACCTCTCCCCAACCTCTGTCGACGTCCAACACACGGCCAAGACCCAGGATGTACTCGTGTCGAGGCGTAGCGGGCGGCTCCGGCACGTCGCCGGGTATTGTGCTCTCTAATTGAATTGATGATAACTTAGTGGGGATCCGTCTGTCCGTTCCGCGGACTGTTATTACACCGCAATGCCTGTTTTTGTGCCCTTCGGCCTTTTAATAGATTCGATTACCGCCGCTACCGCGCGCTCAGACGGTGGGATGTGTCGTAACCTCGAACGACCACCACCGAGCATCGAACCCTGTCTCCGGTCAGACTAAGCCAGAGTTACTTTGTTACAAATGTTCAGTGTTGTGAGAACCGATGTAGTTCGGAGGAGAAATGCCTGATACAAAGATGAGGAAACAAACCCGGGAAATGGAACGATTGCATTGTTAATAAGATGTCCGTGGCTTATTTAGATATACTTTTCATCACGTATGAAATCTCTATGCTCGTTCTCTCTGATAATATCTGCTTAAATAGGTAAGTAATGAATATAACAAATTGCTCCTACCGGGCATGACCTATACGAAGCTCCGTGATCGCTCAATGTACGCGAACTGTATATCTGTATATGGTCACTGGCGTTCGGATAAACTGCTCTATTGTTATCAATATTGGCCGAATTCGCAAGTGGTCCGTTCTATTTATAACTGCAGAATTATTATGACACGTTCGTGGAATGCGGACGCTGCGGCAGGCGATTACCATAATCCGCGAGCTGTAAGTCGACACCACTTCCCGGGGGCAGAGTCTATGAAGGAGCCGTATAGTATCGCAGTTTTACTGCTACATATTTATTTAATTTTAGTAAATTCAAAATTCTCGCGTCAGATATCTCTGCGTATTTATGTTTAAGCTTAAGCTGTGCCGTCGAACACGGGAACAAATTCAATACGGTCGCTTATGAGGCTGACCCAGCAGTACACTCGCTGTCCACGTCCACCCACCCCCACGGTCCCCGCGCGCCCGGAGCCCTGTTTAATTGAAACATCGTGTTCGGTAATAGAACTTCACACCTGAATTCCAATCGTTATATTCGCATATTGTTAACAGATAGGTAAATGTTAAATGAAATAAGTAATCAAGATTTTAAGAAGTGAGTCGTGTACAGAGTGCGAGGAAGAGCTCTCCCAGCTGTCGCAAACACGGGAGTGCAATTATCCAGTATCCATAACGACAAAAACACAGGACGATCTGTGATGATGGGAACGTGCATTGAATATATTCTTAGTATATCGTTTTTTCGTTCAACTAAGAAAGTTTCATATTTTTATAGCAGTACAAGATGTCGGCCACCCATCCGGCCACCGACTGTCCACCATTAAATAACGCAGTCATTAAGGGAAAAAGTGGTTGAAACAATATCGAGCGTGTCCACGTGATGGCAATTATAATGACACTGAGAACAGCCTGAGTGAGATGTGGACACTCGGCGACCGACAGAGTCGATCGGTCGAGGATGGGTTCCCTGATTGCAGTTTAATTTATACTAGTACATGATATAATTTATTACAAATATAAAATAAAACAAAATAATTTTTAATTTGATGAATTGGCTTTTGTTAACACTGGTTCGGATAAAATCTAGACGAGTGGAACCAACGAGAACCTCGGCGATCATTCTTTTTAATTATAATTTTTACACGTCCATTAGGCTTACAGTATTATTTAATCTGTACTTAGCATAATTATCATTTCTAGTATCTTTATATAATGTATAATATAAGAAACTTTTTAAAAATTGTTTAAAAACATTTGGCAGTTTTATTGTAAATGCGTACACAGTGACCCACCAACGATTTTAGAATTTTCTAGAGGCGTAACTTAAGCGACATCAGTTAATTTCGCATCCTGGTTCGCCGATTCCGCTAATATAATAGTGACGAGCTCATACCGATCGTGTCGGCCTCCAACCTGTTTCGAGAGTGACAAACGTACTTGCCATATTTGATATTTGTGAAATACAGTACATTTAAATACAGTAGTAGTTTTATATAAACATAAAATTATAAATCTATCCACAGAGGACCGACCGATTCAAATTTGTCAATAAAAGTACCTATAATTATTATTGGTTTAACTTTAAAAAGAAGGCTAGTAAGCTTCATATTTCCAGCTCTGACCCCTATCCCTTTCCCATTAAAACAAATAGCGTGGTCATCGCCAGTCCGAACAGATGCAGGCCGCTCGTCTCTGCAGCAGTGCGGATGAATCTGTTCGTTATTGTTTTTTTTTTTTTTTTTTCGAATATGACTAATGCTGTTAGCCCTAATGGCTTTGACAGCGTCACCGATAAGACGGGCGAGCGCTGAAGCATCGCCGAGAAGAAAAGGATGATACATGCGGGTGCATTACAAGCACCCGCGCTACAGGGGGCGTCGCCTTAAGGGTGTCTCCTGCGAGACCGAACCTCGGCTTAAGGCGGCGCGTTTTTGGAGGGCTGCATCTAATAAATGACTTGGAAGAAGTCTGCGTCACGGCGGCCGCGGCAGAGGGCTGCGGCCGCTTGACACAAGCAAGCGGGGACCTCGTCTTCGCCGGCGAAGACGCTGTTTGTGTGCGTGTTGTGTGTATATCTTGTTGGATGCTGTTATAGCATCGTCGGGGTCGTTAAGGACGCTCTTCGGGCGCCTGTGAATCTTGTTGGGGTGCCTGAATGCCTTATAGTTGGACGCGGCCACTATAAGGGGGTTTGGGTGGATGGACGCTTTCTCGAAGTAAGTCGTCGAGAATCGTCTGAAAAGATCGGCTATCGTGGGTAGGTCGAGATCTCTATGGAGGTTCACGTTGCGCACGAACCACGGACAGCCAGTGGCTGTACGCATGAATCGATTTTGAAGTGTCTGCAACGGACACAGTCGTGATTTCGGAACGTGCGCGAACGCGACGCTCGCATAGGTCATAATGGGTCTGATGCAAGTTTTGTAAAGTGTCACTTTGTTGCGAAGTGACAGTTTACTTGTCTTGCACAGTATCGGATAGAGGCGTCCCATGGCGAACGCTGCCCGGTTACGGACAACGCGGATGTGTCGGATAAAGGATAGGGTCGGTTGGAGGATGACACCTAAGTATTTGACTTCCTTTTGCCAATCTATGTATTTGTTGTAAATAGAGACTCTAGGAGGCGTCCGGATGAAGTCCATGGCTCTCCTAGATCTCGCAAAGAACATTGCTGCGCTTTTATCGGGATTAATTTCGATTCTCCACCGGCGGAACCAGCTTCCGAGCTGGTTGGTTGCTCTTTGGAGCCTATCATTTATGGTTATGGGATCTCTACAGGTGGTATAGATTGCGGTATCGTCCGCGAACATGGCTAAGTGGGTGACTGCACTAGTTTTAGTGGAGAATCGTGGGATGTCACTCGTATAGAGCGAGTAGAGGAACGGTGCGAGTACCGAACCTTGGGGGACTCCGGCGCGTAAGGTACGTCTTGAGGAGAGCGCACCATCAATACGATATCTAAATGAGCGATTAGTAAGGTAATCGCGAATGATAAGAACGAGTCTATCGGGGATTCCTAGGTTCGCAAGTTTGTATATTAGACCCGCATGCCAAACCTTGTCGAAGGCTTTGGCGACATCGAAGAAGACAGTACCGGTGTACCGTTTTTTGCCGAAGCCATTTAGGACGGCTTCGGTAAGTCGATGTACTTGTTGTACCGCGGTGTGTTTGGCGCGGAAGCCGAATTGCTCATCCGGTATGAGCTTCATCGACTCCATGAACGTTATGAGTCTAGCGAGGATTACTCGCTCGTAGACTTTCCCTAAGCTGTTGAGCAGACTGATAGGTCGATAGCTGCTCGGGAGATTACTGGGTTTTCCCGGTTTACGAATACCTATTACTATTGCTTCCTTCCATTCGTCGGGGAAGGAGCAACCTAACAGGAGGGCATTGAAAATCAATACTAATAGGTTTATCAGTTGGTCGGGGAGGCACTTGAGTGCTTTGTTGGATATGGAGTCGGGGCCTGGGGACTTGCGGGTCTTCAGGTTTTGGATAATGGAACGGACTTCCTCTCCGGTGGTGGGAGTGAGCGGCTCGCTTTCGGGAGCCTTCGCGGATATCCTAGCCGCCGCCATTTCCACTTCCGAGTGGAATTCGGCGTGTTCGGGGTGACTGGGATTGTTTGTACATTGTCCCTCAAGACTGTCAGCCAAGCATTCGGCCTTATCGATGTCGTCAAAAGCGACCGGACGGTTTAAACGTAATAATGGAGGTGTAGCTGCACACTGGTCTCCTCTCAGGGATTTCGCCAGTTTCCAGAAAGCCAGGTGACTCGGCGAGATCTCTGAGAGTTTGTTGTCCCAGGCGGACTGACGGTTGAGGTTGAGTTTTTCTCTAACCTCTCTTTGAAGTCGCCGGAGTGTTCTCCGGTTATCGTCTGTCGGGTATGCGTCATGGGCCCTAGTGGCGGCACGTTTACGTCTAAGTAGGTCGCGCAGGTCGTCCGGTAGTCTCCCACGACCGCGGTCGTCGGGGACTTCCTTGGAGCAACGCTCGAGTGAGTCTGTTATATGTTCCGTAAGGTGGGTAACAGCGAACTTGGCACTATCCACGGAGTCTATCTTGTCAGGAATTTGATCTAGGTGGTCTGAGTTTAGGGACTGGAGTTTCCCGCCTAATTTACTCCAGTCGATTATCGTTTTCGTGGGAGGGGTTGTGGAGGTAGATTGCCCTAACTGAATTAGAACCGGACGGTGGTCCGAGTCTAATTCATGCAGGACTTCTATAGAATGTAACTGGAGAGCTACATTTTTGAAAATGTATATATCTAACACATCTGCTCTGTTTGGATCCCCGTTAGGCGGGTATCTGGTGGGCTCGTTAGGGGCTATCACCTCAAAAGCGAGGTTTGGAAGGCCGTTGAGGCCTTGGAGTATTGTGCCGTTCCGGTTGGTTCGGCGAGAGTTCCATTGGCCATGTTTGGAGTTGAAGTCTCCGGCCAGTATTACAGAGTCGCCTAGTGCGAGAAGGGTGCGGACGTCTCTTTCGAGTATCCGTTTGGTCGGACTGAGGTATACTGATGCTAGTATGATCGACTGATGGCCGGTCATACCCACCTGACAGATTGAAGCCTCCATGTTAGTGAGCTTTGGGGAATCAAGGGGGGAGCATAAGAGGGCTCTTTTATAGTAAATGAGCGTGCCGCCTTTTTTGGATGACAGACGGTCATTTCTAATCAAACTGTAATTCGCAATATTGGGATTGCGAAATTGGGGTTTTAAGAAGGATTCTTGTATTAGAAGAATATCTATATCGTGTGCAACTACGAAATCGCGGACTTCGTCCATGTGTCTGATAAGCCCGTCTGCGTTGTACGTGACGAGCTTGAGGGAGTGGGGCTTGGCCCTACCCAGTGAGGGTTTAAGCTTAAAGCCTAGAGATGGCCTGCACCAAACTAGAGTGTTCGAGCAAGGCCATTAATCTGTTTTGAGGATTACTCCTCAGCTTGTTTGCCAAAATTGACAGCTCCGTAGTGTCAATTTTGGTTACTATGTCGCAAACGAGTTTCATGTCGTCCATGAAACTCGTTGCTGGAGGGGCGGCTGTCGCTTTAGGAGCGGCAGCTCTTGTATTGGAGCTCAAGATGGCGGCGGCGGGTTTCGCTACCGTCTCCTGAGCCGGTTTTACTGGCACAGCCGGCTCGGATGCCGGTTTCCTGTGCCAGGGGTTTGAGGTGGGGAGAGGCGCGGGGACGAACCTCTCAGCTGGTTTGGGGGCGGTACGGTCCGCCTTTTTACGGGTGGCCCTTCTGCCCCCTCGTTTTGCCCTAAGCGGGACTTTCGGGCAGCCGCGATAGCTCGCGGGGTGCCCTTGGGTCCTGCAGAGGACACAGCTGGGAGGTTCCTCGGACGGAACCGTTCTGGGGCAATCGGCAGTGCCATGATCGCCCAGGCACTTAACGCACCTTGGTCGTGCGGTGCAGTTTCGCTGCGAGTGGCCGTAAAGTTGGCAGCGATGGCACTGCCCCATTACCCCACGCGTACGCGGCGTTTCAATACGCAGACCCGACAGTCTGCATATTGTTTGGACGTTGAAGACACGTTTGCCTTCAGGACTGAGGTCGAGGACCGCGAGACAAAGTTCATAAGGAACTTTGGTTCTGTGGTGGTACATGCGGTGTACCTGTCTTACGGGAAGGCCCTGGCTGAGAAGGTCCTTCTTAATAAGGTCGCAATCTATCTCTACGGGAAGCCCGCGGATGACGACGCGAAGTTCGCGCTCGTCTTCTAGGGCGTATGTGTGGTAGCCGATCTTTTCGGCATCCAGGAGCGTCGTGAGGCGACGGTGGTCCGTTGAAGACGGACATTGCACCATTATGCCCTGGCTTGTGGACCGGGCAGAGGTGAAAGGAATGGACGAGCTGTCCATGCGCGGAATTAAGCGATTCCACGCGTCTTTTTCCCTAACAAATAGGGGCGGCACCTTCTCCTTCCTCTCCGTCATAGGCGAGTCCTGTGAGTCGGGTACGTCTTGTTTGCGGGCGGCCTGTGAGGCAGGCTGGGGTTTGGGGGTGGGACGCGGGGCAGGTGCACCTGCGTCGTTAGTTACCCTTTTGGGCGGGACGGTCTTGGGAGCCTTCAGCTTACGCTTCTGGCTCTTGGATAGGACGGCGGTGAAGCCGTCGTCCTCGTCTGAGGCGGATGACGCCGAGGGGGACGGGGACTTCGAAGCATCGGATGCTTCGTCCTCACCGGACTCTGAGGGAGTCTCGGATTCCGAATCGGATTGCTCCTCCACTTCCATGTCAGGAGACACGGGGCGGGAGCGTGGTTTGGCCTTTTCCGCAGAGGGGGGAGAAGGTGCTGCCGGGCTGCCACTCTGGCCCTGAGGGGGCGGGAGGGCCTTGGTGAGCTCCACCAAAATGGCGGGGTGGTGCGCCTGAAGGAACGCGAAAATCGCGTCCAGTATCGGTTGCCCCGTGGGGCGCAGGGTGGGGGCCATATTGGCCCGCTAGTATGGGGGTGGCCTCCCTGCCGGAGGGCAGGGAGGTGTGTACCTAAGAAAAAATCTAGGTCTTAGTCTCTCTCCCTTCGGGGGAAAGAGGTGAGTACCTAAATTAAAAATTAGTGTACTTACGCACGGACGGAACCACCTACGGCAAGTGTTATGCGTGAAGCACCACACTACCTAATCGAAGCACAGTGACACTAACACAATCCACTTGCACAGGAACGAACAACACTGACAGTCCAGAGTCCAGAGGAGCGGCAACCGGATTGCGCTCGACCGAGACATCCGCACGCTACGGCGGCGATCGATGGAATCGTTCGTTATTGGCAGCGTTGCAATATTTAATAGGCTGTGCGTCGCGTGAGGGCTCGCGGGGCCTGTACGGGGTGGGGGAGGGCGGGGGCAGGGTGCGGGGTCGACGGCCGCCACAGGTGCCGCAGGTGCCGCACGGACAGGCCGCCGGCACGCGGGCGCGCGGCACGCATTGGCTGCACTGATTGAGCGGGGGCCAGGATCACATCACTCCATATTACACTTTATTCATCAGGATATTCAAGGGTTGCCTGGAAGAGATCACTGCGTAGAGCGATAAGGCCGCCCGATGTACGTCTAAGTTATATAATATCTTTTGTTATTTTAAAATTTTGGTCTACAATAAAGTATACTTCATTTCATTCATTTATTTCATATTGATATTGTAACGTTTTGCACCCAAGGTGTGGCTATCAACCACATTGGAACAGGCAATGTGTCTAACGATAAATTCGATAACCAGTAGGCAGCCAAGAACGATGCAACGCACGCACGTACCTTAGGCTACTCAGCACTACCCTGGACGGTCTTCCACCGGCTTCACTACATCGATTATTGTGATCGACTTGGATGCGCTAACGGACTTCGATCTATTAATTTTTGCGATTGATCCTTTGGCGTGTATGGCGTGCATCACAGGTCGTTTCGACTGTGTTGCTAATGCACTGTATGACATAATGTAACAATGAACATTGATTGTATTTTACGTTAATGGAACACATATCGTAGAATAAAGCTGTAAAATTTATATTAATAGCGGATAAGTTTTAAATGCATACAGCATAAATTTTCCATGTAGTACTTATTAGTTTCTAAGTCTACTTTATTTATTACTGCCCACGCGCAAAGTTATCACTTATTTTTAGGTAGCTCGCGTGCTTGTGACTATTCTTTCATTGAAATATACATTTTAGGAGTTTTATTTGGAATGCTCATCATACCACAAGTGGAACTATATGTCAAGTATATGCGATTAAGAGTTCAAAAGCTGGCATGTTTTATAAGGCGGTCGCGCGCGTGTGCCGCTCCGCGCGCGGACCGCCTGCCGCCCTCCGTCCGCGATGTTTCCGCCGGCCGCCGATTATGAGGCACCCAATCCCTGCCGACTCGCGGAGGGCAAAAACACTCTCTTTGTTTCACTTCTGTGTTGTCTTTGAACTCGTTGTGACTCTGATTTTTAGCTGCACCTCGTTTTTGTCAGTCCGAATGCGGTATCTGTAATCTGAACGTACGAAAGCGAATCGTCGTCGCTACGTCGACCGGATCGCTAATAACTAAGACGGGACGCGAGGACTTTCGGGACGAATTACCCTTACTCTGTTACCCGCCAACCTACGTTGACCCTCCGAGGTCCGAACATTACCCAGTAGAAGAAACCTCCACCCAGCACGGGGCGAAAAGGTTTACTACATTACTATATTGTGGCATTCATGATTCTAGACAGACGACTGTATCATGAAGTAGCACAGTCTAAAGTATTATAAAAATTAGTGTCAAGACAAGTCTGGGAGTAATCCTGCTATTTTACTAAGCTATAGTTCGACTCCTGTAACTTAAATTAAAATAAAATGGTGATACATCCGGACCGGAGCTCAGGGTCGGATATTGGATGGTTTTAAAGTTATTTATGAAATAGCTTGTTTTAAATAATGAGCCATCACATTACTTTTGTAATGTCTTATAGCAAGTAACCAGGCGCTGTTGAAGTTTTCTCTAATATTAACGTTTATACCGATTATAATTTTTCCCACGTTGTCGAACTACGTGTTAACACGGAGAGCGGTCCGGTGGCGGCCGTATTGTTTACATGTGTTAAAATATAATGATTTACGACACAATAAAACTATGACTTCCCGGGGGGACCACGTTATAAAAGCGAGAGTTAATTGGATCTCGGACGAGACGCGGTCATTTGTTTAAAATTCAAAAATTCATCTTGTGGATATATTTTTAGTGCTTCAAAAATGTATCAGTAATATTAAAATTTAAGTGATTTTAACGTATAATAATATAACAAATCTGGTTTCCAGAGCGCGTGCGGTGACACCTGCCCGCCGGCCGCGACATGTGCGAGCGTAGTATTATGAAAATTGGATGCTAATTTAACTTTATGTTATCGGCCACTGAGCGGTTTAATGAGGGGCCCTAATTAATAAATTACTTTTAAATTATGAAAAATTTGTTATAATTTTTATCACGCTATCTATCTTTTATGGGTAACATTTATTTCATGGTTGGTTTTAACAAGTATTTAATACAATCGTGTTTTCAAATAAATTAATCTAGGGATATAAAAAGACCACATACTGAAACAAGGATGATACTATTGTAAGTTCAAACGGCACCTTGACACCGTACCATTTATACGGGTATTTCTACGAGCAGCTAGATGGTGGGGTCTCTACCTTGACTCCCACAACACTATCAGGAGGCACACCAAACGGGTTTCCAAAAATGACTCCCACCAGTTTTCAAAGACACGAGGATGTTTCGCTATAATGACACTGTGACGAGCTGGATGAATATAGATTATGTGTATACACAGTTTACAAATATTTAAGTCGTATCAGCATATTGCACCCTTGCCCTTATTTGTATAAACATCAACATCAAGTATTCGCGCGTTCTTATTATGTTATTCATATCATTCTTGTAATTACAAATATTTTAATTAAAATGTGAATAACATGATCAGCAAACCTTTCAGTTCGAACCCGAACAAAGGATTCTAACCTAACTCACCGCTACAAGCAGCAGCTCTCTGGTGGTGGAGGTGTTATTGCTCCAATAATGAATTCCGATTTCCCAATATCTATCATCGCCAGAATCTGGTGAGTTACAGCGAGTGTCGGCCGAAAGTATTTTATCGATATACGCGTATGCCGAGAATCTCCGAAAAATTCGGTAGCCAGTTTTAATGACATCTGAAATAGGGCGTTTTATGGGTGTCATCGTCGTAAAAGCTTACAGGCAATAAATTGATGGTACATTTAATGGGACCGCGGGAGTTGTCTTTGATTTATAAATTATCTTCGATCGGCCCGGCTCAGCCGTTGGCACAGAGTTATATGACATTCTTCTGATGCAATGGATTCTTGTACACATCGTCGTGATATCTGGAGTAGTCATGGTCATGAGCCACGACACTCAGATGTCATGCGACGATAAGTTTGGACTTGGCTCTGTGCGTTTATTCAGTCCCGTCAACTTAAGTTATCAAATGCCGTGAATATTTTTTTTCTTAATTACGTGTTTCCTTCCTGCACCCTGTAGAAAAATAGTATTTTTTCAATCCCATATGTAAGCTTGGTATATAAGCTTCGGTCGTACCATGATCGTGGCCGAGAAGGTTTAACAGACAGACTACCACATTTATAATAATAGTAAGGGTGATGGACAAATTTAAACGTGACATGAATATTAATTTATACAGAAAGCCTATTACGAGTATGTAGCCTATTGATGTAAACCTGTTGATGATTTTTCAAAATCATGAAGATTGGTCAAAAATACTGGACTTAATATACTCCGAACTCGGGTAAATAAGCAATAGTAAAATGCAAATGCACAGTTTATAATTTGTAAGTATTATTGAAAAGAGCTACCACCGGGTTTCTTGCTGACTCTTCCCTCTAAGAGCAGTTTTCAGAACCAGCAGTAAAGTCGACGGTTTTTTTTAATCTGTAACTTGAAATTTGTAAGTTGTAACTTTGGATTAAGTTGAAAATGGTTAATAACTTTGAATATTAGATTATTTTTAATTTTGAGCTAAAGAATTCGTGTTCCATACATGCATCTATGATCTATCTTTACTGTTAATAATTCTTTAACAGCGGCCAATAAATCAATACAGCATCATATCGAATCAGTTTTCTATCCGTCAGTTATCGAAAAATGTAAATAATTCCGACGATGGAGATGACAAATGCAGCCCGCGTTGTGACTGATGGTCGCGGGCCGCCGGTGCCGATGTAAACCAGTGTATTTTAGAGCTGTAATATTATTTATATTTGTATAACTTGATTTATTGATGTATTTATATTTATATATAATTGATTTATCAAATAGTGGAAACTTTATTGGTCAATGATCTATCCATTTGTACTAGCTATTAAGTTTTACTATGTACTGTTTGTTTCCCTTGAAAAATAAATAAACAAATTAAATTTAAATAAAGCAGTGCACCGTTATATTTAATTACGTTTAGGTTGACACGACATAGACAATAGTCTAAAGTTTATCACTTGTTGTTTTCGTTTTATAAAATAAAATAAAATAAATTTTATCATTTTTATTATTTATCTATTCGTCCCTAGCATAGCATCGTCGACGTCGTCGTTGTCGTCGTCGCAGCATCGTCGAGATTGCAAAATGCAGAAAGTAGAGCGCAGAAGCTCTACTAGCTATGGGGAACGTCATCCTGAGGGTGCTTCCTGCAAGACCGGAGCACGGCTTAGGGCGACCCCTAGTGGCCAATATTCAATTTAACAACGTATATCGGTAGAACAAGAAATACAAAAGCTTGTATTACATATTAAAATAATATGTAATATAGACTTTTGTATTTTTTGAAATGAACAATTTTCTTTTGTGTGAACAAAAGTGACATCTGTTTGTGACATTTATTTACTCTTAAAAATTCTCAATTCATGTCAAGTTGGTCCTATATCAAATATACCGGTCGCTGCAGTCGCGGCGCGGAGCTGGTAGCTATCGGTTGTAATAGTGAACTGATCAAAAAGTAAACCGGGAATTTTTATGGGTATTCTGAAAAGTCAGGTCTTATTAAAGCAACGTGACAAAATTTTTCCAATACGCTAAGAATCCTGTTCCAAATCACTGACAGTTTCATTACCAATTGTCAGACTTCAGAATTAATTCAGAAAGCTCTTGCAATTTATATTCCTTTTTATTTTTTATTTTTTAACTTTCCTATATTTGTTTTGTTGAGTCTAGTTTTATTTACATTCACATTGTTTTAGATACTGATTTCTGTTATGATACTCGGGCAGCAGCTGAAAACCAGCTAAATTCTGTCAATTATTAATAGCAGAATAAATGTTTTTTCGTTTAATTTGGTTTAGTTTAGTTTAGTTTAGTTTCGTCTAGTCTAGTCTAGTCTAGTCTAGTCTAGTCTAGTCTAGTCTAGTCTAGTCTAGTCTAGTCTAGTCTAGTCTAGTCTAGTCTAGTCTAGTCTAGTTTAATTTAATTTAATTTAATTTAATTTAATTTAAATTCATTTCATTTCATTTTATTTCAATTTTATACGGTTAAATAATTTAATATGACAAATGCGTCCTGCGCTCGCTCCGGGGGCGGTTGGATTTTGCGATTATAACAAGCAAACTAATTAACGCGTCTACCGACGGACGAGCGACTTACGAAACCCAGCGACGGCAGCGCTCGGACAAACAGGCGATTACTGGCGATAATAACGTGAACGACTTATGGAGCGTACATTTGTTACAAATAACATAGTATTCGATTCGTAATCCCGGGTGCATGACCTCCTTACGGGCCGGGGCCCGCCGCCGCCGCCGGATTAGACGCCTAATGCACTTAATTGATACGTCCGAGATATATCAAAATATTATTAATGATAAAATAAAATATAAAAGGAATGTGTTTCGATCAAACGGAGCGGAATGAGATTGGATCGCTGCAGCTTTTAACGATAATCGGAATGGAAAATATCGGTTTAATTATCTAAAGCCCCTTCAGTTTTTTGTTGTCAGTTTGATTTCTAACTATGTCGTTAATATACTATTCGTGCGGCGACCGACCTCGACCGCGGCCCGTTCGTTGCGTTGTTTTGGAAATGATGTACGTAGGGATGATATTGTATGTTTTGGGTATGACGTAACGCCAGGTAGAGCGCACGGTTAAAGAGAACTTATGAGTTTCGTGCTGAGGTGAAGAACGAAATATGTCATCACCAATGAAAATAAAGCATTTATTTAGCATTCATCACACTTACGGCTATTAAATAATGCTCGTAGGTTAAAAACTTTACACCATATATTTCTTTCAAATGTTATTTATTACGTACTCCATAAAAATACACCTTTGCTTTGTTTATATCTGAAAGACTAAGTGATTTTGTAGGCATTCTTGGTGAAAAGATTAAAAAGGGTGTAAGTTGGTGGAATTGGTTAAGACAACCAGATAATTATAATGAGGTCCCGCTTTATTTCAAACTTGAGAAATGTGCCAATTATGTTAGGTTCCTCGATTTTTTCTTTTACAAAAATATTTTAATGGAATAAATTAAGTATCTCATAAAGCAATCAGTGAGTGACTCGAGCACATGTAGGTAGAGCCGGCGACCGCTGTAGAGAGCTGTAGAGTTCCGTTTGCAAACTAGTTATTGATTTTAAAAAATCACTGTCTTTTATAATACAAGTTAAATTTACAGTGCATCAAAAATATTTTTTACCAATTTTTTTTACCATTGCGCTTTACAACAACTACGCTTTACAAGTATTATATTTTATTTATAGATATTCAAGAATATGATAAAATTTTAATTCCCTGTTACTATTATTATATCAACACTAGTCGTAACTTCATTCACCGTGCTTTCAATATTTAAACAACCTCAGCATTCAAATTCAAAACATTTTTTATGCAAATAAACTTGTAAACAAGTGCTTTTGAATCGTCAACTCTACTGCTTGTACGAACCGAGAAGCACCAGCAAGAAAAGCACCAGCGGTGGTTGCTCTTTTTAAAAATAATTCTCAATACTATTTATCTTAGGTTGTTACTGTCTTGTACAGGTTTAAAGAGAGCTATATACACACATTCTTATCATCTAAGTATTCCTCAACAGTATAGTAAGCTTTCTGTATCAGCCTATTTTTAACAGTGTTATTAAACTGCTGTAATAGCAAAGCTGAAATTGATTGAGGAATTTTATTAAAGAATCTTATACCGAAACCCACAAACGACTTACTTACTGCGTGCTTTTGCAAGGCGCAAAGGCTCGCAACACTCTAGTATTTCCTGTTCCTGAAATAAATGTATTCCTTTTAATCCAGTACTACATATCAGCCTGGAATTTTTATTGGCATCGCGTCGCCTGTGAACTGCGGGCTCCGTGCAAGAACGTTCGCTCCTTGCGGTACAGAACCCCGCGGTGTCGCAGTGCAACTGCACTTGTCTCCAGGTGCCTTATCTGTCGTTCTGTCCCCGCTCACCGCCGCAACGTGCCCGTAATGGGGGACTAATTTATAGCAGACATACTTAATGCGGCCCGTTCGTCTTACGTTATACATAATTTCATTTTATTTGCTCGATATTACATCGATATTTGCATATTGATTGTTTTTTCGATTTTTTATCGCTCTCTCGCTATCCCACTGTTGGGACCCCCTCCGTACTTTTTGATGAAATGAGTTGGCGTTAAGATACAGCGCGCTGTTCCAACGTGGCTCCAAAAATTTTCTCAAGATATGCAGATTTCCTCATGTTATTTACAAATTAAATATTATATATCATAAAAATGTCTTAAATTAAAAAATGTCCACTTTTGAAATGAATACAGTAAAGATAACTTTTTTAATTTTTTTAGTTTTAGTTTATGGGCGGTTTGTGAGCGCTTTATGGTTGACGTGACTCTTTGTTTTGGCCTCGATGTAAATCGGTTGTAAATGTAAAGCGGTATTGATAAAGTAAATCGCAAACGAATACACCTCTTCACGGCCATCAGAGCTTAGCGTCCCGACGGGCCGCGGAGGCTGTGAGGCTGTGAGATTTAAAGCGACATTTTTATGAAGTCGAAACGGACGCCGCGACCGCAAAAAGTAAAAACCCGCCAACATTCCTCGCGGCTCCCACGGCGCGGGTCCTTCTAATTAACAGCTGACTCAGGCCGGGGACCGCGGGTCCGTAAATCTGGGGTGGAATTTTCAGAGTACTAATCGGAATCGGGACTAGATTCATGGCTTGTTATTTATTCATTTCACTTTGGACCGTTGACATTGTTGTGGAATCGTTGAATCTGTTTCCGAAACAAAATTGAAATTTTTATCTTATGTGTAAGCATTTTTCTTTTTTTTACAAAGAAAGGCTAGCGCCTGACGAAAGATGCAGCCTAAGGTGGAAAGCGCTTGCCACTATAGTGCCTATTCACTCTTTTTTTGAAATTTTGTTGATCGTAAGAGTCCGGAAAGATAGATGCAGGGAGGGAATTTCACATTATAGCCGTCCGCATGAGAAATGATGAGCCAAAGCGTTAATGTCATCAATATCGGTCCAGCGGATATCCGTGAAAACAGAAAGACAAATACAGATAAAGTCAGAATTCTCTTCCTCACGATGTTTTTCTTCACCGAAAAGGTTGTGATAAATTGCAATCATCAACTAGATGTAAGTTCTAACAAAGAAACTCATTGGTGACTGCCCGGGGACTAAACCCGTGACCCTCTCAAGAGAGTCACGGGTTCCATCAGGGTAGATCTATCATTTAAATTAGACTCTTAGAGCGAGTAGGAATATTGGCCAGAAAAAACGAGGCTGAGCTCCGATAATGTGCGGAACCTATAAGCTTATGAGCTTGCATATAGCTTATGAACTTAATGGAAACTTGCCCCAACTCCGTACCGGCACGCGCTAACCACTGCACCGCAGGGGCCCAACGATGCAAATAATTAAATGACACGGACAGTCCTCTGCTATAGCAAGTGGCGGCTCGGTGCCGATTCGTCACAATGGGCCGTGATTGATTCCCGCCGCGGTCATCGGTTGTTCGCGATCGTGGCACCTCTCACAATGATCGCTGCGCCACAATTAATCATTAGCTCTTGATTAATAACCGTTACAGGTCGGCCCGAGCACAATTCATCTACAGTTCGATGAACTACAGCCATGCATAACTTCCGGTTCGCTAATAATTTTAATAGCCACCACAGTCACCTGGCGGCGGCCGCTCGCTCAGCTTTTACGACAACATTGAACGGCTCATGTTGTTGGAAGAGAGTTGTATTTAGAGAGGATACTTGCCTATCTAAATACAACTCTCTCGAAATAAATTGTTAATAGTAGTTAAAAAAAAGTAAGTAAAGAAACCATCCCATTACTGGACACAGGCCTTCTCTCTCCGTTCTTGAAGAGAAGGAGTGGAGCTAAGACCTACCACGATGCTCCAATGCGGATTGGTAGGTTACACATATCCTTAGAATTCTCAAGAGATATGCAGGTTTCCTCACGATGTTTTCCTTTACCGAAAAGCATGTGATAAATTGCAATTATCAAGTAGACGTATATTTTAACAGAAAACGACATTGGTGCCTGCCCGGGGTTTGAATCCGTAACCCTCGAAAGAGTCACTCTTGACTGAATCTTTTGAGGGTCATACTTTGGTCATACCGCTAGGCTATTACAGCTAATAGTAGTTAAATGCATCTTAATCTGTCTGGTACGATTGAACGGCCCAAACGGCAATTACAAAAAAAGGTACTTCTCGTACGAAGTATTTTTGCGTAATTTATTAAAACGGAGTCGTTGAACACTTTTCTCAATATCCGTCGAAAGTTGTTGAAACTTACTAAACAAATCGTGCCACGAGGATGAAATCAAAGCTTGCATTTACAACTTATGATGTATAAAATGATTTAAATATAGGAGCATACATTCAAGTCGCGTGCCGCCGCCAGTTTAGACCGTGATATACCGTCTTCGGACAATAAAAATTACATCTTGTTAACAAATGTAAGTCCAGTAATCGTGTGTAACCTCCACGGAAGACATCGCCACGAGGCACGCGATGCTGCGACACCGGCAGAGCGCCGCCGGGGTGTGGGAGGTCGTTCTCTGCATTGTATTGTAGTTCTACAAGTATGTGACTCCCGCTGTTAGCATCGGTTCCTATCAGCGCCTACTCCGCGCCGCTCAGTTTTAAAATCATTAGTTAGTAACAGTTAACATGTCGCTGCGAGATGAATTATTGATATTAGAACTAGTGACAATAAATTTCACAGATTCATTTTCATAAGATGTTCGAATTAATATTAAGTAGTAACTGACATTACGAAGTGCGGCGCAGAGTGCGGGTAGTCACGCGCTCAGGGATACTCGGGAGCTATTTATATCGTTAAAGCATACATATTCTGCATAAATAGTCTATTCACATTATGTTATCCGTTATATAATTTAATCAAAGGATCTCCGCCACAGTCCCTCCGTACTCCCGATCTCGCGTACGCTCGAATACAAATTTCCCGTTGTGGTGCGGCGTCGTGTTCCCATATCACCAGCAGAGATCGTATTGGAGTCGAGCTGTCGGCGATAGCGCTCGTAATGTATCACGGGTCCTCGGGGCCGGTCGGGGCCGGTCGGGGCCGGTCGGAGGTCGCTGCACGCTGCATACACTACAGTGATACACTTAGCGCAATCTGCAACAGGACGAGCGGCGCGGTATCGGGGCTCAGATCGCGGATAGTGTTGGTTTGTGGGAGGGACCTCTGTGCGCGTTGTGGTGCAAGTAATTATATTATGTACCGTATTTTTTTTAAACAAACAATGATACTCTAATGATACTTCAAATGTATACTGTAAACTGTAAAACCATTGTCGACTTTGAACAGAAAGAGCGGGGTTCTCTGGCACAGGTATTTGTTACTTAAAGTGGGTCCCAACACAAAATAAAGAAAAATGTATTATAGCTAATGAAATAACAAAAATTGAATTTTTTATTTGATCAAACTTGCTTATATGCAGATAATGATAATTGATCTAAAAATACTTTTCTTTTACGAATTTTACTTATTAATGGAGTACATTTAGTCGTTTTGGTTTGTTTTCAATTCGTTTTACAAAATGTCCAAATGTGTTTTGCTTGTTTTTCTATAGCATATACTTATTTTACTTTCAGTTGGAAAGATCTGTTCGTCGGCGTCGATACATCAATTTATCCATTACCTTAATTAAGCTAACGCCCGCCCGCGGCGATGCCTCACGACTCGTCCGCTGATAAATCGTGTAGTCTTAACGCTTCTATAAATCTTATTGCGAATCGCTCTCCATTCCGCCATCATATAATCACAGTCGGTCGCAACCGATGCCTACTTTCGGAATTCTTTCTGCAGTATTCGTTTAATTACTTCTTTGAATGCTGTAATTCTCGTGTAGCTTCCAGTTCTGGCCACATTAAAAGAGGTAATTTCAGTGATTTGTGAGCGCACAGTGCGAAATATGACGCCTGTTTTTGCATATTAATTTTTGTGCGGACCTTAATGTTATTTTGCTATCAACACTACACGCTTTATAGGCAATTAAAATTCGGTACAAAGCGGACGTAGTTTCCTATCTCTCGATTCAGAATATTAATTTAATACAGTTCATTTATATATAAATGAAGTCGCTTTTATTTTTAATCTGTCAACCGATTGTAAAGGAAAAACAATCGTTCATCATTCATTTAACATTCATCGCGGATTATAGCAAAATAATTTTATTATTGCTTTTGTATTATGCATCTCCGCGAAATGACGCCTAATTCTATAAATTATTCGATTGTAAAGGATTGTACCGGCCGCTTCTTTCTTGGTGGCTTTATTAAATTGACTGTTTGAAGGTTTTCAATTTAAAAAGTGAAACTATTTTGAAATCTTAAATGCACGTTGCCTAAATGTTTGACATTTGGCTAAGTAAAAGTTTAGTCAGTGGCGGTCGCGTCGGTAAACATGTTTTATCATAATTAATTGTTTCCTGGCGGTGATGTCTCGGGGCTGCGGAAGTGTCCCCATGAGCGTGTGCGGTGTGCGGTGTTCTAGGTGACAGACTAATATAGTACAGGTTACTTTATGAGGACTTCTGCGGTACTCAGGTACCGTGGATTCGTTATTCCTCCATCTAGTTTTCTCTAATCTCAGTATTTTGAATGTCTAATGGTTTCAGATATATTCTTTTATAATCTGCGAAAAAAGGCCGGGAACTAAGGGCTGTGGCTCAAAGTGTATATCTGTGAAGGTTCATGGCAGTAATCACCACGTTCGAGATGCGGGTTAGTAATCGAACCATTCGAGAATTTTGGAATACGTGAAATCTAACAATCCATTGTAGAGTGGCATTTTACCTGCGATACCTTTCCTTTAAAAAGGAGAATTGGGACCTTTCCCCTTTTTAACATAGTAACAGGCTGGTAAAAAAATACTCTCAAACTATAGTTTGAAATAATTTGTTTAGTGGTGAGTTTTCAATGTTAGCCAGCCGCGAGACAACGAGGACAAGTCAGTGAATCACGCAGCATCCGCAGCATAAACCAGTCTAGTTAGCGCTGATCCAGCTCCGACAGCTGCGGCTTGTGAGAGCACGTCGACATCAATCCACGCCGACAGCCGCCCGCTGCGACCACTGCCCGTCGTTAGGGAGTTGTCTTCCTCTGTATAGCTGATGGTGTTATTTACAGCATACACCCTGACCAACATTTCACGTCACTTGGGAACTAGGAGCCTTACCCCAGTAACACGCTGCCCGCGGTACACCTTACGACAGACGGCAGTAGGCTTGGTAGATTACGCAATTTTCAGATATAGACTGATATTGACTGGCCCGTGCGCGCAGTGGGTAGTGACCCTACCTAGCTCCGCGGATCGCGGGTTCGATTGCCGAGTACAGTACAATGTAAATTTTACGTTACATAGAGTTACTTTAATTGCGGGTTATAAGAAAATAATATTATCATAACTTTTACAAATTTTATTTATCTCATTTAACATAACGTCGAGATATAGTGTTATACACAGACACCGCGATTCTTTGTAAGATTTGTAAGCATTGACATACAGCCTGTCCCCACGCGGCAGGCTGAGCCCTTTTATCGCTCACTAACACTTGTTGCTCAAATAACCGTAATGAACCTGACAATGGTATAGTCCCATGGCGGAACGCTGTGGGGCGCGCGGTCCGGCGGTGGGAGAGACAAACGAACATGACAATAGGAATGGGGACTAATGAATTATCGATGAGAAGCGTTAGGGTTCGGGGTAATACGAAAGACATAATATGAAAATACCACAAATAACACAGTTCATGCCGACTCTACATTGTGCAACTTTAGAAATTATACTTTCACCTTTTTTATAACTCTACGAGCAGACCATTATGTTAATTTAGAACAGTTAATTGTATTAGATCCACCACACATTATAAAACAAAGTTTCCGCCGCGTCTCTCAGAGGCCGCGGCCAAACAACACGTCATGAACACAAAAATACAGAACAAATTTTCATGCTGTTTTCTCCTATCTATAGAATGATTAACAAGGAAGGTTGTTGGGTATAATCTGTTAATGTCTTGTGTCAAATTAGTAGTTGTCAAGTTAGTCAAGTAAGTTGAAATATAACGATACTTTAAAAAAAAGCAGTAAGGACATTTTCAACCAAAAACGCTACCTACCTATTCGCTTTGACATATAACAAAACAAAGTGTAGAGGAAACTTTCTCTATTACAAGTAATTAAAAAGCTATGTAGACGTATACAGTATTAATCTCCATTAACTTTAAAACATTAATTTACCTAAGATTTGTGTGCTTTATATTAAATTCCCGTATATGGTGTCATATATCATGTAATTTAGATGAACACCTGAAGAAGCTATCGTGCTTTGAGCGCGAAGTTCCAGATCGGGTCGAGTATTTATTTATTTAATTAATTAATTTAATATTCAACTTTTTTATAACTTATTCATACTTTTTGTTTTGTTAACTGCTTCGATCGTCGCTAATCTTGCTAATTTATTTATTTTTATCATTAGCTTAACGTCATCAATGTACGGCGCGGTGTCCGCGGCTGCCCTCACATCTCGCACATGTCCGCACATCTCCGCTCATCCCGCCATTGTCTCGGCCGGCAGCTGCGCGGACAATGTGCTAATTAAGGAAGGGTCGCGTACATTTGTCAATTCGCTTTATTTTAAATCACCCACTACCCGGTATGGCTCGGTGGACGTTTTGATTAATATCGTCTAACGCGAATAATAAATCGATCTCGACATCGTATAAGCTTAGAGCTCATAGAGCTTAATAAAAGCATATAAGATAGAAACTAAACAGGATGAATTTATAAATATTTTGAAATTGTATCTGAAAACATATGAAATTTGAAAAATAGTTTATGGATCGAATTGTAATTTTTAATAATACACACGGTGAAATGGCAGGTTCGTATAGTAGGTACAGTTGAAGTACATTCGGAAAGCAACATGTATCGAGCCTTGGTTAGGATCATGTTGGTTCCGATCAGGCCGTGTCACGAGCGCCGCCCGCCGCCGCCCGCCGCCGCCTGTTCCCGGCCATATCGTAATTTAATTTGAGTTATGTTTCCCGGGACCGTCCGTACCGCAACCGGCAAGTTATTAACCCCGCAGTTGACCCGATTGTAAAACAAAAACGCATTACGGTCGGGACCGGGATAGCTTTACGACGGGAACGACCCGCGGCCGCCGCCTCATATGGCGACGGACGGGGCTCGGCAGAGCGCAGGCACGAGGAGATTACACAGATCTGCTACTTTACAGATCGGATGGCAGGCTAACGTGTATCTTAATGTAGAATATAATAATTTTAAAATCAAGTTAGACGTTTTTGTTACATTTCTGAGTCAACTACAGCTTGACTGCATCAATGCATTTCAAATTTACGATAGACTTGTTCTCGTTGCACATTAAGTTTGAGTAAACACGGCCACTTTTAGATATACAGGCAATTCCAGTCAAAATATATTAAGCATTTTCTTACTATAACGTTAATTAAATATTATTGGTATTGCGTTTTAACTTTACTTATGAACACATAAAACTAACGTGGATTTGGTTTGTTCGGTGCTTTAAAGAGTTGTGTGTCGAACAGTAATTTGTATTTCCATGTTTAATGAAGTCTTATCGACCCAATTTGCATATCTCAATGGATCGTGTTATTTACATGCAACAAGACTGTGCAGACTGTGCTTTAGTCAAAGGATATTTTGGAGGCATTGTATCTAGAATTTATATTTCTAAACACCAACTCCAATTAAGATATAGGGTCTTAGGATACAAATCATCATCTTCCTGCCCTTATCCCACTCTAAGTGGGGTCGGCACAACATGTTATAAACATGCTGTCACATGATTTGGCTGCGTTTTCACGACCGGCCGCCTGCCTGACATCAACTTACCTCTGTCGTGTTATACGACACCTCGGTAAGAACGAGGGTGGTCTATTCTACTAAACCGGATACCACACGGTGGGTCAACTTACCTTAGTCGCCTTTTACGACACCTCGGTAAGAAATGAGGTTGGTCTATTCTACTCAGCCGGATACCACACGGCGGGTCGACTTACCTTAATCGCCTTTTACGATACCTCGGTAAGAAATGAGGGTGGTACTATTCTATTCTATTCAGCCGGATACCACTCGGCGTGGTCTTAGGATACAAATATTTAACTTTAATGTAAATGTACTGTTAATAAATCTGCCACGCGCAAATTTTGTTTCTCGGACTGTGTTTAATTTCGAACTTCATTAGTAGACCCATTATGCGAATCCCGAATTATGTTCAAGTAACATTTAAATGTCCAAATAGAACCAGAACGATCTCCTCCGAATGGGAACATTTAATAGGATACAAGATATGACTGTGTGGGTTTCGATGATTAGATTGACAAATAGTCGTCGATAGCGGACATGTCCGATGTGGCCCGATAGGCGAGCCGGACAAAGCGGGACAGCTCGTCTAATCTGGTTACTGTGATACAAGAGCTGCAGGGTCCGTTTCCTGCTGTGAGAACTTCTAATAATATTCTTCTCTGAAAATCGGGTTTGAAAGAGTAAATATATAACTTTTCGGTAATATAAACTAACCTCATTTCTTACCAGGGTGTCGTATGCCGTGTGGTGTCCGGCTGAGACCACAGCTAATGTCACAGCTTAACACGGTTCTACGTGTGTGCAATTTAATTAAGTACTGTCTTTAGTCGTTTGTATTGAGTAAATTACACTCGGTAACGTATCTAGAAGGTGAAGCAGCGCCTAACAACTAAATGACACCCATAAAACCTGAAATATGTCACTGTGTTTCTCTAGATTTCGTTTTCTCCGAGCGAAACAATACAGAGGACTAACGACATCTCCGAACACCGATACAGCGATTATGTTGTCGCACTCGGGCTCGTCCCCGGTGGGCCACCCCCTCCCTCGCCCCCCCGGACAGGGGTCGCCTCGCTAATGGTCTGAAGATAATTGCCGTCGATTCACCATTGTTTGGCCGCCGCGAGCTGACCCGCGGGACTAACAAGTAGTCGAGCTAACCTTTAATTGATTCCTCTCTACCTTATCTTAGACACACTCGATTGCTCGTCACTCGATGAAAGAAGATAGCAGATGCAAGATATTTGGGTGTAACCGGGATACATCTACCGATGTGGCTTCCAATCATTATTTAAGCAACAGTTTCCAAACATACACATAAAATACTATTAAGACCTTCCTGGATTATGAATGACTGAATATTCTAACTACTATTACCTCAATGCCAGTCGTTATATGAATCTATATGTATATATTCATTCCAGATCTGTAAGAGTTACCCTGTCGTCGATTTCCACCCTTGAACCATTTCAGTTCATTTCGCATAGTATTTACTGCATGTCTCCCTTCAATATCGACTTGAAAATTCAGTTGTTAAATATTATACGCACTCAGATGACTTACATTTTATAGCTATATTTGAACTTCGCAGTAATGAAACGAGCTAACATTCGGAACCAATCGTCAAGATGGATTCCGGTCGTGTCGGCGGCGGCGGGGTGGTCCGCGCAAACTGCAACCGCAAAATAAAGCAGCGCGAGCGCGGCCGGGAACAATGGCCGCCGCCGAGGAAACGGCTCCAGCCGGAGCGAATGTGGTATTCAAAATGGTGGTGGTGGTGCTTCAGGTTTCAGCACGGTGGGGGGGAGGGAGGTGGGTACTAGCTGCCATTGGCCGCCGTGGTTCCGCCGCTAGCGATCCGTGTCACGCTCGATTAGCCCCCGATAGAGTTATGTGAACAATTACGGCGTCCACCAGCGCACGGCGGCCCGCGTCGCGCACACCTGTTGAGGTCTCCGAAGCCTGGTGTCATCGTATTTAGTACATAAACTTCTTGTATCGGAATATGATTGTACTATCATTAACACCATTTTATTTTGATCTAGTCCTTCCTAGAGATGCATATCCGCAGATACAAGATGGACGAATGATGGTGTACAAGCCGAGCAAAAATAAACATATGTATCGTTGTACTTTTAACATTACATAACTAATCTGTAATCGCAGTATTCTTCATTTTTTATATTAAGTCGTCATTTGATTTTTTTCAATTTTAGTACGAAGTCTTGTTAAAAATCTCCGTGCAGTTCGCCACCAGATCACCGGCCGCACAGCGCGCCCGCTCCGAGGTGTGAAATCAATTATCTGGCGGCACTAAGATTTAATCTCGCAAGTGCGCCGGGTTCAATTACAAATTTTCTTCTTGCGAATTTCATATTATTTAATAATTAAAATACAGATGTATCTACACGGCTAGCATTAAGCGCTTTAAGCAACTTGATACAATGTACAAATTGTATAGTTTAGAAAGTGGTGTGCACTAGTGTGCAAAAAGTGAGTGTGGTTTAAAAAATCTATGGGGAGCATAAATAATAATTATATTATAAGAATAGAAAGTGCTATACATATTTAAAATATGATAAGTAAGTAGTAAGTAAGTAAGTAACAGCCTGTTACTATCCCACTGCTGGGCTTAGGCCTCCTCTCTCCGTTTTTGGAGAGAAGGGTTGGAGCTAAGACCTACCACGCTGCTCCAATGCGGATTGGTAGGTTACACATATCCCTAGGATTCTCTAGAGATATGCAGGTTTCCTCACGATGTTTTCCTTCACCGAAAAGCGTGTGATAAATTGCAATTATCAATTAGACACATAAGTTTTAATAGAAAAACTCATTGGTGTCTGCCCGGGTTTGAACCCATGATCGTCTCTAGAGATTCACACGGTCGCACCGCTAGGCCATCACAGCTTATATAAATATGATAAGGCCCAAAAGTTATTTAACAAAGTCAAGTGAAAAACCTGCAGATCCTCCAAAATATATGCACGTTTTATAACGATGTTTTACTTTACGATATAGTGCATGATTTAAATTACGTTACTCTAGCTAAGAATCCGCTTTCGCCATTAAATTATTGCGACTTACAAAATAGTTCGTTTATTATTAATAAAAAGATACATAATTATCCAATGTAGAAATAGTAAACTCAAGTCCTCGTTACTACGGCGTTTGTTTACACAAACCTGTTCCTCGCGAGCGGCCGACCGCCACGCGATCTCGGAGCTGGAATCGAAGAGTACACAGACGGACAGAACAAATATTATTGTTATACGTGGAGTGGACACCCGGCGACGGACAGACCTCTCGTGTGTTTATGGATGTCTTAGATGTGGGAGTTTGGGTCTTTGCGGTGACACCAGTTGGGCTTAACGGGTTAGCGATTTAACTGTTAATTGCGTTTAATAACTTGAAGAGCGCTTTATTGAACTTAAAATTTATGTATGAACGTACCGGATATAATTTCTATTATGGTAAAATTAGAAAAAAAGTATTGAGTACAAGGAAAATGAACACATTACATGTTCGATTACACACCGCAGTTGTATGAGTTTTTTACTGTTCCTGAAGGAAATTGATATTTAGTACCATGTTTTATGACGCGTAAACACTTTTTTAATTGGAAAAGTTCACATTCTACACGATGCAACGATTATGTTATCTGTATTAAAACAGACAATAAAACGATCAGCGCTGTAAAGCCATTACAGTAATACCGAAGACAATGGGCGTTCCCGCGCACTGTTAGTTGCATCCGACACGATGTCGTCACGGTGTCGTCACGGTAGCGCAGGACGCCACGCTGCGTTATATTGTGTCACGTGTCTGCACTTGGGCCGACAGTAGTCAGCATTGAGAAAATAACAATTTAATTTTAATTCGTCACATCCATACTAATATACTTTGAAAGTCTGAAGCAATATTTAATTTATTTGGTATAATTAAAGCTTGTAAACAGAGTTTACATATAGGAATAAAAAAAATTGCGCAGAATACGTTGTTTACTTGGATTTAATGAACAAAGCTTCGTCATTACAACATTAATTATAAACGGCTAATACAGAAAGCCTACTTCTATTTAGGATTACTAATATGCATAAAACTGCATGGACATCGCTACACTTGGATTCTGTACAGGACAGTAATGACTAAATGTTACTAGTAATAAGAATTACATTTTTAAAAGAGCAACCGCTTCTTGCTGTTTCTACTCTTTAGGAGTAGCTTTCCGAACCAGCGGTAGAGTTGACGATTCAAGAGCACTTGTTTACAAGTTTATTTTAATAAAGAATATTTTGATTTAGAATTTGAATTTAAAAATGTCAGAGCAGGTGTGTCGAGGTGCGGACACCTCGCCGGGTCGTGACCGTCGGTCGCTGGAGCGGGCCGCGTGACGTCACGCCGCGGCCTCCTGTCGACACGAGCCAACGCCGCGGGCTCTGCTAGTCTATCGACTGACAACTGAGCATTATAGTCACAAGTTCAATCTTACGTGTTACATTTATTTATTATCTACCTTATCTAAGCGTTACCGTGTGGTATCCGGCTGCGTTGAATAGACCATCTTCATTTCGTATCGAGATATCTTAAAAGGCGACTAAGGTAAGTTGACGTCAGGCAGGTGGCGGGTCGCAAAATGCCTAGCCAAATCATATAACATACCACGTTACGCCGACCCCACTTAGAGTGGGATGTAGGCAGGATGCTTACCTTATCCAAGCAACAGTAACACAATCTAAAATTGAATGCGCTTTTTCTGGAAACGTGATTTCTAGGCTCACCTAGAATACTCACATTAAAAACACAAACTCTCTAATAAAGAGTAATAAGGTTTCAAGAATTTTTATTATTAATGCGATAATAATAAAAACGTACATATGTTACTTAATATTTTGAAAGATTGCTTGTAAGGCAGCATTTCTTAATTATAAAACCGAATGCATAGGCGGCCTCAACACAGCAATGAACTGTGAACATGCAGCACCCAGCAGCACTGAGCACAGTCATTAAAACGAGCTAACTCTAAACTAAAACTAGATTATCGTACATTAAACTATACCACAGTACACGCACTTCTCGTTGAATGGAAACTAACGATAATATGTAACCATTTAATCGAGGAAGAAATAAAAAGGTAATCTACGAGAAATCTATTTACAAACATTATGAAATGAACTCGTTTTTGAACATCAGTTTCTTCTTAACTTTAGATTTTATTATTAGCTAGCTTTCGCCAGCGGCTCCGCCCGCGTGAAAAGATTAAAACCGTAATATAGAATTTTGATAACCATAAAAGTGTCAGTTGTGAAGTGCACGCGGTGAGAGATAGACGTGTTATTAAAATTGTTTTTTCGTTTGTGTTATCAGTAGCCGGCCGCCAGGCCGGCGCGTGTTTAAGTCACGTAGATTTGTAAAGTAGTGAATATACAATGACGGAAGCGGCGGCGGTGAGGACGTAATATCTGATTATTGCATAAATGAGGATATTTGTGGTCAGTCAAATTTGGTGATGGACGTTACTTATGATTCGAGTAAGAAGAGGTTAAGAGAAGAACATGAAGATAGTGAGGGAGAATGGCAGACAGTAGGAAGAGATGCAAAAAGGAAACAGAAATTTCGAGATAAACAATCTCATACCGATATAAACATTCAAGTTTGCATAACACACAAAGATAAATTGCCCAAGCAGTTTGCCTTAGCAAAACTTTTGAGATATAACGAGATTGAAGGTATTAATCGTGTGAAGTATGTAAATTCATTTAAAATTTTGCTTGATTTTGAAAAAGAAATTAATGCAGAAAAGTTTATAAACCATAGTGAATTTAAAAACTTAGGGTGGAGGATTCAAACAACTTGGGTAGGAGTTTCTTATGGTTTGGTACGAGATATAGAAGTGGATTTAACTAATGAGGAATTGCTAGAAAATATGGTAGCAGATGAGGCAATTATTTCCGTGAAACGCTTAAATCGTAGGACTGATGATGGGACTTGGGTACCATGTGAGAAGGTCAGAGTCGGATTTGTTGGATCTAGACTTCCGCCATATTTGTATCTACATCATCTGCGTACTCGAGTTGAACAGTTTGTCTTTCCAGTCACTCAATGTTCTAAGTGCTGGCGTTATGGACACGTTCACAAAATGTGCCCGTCCAATAAGGTGAAATGCCCAAAATGTGGAGAAAATCATTCTAATTGTGAGCGTGAAAACTTTAAGTGTTGTAACTGTGGTGGTAATCACATAAGTTTATCAAAATCATGCCCAGTATTTATAAGAGAGAAAAAAATTAGGATGCTAATGTCTGAATTCAATTGCTCTTACGCGAAGGCATTAACATTATATGTCCCTCCATCTCCGCCCCCAAGATCTAATATTAACCTTGAACATAAACATCAGCCTATACCTTGTTCTTCGATTAAGGATACTGAAAATATTCCGAAAAATAATGTAACACCCGCAGATGATATACCCAGTCTCCAACCAAAACCTAAAGAAAAGAAAAAGAAGAAAGAAAAAATTCGTTTTAGAGTGGACAATCAGGATCAAGAAATGGAATGGTCGGTGTCGGAATCTGATTCGGAATATAGTGCATTTTCGAAAAGAAGTGAGGCGGACAGTGGTGTTAACCAGTTGAAGGAGAATAATAGTAATGGTATTGAATGGCGTATATACTTACGAAAGCTTATTAATAAGTTGAAGTCTGTAACATTAGAATCTAGTAATACGGATTCATGGACGGACACAATAAAAAAGATGTTTAAGTGTTTGTATCAGTGAGTTATTGACGTATTTCAAGACGTTATTACAAAAGTTCCTTTGTTTAAAAACTTTATACATTTGTTAACTTAATGGATCAGTACACAAACAAAGTGATTAATTTTAATATTATTCAGTGGAATGCACGTAGTCTTAAACAAAAATTAACATCTTTTGAGCAGTTGCTTATCCAAGAAAAAGTCCATGTTGCTGCATTATCTGAAACGTGGCTTGTTAACGATGATTACATTAAAATAAAAGACTTTGACATATTTCGCTGTGATAGGGATGAGTTAGGTGGAGGTGTAGCTATACTGATGCACAAATCTCTGAGGGGGTTCATGAGTAAGATTAATATTGTTATTAGTACTGGTATAGAGATCATTCAAGTTAAAATAGCTAACTGTGACAAAATTGAAAGTATTATTTGTGTATATTGTCCATCCTATATAAGAACAACCCAAGAAGACTGGAATAGAATACTTTCTATAACTGAGTCTAAATCTATGATACTTGGTGATTTTAATGGGCATCATTCTATGTGGTCATGTAAGACCGATAATAGGGGAAATCATTTACTTAATTCAATAAGTGGAAGTAACTTCGTATTAATGAATGATGGCTCGACAACCCGGATCCAATTAGTGGACGGACAGTTACGTGAATCCTCGCCAGATATTACTCTGATCTCATCTGATGCTGCATTAAGTTTTAAATGGATAGTAACAAAAGAATTGTTAGGTAGCGATCATCTGGTCATAAAGATAGGTACTGTATATAATTCACATGTGAAAATTAACAAAAAAAGAAATTTCAAATTGGCTAAGTGGGAGAGTTACAATACATGCTTAGAAAATATTTTTTCAGAATTAGAATTACCTGAGGATCTTCAATTAGCCTATAATTTATTTCAGAATAGTATAAATAGGGCAGCAGAATTACATATTCCATACGTTAAGGTATCTCTTAATCCGGTAACTAACTTTAAACCAAAAATGTACTGGAATGCAAATATCTCTGAAGCAGTAGCGAAGCGAAGATTATTGTTAAGCAAATTTAGGAGAAATCCGACTCCTCTTAATTTAAATCATTTACAAAAAGCCGTTGCTGAATCTCAGAGGATTATACGTCATGCTAAAACTGAATCGTTTAGAAAATTTTGTTCGTCAATTGATGAAGTGACCTCATCAAGTATTATGTGGCAACGAATGGGATGGTTGAAAGGTTATAATTGTTCTCGACAACATCCAGATACTGAAAAATGTAAAGTTATGTTAAGAAATTTATGTCCTGATTATATACTACCGCCTAAACCTCAATTTAAATCTAATAATGCTATGTTACAGTTACCTATTACTTTACAAGAACTAACGAAGTCTATAAAGTCTAAAGATACCACTCCAGGATGTGATGAAATCTCCTATTCCATGATCGACCATTTGCCTACTATTGCTAAAGAATGGCTGGTAAAATTATATAACAGATTTCTTGTAAATGGTTTTGTACCGTTACAATGGCGTGAAATTGCTGTTGTACCTATCCCGAAACCTGGCCGAAATCCTTCTAATGCTTCATCACTCAGGCCCATATCTCTAATATCTTGTCTGTGCAAGATTTTTCACTCGATTATTAATAAACGTTTGGAATGGTTCATGGAACATAATCAAATATTTTCGAAAAACTCGATCGGTTTTAGGAAGAGTTACTCATGTTTAGATGGCTTAAGTACTTTAGTAAGTAATATTCAAATGGGTTTTACTAAAAATGAGTTAACAGTAGCATGTTTTGTTGATATCGATAATGCATACAATAATTTAAATACATGTGCACTTTTAAAAAAATTAGATAATTTAGGTGTTGGTATTAAAATATGTAATTATTTGTGGGAATTTTTAAAAGAACGTAATTTAAAAATAAAATCAGATCACAGTATATGACAGAGAACTGGTCAAGGTTTAGCACAAGGGGATTCCCTTTCACCTTTACTATTTAATGTTGCAACATTTGATATTTGTACTCAGATAGATAATGTTAATATTTCTCACTATGCCGATGATTTTGTCATATATTTTACGAATAAAAATTTACATGTATGTGTTAAAAAGGTCCAAGAAGCTTTAAATAGATTATATGTATTATTGTCTAATATAGGTCTCGAGATTTCTATAGTTAAAAGTAAAATTTGTGTTTTTAAAAAAGGGATGAACAGGACTCTTATAACAGTCAAAATTGATAACCAAGTTATAGCAACGGAAGATAAAATTAAATATTTAGGTATGTGGTTAGACCGTTCGTTAAGATGGGGAAAGCATATTGATGAGATCAAACTGAAATCATTAAAATTCCTAAATGTAATGAAAGTCTTGGCAGGGTCTAGTTGGGGAGTACATCCTCGCCATTTGCGAAGACTGTATTTGGCTATTATTAGAAGTCGATTGGACTATGGTTGTTTCTTATACTCTGACAGCAGTAAATCCCAGTTGAATAAACTAGATGGAGTTCAAAATATGGCTATGCGAGTAATTGGAGGATTTATAAGAAGTACTCCTATCTATATTATGGAAACTGAATTAAATTTACCCCCACTAAGTATTAGGAGACAATTTATAGCAGGTAAATTTTGGCTCAAAACCAAATCATTAGCTTTTAAATCAAATATTATAGACGGCTTAGAGTCATTATCATCCCAATGTACGGCTAATCGATGGAACAGAAAAAACAAACCATTACTTTCAACAGTTCACAATCGCTGGAAAGACATAATGATTTACTCCACTGCTAAATGAGAAATGTATAGCTTACAATTGTGGGTCAGTCAAGTAACTCTCACTGACATTTTGCATATAGATATAGAAGGCATGTGTAAAAGTAAAACTAAATTTAATACCACAACATTACATCATATTTGTACAAATTACTTAAATAATAAGTTTTTTCATTTTTATCAAATTTATACAGACGGTTCTAAGAATAATGTCGGCTCTGGTGCTAGTTTTTTTGATCCACAAAAGGGTGTGAAAGCTAAATTCAAAATTGAAGCTCAAGTCTCCATCATGCATGTGGAGCTATTAGCTATTGTTGAAGCACTATCCTACATTGATTCTCTTGATTTTAACAAATTTGTGATCCTAACTGACTCTAAAAGTGCGCTTCAATACTTAGCTAGATGTACGTCGACTTTTCGAGGACTATCTATAGCTTACGAAATTATTAAGTTAATATTAAAAATTCGCTCCTGCAAAAAAATTATTAAGATCCAATGGGTGCCATCCCATATAGGGTTATGTGGTAATGATATCGCAGATAAGCTAGCAAACCAAGCAACTGAGGATGGTATTCTTGTAGCACTAACTCCCTCTTACACTGATTATTTAAGCGTATTAAAGGCTAATTGCTCTGAAAATTGGAAGGAGTATTTTGACGAGAGGTCAAAACAATTTGGTATCGCACCATTCAGGCTGAACCTATAAGTTCATGGATAAGCAACTGCTCTCTGAATCGCACAGACATTGTGCTTTTAATGAGGCTTCGCTCCGGACACATTCCATTAAACAAATTCAGACATATGATGGGGCTAGTTTCTTCTGCCAACTGTGCAACATGTGATAGCGTAGAGGACGTATACCATGTTTTACTGGAATGTGTTCGGAACGAATCTCTGAGACGCAAACTTTTGTAAAATTTCCATTGCTGAGGGAGACTGGCGGCTGTAACAGCGCATTGGCCATGCCTTCATCAGACGAGGCCAAAGCACTGTTAGAGTTAGCCAATATAATTGTTAAATAATATTTAATAGTCGTCGTACGGAGCGACATAATCTATAAAGATTAAGCTCCTTAATATTAGAAATAAAAAAAAAAAAAAAAAAAGTGTCTGAATTTGGTTAACCCTAAAAGCTAGACATATGCTGTCGCGGACTTTTATTTAGAACTTTACTTAGCGCACACAAGGAAACCTTTTTATTTTGCCGTTCTCGTAATATTTTTTGTTGCTGCTCCTCTCCTATTTATCTTAGCGTGATGTTATATAGCGTATAGCATCACGCTAAGATAAATAGGAGCCTTCCTCAATGAATGGACTATCTACTGAAAGAATTCTTCAGATCAGTCCAGTAATTCCTGAGATTTTATTTGAACGCGCTAAGTTCAAATAATCAATCAATCCAACAAACAAACTCTTTAGCTTTATGTATTGGTATAGATTTATTTAGATAACGATAATGTAAAACAAATTAAAGCGCTAAAATGGCGAAACGCTAAGACGCTGATCATTAAAGATGCAAAAACAGTCTAAAACGCGTTATATTTATCAAAGAGATTTGAGCTACAGTAGACGTAATTTTATTTTAAATTTAACTGAGTAATGGTTAACTTGAAAAGCTGTTTCGACTATGATAGTAGTCATTCTTGTTTAAATAATTATGACAATTACTTAGAAAACTGCCACTTTATTAAATTAGATGTGGAGGCGGCCGACTCGTTCATGTTATAACAAAAATTACAATTTCCAAGTTCAACCTTTTGAACTTCAAACTAATTCCGTCAAGTTAGCCGAAGAACATACATTTTATAACATATTAAACTCTAAAGCACCGCAATAAATGGATTCCGGCATTTAAAGCGATTTGCATAATTATAACATTTGTGCACATAAAAGGAATAGTTGGATATTTGGTTACATGGGACAGCGTTTTAATGGTTTTTCACACGTTTTTATGCCGTTTTTCTAATAGCCAGTGTTATTTGTAGCGGTCAGCTGTATAAATTAAACCTTCACGTCATAATATATTCAATTGTTAAGCAGCAAATATCATCGTTCTCCTGCCCGTATCCCGCTTTAAGGGGGGTGGGTACGACATGTTATAAACATGTTGTCACATGATTTGGTATTTTGTAACCGGCCGCCTGCCTGACGTTAACTTACTTTAGTTGTATTTTACGACTCGGTAAGGAATGAGAATGGTCTATTCTTAGCTGCTATTCTAGCAAATATATGCAATGTGTTATAATAATGTAGGGAAAGGAGAAGCAGACGATAGATTATAGTCTATCGCCGTTGCTTTAACCATTTCGGTGCAGCAGTACATTCAACCATACATTCATAGTACCATGTCATAAATCGTGTTTTACAAAGTTGCGTCGCCGCTTCCGAGCAATTTGCGACCAGCCTTTTGAATTTACTCAGTGAAGATTATTCAAAATGGAAAGCTAGCCTAATAAATTGCATTTTTTATCAAATTTATAAAATTAATGGTCGTGAAGTAGGAGGTAACCGTGTAAAAAGTACTTTTTCTTCTCTAACATAAACAAGTTTTTACTTGTTGAAATATGAGATATATGTAAGTATCTTATCAAATTATAGAATAAATTGTAATTACTGTATTAAACAACATCAGACTTTCCTATCTTAAATATTTTATTGTTAAAAAGTCAACAGAAAAGCTCAGAGGACGGAGCATGCTCGCGGTCGTTAAGACTCATCGACATCGGACACCGAGTGGGAAATATTGAATAAACAGTCGTTGTCGCTGGTTCTGGAATGGTTTAGTGTTGGTATCGTTTCCTGGAATAGCCTAATTTGTGAAGGTAATAGGGGTCAGTGACCCGGTGCGGCGGCGCGGGCGGAGGGGGGGGCACTAGTAGCCTGTCGGGGGGCGATGAGCGATCGTGAGCCAGTTATTAAGTGGAGAAAGTGCGGTAATTGGGCTGGAGTTACGACATGAAAGCTTGGCCCTGGCGGCGCGAGGGCTAAGTCACGGGATGAGGACGGACGGACGCCGCGACCACTACCACCAGTGGGGGTATCTTCACGGGAACACGAACATTTTGTCAGAGATGACGATGCGACAGCGCAGCTACTCGCTCTTAATACTAAGTGATGATACTAGTTGGTATTAATAAATAGCATTTAAAAGATGCTTTGTGTCCAAAAATTCGTTTATTCTTTTGCGTCTCGATTATCTTTGAAAATATGAAATTTAACTCGATATGATGGGGTTGTGAGCTACAGTAGAGTTACCAAGACACGGTGAGGTAGCAGCGGTAGAGGTGCACCATACATATTTGTCAGGAAGTACGTCGAGGCCGCAGCCCGCGCCGCGCTCGCCGCTCGCGCCGCTCTAACTAAACACTCTTTAATTGTCCGTCCGTCCGTAATTGCACGATACCCCGCCAAACAATCATTCACCGCTAATCACAAATGTTACGATTACCGAAACCGTCGTCCACTTTGGGCGATCAAAACAACATTCTGTAGTTAAATCGAAATGGAAAATACATCGTTGGTAGATTCCCTACGAGGTGGATAGGCAACGCAGTCATTTCGTCAAGAGCTACTGAATCCAAAGCGATTCATGATTGTGTGGTTAAGAGATGACTTAAAGACCTCTATCAAACAGAGGACGTACATAGGTAGAGAAAAAAGAAGAGAAGAAAGTACCGAATATTTAATCGGTAGTAATAACTCAAAATCCTCCATCTAATCTTTCGTGAGGATCGTGTAATGTACAGGTAAGTTAAATTTGGAGATATCTTTAAATTTTTCGGTTTCTGTATGGAAGCTATAAAGTCGTCGTACATCGCGCTATTTCACTGTCCGTGGCGTATTTAAATAGAATCTGTTACAACAAAATATCTTGTATTTAGTCCGACGGCCATACCTGGAGGACAGCTCTACGATACAAGTTCGTGAGGGCGCGAATTACCGGCGCACTTGGCTTGTACGGCGGTAATTATCGCCTCGGCCGCCTGTCCGCACCGCGTCCGCACCGTGTCCGCACCGTGTCCGCACCCCGACCGCACCGCATCCGCACTCCTCCACAATGGATAGCTGAACAGCTCCTTAACACGAGTTCCCGTTTATCGCCCTGTTGTAGCACTACACCGCTGTTAGGATCGCCACACACTATTTAATGTTTCTATAATATCTATACTAATATTTTATATGCAGAAGTCTGTCTGTCCGTACGCATGCACGACTGTTCCAGTGGGACCAATATAATTTGGCACAATTGAAGCTTTTGTAGCAAGTTAACATAACAGTTTAAGGAACAAAAATAATATATATGTCGCATCCTGGCAACCAACTTTCCATCATTGAAAATACATTGAAAATAGAAGGCACAGCGGTGACAGAATGCAGACGGCGCTTGTGAGAGATGAAGACAGATACGTGTCATGGCGCAGTTGTGAAATTGTTAAGAAGAATATAAAGTTGAAGATAAGCGTTGTACTTTTGCACGATACCCTAATTACGCCCACTAATCTCTAAGAATGATGCCCATGATACTGATGAGTCTACATATATATGTAGTTCGTAATTGAGGGTTTTTTAACTTTTCAATTGACTCGTATGTACTCGCGAGCACAGCTCGTATAAAAACATTCAGTCTGGCCTGTTAGACATGTTCGAGACGAGCGCCGATAGCGTCGGGCGCAGTGCGTCAAAACATTAAGCGAACCAAACGGCCGCTATCGGCACCACGATCGGCCATCGGCCAGCGGACAAAGAGCAGCTTCTGATGCTTTTAAGATAGTATCGACTAAACACATTGTTTCAAATCACCTCGCATCCCGCCGGCGGCCGCGGCTGCATCTCATTGGGCTCACTGTATACAACGTACCTGTTATCCTATTTATACTGTACTATGCTAAGATTCTAAGCGAGCTATACCCGCAATTATTAACTTACATTTTTATGTCTGTATATCTTTATACATGGTTATATTGTCAGACGTGCGTCTTCTCTCTTGATAATAAGTGGTGATATTGAAATACATCAGCTTTGTATTATTGATTTTAATTACTTTTATAATACATATAAATTAATTTAATACGATATCTGATAGATATCCTTCCTTCGATTCCTTTGTTTTTACGTCTTCTGCTTTTAACTATATTTATTCAAAATGTTAAAGGTGTTCCTTCTATTAGCAGACGCATAATATATCAGGGAAGACAAATATCTATAATTAACGACGATATTTCTCCTTTATACTTATTCAATAAATAAAAACAGTTTTCCCAGAGTCAACCCATTTACTCTTTCGCAATAACTCAATTAATGACACATAAAAATATGACAGCCACAATGCTTTTTCATATTAATCGCCAACTCTATGAAGGAGGTATATTAAAAACATGTTGTAACATATCTTTATGAAGCTTGGTAAAAATTCAAAGGCGACCTGATATAAAAAATTGAAGTCATCATAGTGGCACGCACGAGTCGATGTGTCGAACGGACAGTCATCGACCCAATTAGGAGCTACAAGCTCCGTCGGGAATCAATTAACCGATCCACATGCATTAATCACAATAGAATTAATTTACGACGCAATTTGTTAACACCGATGATGCTGCGCAATTAACATTTTAAACGATACTTAGAAATCTGACAGCTTCACTGTCGCCAAATAACTTTCGATCACAGTAGAAGTCATATATTACTAGTCTCATGAAGCTCCCATGTATATAATACTAGCGGCCTGCCCCTGCTTCGCACGGGTATAAAATATATATCCCATGTCAGTCAGTGTAAAAAAAATGATTAAAATCGATCCAGTAGTTTTCATTTATTCATTACTGCCCGTGGCCCGCAAGCTTTAAAATTGAAGAAAAACAATTTCCTTTCCCTATACCAAGAAGATTTCCTGTTATCTTTGGAATATCTAAATTCATATAGTACATTTTTACTTATTTACTTTTACATTTCCCTATATATTTTATTTTTACAATTAATTACAGAATGTCTTTACACAAACTCTTGAAAGAGCGACATAGTTGCTAAAGTCGAAGTGTTTTAGGGCGAAGCGCGGCGTCCTCACGGCATTTTAAATCTGTAATATCTCCGATAATGTTCACTTAAATTACATGCTGTAAACGACCATATTGATCTATATTAAATCAACTATTTATTTAAGGTACTTAATTGGATAAGGATTATTGCTGTATTGTATAAAAATTGCTTCAAAAATAAGGCATTATTTTTCGTAAAAAGTAAATGGCAAAAAATGCTATAGTGGGTTATCCATAAGAGATAGACATATACCATCGCAGACTTTTCTGTAGACCTTTTTAAGGTGTACAAATACTTAGTACATCATTTTGATAAATCTCGTAGGGTTTAGCCTGCGTTTGCAATGTAAGCGGAAAAAAATGTAATTATTTACAGAAACCTCAAAAATTACAGTATTTCTCTACTCCGTATTGAATAGAGTTGACGATTCAAAAGCACTTGTTTACAAGTTTATTTGAATAAAGAATATTTTGAATTTGAATTTGAATTTGAATGTTATTATACGTACAAACCTTCCTCTGGAATCACTCTATCTATTAAAAAGAAACCGCATCTAAATCTGTTGCGTAGTTTTAAAGTTTTATGCATTCATAGGGATATTGCGACTTTTTTTTTATAATATGTAGTGATTTAGTTTTTTTTTACAACAAAAATGTACAATGATTTTATAGGAGCAGACGTAACGTTGGGGAATTTCATATTCACAGAAGTTACAAAAGGATTATTTTGCTATAATCCGCTTTTGTTAAGAGAGTCTATGTTCTAGTAATGCATTACGATTTTGTCTTGGAGTCTATACTCCTGATGATGTTTCGATTTCGGGGCGAAACAATCGTAAAGATCGTGGTAGTGCTTGTGTGGAGTGTAGGTGTTGGCGGCGTTTTGTAATACATGTGGTGACTTGTCCTGCAAGTAAAAACATATGTGAATGTTGCCTGCTTCATACACTTAGCATTACTAACAAACACATACACTTAACATTATTAACAAACACGGATAACAGAAAAATAATTCTATTGTAACTTCTGAAAAATTCCGCATTCCGTGATTCCGCATTGAATCGCTAAGCTGAGTCTTTGTGCGAAAAGGAGCCTACCCTCTTGTCACCTGAAGAGGCAATTAACCGAATTAATTAATATTTAATTATTGTGAAATAATTGAACAATGTTCCTTTAAAGCAACATCACGCCACGCAAACCTGCACAATCATGCAACATTTACTAAACGCGAACGAATTTCTTTTCAAAATGTTTTAGATATTCTTTTTATCGTTCGTCATCATTCGTTAAATTAGTTTTAATATTTAGTATTAATGGAAAGTTTATAGTTGTTAATGTGGTGAATTCGATCCTCACCAATTGAAACCGTAATCGCTATATATTTAACGTCATCTTCAGAATGATGCCTGGCGGAGGCTGTCGATCAAATCTTCGATAATTTTCACTCAGCGCTAGTCACAAATAATAAGAATAACAATTATATCAGGTTTCGAACATCGGGCCAATTACCCGGACGGCGGCCGGCAGCAGCCAGCGGCCACATCGGGACTAATTAGAGACTTCGGATATTATGAGGAATCAAACGCGAGCAGCCATTGATTAACGAATTAATTGCTACCGGAGACGGGGCCAGTTGGCAGCAGTAGTGCTTTAAGTTTTAGTGTTATTGAATACATTAAACTTATAAAATAAGGGTTATGGAATCAATTTGTACATCTACTACTACTACCCGGCTACTCTCACATCGCAAATGTCGATTTTCGAACCCATTTGAGGTTTCCTTTCGAACTATTTCTTTCGATGTTATTGGTCATCGATATCATCAGAATTGAATTATTAACTATGGAATCTTTGTACTCAAAATCTGATAGTTGGAAAAGGCATGTTAACTTCATAAATCTCACTCAAAGAGGGAATACTGGTGTGAAGACAAGTTGGTATTTGTTTAAGGCAAGGAAAATAATAGAGGTCTAGAGACAATAGAATTGTAAAATAATTTTGTATCTGATTTAGAAGACTATGATTATCTTTATATTTAAATGAGTTAATCTTGTATATATATATATTTTCCGAATCTCGGAAACGGCTCCAACGATTTTTCTGAAATTCAGCACGTAGGAGGTTTTGGGGAAGAAAAATAGATCTAGCTAGGTTTTATGTAAAAAAAATATTGTTTTATCCCTGTTTTTGGGCATTAAAAACACTAACATTTATATTGAATTGAATTTTCGCCATTAACTGTCAAGTCGGCGTAGTCTTTTCGGGTAACGAGCAGCCTCGAGAAATGTGATTGCCAAGGATCGATCCCCACCTAAATAATTATTTTTTCTTTTTTTTAAGTTTTTAATTTTTTTTTGTAAAAAATTCCCGAACGAAGCTCGGTCACCCAGATATTAAAATTAACATGCGAGAAATTGAAAAATAAAAAGAAAAGGTAAAAAGAAAATATTTAATTTCATTTGTTACTTTTGTAATACAAAACTAATTAAAATATTGTTTTGCTATAATCATTTATAATATTTCCCTTAGTTTTGTATTATGGACCTCCGCAAAGTAACGCCTAATTCCATGAATTATTATTACTTTTCTATTATCATCCTGCTTTATTATTTTAGATTACAATGAACTTGTACATTTTTGATAAAGGAATTCCGAAAATTAACGATATGACGCCGTTTCGGGACGCCCACACGCTCCGGTGTTGACTCGATCAAGTCCTCGTGACGTCCCAATTAATGAGTATATTGTGATGAACCAACACAATCAGGAGGACCACCGTAATTCAGAGGGCGCGGGCAGTCCGCAGCCGAAGCTCGGCCGGCGGGTGTTTGTGGCTCATTCGACGCAATCACTGCTCTATTTAAGTAGTTTCTTTAATTTTATTCAAGGTCAGGATCTACGCCCTCCCGACGAAGGTCCCTTTGGTCGGACGATTTGTCCAGACCGCGTAGACAGGTTTTAACTGAGAATAAAAGTACGTCCTATAGTAGAGCTCAAAGATCGTTTTAATCGGTACTAAGAAGGTGTTAACTTGCTGCCAACTAAAAACTTTACAGCACTAAAGGTTAATATTTTGACTAGTTATTTTTATTTAATTTTCAGTAAGCACGAGCGAAATTGAAAACAAGTTAAAACCGTGGGCCGTAAGAGGTCTTTACAATCCCAGGCTATGAATGAGCCACGCTAGCGATGAAACAGTATCTCTACATCATGAAATCAAAACGGTAGAACATTCCTGTTTAATATTTATGATTTAGTTTCAGTACTGCCATAGTCCCAGAGACTTAAACAATAAAATAGCTATTAGCATTATACAGAGATTATGGTTTCAGTGCAACGAGCTATCGACCATAAATATTTTTCTGAATATAATAAACAATAGAGATTCATTGTATCGTCTGTATTGTTTACTCCTCCGCCCGAGCGGTACAGACAACTTTATTAGATGATCTTATTTAAAAGCAATCATTTCTAACGGCGATCAAATAAGATAAACATCTTGACTTCGCTCGGGATTGCAGTTATGGTTGGTCTTATAACGTTCGATGTGATTACCGCAGCGTGTAATGGGATATCGCGATATTGCTCGCAGAGAATATTTGACATTCAACTATTTATGCTGTAATATGTCAAATATATTTGTGTATTGTTTAATATCGGAAACAGGAAGCAACTTAAAAAGCGTAGCTGATTTAATAATAAATATTGAAGTTAGTCTCGTTCCGAACGTAGACTTGTACGACTATTAGGTGTCCTATCGGTGAGGTTCTGTTGAGTGTTGACGATGGTCTTGTTCAGATGCGATACAGTGTCGTAGCATCGTTACTGATCCGAACGGATGTATGTCATTAGTCACGTGTTAGCTATTTGTTTTATGGTAGTGTACTATCGGGTAGCTCCATGGTCCATTGCCCATATATTAATGTTTCATCCATATATTTGTTTTTCCTATTCATAAACGTACTAGAGAATATTTCAGTTCATACCAGCTAGGTCGCTTTTTAGATTTGTTGACTTTCTAAATTTTACCTAAATTGATGTTAGCTTAGCGGTTTAAATGTTTGGAATTATGCAAGTACAAATTTATAAATCGAAGTTGCAGATACAGAGGTTCCTTATAGAATCAAATCAAATTAAAATATTCTTTACTCAAATAAGAATAATAACAGTTTTGAATCGTCAAGGATCAATTTGATTAATGAAGCTACAACTGGTCCGGAATGTTGCTCGTACCGAGAAGAACCAGAAAGAAACTCGGCGGTCAATATTTTAAACATTTTCAATTTTACATTATTGAACCCCAGCCTTGTATGAAGCTGAAAGGATTTTCAAATCCAGGCTTTTTATCATCCAAATAATCTTCAATTTTGTAATTTTCTTTACGTATAAATATATTTATTACACTTGATTTAAACCTTTTTGTATGGTCTAGTATGGATTGTGGAACTTTATTGTAGAAGCGAATACCGAGACCATCGAATGAGTTGCTAACTCTGCTAAGTCGTGATGCAGGTATCACAAGCTTTTTGTGACCTCTCGTATGTTTATGTACTAAGTCAGTACTTACGGGCTCATTTTGAATATAGTGGTGCTCGGTGAGGAGGCGAGGAACACCGAGACAAGTAATCCTTCCGGCCAACGTGCGACGTGAGACCTCTTGCAAGATTACGTCAATCAATCAAGATTATGTGCTTGTGACCGAAAACGTGACAACTTTGTGGGTCAAAACAAACTCTGACTCATACAAAAAACCATTCCATATTAAATCAAGAACATATTATCCAATATGGATTAACGATTGTTGATGATAATTTTGTTTTTGCATAATTTAATAACACACTATTTTTGAAATCAAATTTGTGTGTGTTATTGAAAATTCCATATCATATTATATTACACTGGCAGACCCGTGTTACTATGTGTGTTTTTTTTGCGCACGTTATTTGGATTATATATTATTATATAGCTTGCCTATTTACTTATTTTAATTGTATGATCTCAAGTGCCCAGGTGTCGTGACTGTTGCCAAATTAAAAAAAAAAGAATTACCGTCGACTTATCACATGTTATTAGACCCGCAATCAATAAGTTTGCGGAATCTCTTTGTAAGGGTTAAAGGGGGCTCTTAAGTTAAAAATAACAGATACAAATGTTATAGTATTTTTTTATGCTACCGTATAGTTATTTTACTTGAATTGTATTTTTTGTGCAATAAACTATAGGTTTATGATGATAGGTGATGATGATGATGATTTTACAAAAACAATTTTTAAAATTGCAAATTCCTACACAGGTAAGAGATAAATCAACTTTCGTCTCGATTTGGAAACTTTTACTTGTAGCTCAATAATAAGCTGTCATAAGATTAGCGCACTGAAGAAATCTCAGTTCCTCTTTAATAAATATTCATGTTTCGTTAACGATACGTTTTGAATTGTCTCCATTGATTAATGTACCCTCGTTTCCATACTTCCAAACTCTTCATCTATCGGCCTCTATAAAAGTGTTTATTTTAATCAATCTACTTTGGTCCAGGGCCTGTAGTGGTCTCTGTCAGTCCGTCCTCCAGCAGCGTCGCTCCAACACTCGAGAACCAACTAATTACTTTGTACTGGTTCGCTTTGGCCAGTTGGAGCTCATTTTTGCCGTTTCACTTGTCTCCGCGCACAATCAGCGCGTCACTCACTGTGACGGCGGCCATTATTTCATTAGCCGTCAATATTGAATCGTCGATTTAAAACAAGCTTTGTGTGTCCCAGTCGTTGCTTTGGTACGAGTCAATGCACCTGACCACTTGTTACGTTGATATGAATATTATTTTACGTACGAGAAGTGCGAAGGTAAAGACGGTTAAAATAATGATGAAGAGAAATAAATTGGAAATGGCGATCGCGTGATATGATACTCACATCAAATATTTAATATTGTACGTGATGACGCTGGAAATATTTTAAGTAGGTTATTTGTAACAAAATACTGTCTTCTTTATAGGAACACCATCTTGTATCATACTACTGTAGTAGTTTTCATATAATATGAAAAGTGGTGCCCTTGGTTCTTAACTGTCACGTCGTGGAACTTAAAACAATTGTACGTTAAGTATTTAAATATTATAAAATAAGTTTGGGTTCATATTTATTGTATTATTATTTATAGTTAAACTGCTATAATCATATAAATATCCGCTGGAGTAAAATTGCTTCAATAGAAGCTTAGTCACTCATATTTTCTTTGACTACAGGAAAATATATCTAATTCGTTTTAAAATAAATTTTAGATTTTTTTTTTGTATTTCGACTTTTAAGTTAACGCAAAAAAGTCGCAGCCACAATTATAAAGATAGTAGGTAAATATGGAGTGACTTTGAAAATAGTTTTCAGTTTGAAAAGAATTTCCTCTAACAAAAAAAAGAAAAAGGCAACTTGTGTTAGGTTATAAGTGACTAAAACAGGAGTGGTGTGTGGATACAGTCTGTTGAAATCTCACCGTCACGAAAATTGACTTGTGGTTCAACGCACATAGTAATTAAAGAAAAACTGATGTGAACGTGTCAAATATAACGCGGCGAACGTTATGTTTGCACATCACGGCCGCTCCACATACATACCTTCAGCCCCCCCCCCTCCCCCCACCGGGATGAGTCAAGTGTGAACGTGAGACGAGCACACAGCGCATAGCAAATAGTTTAAACATTATAATCATAACGAGTGTACGCTAAACTAGCGTTGGGCTCACACAATACTACTTCAGACGGACACTATCTGTTATCGAAATAAGGAGAACACTTATTTCCTCAAGTTGGATACTTGAACTTATCTACCATACAAAATGAATGAATATCCTGTTTTACTGCATTGCTGAACACGCTGTCGGATCATTCTTCTAGAGTTTAGTTCATTCTAGGAGAGAAAAATATAACATAGCAGTACCCACGACTTCGTTCGCGTTAAGTTTAGTCTCCAATCCCGAGTTATAATATATAGTGTGTTTTCCCCCTTTTGCTATGGAATAACGGACATTGCTTTATCCTATTCGTAAGCGTGGCATAAGAATTGCATAGTAAATAGCTTTGATAAGTGACTGACAAATAACGACGTTACAAAATGAGCTACTATCACTATTCTAAAACGTCGTAGAAGTAACAAATTGCTCTACATACCTATGTCAGTTAATTACATTAATATCTGGGTGACCGAGTTTCGCTCGGTAGTTTTTTACAATAAAAAACTTAAAAAAAAGAAAAAAACAATTATTTACTTGGGATCGATCCTTGGCACTCACATTTCTCGAGGCTGCCTGATAACCGAATAAGCTACGTCGACTTGACAGTTAGTGGCGAAAATTCAATTCAATATAAATGTTAGTGGTTTTTTGATGCCCAAAAATAGGGATAAAACAATATTTTTTTTACATAAAACCTAGCTAGATCAATTTTCCTCCCTCTAAACCTCCTACATGCTGAATTTCAGGAAAATCGTTGGAGCCGTTTCCGAGATTCGGAATATATATATATACAAGATTAACGCATTTAAATATTAAGATAAACTCTTAAGAGATGAACGCTGAACAACGAACAAATGTTACTAACTACAAAGTGTAGTTTTCTTATCAAAACAGTTCTTATGTTGCGATTTGGATGTTAGTTAGAGTTTTTGGAAAGGCAAGAAAGTGATTAACTCACAAACAAAATAAAAAACGAATGCGCCAGTGATGCGCCAGTACAATTAATAAATTCTTTAATATTTCGTCCGGTAATCTGTTCGTTGTATTCATTACTGTTTTAAAAGTCCTCTCACAAAAGATTGAACCATAAAGCGCGCGTGGGTTTGCTCGCCGCGCTGTACAATAGAAGCATATCCGTCAAACTATTTACTCAGCAGATTACTGACGCCATTCTTGAAGTCAAACAAGCGCAGACTATAAAGGAATGTAATTTAAACTAATTGACGAACAAAAATATGCCACAGATTATTAATGTGTCGTGGTTGGGGACAAAAGATCGGCGGTGCTCGGCGTCACGAGGCGAGAGGCTTTTAGGAGAGATTAAGTGAAACAACTGGGATGCTGCGAGCGACCGAGATGCTGGCGGACGGTGATTATTTATTAAGAGTTTATTGTCGTTGTCTGTAATAGTTTGAGCATTGACTAATGAATTAATTACCGCGTGTAGTGAGGCGGGAAGTCAGTTATGCTGTGGCGTGCTGGTATTTACGACATAGTTCGATCACCAGAACCTGATCGGTCATACCTTCACATAACAGGAATTTATCGTCCTCTTCTACTCAGCCGGATAGCACACGGCGGATTAACTCACCTCTTCCTACTTACAATAGGAAGTATATCCGTAAATTAAAGTCGTTGCGGGTAATGTAGCCAAAAAACCATTTATTAACGGGTAGTACACTGTGTATGAAAAAAACTAAAAACAGCAATAGAAATATACGTATAATACCAAAAAAATCAAGGAGCATCAGTTGTTGCTTAGGTTTACAGCAGTAGTGAGCTTTACAAGGGAGTGGGTTATTTCCTTTATATAGTGCTGTACCTCTGTGGCGCAATCACACCACTGGGCCCGATAATCCAACAGCCATGAAATATACCGGCCATCACCCGCTGCAACAGACGCCGGAAGTGTACCGCGGACGCCGCGCCGGGCGCCGTTCTGTGCAGTAATTGCTTCGTTATAAACTTACTTTTTCCCCGCGACTGCGGCTGCGAGTTTAGTGCTGATCAATTTTAGAGTGTTGACGTTACGTGGAGGATTTTGTTATCACGAGCGCTTGCAAATGCACATCAGCACTCGCATTACACTTAACGAATGTGTATTCAGACAAATTTTCGCATTTATATGCATTTAATACACAGAATAGAATAGACCGCCTTCATTTTTTATCGAGGTGTCGTAAAAGGTGACTAAGGTAAGTTGGTTCACCATATGGTATCAGGTTGAGTAGAATAGACCACCCGTTTCTTACTGAGGTGTCGTAAAATTCGACTAAGGTAAGTTGACACCAGGCAGGCAGCAGGTGGTAAAATACATAGCCAAATAATGTGACAACATGTTTATAACATGTGCCGAATCCACTTAGACTGGAAAAGGGCAGGAGGATAATGATATTAACTAAATAATATTTGTGTGGACTGTATTACAGACATTATACTTTGCATACACGGACAAGCGTCTATTCTATTCACTATGTATATATAGCGAGGCTCCAGGTCACGCCGCGGCAGGCCCCGAGCTGCCAGTCCTCGACGCCGCGGAAAAAATGCAGCCACTAGACATAGTTAATATTTATGATATTGTTTTTCCTCGTTGCAGCAATTTATATAACTGGCCGGTATGAGGCAGGAAACGCCTTGCGATTATCTTAGTATAATGTGTATATATTCCAACGTGATCGTCTATCAGTGCTTAGGACGTACGAATATCATCAAGCCTCACAGGTTCTTTTTTATTGATAACTAGCGGCCTGCCCCTGCTTCGCACGGGTATAAAATATATATCCCATGTCAGTCAGTGTAAAAAAAAATGATTAAAATTGATCCAGTTGTTTTGATTTATTCATTACTTCCCGTGGCCGTAGCGTTAAATTTGGAGAAAAACAATTTCCTTTCCCTATACCAAGAAGATTTCCTGCTATCTTTGGAATATTTAAATTCATATAGTACATTATTACTTATTTACTTTTATATTTTCCCTATGTATTTTATTTTTACAATTAATTACAGAATGTCTTTAAACAAACTCTTGAAAGAGCGACATCGCTGCTAAATTCGAAGTGCTTATAGGTCTAAGCGCGGCCTCCTCGCGGGATTTTAAATCTGTAATATCTCCGAAAATGTTCACTTAAATTACATGCTATAAACGGCAATATTGATTAAATCAACAATTTATTTAAGGTACTCAATTGGATAAGGATTAATGCTGTATTGTATAAAAATTGTTTTGAACATAAGGCATCATTTTTCGTAAAAAGTAAATGAAAAAAACTGCTATTGTGGGTTATCCATAAGAAATAGACATATACCATCGCGGACTTTTCTGTAGACCTTTTTAAGGTGTACACATAGTACGTCATTTTGATAAATCTCGTAGGGTTTAGCCTGCGTTTGCAATGTAAGCGGAAAAAAATGTAATTATTTACAGAAACCTCAAAAATTACATTATTTCTCTACTTTGTATTGAATGTTATTATACGTACAAACCTTCCTCTGGAATCACTCTATCTATTAAAAAAAACCGCATCAAAATCGGTTGCGTAGTTTTAAAGACCCCCACCACGGATCACTTTGGTGCAAACCATATTACGCCAACAGGGGCTGTTGTTCACATCGTAAATAATCTCGTATATCCTGCTGTCGAAACTGAGTTGATCTATCCAACGCATTGGACCCTCGCGGTCTGTTCCCCTGAATATTGCCGGTGATAACAATCTTTTCCAGGTTACCACCACTTCTACGAGCAATATGGCAAAATTACCCAAGGGCTCGTTGCAGACAGATAGCCTCGAGCAGATAGTAAAGCATTAATTCCCATACCCGTCCATAAGTCAATGTACTGTCTTTATTAAAAGCTTTCATTTAACACGCAATGTATGTATGTGAAGGTGGAATCTTGCAAATTAAATTTAACCCACTTTCTAGTGTTCAATTGAGCTGAAATTTTACATATTGCTCCATCTCGATGACAATACATGTTTATAATAGGCATGATCTGATGATGTTACCAGGATTGGCTCCAGACGAGGGTACTGATGGATTATTAGGGATTACGCATTAGGGATATGAAATTTGTTAAAAGCTTTTTCAATCGTTCACACAAATACAAATGTTACAAGTGCGAGTCTGTATGTCTGTTTATAAATCCAGGATATTTAATAAAATAATTCCCTTTTAACTATCGGGAACAGGGAAAAAAGGAATATCGCATTATTGATAGTACTTAAACGCTCATGAGCACTCCCGTATATGTCTACTGTCCGGGGATATGGTACAAAATAAAGAGTAAACTCAATAAATTTGTTAAGAGTAAACTCAATAAATCTACAAAAAAGTAATTACTTTCGTTCGCAAGTATCTCAAAATAATTAAAGCAACATTTTTGCAACTCCGTTAAACGATTATTACATTATCTGCTAAACCCTCATCAAAATGCGGTTTAATTATCGTTTTTCACATTATTAAGGCGTAACATTAAACCACGAGCTGTAATTACGGTATGGCCAGTGCTGGCCGCTCGCAGCCGAGTGTTGTGTGTGTGTGTGTCTGCAATCATACATGCGTGTTCACCCAACATTCCGCGGCCGTACATACAATTATCGTATTCGATACCGCCCTAGCAGCTACTCGTTGAGGTTCCTTAAATTGCATATTCGCAATATTACAGCCAATTTCCTGTTACTTTTAACCGTACTAATATAAACGCCAAAGTCTTTCTGTCTGTACTATAAATTTTAGTTTTACATTAGATATAATTTAGTAGCCAAGTGTTAGTTGCTGAAATAAGTTTTGTTCTGAACGCAGATTCGATTTCATTAGATGTTGTTTCGCTTATCGTATCACAGATGTTAATTACATCACAATACTGTTTTTCCGCGTCAGATGTGTGATGCCTTAGAGACTTTTGTGTTATTATTACTGAGATAAATCTGTGTCTACCTACGTTTTATTGGTTTAACGTAGAAGGACGAATACAATAACGGCAAGATTAGATATAAGTTCTTGACAATTGTTATACCCATTATTATTCATTCATTATATTAATTCGCAGTATTAAATAATAAGTATAAGAGTTTATCTCCATATATTACAGCTTTCAATGTTCGAAATGAGGAACAAAAACTATAACATTAGAATAATTTAACTGTAATGTTAACAGATTACGAGAGGCTGCGTCCGTCGCGGCGTACTTTATCAGAATCCCCGCGATAACATTAGAATACAATGTTATTGGCGTCCGCACCATAAATGGCATAAATAATTCATAACCGATATCGCGCAGATTCGCTACACCGATGTTTTATTAATATGACAGCGCGGTGCGGCTGGCCGGGCCCGATCGCTGGGAGATAGCTTGGACTGTAGGGCAGGTGCTCGGTAGTGTTTAGTGTTCTTTTAGTGCACGACAAGTGCCACCAAAACTTAAACCTATATAATTAGCGCGATGACATTGTATCGCCTTTTTTGTTTTGCTTTCGGCGGAGACATTCATCTTTGTTTCTTTATTAAGTGTAAACAAGGTTTACTTTCTATTATAAATTCAAATTATACTTAAACAGGCATTTCATTTATGGCACATAATACATAATACTATGTACTATGTAGGAAAAGATATTGCAGATTACACGTCCTTCAGATTGATCTATGAAAAGGTTCTCGATGTTTTAATGAACCATTTATTTTCTATTAGAGACACACGCTTTGTCTAGATTTTCCATTCTCCTAGCAAATTCAGGTATTAAAAACATGGGACTAAATGACTTTAAATCAAACTTTATACTGCACAAGTCTTTCTCATCGTAGACGAGTATTGTAGCTTGTCTCACAGCTCCATAGGAGAGGCTGGGACACATATCTCACTTCTAACTTTGTCTTGATCAAAGCACACATAAATTTGTAAATATCTATTAGGCACATAAGTTTTCATTAAAATTCATAGCATTTTGCATCTTATTTTAATGCTTTTTCCCAAAATAAGTAACTTAATACTTGTGTTATGTGTGACAGACAACAGGTGAATATATCACTACATATTATAAAACAAAGTCCATATTTCCTTATGTACGCATAAAACTTTAAAACTACGCAACAGATTTTGATGCGGTTTTTTTTAATAGATAGAGTGATTCCAGAGGAAGGTTTGTACGTATAATAACATTCAATATGAAGTAGAGAAATACTGTAATTTTTGAGGTTTCTGTAAATAATTACATTTTTTTCCGCTTACATTGCAAACGCAGGCTAAACCCTACGAGATTTATCAAAATGATGTACTAAGTATTTGTACACCTTAACAAGGTCTACAGAAAAGTCCGCGATGGTATATATCTATCTCTTATGGATAACCCACAATAGCAGTTTTTTTCATTTACTTTTTACGAAAAATGATGCCTTATGTTCAAAGCAATTTTTATACAATACAGCATTAATCCTTATCCAATTGAGTACCTTAAATAAATTGTTGATTTAATATAGATCAATATGGCCGTTTACAGCATGCAATTTAAGTGAACATTTTCGGAGATATTACAGATTTAAAATGCCGTAAGGACGCCTCGCTTCACCCTATAGCACTTCGAATCTTTTAGAGTTTGTTTAAAGACATTCTGTAATTAATTGTAAAAATAAAATACATAGGTAAAATGTAAAAGTAAATAAGTAAAAATGTACTATATGAGTTTAGATATTCCAAAGATAGCAGGAAATCGTCTTGGTATAGGGAGAGGAAATTGTTTTTCTCCAAATTTAACGCTCGCGGGCCTCGGGCAGTAATGAAAAAATCAAAACTACTGGATCGATTTTAATCATTTTTTTACACTGACTGACATGGGATATATATTTTATACCCGTGCGAAGCAAGGGCAGGCCGCTAGTACTTAAATAATTTTTCAATACATAGATATAAATATACATCCAGACTCGAAGTCCAACAAATTCATTTATAGAAAATGTTGGCCTTCGGAATCGAACCCGCGACCCGCGGAGCTGAAGACAGGGTACCACTACCAACTGCGCCAAAGGGGCAGTCAAATGCTGTGATGATTATTTTAAAAAGTATGATTCATCGGTGGGTTACACCACTAACTGCTCGGCCATCAGATTCAAATAAAATACATATTCAGTTTAGTTATCAAATATATTGTGATAAGCAGATTAATTAGGTACATTACCACATATTCTTGTGTCGGCCTCGTATCGATCTCGGAGCAGATAAATTGAAAGTCTAGCTTATGCTATATCTACGAGTAAGTGAACGTATGATTTTTGTGTTTCGCTCATGTTTTTACGAGCCCCGTCCATCTGTCCGTCAATCAATCAAAACAGATGCTATCTTATCTCGCATCTCGATCTGCAGAGATCTCGAATGCTCGCAGACTTATCGAAAATGTTTCTTAAATCGAACTCAACGACTTATGATTTCATATACATTATACTTATAGTATTTATCTGAAAGTTGTGTGACCTGTTTTAGTACTACCCATTTAAGTGATAGTCACAATTTAGGACGCACTCTTTCCTAATAACAAATATCAGGAGAAAACAAGCATAATTTTAGAATTCTTAGGATATGTGGGATTTACCTTCAGCCCTCCTCTGCAAGAGGAGAAAAAAGACCTTTGGCCAGCTATGAGATAGTGGCAGACTCATAAAAACAAAACAAGTTTGTCTGTTTCGCTTTCACGGCTAATTCTCTGAAGCAATATTAATGACATTCACTTTTACCGTTTATGCTTTATTTGATACTAAAATTAATAGGTTTTATTTTATAAAATGGCCACACTTAAATAATTGTATAAAAGCAACGTGCGCCATGTTTGGCTTCCTTACTTCGTCAAATACGTCATAGTGATCGGACATCTTGCCTTCCAGTGTAGTACAGTGAATAAACGTTATTTATTACACTCGATTCATTTATATCCCTGGCCTAAAAGTTAGCAAGCTTAAAAACAGGGGAACATATATGTAAGTTTTTAAATTTAAAATATCGTGAGTAGTATCCATAGTTAATGTATAGAACCGGCTATACTCACGTCTTATTCTATCGGGCTAGCCCGACTAGTTTCGAATCCATCCGGAGCACTTATTCATTCATTATTCATTAGAGCTCATGAATAAGTGCCCCGGATGGGTTCGAAACTAGTCGGGCTAACCCGGTAGAATAACACGTGAGTATAGCCGGTACTATTTGGTATAAGATTCTATAATAAAATTCCGCAATCAATTTCAGCTTTGCCATTACAGCAGTTTAAAAACACTGTTAAAAAGAGGCTGATACAGAAAGCTTACTATACTCTTGAAGATTATTTAGAAGATAACAATGTGTGGATATAGCTCTCTTTGAACCTGTACAGGACAGTAACGACATAATGTAAATAGTATTAAGAATTATATTTTTAAAAGAGCAACCACCGAGTTTCTTGCTGGCTCTTCTCGGTAGGAACAGCTTTCCGAACCAGCAGTAGAGTTGACGATTCAAAAGCACTTGTTTACAAGTTTATTTGAATACAGAATATTTTGAATTTGAATTTGAATATACAATAACTATATATGTAGGTTAAATAATTTTTCATAAAATACAAATTACTATATTTGAGGCAATTATTAACACTTAAATTGGACAAAATCAGTTGTATATGATAATGACGTAGCTATCTTCCATATAATTAACATTAACAAGTTATGATTATCGTATTAGATAGCAATATTGACTATCAATAATTAGCATGTTTCATAGGTGAGTTGGTGATCTTAAAAATACTATAGGCAAATCTTTAGCGCGGCTTGTACCTGTTCAAATACACCGATAACAATAAAACTATCACCGTACGGCCGTGTAGCACAAGCTGGGCCAGTGTTTAGTGAACAGCGCCGCTTATCTAGCGATTATACAGCACGCAGGCGGCCATTGTGCGGTGGATAGACTGCGCGGGGACACTGATAACCTCCTGGAGGCGTAAGGGGAACATTAATATGGGATCCCAGCACTCTATACACTAGCTATACATATACATATAACATCAACGTGGTACCTGTGAGACTAATGAAGATGAAGTGGACCAGGGACTGGAAGCTGATAAATGTGAAAGTCTGTCTGGTTGTTAAGTTTTCATAGCTAATCTGCACATATTAATGAACTTTACCAAAATTACAACTAATACTCTGAAATAATATTGAAAAATTCCCGTTTTCCATCCCGGACAGGATATGACGTCAGCCGTGCTACCAAATTATTGCCCCATCACCGTCACATTAAGAATTTTTGTTGCTTACCTGCATGATTTTTTATATTAATTCTTTTTACAGTTTACAGATAATACTAACGTTCTTAAACATCAGCATTTATTATTTCCCGATCGAAAAATATATCAGTATCCTTTATGAAAAGGAAGGGCCGTAAAAGAGAATTCACAAACGTATCTCAATAAATATATGTTCCCTTTATTACCATTCGTAGTTCCCTGTTATTAATTAAGTGTCAAAGATAATAAATAATATCATTCGCATTGGTAACGATAAACCCTCGCGCATAACGCACTACTGCGACGACCACAGACAGCCACTACAAAGTTATTTTTGGTGTAATACTCTTGTTTAAAGGAAATAATTATGTACTACTTTATTTATTTTATACGTCAGTGCAACACCTTCTGCCACTCAAAAATGCAGAAATTGTCTGTTATGCTGACGACACTGCTTTAATATTTCACGGCTCAAGTTGGATGGAGACAGTGTCAAATGCTCGGGAAGGGATATCACAAGTCTACAACTACGTTGCTAAATTCTGTAACTTTAAATATCTCACAATTAAACAGGCTAAACAATGTATCTTAACCTGGCTCAGAAACTTAACATACTGAGGAGACTGAACATATATTTACTGCAAACATTGCTTACATTACATTAGCTTTCAATTTTTTTAATTATTTTGTTATATATTATTAATTTACATTATACTTATATTGCACGCTGTGATGGCCCAGCGGTGCGACCGTGTGAATCTCTAGAGACGATCACGGGTTCGAACCCGGGCAGACACCAATGAGTTTTTCTCTTAAAACTTATGTGTCTAATTGATAATTGCAATTTATCACACGCTTTTCGGTGAAGGAAAACATCGTGAGGAAACCTGCATATCTCTAGAGAATTCTGGAGGTATGTGTAACCTACCAATCCGCATTGGAGCAGCGTGGTAGGTCTTAGCTCCAATCCTTCTCTCCCAAAACGGAGAGAAGAGGCCTATTCTCAGCAGTGGGATAGTAACAGGCCGTTACTTACTTACTTACTTACTATATTGCACATTTTTTATTATATAAATATAGTGTTAATTTATTTTTAAAATCCTTAGATTTTCCAGAGAAAATGTTATTCCCACCTAGTTCACTAAGCAAAAAGAAATCTTTTCATAATTTATAGAATTAGGAGATCCATAATACAAAAGTAATAATAAAATTATTTTGCTATAATCCGCGATGAAGTAAAATAGAAAATATATATAATGCTAAATGTAGAGTGGACAATCGGTTATCATACCTGATACATGCAGGATTCGTAAAAAACACATGAAGCAATCGCAAATGCTTTGCGATTTTGGTCGTGGAGTCTATCTCCTGACGATGCTTCGGTTGCGGGGCGAAACGATTGTTGAGTTTGTGATAGTGAACGTATATAGTGCTTGTGTATCATGGTGGCGGTGGTGGAGGTTTGTGCATGTGTTTTTTACGAATCCTGCATGTATCAGGTATGATAAACGATTGTCCACTCTACATTTAGCATTATATATATTTTCTATTTTACTTCATCGCGGATTATAGAAATCTTTTCATTGGCTCCGCAATACAGGTTTTCCTAGTGCGGAGTCCGCCAGTAAAATAGGGTTTGTTTAAAGTTTTTAGATACTTATTCTTAAAATAATGTTCTTAACTAAGACCTACTCTGTACAAAAAAATGGAAAAATAAAAATTATATTATATATGTAATTTAAAAATGTTTCAAAGATTGACTGACCAGTTTCTTGCTAGTTGTTCTCGGTAAGAGCAATATTGCGAATCAGTGGTAGTTTCCTTAATCATATTGATCCTAGATGATTGTTTGTCTATGTTTGAAAAAGCTTTTCGAATAACAATTATTGTTATATGATTTGAAAGTAATAACGAATTTAGTATTAATTACTATCATATGAAAATTTACGATTTTTATAATAGACAAAGTAGGAATTGATATTTGCTTGCGGCTCCTGCTTTGCGCATTGCAAAAGTACGTAAGTCGTTTGTGGGTTTGGATATAAGATTCTATAATAAAATTCCGCAATCAATTTTGGTTTTGCCTTTACAGCATTAAAAAGAGGCTTAAATCGACAGCCTACTATGCTGTTTAGGATTAAATAGATGTTAAAAATTTGTGGAAATAGCTACTAAGCGACCAAATATAAATAGTTATAAGAATTATATTTTAAAAAAGCGACCGCCAAGTTTCTTGCGAACTTTTTTCGGTAGCAACAGCTCTCCAAACCAGGAGTAGAGTTGACAATTTAAAGGCACTTGCTTACTTGAATAAAGGATATTTCGAATTTAAATAATTGAATCATTCTTTGGAGGTTTATTGTGATTAATCGTGTTATCTTATTCATGTTACGCACATCCTAACGCCAGCGCAGCATTAGTTGCCGTGCAGTGGTCGGCCGCGCTCGTGAGCCGCCACCGCCGTATCTCGTTATTGACGGCACCACTACCACTACCACTGCCACTCGCTAACGTTGGCAATTAATACCGATCACGATTTCACGTATTACACCCCCATTCCATCGATCGCCGCCGTAGCGTGCGGATGTCTCGGTCGAGCGCAATCCAGTTGCCGCTCCCCCCGCCTGACTCACGCCCCTGCCGCGTTAGATTGTGAAAGTGCTCAAGGACTCTGGACTGTCAGTGTTGTTCGTTCCTGTGCAAGTGGATTGTGTTAGTGTCACTGTGCTTCGATTAGGTAGTGTGGTGCTTCACGCATAACACTTGCCGTAGGTGGTTCCGTCCGTGCGTAAGTACACTAATTTTTAATTTAGGTACTCACCTCTTTCCCCCGAAGGGAGAGAGACTAAGACCTAGATTTTTTCTTAGGTACACACCTCCCTGCCCTCCGGCAGGGAGGCCACCCCCACACTAGCGGGCCAATATGGTCCCCACCCTGCACCCCACGGGGCAACCGATACTGGACGCGATTTTCGCGTTCCTTCAGGCGCACCACCCCGCCATTTTGGTGGAGCTCACCAAGGCCCTCCCGCCCCCTCAGGGCCAGAGTGGCAGCCCGGCAGCACCTTCTCCCCCCTCTGCGGAAAAGGCCAAACCACGCTCCCGCCCCGTGTCTCCTGACATGGAAGTGGAGGAGCAATCCGATTCGGAATCCGAGACTCCCTCAGAGTCCGGTGAGGACGAAGCATCCGATGCTTCGAAGTCCCCGTCCCCCTCGGCGTCATCCGCCTCAGACGAGGACGACGGCTTCACCGCCGTCCTATCCAAGAGCCAGAAGCGTAAGCTGAAGGCTCCCAAGACCGTCCCGCCCAAAAGGGCCACTAACGACGCAGGTGCACCTGCCCCGCGCCCCATCCCCAAACCCCAGCCTGCCTCACAGGCCGCCCGCAAACAAGACGTACCCGACTCACAGGACTCGCCTATGACGGAGAGGAAGGAGAAGGTGCCGCCCCTATTTGTTAGGGAAAAAGACGCGTGGAATCGCATAATCCCGCGCATGGACAGCTCGTCCATTCCATTTACATCTGCCCGGTCCACAAGCCAGGGCATAATGGTGCAATGTCCGTCTTCAACGGACCACCGTCGCCTCACGACGCTCCTGGATGCCGAAAAGATCGGCTACCACACATACGCCCTAGAAGACGAGCGCGAACTTCGCGTCGTCATCCGCGGGCTTCCCGTAGAGATAGATTGCGACCTTATTAAGAAGGACCTCCTCAGCCAGGGCCTTCCCGTAAGACAGGTACACCGCATGTACCACCACAGAACCAAAGTTCCTTATGAACTTTGTCTCGCGGTCCTCGACCTCAGTCCTGAAGGCAAACGTGTCTTCAACGTCCAAACAATATGCAGACTGTCGGGTCTGCGTATTGAAACGCCGCGTACGTGTGGGGTAATGGGGCAGTGCCATCGCTGCCAACTTTACGGCCACTCGCAGCGAAACTGCACCGCACGACCAAGGTGCGTTAAGTGCCTGGGCGAACCTCCCAGCTGTGTCCTCTGCAGGACCCAAGGGCACCCCGCGAGCTATCGCGGCTGCCCGAAAGTCCCGCTTAGGGCAAAACGAGGGGGTAGAAGGGCCACCCGTAAAAAGGCGGACCGTACCGCCCCCAAACCAGCTGAGAGGTTCGTCCCCGCGCCTCTCCCCACCTCAAACCCCTGGCACAGGAAACCGGCATCCGAGCCGGCTGTGCCAGTAAAACCGGCTCAGGAGACGGTAGCGAAACCCGCCGCCGCCATCTTGAGCTCCAATACAAGAGCTGCCGCTCCTAAAGCGACAGCCGCCCCTCCAGCAACGAGTTTCATGGACGACATGAAACTCGTTTGCGACATAGTAACCAAAATTGACACTACGGAGCTGTCAATTTTGGCAAACAAGCTGAGGAGTAATCCTCAAAACAGATTAATGGCCTTGCTCGAACACTCTAGTTTGGTGCAGGCCATCTCTAGGCTTTAACCTTAAACCCTCACTGGGTAGGGCCAAGCCCCACTCCCTCAAGCTCGTCACGTACAACGCAGACGGGCTTATCAGACACATGGACGAAGTCCGCGATTTCGTAGTTGCACACGATATAGATATTCTTCTAATACAAGAATCCTTCTTAAAACCCCAATTTCGCAATCCCAATATTACGAATTACAGTTTGATTAGAAATGACCGTCTGTCATCCAAAAAAGGCGGCACGCTCATTTACTACAAAAGAGCCCTCCTATGCTCCCCCCTTGATTCCCCAAAGCTCACTAACATGGAGGCTTCAGTCTGTCAGGTGGGTATGACCGGCCATCAGTCGATCATACTAGCATCAGTATACCTCAGTCCGACCAAACGGGTACTCGAAAGAGACGTCCGCACTCTTCTCGCACTAGGCGACTCTGTAATACTGGCCGGAGACTTCAACTCCAAACATGGCCAATGGAACTCTCGCCGAACCAACCGGAACGGCACAATACTCCAAGGCCTCAACGGCCTTCCAAACCTCGCTTTTGAGGTGATAGCCCCTAACGAGCCCACCAGATACCCGCCTAACGGGGATCCAAACAGAGCAGATGTGCTAGATATATACATTTTCAAAAATGTAGCTCTCCAGTTACATTCTATAGAAGTCCTGCATGAATTAGACTCGGACCACCGTCCGGTTCTAATCCAGTTAGGGCAAACTACCTCCACGACCCCTCCCACGAAAACGATAATCGACTGGAGTAAATTAGGCGGGAAACTCCAGTTCCTAAACTCAGACCACCTAGATCAAATTCCTGACAAGATAGACTCCGTGGATAGTGCTAAGTTCGCTGTTACCCACCTTACGAAACATATAACAGACTCACTCGAGCGTTGCTCTAAGGAAGTCCCCGACGACCGCGGTCGTGGGAGACTACCGGACGACCTGCGCGACCTACTTAGACGTAAACGTGCCGCCACTAGGGCCCATGACGCATACCCGACAGACGATAACCGGAGAACACTCCGGCGACTTCAAAGAGAGGTTAGAGAAAAACTCAGCCTCAACCGTCAGTCCGCCTGGGACAACAAACTCTCAGAGATCTCGCCGAGTCACCTGGCTTTCTGGAAACTGGCGAAATCCCTGAGAGGAGACCAGTGTGCAGCTATACCTCCATTGTTACGTTTAAACCGTCCGGTCACTTTTGACGACATCGATAAGGCCGAATGCTTGGCTGACAGTCTTGAGGGACAATGTACAAACAATCCCAGTCATCCCGAACACGCCGAATTCCACTCGGAAGTGGAAATGGCGGCGGCTAGGATATCCGCGAAGCCTCCCGAAAGCGAGCCGCTCACTCCCACCACCGGAGAGGAAGTCCGTTCCATTATCCAAAACCTGAAGACCCGCAAGTCCCCAGGCCCCGACTCCATATCCAACAAAGCACTCAAGTGCCTCCCTGACCAACTGATAAACCTATTAGTATTGATTTTCAATGCCCTCCTGTTAGGTTGCTCCTTCCCCGACGAATGGAAGGAAGCAATAGTAATAGGTATTCGTAAACCGGGAAAACCCAGTAATCTCCCGAGCAGCTATCGACCCATCAGTCTGCTCAACAGCTTAGGGAAAGTCTACGAGCGAGTAATCCTCGCTAGACTCATAACGTTCATGGAGTCGATGAAGCTCATACCGGATGAGCAATTCGGCTTCCGCGCCAAACACACCGCGGTACAACAAGTACACCGACTTACCGAAGCCGTCCTCAATGGCTTCGGCAAAAAACGGTACACCGGTACTGTCTTCTTCGATGTCGCCAAAGCCTTCGATAAGGTATGGCATGCGGGTTTAATATACAAACTCGCGAACCTAGGAATCCCCGATAGACTCGTTCTTATCATTCGCGATTATCTTACTAATCGCTCATTCAGATATCGTATTGATGGTGCGCTCTCCTCAAGACGCACCTTACGCGCCGGAGTCCCCCAAGGTTCGGTACTCGCACCGTTCCTCTACTCGCTCTATACGAGTGACATCCCACGATTCTCCACTAAAACTAGTGCAGTCACCCACTTAGCTATGTTCGCGGACGATACCGCAATCTATACCACCTGTAGAGATCCCATAACTATTAATGATAGGCTCCAAAGAGCAACCAACCAGCTCGGAAGCTGGTTCCGCCGGTGGAGAATCGAAATTAATCCCGATAAAAGCGCAGCAATGTTCTTTGCGAGATCTAGGAGAGCCATGGACTTCATCCGGACACCTCCTAGAGTCTTTATTTACAACAAATACATAGATTGGCAAAAGGAAGTCAAATACTTAGGTGTCATCCTCGAACCGACCCTATCCTTTATCCGACACATCCGCGTTGTCCGCAACCGGGCAGCGTTCGCCTTGGGACGCCTCCATCCGATACTGTGCAAGGCAAGTAAACTGTCACTCCGCAACAAAGTGACACTTTACAAGACTTGCATCAGACCCATTATGACCTATGCGAGCGTGGCGTTCGCGCACGTTCCGAAATCACGACTGTGTCCGTTGCAGACACTTCAAAATCGATTCATGCGTACAGCCACTGGCTGTCCGTGGTTCGTGCGCAACGTGAACCTCCATAGAGATCTCGACCTACCTACGATAGCCGATCTTTTCAGACGATTCTCGACGACTTACTTCGAGAAAGCGTCCATCCACCCAAACCCCCTTATAGTGGCCGCGTCCAACTATAAGGCGTTCAGGCACCCCAACAAGATTCACAGGCGCCCGAAGAGCGTCCTTAACGACCCCGACGATGCTATAACAGCATCCAACAAGATATACACACAACACGCACACAAACAGCGTCTTCGCCGGCGAAGACGAGGTCCCCGCTTGCTTGTGTCAAGCGGCCGCAGCCCTCTGCCGCGGCCGCCGTGACGCAGACTTCTTCCAAGTCATTTATTAGATGCAGCCCTCCAAAAACGCGCCGCCTTAAGCCGAGGTTCGGTCTCGCAGGGACACCCTTAAGGCGACGCCCCCTGTAGGGCGGGTGCTTGTAATGCACCCGCTTGTATTATCCATCTCTTCTCGGCGATGCTTCTGCGCTCGCCCGTCTTATCGGTGACGCTGTCAAAGCCATTAGGGCTAACAGCATTAGTCATATTCGAAAAAAAAAAAAAAAAAAGACGTATTACAGTCACGGTGGAAAGTATAGCTTAATGTAACAGCCTTAGCTCTTCTTGTGGGTAAATCGCTCTATGCTTGACGACAACTGTTAAATAATTATAATTAATACTATACTGTAAGGTGTAATAGCCCAGCGGTAAGACCGTGCGACTCTTTCGGAAGCTGTCACGAGTTCTAAGCTCGGGCAGGTTCCAATGAGCTTTTTGTTAAAACTTATGTGTTTACTTGATAGATGCAATTTATCGGTGTATAGGTACACTTTTCGGTGAAGGAAAATATCGTGAGGAAACCAGCATATCTCTAGAGAATTAAGTGGATTGTAACCTAACAACCTGCATTGGAGCGACGTGGTAGGTCTTAATTCCAACCCTTCTCTCCAAAAGCGGTAAGAGTGGGCCTATGCACAGCAGCGGGATAGCAACAGGCCGTTACTTCTACTATTTAAGTGTATCCGACCAACAACAACGAATAATAAGTTAACGGTAAAACACTTATGCAAAAAAGCACTATACATAACGTATACGTAATGTCTTTCAATTTTAGTTTAGTTCAAAGTTATTATGTTATGTGTGTATGTTCAATGTAACGTTATATTGATTTAAATTCGATGTTGGATGCAATAGTACCTTCCCTGAGAAATGATCGTCTATCAAAATATCGAATGATACAATAAAAAATCTTAATTTGCCGCGTTATTTTGTTTTTTAATACCTCCTCTCTCGTAGGAAAATAGATCTTAGATCAAGCCCGTTTTGAATTAACAGGGAAACTATATGCCGTAATTTTTTCAAGGATATGCAGGTATCTGCTTCACCTAAAATGATGAATATTAATTATGCGATTCAATATTTTGTTTTATCAAATCCTATGAACACAAGTTTTTATATAAAAATCATCTACTAGCCCGAAGTTTAAACCTGTCAATGCACGGATCTGCTACTCTTTACAGTTTGGCTATCACACCTTACGAGCGAAAAAGTGCTATATTCTATAATTAAAATTCACATATTAGAAAAGTCTCGAGAATTCGGCCTCAGATGCAAACCGTAATAAATTAATTAAAATAAGAAAATAAATCTATTTCCCAATTTTTTTGCATCTGACCAATCTTTGGATGGAGTTGATTATGTAATATATTATTATGATTTATTGATAAAACATAAAATTTTATTGTTCATCAATATCTAGATGGCTTAATTTGCAAAGTGGGGATACATTAATAACTCAATCAAATGTATATAACCTTGTTTCTACAAGCTGAATTTAATTCTGACGGTTATAACGTGACCGATCGACATACAACAGTACACTTATTGGTATAGTTATAACATGAATGCCTTCGCATTAAACATTAGTAATGAACCATTTCGCGCCTTGTATGGATATCCAATGTTTATCTGAAACTATAAAGTGGTACGGTGTTTATTGCATATTTGAGAAACATATCTAAGTCATTAAGGCGAGAAATCGCTGCCATTTACCTAATTACTGGCGCTGTTCTGACAAATCTTTATTGACCCCGCACTTGCAGTAAATAAACACACTTGAGATTGGAACCAGTTTGTTGGCGACAGCTTGCGAAGTAATTGACATTGTTTTAAGTTTGTTTGAATATGGCGCGTATATCGTGTGGCAAGAACCTTCTAGTGACCTATGTCCAGTGTCCGATGAACGTCTTTCATTTGATAAAAAAGAAGATTGTCAAAATTTTGAGATCATGGTAATGAATATATGCAGTGCTAGTGTAGTATAGTGGTTTGTAGGGCAACTGATACATTTTATACATATTTTCCTTTGTCGCGGATTATAGAAATTTAATATTATCATCACCATTCATCATTTTCCTGCCCTTATCCCACTCTAAGTGGGGTCGGCACAACGTGTTATTAGCATGCTGTTAAAGGATCTGGCTAGGTATTTTACAACCGGCCGAATAGAAGAAATAGAGAAAATTAATATCATAAATTAATATTATCTACAGTTTCAAATATAACCTCCAAGGATAGCCCTTAACGAGAATAGCTCTGTAAATTATAGCTGTGGAACAAGTTATCAATTATATCACGAACAGCGCGTATGACGCCGCTCTGAGAGCAGTGAGACTATGTCGTAAGCTGACACATATTCAGCTCAGCAAAAGGCTTGCATTTAGCACGCAGTTTTATTAACTGTCAACCTAGAATTAGATGGTGTTTGTTTTAATATCGAGTAATAAACGTAGTGTTTCGATGTGCGTGTATCTCGGAGAGTGATATCTTATACTTCTTTTAAAGTACAGCCCAAGCAAAAAGGAAAATAGCGAAAAGCTAGGATAATTTTTATCCCTTATTTCACACGCTACAAGAAAAAGTAAAAATTTTTATGTCATCTGTAATATACATCTAGGAAGGAAGGAATCTCATGAAGGAGAAGAAACTAAATAAACAATCATCAGGCCTATGGACTATGGACTGTTTGTCAGACGCCACCTGATATATACGAAAGATAATATCTTATTTCACGGCTAATTCATTGGAGCTGATAGCTTAACATACCGGACTAGCATATAAAAACGCATCTATCCTTCGGGAACAATAAAACGGTATACAATTGAGAATATTTAAAATAAAAGCCAATGAAGTTGTGGTTATTGCTTGTGGCATAATAAAATGATCAATCGGTTGCCGACAGCCGCAAACCACTCAACCGCAACGATTAAAACGTTACACCGCTTCCATAGTTATATATTAAAGCTGCGGCATTAAATAAACAATTAAAGAATACTGGTAGCGGTCTGTTACTATCCCACTGCTCGTCAGGGGTAGCCTCTGTCCACAGACAACAAAAGATGGAGCATCTACAAAGCACGCTCCTCTATTGCGGATTGGCAGGTGACACAAACCCAGGAAATCGTTACACGTGGAAATCGTAACGTTACATTAAATGGTGGATCAATTGTTAGATAAATGAACAACTAGATTCTTGAAAGATTCTTCCGGACGTTACTTTGGTGTTTGGAATTCCAACCCACGCGACATCCATCAGAAGATAATATTTTGTGCGCCATCTGGATCATATCGTGTAACCGTGAAATTTTGTTATAAATATTCCAAAACTTAATTTGACGCATATTTTCAACTGTTATCCTTACAGCATTATGCTGTGATATATATCGGACTTGTCGATTGGGTTTGGGGCGATCTAATCGCCTTATATTTATGGCCCATAATAGTGTAGGATTCGACAGCACAGATTCGAGCAGGGTCAGAGCAGCCCTCTACAATTTAGCAATCACACGACGTTCATATACCGCTACCAGACTGCATGCTAGACCTCGTACGTACCACAAATTGCTCTTTGAATGTACTGTAATTGTTTCAATCTACGCAAAGTGAGCGGTCGGTGTATTTCCACGTAATTATATCTTCTCTCGCCGCACTACAGAACTTACGGGTATATCCGTTAATATCTGTAACGCTTGGACTGTTCATTATATAGATAACTTTAGAAATGATGGGAAATCGCAGAACCAACTGGTTAATAATAAACTACTCTCAACTAAATTCACAACTGATTAAAACCCAAATTTAAGTTGAAACGTTTCGGATATGATTTGTTATGTTCCGCCGCAATCTCATTCATAAGCATTTTATTTAATTATAACTTTCAAAATGAAGTCAATACATTGCTCACTGGCAATATATTTATGCCATCTTATTATAAGAGATCATGAGATCTAGTCGAATCTTTGCCAAGCCTCGGACTAAATTTCTTTTTGTCGGTTGGTTCAGCCACTAAGCTGACTGATAAATATTACGACTTGTTTATCAAAATTCCACGAGAGTTTTGCAAGCACCACATCAGTGTCTGCTTTATAATTTATAACTTTTAATTAAAGATCTATTAATTAATACATTTTTAATGAAGTTCGTGTCTTTTATACTCATATATAAATCGAACTGGGCGATCTAAACTTACGCAAAGTACTATAAATAATTTTGACAGTAACGTAACTGTAATCGCCGCAGAGCACCACTTTAAAGTATTCAGACCGACGAAATTAAACGTACAACGTTTATGGAGTCGATCCATCAATATAACAGTTTTATAAACGCCCTCCATTAGATCGGCGCACATAAACACGACAAGAATCGGGCCCCGGCCCGCCCCGCAGCCTCAGCGCTCGTACATCATGCGAGCATCACCCGCCACGCCACAAATCACGCTCGTCACCGCCGGCACTAATTGTCAGGTGCGGCCACACGTCACGCTACTGCAACCAATCTGCTGCGCTCTACTTCGGACTAATGTGAGTCTAACCGAGACTTACGGAGGTAGGTTTCCGGATCCGGCGATTTTAAACTAGAATCATCGGAGACGGGTAGACACAATTCTTAGGAGCCGGCCGTTGTTTCTATTCAATCTTATGTAAATATCAGGATGAAAACAATATCAATAATACAGTTAAAATTTTGTGACTTGTAAACAATAATTTGTCATCATCCACCTGCCCTGTTGATATGACATATGACTAAATCATATGACAACATCCCATGTTGTCATATGATTTGGCAAGGTGTTTTACACCTTGGTAAGAAAGAGCGTTGTCTATGAAACAATCATTTATCATGAACATAAATTAAGTCGGAGTGTAAATGCGATTGGAATCACAGTCAAAACTCCGTAATATCCCTAATCCAAACGCTTAAAAAGTAACAGTATATGATTGGACTATTGCAACTTGTTGAAGACTACAGTTTGCTACTCAGAATAAGTTATAAATGATTATTTGTTAACCGCAATTTTAAAAAACCAACTACTGCGTGATTCTCTCTGTTTGCTTACATAAAAAACTAGTCTTTTCTTTGAATCAACCAGTTAATTCAAACTCCAAAAAGTATATAATCATAAGAACTAAGTGGAACAGTGTTGCCTTTCATTTAATAACTTAATTGGCGGGTACATCGCGCGGTTACCTCATCGAATCTGGCTACGCTTTATAATAACGAACGGATAAAAATGACGGCTAACGGCGGTACAGAGTGCAGACTCCTAATTATACGAGGCGATAACTAATAACGAACCAAGCGGTACACTCGTTACAACTCGAAGAGTTTAATATACTGTAAGCTTATCACAAATTATTACTCAGTAGGTTGTCTTCAGGAAACTCCGACATATTTACATTTCCATCATACATTGCTTGAACAACTAAATACTAGAATATCTGATGTTATGAAAAAAAACACTTTGCGAGATCCCCACATTCATCATCTTCCTGCCCTTATCCCACTCTAAGTGGGGTCGGCACAACATGTTATAAACATGCTGTAACATGATTTGGCTGCGTTTTTACGACCGGCCGCCTGCCTGACGTCAACTTACCTCTGTCGTATTTTACGACACCTCGGTAAGAAAGAGGGTGGTCTATTCTACTAAACCGGATACCACACGGTGGGTCATCTTACCTTAGTCGCCTTTTACGACACCTCGGTAAGAAAAGAGGGTGGTACTATTCTACTCAGCCGGATACCACACGGCACGGCGAGATCCCCACATTGAAACCACCAAATTACAGAAACGTTAGAGTTACTTATAAAAAATTTATATATAGATATCATTCATATAAGCCGTGTGGTACCCTCATTTATTACCGAGGTGCTGTAAAAGACGACTAATGTAAGCTAATGTCAGGCAGGCGGCCGGTCGTAAAATACCCCGCCAACTCATGTGACAACATGTTGTGCCGAACCCACTTAGAGTGGGATAAGGACAAAATGATGATGAGATGTCATATTCATAATCGATTAATTTTCACTAATCAAATTAATACTTATATGCGATAGCAAAATTCGGATATCTTTATCTATTTACGTATTATATTAAATGATTCAGAATAAATTAAACAAATTAATAAATCTGCATTACAGGTTTGCGGAATTTTATTAAAGAGACATATGTCCAATAGTTGCAAACACTCTATGACAAAAGAGAAAAGGAGAGGCAGCACGACAGAGGCTCGGAAATTAACGTAATAATTTTGTTAACTTCTCACAAAACTGATACGCTATACCATCTTACATATAACACTTAAGGCCTCGTGTCAGTCCTCGGGAGGCAGTCCATCAGCTTGAGAAGTAGACAACGATTGTCCTAAATTCAATAATAGTTTAAGTGGCCGTCAGTTTCCTTGTAGTATGGTAATCGCGCACTCGATACGGCGCGGCGCTGAGCGGCCGGTGATGGTCCCCACGCGTTTGTAACGTGAGCTCTTTGTTTTAATTTGTTGCTTGTATCTATAAACCCAATATTGGTTTTAGTATTGTGAAGTTAACCAAAAAGTTAAAGTAACTACAGTATCTTGAGTTCAATTGATCGCAAGTTAAAAGATGTAAAAGTTATGCCGTTCTCGGCAAAAGGAGCATCCAGAAACTAGAGGATGGATGGGATAGATCGATCCGCATTGACGTACCTATTTGTATAGATGTCTACGTAATTGTGGTAAGGGATCGTTCACCATTTCTCAGAAGCGCGATCTGCTCACGCGGTGTGTCACATTCACATTGTGCAGAATTATTTTTTAATTATCTGAGCTTCCTCAAGGTGGCGGAGACCATGGGCACATCAAATCTCTACGTGCTCGCTGGTTATTCCCAGTATGAGTAACTTTTCGAACCAGTGGTAGTTTCTTCTTCTTCTGGGAGTAGTGGCTCTGCTGGGCCTGAGGGCCCAGTATATCTTTGACCATTACTGATCTATTGTGACCGCCACTGACTACAGTTCGCTGCCAATGCAGGTGTCCTCCAAAAATTATAGGATCTTTTTGGCAGCGAGATCTTTCACCTCTTTTGGGCGTAGACTATGCGATCTTAGGAGAGAGTATCGAATGTGAACCAGCGCAGTGTAGTAGTAGTAGTTTATCTTATAATTCACTTTTCGTTCTTATTAAATATCATATAATATCATACAATTTGTTGTATAATAGTTATACAGTTCTTTCTGGATTAGGGATAATATTTTCCATTCCCAAATGCCATGAAAATTTTCACCAGGAATTCAAATCAACCCGTAATGACACAATCGGTATTCTTAGCTTCTCAAGAGACTCCACTGTTGACACCGAACTTTTTTTTCCCACCAAAATATAGAGCGGAAGTCATCGGCGACAAAACACAGTTATTACATTAAAATATTTATGTACAGTAATTAACATAAAATGACAACTGTGTTGTCGCTGTTCACTACAAATATTATTTATACAGAGATATATTTTAGTAACGCTCATATTTAAACTGTTTTAATTTGAAGGTCAAAGTTTTGCAGCAAAGCAGATTGTTAATTATATCATGCAACTAATAAACCAGTGAACTACTACACTAAGCACTATTGCACTACATTAAACACTAATACAGGCAACATATTAGTGCCTAGTGTTGCTACAATAAGTGTTGTTGGCCGAACCAAACGGAGCAACATGCAATATAGATGGATAGATGCAGATGGCGGAGGAAACTCACGATAAAATATATTACAGTCAAGTGTTAGACGCATTGTTACACTTAAATCAACGTCAACGGACTCATGTAACGACATAAGGTTCATTAACGACAAGCTGTTTCCAGTTATTTCCTATAAGTTGTCCGGAGACATCTCACGCGGTGTCGGCCGCTATTAGTTTTACGTTTCTATCGCTTTAACGTCAAAGCTCAAGTTTCTGATGTGATAATGTCACACCAAATGAACAAGCGCTCACAATTCATTAGTCAAAGCTTTTAGGGTTCCATGGTGAGGTGTTTACGGCCGAACCATCGTTTTTGGTAAGATTAATTTTAATACGACGCACCAGCTCGCATACGTGTGCAAACACGTGTACACTCCAAGATGCATATATATTTCTATAAATTTCAATAAAGCTACCGGATGATGTCTCGAGCAATAACACAGTGTCAGTCGTTAGCAGCCAATAACTTGGTAGTCAAATAATTTATACAATTAGGCGTTACTTTACGGAGGTCCATAATACAAAAGTAATGAGAATATTATTTTGCTATAATCCGCGATAAAAGAAAATATATGTACTCTACATTTAGCATTACCTACATATATTTTTATTTATCGCGGATTATAGCAAAATAATATTCTCATTACTTTTGTAACTTGGTAGTCATAATGTAGTAGACTGATATATACATTATTTTATATATATAGTAATCAGGAGAAATCTCCATCTTAGGATCGGCAACATGCATCACACTGTGACGGTTATTAATATATGTTTCTCATTTTATTTAATGTACTTTTCGGAATAGTATAATAGAAAGCTATATCCAATCCCTACAATTTCCGCCCACGGTATAGCAAGTCGCTGCGCCGGCTCCCATGCGCACGCGCACGTCGTACTCAGAATTAGTACAAAGTTAGTTATTTGGTTGGTTCCCAGGGTGCGCGTGCGCAAGTCATGCGCGCTAATGGCCGCACCCTCGCGTGGCCGGAAACGAGTTTGTTATACACATTCCTATCAGGGATTGTAATCTTAATATATCTCCAATTTAATATAAATTTGGGTTAAATGTAAATAACGAGAAGTTGGAATGGGAGTGTAGGTAATTAGAAGTGATGACAATCATGAGACCAAACGGATGTTAAATATGAATGTAGATGGATATGTGACTAAAGTGAGACCAAAAAAAGGATGGATCCTGTAAAATATGATAGGCATATAAAAGGAATAGTCACGGAATTGACCAATGATGGGACAGAATGAAAGATGAATACATATTGTTCTATGTATTGATTATAAAAATGTTGTTGTAATTCGACCATACTTAGAGTGTGCTAGAGTGCACTGTGCGTGTGTGTGTGAGCTGTGGTGGCCCAGCGGTAACACCGTGCGACTCTTTCGAGGAGGTCACACGTTCGCACCCGGGCAGACACTAATGAGTTTTTCTGTAAAAACTTATGTGTCTAATTGATAATTACAATCTCTCACACGGCTTTCGGTGATAGAAAACATTGTGAGGAAACCGCTAGAGATTCCTCGAGATATGTGTAAAATACCAATCCGCATTGGAGCAGCGTAGTAGGTCTTAGCTCTAATCCTCTCCAAAAACGGAGAGAAGAGGCCTATTCCCAGCAGTGGGAGAGTAATAGGTCGCTACTTTAAGGACAGGTGAATGATGATGACGTACATTTCTGACTAGCAGACGCGGTTACGCGTTGCTTTGTCGATTATTGCATTCTCCCGTTTAAATATTTGACACTAATATCGCCCCCTAACATTTGTAACACCAATACTTACAATAAAGCTGTATATAAACTCCGCCGTGTGGTATCCGGCTGAGAAAAATAGACCACCCTCATTTCTTACCGAGGTGTCGTAAAAGGCGACTAAGGTAAGTTGACCCACCGTGTGGTATCCGGTTTAGTAGAATAGACCACCCTCTTTCTTACCGAGGTGTCGAAAGTACGACTATGGTAAGTTGACGTCAGACAGGCAGCCGGTCGTAAAAACGCAGCTAAATCATATGACAGCATGTTTATAACATGTTGTGCTGACCCCACTTAGAGTGGGATAAGGGCAGGAGGATGATGATGAAAGTTGTATATAAACTGTGTTTGTGTATATCAATAGCTAGTATTTCGATAAAAGGTTCCACTAAAAATGGCAAATTGGTACAGACTCCACTAAAAAAAAGAAACCAAGCTCAAGTAAGATATGAGATAAGAACACAGCCTCGCAGTCCCTCACATAACAAGTTTGAAAATAAGAAACGATTCCGCAGCTCGTCCGTTGCTCCGCTCCTCTGCAATAATTAATCGCGACTGATGAACTTAAGCACATAATTTCCAGTGCGGCGGTGACGATGCAGTTGGAGCCTTAACTGGTGGCAGTAAGGCCGAGGTCGGAGGGAGCCGGAGGCTGGCAGTTAGTGGTACATAGCAGGGATGCCGGCCGTCAAAACAATGCCGCTACAAGTTGTGTGTGTTGCCAGAAATCGACCCCCACTGCGTTTGTTAGAGCCACTGCACACTTGCTTGTAGGTAAGGAAATAGCCTGGGCGGGGTGTTACGCTAACAATATTTACGTTTTAGATAAAACAATATGTATATTTATAATCAATAAAAAAATGAATAAATAATAAGCAGTAAGAAACAATGTGCGTGATACTTTTGCTAAACACATTTTATTTTGCTATAATCCGCGATGAAGTAAAATAGAAAATATATAATGCTAAATGTAGAGTGGACAATCCGTTTTATACCTAAATACCATTCATAAATAAATAAATACCTGATACATGCTGGATTCGTAAAAACACTTGCACAAACCTCCACTACCGCCACCACAATACACAAGCACTATATACGTTCACTATCACAAACACAACAATCGTTTCGCCCCGCAACCGAAGCATCGTCAGGAGATAGACTCCAGGACAAAGTCGCAAAGCGATTTTTATAATAGTAATTTTATTATTACTTATGTACTTATGGTATATCTTGTCTGTGGTTTTGCTTGCTTTGTTGTGGAACATAATAAGTTAAGACTTATCTGTCAATGTCATTATTGGTCTAGCTACATAGCTAATAAAGCGTCAGCGCAGAATATTTGATGTTTTATTCTAAACATGTTAGGTATGTTTCACCGCTTGGTTATATATCTTCGTATCAACGAAGGTTACTAACTAAACTTATTTGGGTATTGCTTCGCTTAGTTACTAACTAAACTTATTTGGGTATTGCTTCGCTTAGTTACTAACTAAACTTATTTGGGTATTGCTTCGCTTAGTTACTAACTAAACTTATTTGGGTATTGCTTCGCTTTGCGATTTTGGTCGTGGAGTCTATCTTCTGACGATGTTTCGGTTGCGGAGCGAAACGATTGTTGAGTTTGTGATAGTGAACGTATATAGTGCTTGTGTATTGTGGTGGCGGTTGTGGAGGTGGAAGTTTGTGCATGTGTTTTTACGAATCCTGCATGTATCAGGTATGATAACCGATTGTCCACTTACATTTAGCATTATATATATTTTCTATTTTACTTCTTCGCGGATTATAGCAAAATAATTTTATTATTACTTTTGTATTATGGATCTCCGCAAAGTAACGCCTAATTCTATAAATTATTTAAAATATGTAATTATTTGAACACGCATCCAGCGCATGTACTCGGGCCGCTGCCCGCCGCCCGTCAGCCGATATGTCATTGCGTATGTGGTTACTTTTGCAATGTTATGACGTCGGCGATACGGATCTTAATGATGAATTCGAAATCCGGACAGACATAAATCAAACATCGGTCACGAGACGTGCTCCGCGGGAACTGCGGCCGACGTCTCATTTACATGGAGCACGCCGGACAGATGATAAGTTCACTCGTGTCCGAGATAGCGATCGTTTTACCTCTCTTTTAAAGGGTTTCATTATTCAATTTACATTTAATTGGTTAATGAACTGTTTTTATAACATTCTGTCAGCAATTGCGAGCTGATTGCGTTGCCACTAAACATTACATAATGCAGTGCTCTCGATGCGTTCATTCCGTAACCATGTATGTCATTGTATTTACGCATATTGTATTTACTGTATTTTGGTGATATATTGTAACTTTTTTGACAACGAACGGTTTGTGTGAATATTATATATCCATGCTTGTATTATAATAGCGAATATCTGTCCGTCTGTTGAGCTAATTTACCTAAATTTCTAGATTTATAGAAGTAGTAGAAATATAATTATTTAAATAATAGTTCATTTGACCTAGTTCATCATAAAAATATTATATTGTGCAATAAAAGGCTGTATTATATCGACCTAACAAATAGGAGAGATTAAATATCGTTTTTGTTCGGGAATAGGGAAAAACGTTATACACAAGAGTTGCCGAGAACGAAGTCGTTAGTAGTGCTTGTAATAAATACCTACATGAATACGAACAATTTATTTAATCTTACAAACATAACTCGTACATTTAATTAATTATAAATAACGTAGTAAATAGTACGTAACGTCTCGTAATTACAATAAACAACAGTTTGCGTCGAACTTAACTAAATTGATCTCCGGAGCGACGTATTAAACAACCGTCACAGGAAATGTAAGTCTACGTCCGCCGTCTGTGCGGCGCAATTACTGAGCCGCACGAAACACCACCAATCGGACAAACAGACGGACACAGTACACCGTGCTCTATGGGGCCTGTCGGGGCGAGGTCGGCAAGGTTTCGCAATAATTACACTGCCCGGATTCATACAATAGTCGCAACAAGTGAAGAATTGAACTTTTCTGCTAAGTGAGAGTTTTAATTACCGATTGTTATTTAAGGATCTTAATATATTTATTTTTATTTTATGGGGTTCAAAAGTAATAAAAAAATATTTTGCTATAATGCGCGATGAGTCCGATAACACTTTTTTATTATATTCAAATTCAAATTCAAATTCAAATTCAAAATATTCTTTATTCAAATATACTTGTAAACAAGTGCTTTTGAATCGTCAAGTCTACTGCTGGTTCGGAAAGCTGTTCCTACCGAAAAGAGCCGGCAGAAACTCGGCGGTTGCTCTTTTAAAAATATAATTCTTAATACTATTTACATTCAGTCGTTACTGTCTTGTACAGGTTCAAAGAGAGCTATATCACCACATTCTTAGCTTCTAAATTATCTTCAATAGTATAGTAGGCTTTCTGTATCAGCCTATTTTTAACAGTGTTTTTAAACTGCTGCAATGCCAAAGCTGAAATTGATTGTGGAATTTTATTATAGAATCTTATACCAAAACCCACAAACGAGTTACGCACTTTTGCAAGGCGCAAAGCAGGAACCGCAAGCTTTTGTCGGTTCCTGCTTTGTCTATTGTATAGATCCCCGCAAAGTAACGTATAATTCTATAAATTATTCTAAGGGGTTTTTTTAGGAAAACTATGCACTCTGGTCTTGGGGTTAAGTTAGATCCAAAGTCCGTAGTTGTGGTTCGTAAAAAGCATTAAATATTGTTAATGCGTAAATCTGTTTATCCGCTTAACAATATAATGTTTTAATATTTGTTGTTGCTTGTTTTAATATAACTATGTATAAAAATGTATTTTGTTCCCTATGTATTTTATTTTTACAATTAATTACAGAATGTCTTTAAACAAACTCTTGAAAGAACGACATAGCTGCTAAAGTCGAAGCGTTATAGAGCGAAGCGCGGCGTCCTCACGGCATTTTAAATCTGTAATATCTCCGAAAATGTTCACTTAAATTACATGCTGTAAACGGCCATATTGATCTATATTAAATTAACTATTTATTTAAGCCACTTAATTGGATAAGGATTAATGCTGTATTGTATAAAAATTGCTTCAAAAATAGGGCATTATTTTTCGAAAAAAGTAAACGACAAAAAATGCTATAGTGGGTTATCCATAAGAGATAGACATATAACATCGCGGACTTGTCTGTAGACGTTTTCAAGGTGTACAAATACTTAGTACATCATTTTGATAAATCTCGTAGGGTTTAGCCTGCGTTTGCAATGTAAGCGGAAAGAAATGTAATGATTTACAGAAACCTCAAAAATTACAGTATTTCTCTACTCCGTATTGAATGTTTTATACATACAAACCTTCCTCTGGAATCACTCTATCTATTAAAAAAACCGCATCAAAATCTGTTGCGTAGTTTTAAAGTTTTATGCATACATAGGGAAATATGGACAAACAAAGAATGCGACTTTGTTTGATAATATGTAGTGAAGATTTCGCATACATTTGTATGCTAATGTTAGGTGAGAATTTTGTTGGTGATCTTTGAATTTTATTTATTAATATGTCGCATCCTGGCAACCAACATTCCATCATTAAAAATATATTGAAAATACATTGAAAATAGAAGGCGCAGCGGTTACAGAATGCAGACGGCGCTTGTGTGAGATGAAGACAGACGCGTGTCATGGCGCAGTTGTGAAAATTGTTAAGAAGAATATAAAGTTGAAGATAAGCCTTGTACTTTTCCATATGCACGATACCCTAATTACGCCCACTAATGTCTTAGAATGATGCCCGAGATACTGATGAGTCTACAAATATATATAAAATTTGAAAAAAACGTATACCATAAGTTTTATATAACGTTCTAGTTCAACATATTAACCGTACTGGCGGCAGAGTTCAAAGTCAGCCGAGTGCAAACCGTATCTATCGACCATTAGAATTCCTCACTATCTTCGTACATAATTGAATATAAGAACCAATTCACTCAGTAGAAAAACCGTCTAGCTAGTCATGCTGCGAATGCGGTGAGACGGTTAATTGTGCACTAAACGGCGCCTCGGACGAGTATCGACATTATTTTAACTCGGTTTTATCTTTACCTACGGTAGTTGTATGCATTTATTTTAAACTTCATACCTTGTTATTTGTTTAGTATATTCAAAAAGAAGTCTGCTCTTCTCTAGACAGCAGAGCCCATCAATTGATTCCGACACATATAAAATAACAATACGTTTAACTAGCAATTAGTAACAGTGAAAACTCCCGAAGACTCCAACGTTCATGAATCAAATGTCTCCGCCCGGTGACGCTGTTAAAGCCGTTATGACAACAGCATATAGTCAATTCGAATAAAAGACCAAATGTATACACCTGTCTAAGTCATCTAAAAATTGTTTCTTTCTTCTTCGCTACTTCTGCTACTACGATTCTCATTTCTGATTTAATCTCGTAGAGACACTTATGAATTCATACCATGATATTTCTAATAAAAAGAAAATATTGTATTATTTGTTAACGCACACTATGTACAATAACCCGATATAATAGGAATACCACAATTCCCGTTCCGAGATGCACTTCTCTTGAATGGCGAACAAAGACTGAATGTCACTGAGACGTTTATCAATAAGAAGACTCCACCCGACACAACAACGCCACAGTGCTGCCATCATTTTAATCAAAAAGGGTGCGATACTCTTGTTTCTTTGTGTGTTACTATAAAATACAAAGCGGAATTTATTGGCGACAACATATTTAAGCAGCATTGGCGATAGATAAGCTTTCGATCAATATCTCGTAATCTCGAATCTATGACACGCACGGTTAAAGTTTATCACTTAAGCCGATCTTCAGGTTTCATTGCTCTCAGTCCATGTCCCATCCTATTCCAGTACAACGTAGGAACGTCCTCTTATCCAATCCACCTGTTTCCCTCACAGCCACGTGCCTTGCGAGCCTGTAATGTAAAGCGGCGGTACATTTCCGCATGCGGTGCGTGCTCGGCGGGGCTCGGCGGGGCACGGGTCGCGGGGGCGGCGGCTCGCATTCAGTTTGTCCGTATTTCTCACATACTCCACAAATCACTATCGACATCTCGATGTGCAGAGTGTGCAGCGATAAAATGCCATTACCTAAATATAAAATAAAATTTCTCTCTTTACGTTTTGTTTTAATGACAATAAAACAATACAGCGCGCTCCGTAATCTGACAGCAAACGGAACGAGTAAAAATGACACTCTAAAAGTGAGTTCACTTGCGGCGACACAGATGTATTTATTTAGTTAAAATAAGTAGGCGTATTATAAAATAAGGAAATTAAATCGATTATAATAATAACAATGTAGTCGTAATGAATGGAAAAGTTTGTTTTAGTTGATGTCGCTACTTGTTGTGATATATTTTTTCGTAATTTTCAACGTTTAAGTTATAATGTTCATTTGTACTTGATTAAGTGAACTACAGTCGAAAGTTTTAAAATATAATTCTTATAAAATGTTACATTTTGTCATCGCGTGCTTCATTCATATAGAGCTCTGTCTGGCAAGGCTAGCAACTTAAAAATTATTTTATTACTACATTTTATCAATGCTTCAGTGCAAACGTAACAAGCAGACGGACTAGTTGAATTTCTAACATTATTATAGATATCTCATACAATATAGTGCACCCTGTGAGCCAACCTAGTGATGTTTTAGCCGCCCGTGCAGGCTGTAACGGCAATACATTTGCATACCGCCAATCGCACGGCGCGGACTCCGCTCCGCTAATGAGAGCGAAGTGTCGGCGCACGACCTGACTCGGGCCCCTCGCCTAACTCAATGTCCGGGCCAAAGGCCCCCTCTAATGAGGGCCCGGTGCTCCGACTGCGTGAAAAGCTAACCGTATTTACATGGCAATGGTAATTAATTCTAATTAATGTTATGTCAGCGAGCACCGCGCGGCGACGACGATGTACGAAGGGATTACTGTAGCAGCTTAGTCTGATACAGATTTAATTAATTTATTAAAGTTAAAAAAAAAAATTTGTTATGGTTGTTCAGCCCGTCTCACTAATGTCTCCGTCCTACAAGAACTAAGAATAGATGAAACAAAGCGACTGTCTTGTGTTTGCTTGCAGAAGATCCTGCGATACTTTGGCCACATTGCTCGTAGGTCTAGCGACAATTTGGAGCGACTGATGGTGACAGGAAAAGTAGAGGGAAAGAGACCCAGAGGTCGAAGTCCGAAACGATGGGCGGACCAAATATCCCAACAACTGGATATACCCATCAGCACCGCACTACATCGAGCTGCCGATCGCAACTTCTGGAAACGGGCAGTTGACAATTTGACTAAGAGTGACGATCCTCAGGAATGAGGGAACGATAACGAAGAATGTTGGCGCCAATGGCTTCCGCTTTGTATTTTATAGCAACACAGTCATGAGACAACAGTATTTCGCTCTTTTTGATTAAAATGGTGGCAACACTGTGTCGTGTTGTTTCCAGTGAAGTCTTCCTATTGCTAAAACGTTTCAGTGACATTCAGTCTTTGTTCGTCATTCAAAAAAAGTGTATCTCGCAGCGGGAATAGTGTTATTCTATTATATCGTGTTATTGTATAGTGTGCCCTAACAGTGATAATCCGGGATAAGCAAAATCCTATTAATAATGAGAAAGTTTGTGAGTTTGGATGTATGTTACTCTTTCACACCGAATCCGCTAAACCAATATCGATGAAATTTGACACAATTGTATCGGGGTAATACAAGCTGTGATGGCCTAGCGGTGCGACCGTGTAAATCTCTAGAGGCGATCATGGGTTCAAACCCGGGCAGACACCAATGAGTTTTTCTATTAAAACTTATGTGTCTAATTGATAAATGCAATTTATCACACGCTTTTCGGTGAAGGAAAACATCGTGAGGAAACCTGCATATCTCTAGAGAATCCTAGGGATATGTGTAACCTACCAATCCGCATTGGAGCAGCGTGGTAGATCTTAGCTCCAACCCTTCTCTCCAACCCTTCTCTATAAAAATGGAGAGAGGAGGCCTATGCCCAGCAGTGGGATAGTAACAGGCTGTTACTTACTTACTTACTTAATACATAGGCTATAGAAATCCAGTTAGTTCTATAGAAATAGGATGACATTTAAAAGTCACATTTATTATTAACGTATCACGTGACAACAGTCATCAACCTATTATCAACTGATGGAGGTATTTGCAGGGTTGGAGAATGACAGAAGCTACTGGTTTATGCCAAGACTACAGTCCACACGAACGAAGTTGCGTGTAAAAGTTAATAATAAATATAGCAAAGTAATTTTATTATTACTTTTTATGGATCTCCTCATAATAACGTCTAATTCTATAAATTATTTAAATTTGTTTAAATTGTTTAATTATTATCACAGAATGGGGAATGTTTCCTTATCAAGAATCGTTTATTATTTTTTAAGTGCAGTAGAGTAAAGTATAGCAAGGTCCACAAGTGATTTGTTGATGAAGATGAAGTTACCAAAGTAGCATGACAATAATGTGGTTGTGTCAAATGCAAGCCAAAGCCTCACAGCGTTCCGCCACTTGTGGTTACGGTCCGCATTAGCCATAATGGATAATAAAAATAGAAGAAAAAGAGACACGCGCTTCTCACAAACAGCCTTTACAGAGTTAATGAGTGGAACGGACGAATGCAGTAGCATCGTCAAAGTTACAGAATGCGGAGAGACTCATTATTTACCGCATTCCGCAACGTAGAAGCTCTACTACTTCTACTTCTGCGCTCGCCCACCCCGTCCGGTGACGCTCTACTAAGCCGTCAAAAGTAGAGGGCTGCTTGTATTGTGTTTACCCATCATGCAATTGAACATTGATTCGTCTGTAACTTAACGGGGTTTTACCGAAGCGCTATTAAGTATCCAAAAAAATGAAAGTAAAACATTGCGCGTCGGTCGACTATTTGATGTGTTTAAACTGTGGGAGTTGCAGCCGGCAAAAAATATATACCAGTGTGCACATCGGGCAAATTAAAAGCGATCGCAAACCGCAAGTGCAGCTCGCTTCGTGTATCTCTGTACGAGATGCTTTGGAGCCGCTTCTTACGTTTAACGGCTATTGCAGTGACCACAACCTTAATGGGATTGTCCGCACGCCGCAGCCTGCGGAGGAACAGTCTGGCCACTGCACAGTAACTAATAAGCTATTAGAGCCTTGGCTATTTTGCTTAAATGCGATTAAAATAATGTATGTTATATCAAATTTGAAAGTACTATCCGCTCTTATGCCTACGATTAGTAGAACACATACTTTCAAAACGGCCACCACCGCCATCACACTCTCATAATCTCATTCTTTTCGCACTCAAAATTATTTTAAAAATCTTTAGTTACAAACGAAGTTTGATTCTAAAAACCGACATAAGCTTGTGGCTCCTGCTTTGCGCTTTGCAAAAGTACGTAAGTTGTTTGTGGGTTTGGGTATAAAATTATATAAAATTTTAGCTTCAAAATACAGCAGTTTAAAAGCACTGTTAAAAAGAGACTGATACAGAAACCCACTATACTGTTGAGGATTACACAGATAATAAGAATGCGTGGATACAGCTCTCTTCGAACCCGTACAAGACAGTAATGACTATATGTAATTAGTATTTAGAATTATATTTTAAAAAGGTTTTAAACGTTGATTGACTTGGTATTATTAGTATGCAGTTATAATTTATCATCTTAAAATTAACTGCGTTTGATAGTATTACAATTTTGTGAGAGTATTTTTGATATTACTGAAAAAACGCTATATGTGGCAGCGTTTATGTAACTTCAGTGATAGCGGACAAGAGTCACGAACAAAGAGAATTTTTCTTAGATATGGATGTAATATACTTATTATAAATCAACGTCCCCAAAAGCTGTCTGTCTGTATGTGATCAATTTTCAAAAAAACTACTGTTTAGGTAAAGAGTACATTACGTCTTACGTAAAACCAGCAGAGATAAACTAAAGCACTAGAGAATTGTAGATCTACAAAAATACTATAAAAAAGTCCGCGATAATATGTCTCTATCTCTTACGCTTAACTCACACTAACTAATTTTGTGTCTTTTGTAACATACTGATTACCACGCGGGGAAAACGAAAGCGCAGCCATATACGAACATTATCATTATTGATTCAGTAATGGTGATACTGTACGTCGGTAGCATATGGCCTGGGCAGAGCACTGGCCAGCAGTCTGCGGCCGCCTCAGCGCTTACCGTTTTTTGGATAATGAGCCCGCGCAGTTAGGCTCATTTAGGATTATGGACCATAAACATTCCGGGGGAAATGCTCGTTCTACGAACGATAATAATAACACACAATTTATGAAACATAAAATTAGTTTTACTGCGGCTGTTTTATAAAGTGAACATCTAATTACAATATATTATGATATACTGGTTCGAAGACCTGCCTCGGCGGGGCTTATATATTAGTAAGTTTACATGGCGTTTTCAAACAACAAACTCTCCTATGCCAGTCTTTATAATCGTCGAGTAAATGAGACAATAATTTACACAGAATCTAGCAAGTGAAGGAAATTGAGTCGGAAAGCGGACCGCGGGTCTCTCTGGTCAACACTAAGTTAAAGACTTAAGTAGGTAATAAAAGCTAGCAAGAATACCGAGATTTTAAACGAATATTATAAAACAAAGTCCCTAAAAGCAGTCGATCACATACAGACGTATATGATATATTTTCTCACAATCTACAGATATGATTTTTGTACGGTTTTTACTAAAAGTTAGTGCAATATTTCCGGAAGATTTAGGTTAATAGTACATTACGATTTATATAAGTTATGTTAAAGAGGTCGCACGATGTAAAAAACACTAAAGTAATGTACTAGAGAATTGTAGATCTACATAAATACTACGAAAAAGTTTACGAAAGCATGTCTCTATCTTATGAATATTCAAATTCAAATTCAAAATATTCTTTGTTCAAATAAACTTGTATACAAGTGATTTTTAATCGTCAACTCTACTGCTGGTTCGGAAAGCTGTTCCTACCGAGAAAAGAGCCAGCAAGAAACTCGGCGGTTGCTCTTTTAAAAATATAATTCTTAATACTATTTACATTAAGTCGCTACTGTCTTGTGCAGGTTCAAAGAGAGCTATATCCAAACATTCTTATCTTCTAAGTAATCTTCAAGAGTATAGTAGGCTTTCTGTATCAGTCTCTTTTTAACAGTGTTTTAAACTGCTGTAATGGCAAAGCTGAACTGTTGAATAACTTAATACACTCAATTAATTGAAAGTTTGACTACACACTACACTATTTTGACACTAAACTACTGTATTAGAACGGTCGTGTTGTTATAAAAGAAAACGCTAAAGTGAACTTGTATAGCTCAGCCAAGTAAAGTTTAGCGGTCGGCACAAATCAACAAACGGCGCGCGAAATAGTTCCACTAACACCAACATTACATCCCGAACAACAGCTCCGAGAGCCTCATCTCAGCAATAACACAGCGCTCGTGAGCGGGCGCGGGCGGCCGCTGGAACCGCTTAAATCAACCTAGCGTGAAACATTTATGCTTCAGAACGAAATGTGCTTCTCCACTTCATTACAATGTGGTCTTTGAATGCAGCCCCAGTAGGTTCGATTCCCGCCGCGGGCGCCCCTCAGAGGTGTGAGCAACGATAATATTAATGGAAGTGCATCGGTGATGGAAGGCTGCGGTCGGCGCGGCGTCCGCGGGAGGCTGCGCTGCGATGTATCACGATCTTGATGTATCTCCGCGCGGGTCGTGAGGCTGGTAGCTTTGATTTACGAACGGATTCAGTTCGAATTGCATGCTTTAGAGAATTGTAAGTGCGGTATTGAAACTCGAGCGAAATAAAACGAACAACAGCCGTTTTATGTACGGCGGAGTACGGCGCGCGGTAATGTTTACAATAAAATGATTTCTTGCGATTGCAGTACGATAAACAACGTTGGTTAGGAATACGGGTGTGATTTTAATAGGTTCACGAAGTTCTATGTCTGCTGTCGTGGTATTATTAATTTCATACGCCGTATCGTGATCACGAGGGAACGATGGCTTTTTTGATGTTTTAGGAGTCTGGAATCCAACTAGTTTCACATATCGAGTAATTATTATATCTTAATTTTGAAAACTCGAATTTATGCACTAAGTAGACCCAGCGAGCTAATGTCAGCTTTTATCAATATTATGAGAAATATTAGATATCTTTAATTTTTCACTATATATGTACGGTTCATCACAGAGTTATTGCAAGTCGTCACGCATATATATTTATTTGTAATTTGTAAAAAATTTATTGCAAGGGGAAGTAACGTTTAAATGTTTCGTATGTAATGTTTAAATGAAATCATTTGGATTTCGATAATATGAATTATATGACTATTTTTTATCTTGTGCATTATCACATCTATCTAGAAGAATACAATATTTCATAAAAAAAAAACGTTAAAAATTTAAATAAATATGTACAATGGATATTAATATTTGTTGGCGCACTAACTATATACAATAACACGATATATTAGGAATACCACAATTCCCGTTCTGAGATGGACTTCTCTTGAATGACGAACAAAGACTGACTGTCACTGAAACGTTTTAGCAATAGGAAGACTCTACCGGAAACAACAACGGCGCAGTGTTGCCGCCATTTTAATCAAAATGGCGCGATACTCTTGTTTCATGACTGTGTTGCTGTAAAATAGAAAGCGCTTCCGCTTTGTATTTTATGAAGAAGTCATTGGCGACAACATATTATAATTGCAAATGTATGTCTACACTACACATTACTATAAAGTAACATGTTGTGTTTAAAGAGTTGCCGAAGCGATTAGCTAAGTTGGACGGGACGGTAGAACACCTACCACCGCATTGTAAGTTGGATCTCTCAGATCTCTACTGGCTGGTCCCAATAATGGTCATAATAGTGGTACTGGCCACAATGGGCCGCGGTGAGCCGGCGAGCAGTGCGGGCGGCCGCGTGGTGCTCGACAAGTAATTGTTGCAATTTTTGACATTAGCGGAATGTACGTGACGAGAACGAATTATGAGTGACATTTGCGATTGGGCTATTCCAGTCATCAATCAATCAATCATTACCAATTAATCACAGCTTCACACAAGTCAGTTGAAATCACTGGTACAGATGGGGTTTTGCGAATACCTCGTGGTTTTTTTTGTTCTCTTTTGATGGTACAGTTAATAGAATTTTAGCAAAAACATAACATTTTTGGGTTAGTATGTATATCGACTGTAATCTTAGTTAAAGATAAGCACATATTATTTAAAATATACAATATCTTTTAACTGCTCTTACGTTCTATATGATATTCGAATAGCTTTGAATTTGGGCTCAGAAGAAGTCCACTAATGGATATCGAATCGCCTATTAAACTGGACAAAATATATACCTCCCACCACTGCGACACGGCGTATCTAAACACAAAATTAACTACGTCTTTATTGAGAAGCCGTCCCGAGAAATCACGAGATCGTGAAACAGCATCCAACTGATCTCATTGTTCGAGAAATAAATTGGCGAACAACAAAGAAAACACAAAAGTGGACCAACTGCGGCCGGAATGCCGATCGTGGCGGGCAGGGGAGAGGCAAAGGGGGGGCGCGTAATCGGTAATGACGACGACGACCACCACCAGGGGAAACGAATAGCCTGGGCGGAGGATGGGACGAATAGAGCTGATAGGGGTGACATTTACAGAATTAGGTAGTACCTATGAAGTTTCATTATAACAATATAAAAAATTGATCAATTTTGCTATAGTCCATGTAGTAGAGAAAATCTATGTAACGCTTACCATCAGCACACCACGCTATCACTGGACTCATTCACTACCACAATATCAACAATCGCAAAGAAGCGTTTAATTCTATAAATCTATACTTGTATACTAATATATAAAGCTGAAGAGTTTGTTTGTTTCTTTGTTTGATTGTTTGAACGCGCTTATCTCAGGAACTACTGGACCGTTTTAAGCAATTCTTGAAATGTATCATAGTCCATTTATTGCAGAAGGCTATAGTTTATATATCATCACGCTAAAACGAATAGGAGAGGAGCAGCAATAAAAAATATTACAAAAACAGCAAAATTTAAAGCTTTCCTTGCGTGCGCTGAGTAAACGGTGATAGTTATTCAAAAATCATGTATTGTAAAATTGTTCCCCTCTAAAAGTAGTAAATAAAAGTTTCGTGGACTTTTATTTACTATATATATTTACTAAATACTACATACACAGAATATGTGTAACTTTAAAGCTTAACCCACTTTAACCATTTCTTATAGTTATCAAAAGACTGTATTACGGTTTTAATCTTTCCACGCGGGTGGAGTCGCTGGCGATTGCTAGTGATTTATACAATGTAACTTTACCTCTAACACTCTGTGAATATAATTGAAACGTCAGCCACTCACATACCTGTTATCAATTAAATCTCCACGCGGAATTGATTAGACAATAAAATAAAACATGTTCCGTAGAACGAGCTTACGAGCTTAATAAAAAAAGCAGTTACAAGTGAACCGGCAAAATGAAAGCACTTAATGGGACGTCAAAACACGTTTCACTGAGGAACGTCTACACTGCGATGTGTTCGCTTCTTAGCATGGGGATCTGTTCTAACACATCATCACAACACACCCATAACCAATCATATATGACCGCATCGGGTATTATCTGATATATAAATCAGTCATAAATATCACTATACCCTAAATATATCCCTCTTACACGGTCAGAAGACCTAGAAATGCCATCTTTAACAGTATTGCCTTACACAACTCATTATCTACAATTAAATTCCGCAATCCATACTACACCAGACTACAGAAATTTATACGTAAAGCATATTACAAAATTAGAGAATATTTAGATGATAAAAAAGCCTGGATTTGAAAATCCTTTTATATAACCGCAGTCTTCATAGAAGACTGCGGTTTAATAATGTAAAATTGAATGTTTAAATACGGACCGCCGAGTTTCTTTCTGGTTCTTCTCGGTAAGAGCAACATTCCGAATTAGTTGTAGCTTCATTAATCATATTGATCCTTGACGATTCAAAAGTGCTTGAATAAAGATTATTTTGATTTGATTTGATTTGATCTTCTTTACCAATCATCACGACTACCGTTCCTACACATAACACATACAACACTACTATACACAATTATAAAATAATGACAAGTTTAAAAAGCTTGTAACAAAATTTTATGTCCCTACTATTAATAGCTGATAAATTCCCTCGTCTGGAGCCAACCCTGGCAGCAGCATCAGATCATGCTTATCATAAACATGCATTGTCATCAAAACTGGATCAGTATGTTAGATTTCATTTCCATCGGACACCGGGAAGTGAGTCAAATTGCAAAATTCCACCTTCACATACATACACGGCGAGTTAAATAAAAGTTTTTAACAATGTTTCTATTGTACGAATTATCATATTTTTTCTTCCTTATTTATATTTGTTTTCTTATTTTACAGGATATTCTCCTACCCTCATCCCATTCTTAGTTTGGTTGGCACAGCATGTTATAAACATGTTATATGATTTGGCTATGTATTCTACCTTGGCGTCACCTTAGTCGCCTTTTACGTCACCTCAGTAAGAAATGAAGGTGGTCTTTTCTTCTTAGCTGGATACTACACGCCAGTTTTTTTTATATTGTTTAGTTGAAATACTAAAATGACTTACGTTAAAATTAAACCTGTCTGCAAAAGTGTGTTGCACGGAATATGGATTTTATGTCTGTTTTAAAATGTTCTTGAGAAACGCTGTAGGCTAGTCTATTAAATTAATTAAAAAAATGATTTGTTTATTCTTGCGTTAATTGTAACGGTAGGTACTCGATCATAACGCCTATAAATACTGGTTATTGAAAATGTTGTTACTACTTAAAATTACTTTAAAAATAAACGAGTTTCAACGATTATTTAGAATGGGTTCATCTTAATGTCACGGATGAGAATAAGTTCCTATTGTATTATACTTGGTTGATTCTATTTACCTGCGTGGAAAAGGCCCCCCCTTTTACTTTTTTTAAAAGTAAAATATTGTATTAATTTCTAGTGTATTGTATGAATAGGGTATAGAATAAAATGGTATAATTTCATAGATTTATTATACTACAGCAGGGGAGCCATAGACAGGCTTGTGACTGAGAGTGTCCAACTAATAATAAGGGAGGGAAGTTGAGAGACATCACATGTTCAATTAGAGTAAGTAATTTACCTGCGAAGAGAAATATTCATAGCGCGTTCTTAATGTAAATACTTATATTTTAGAACGACGTTGAGTTGCGCAAAAAAAGAGAGAAGGTCCTATTTGCTCTCTTCTTTGGAAACTATTTAGGCTGACTAGATTAAGGGTAATGTAGTTTTAGTTTAGAGATAAATCTCTAGGTGCCAGCGGTTGCGGGCCAGCCTCTGAGGTAGGGGCGGCGGCCGGATGTGGGCAGCGGACGGCGGCGCGATTGATTAAAAATCGAGCACCGCAGTGATTTGATTAGTTTGACGTTGCCGCCACTACTGATAACGGACATCTTGACTATAGTCTGTATATTGCAGTTGTCTCAAATTATGACATACATCGATACAAATGTGTGTTATTTTGATAATCAGATTTCTAGATATTAATTACTTGCCATCACTTTTACGTCCCACGATTAGCGAGTTATCATTTTTATCGTAATGTATCTGTAATTAAGTGAGGATAGCTATTTTGAAAAAGACTGAATTGCGTTATACTTGACATTTCAAGATTCGTACGATGATATCAATATGTTTGTATTAAAAACAGAAAGTCTAGAAAAAGGAAACTTTGAGAAAAATTAGATACAAATCGACGGTTAGTTTTCCAAAATGTCGAGTTAAAACAGTTTGTCAAAGTTTATTTGAATAAAAGTAAGTCATAATTTACTCAAACTGTCCAGCTTGGGCGGTTCAGCGGGCGGAACTTGTGGCACAGGTGGGGCACGATCTCTCCCTGCCCACTGTGGTTCGCGCCATGGTGGACACGGAGCGATCGTGGGCAGCGATGGCCTCCTTCTGCGAAGACGTTATCTCGCGGAAGGAGGCGGCGGGGCGGATCCGGGAAGTCGAGTCCTTGGATCCAATCCGCCACAGGCGAGCCGGGCGCAGGCGACTCGCCGAAGTCCGTCGCATGCCGCCCTAACGGGGCCTCCGAGTGATCCGAACGGGGTTTATCGGACGCTCGCTGGAGTTAGGTCCCCGAGGCGTTCGATGCATCTGGTGCTCCCGATGCATCGTTCAGCGGAGGGAGGGGCCACTTTCAGAGAGGCCCCGACCCAGAGGTGGCGCACTCTGGGCTACAGAGTTGCTGCTGGCGGGGATGGGGGGCAATGTCTTCATAGGTACCCTATCCCCGCCACCAGCAGCGTAGTGGAGCACACAGGTTATTTTAGTCGGTGCGAGTCCGACATAACCGTCGCCTGTCCCCGTCGGGCGGCGGTACCCATAAGGGGTTTTTTCCTGTATAAAAAAAAAAAAAAAAAAAAAAAAAAAAAAAAGTCATAATTTACTCTACCTAATTTAACATTTTAAAATTCGGTTCCAAAAGGACCGAGTAGACCTGATGTGTTATATAAAACGAATATAAACTACAATATCTCGCTTTTTTACATTTCACCGACTGCTTACAGTGTACCTACAGCATTTCGAACGTATTTCATATTAATAGGTATCCAATGCGATATTAATAAAGCTCGACAGCAGCGGTCGCGCCCACCACATACCACCACATACTACCACTTACCACCTAGTTACTACACTTGTAATAGATACATCCAATTAAATTGCATTATTACAAGGCCAAAATATATAATATCATCCATTTTATATTTCATTCATAATACGTATAACATAATTATGTACACAGTTAAGGATTGAAGTTGAAAATATCGATTACTAAATAATGGATTTTTCTCCTTTCAAAATAAATCGATTAATAAAAATCGAAAACACGGTTTTTTTTCTCCCTTTTCACTCAATGATCCAGTATGATGATGCTATTCTCGATAGAATAGCAAGATGTTTTTATCGTGAATGCTAAATCGGTGTATAAGTTCTAATATTGCCGAATTTTATCATTATTAGTCCAGTGGATTAATGGTGAAAGCCGAATAGAACAGACAGTCTTTTGCATTTATAAAATTAAATATTAATATGCAATCAATGTGGTAGTTAAGTATTTGCATATTCAAATGATGACGATGTGTACGTTAAATCTATTAGTATAGATTATAGTATAGAATATTTTAGATATAACGGTGAAGAGTTTGTTTGTTTGATTAACCACGCTAATCTCAGGAACTATTGGATACGCTATAGGCCAATAACATTACGCTAAGATAAATAGGAGAGAGAAGCAGCAATATAAATTAGTACGAAAACGGCAAAATTTAAAGCTTTCCTTACGTGCGTTGGGTAAACAGTAATAGTTATTCGAAAATCATGCATTACAAAATTGTTTCCCTAAAAGTTCTAAATAAAAGTCTATGATATGTCTAGCTTTTAAGGTTAACCCACTTTAACCATTTGTTATGGTTATTATAACACTATATTAGTGGTTTAATCTTTCCACACGGGCGAAGGCGCTAGCGATTGCTAGTTTTATATAATTTATAATTTTCAAATTAATCCAGATGATTTAATATTGGTGGTTAAACCGCGTGGTGTTTATATTGTGCCGCGCCGGCCGGTGTGGTGGTGAGATGGTGATCCCAATTATAGATAGCGGGCCTGAGCAGGGCCGGGCTATACTCGTAGCTCAGGCCCTCTACTACAATAATTTTACTTATTATAAAACAACGTCCTCAAAAGCTATCTGCCATGTGATCGATTGTTTCAAAATCTGAATGGACTTTTGTACATTACGGTTTTATGTACAATGAATTAGATTTTATGATCGTTAAATAATTATTGTACATATATGTTTTTGATTATTATGATGATTGAGATATATGGAAAAGACCATGTGGTCTTTTGTGGGGCGGCATGTTAAAGTTTGTTGTACCTACGTAGTTTATGCATGATCACTTACAACAGTAATAATAAAATTATTTTCCTATAATCCGCAAAGAAGTAAAATAGAAAATGTATATAATGCTAATCGCATGAAAATGTATATAATATTAATCGCAAAGCTTTGCGATTTTAGTCGTGGAGTCTATCTCCTGATGATGCTTCGGTTGCGGGGCGAAACGATTGTTGAGTTTGTGATAGTGAACGTATATAGTGCTTGTGTATTGTGGTGGCGGTGGTGGAGGTTTGTGCATGTGTTTTTTTACGAATCCTGCATGTATCAGGTATGATAACCGATTGTCCACTTACATTTAGCATTATATACATTTTCTATTTTACTTCATCGCGGATTATAGCAAAATAGTTTTATTATTACTTTTGTATTATGGATCTCCGCAAACGCCTAATTCTATAAATCATGATCACTTACTTATTCAGTTGCTAATAAACGTTAATAAAGTGCACACGTATTTAAATTTCATAATTATACTTACAAGGAAAAGTAGACCTTAAAAACAAACTGTGTTGAAGAGGTCGCGCAGATGTACTCAAAGATGTACTCACGTGTCCCCTATAACAACAGACATACACTTAAGTAATGTAATATAATGATTACTACAAAAAAGTCTGCAACACTATGCCTCTATCTCTTATTGTTAACTGACAATTGCTGTTTTTATTTTTAAATTATTATTATACTAAGGTTCGAATAAGACGTGAGTGTAGCCGGTTTCTATACATTAACTGTGCTGTTTTTATTTTCAAATTTTCAATCAAAAATATAAAAATTATGCTATTTACGAGACTGTTTTCTTCTTTTTAATATCAATCCTTATTTAAATAAATGCGTTAGTTTTGCTATTTAATATAGATCACAATTATCCTTTACACCATATAATTCAAATAAATACTTTAAAAATTTACACGCGTGCAAAGCCGCCGCATCAACTAGTATATCTATATATTAATCGATATAAGATTCAAATCGATATAAGTTAATAGAAAAAAGTAGTAGCACATAGTAGATTTTCGTGTTAAAATAGTACGAGTTACGCAAATATTGTTTTATTCCTATTACTAAAGGAATAAAGGCCATTTCATCTATATCGCCCCGAATGGGCAATAAACAACTTAAAGTCTCAATGTTTCTTAAATTTAAACACAATATTGATGATATTTTAACATTTCAGTTGACGCGCACGAAGTTACTTGTACGGATGTTGTGAATAAATAATATTAAATAAACCAAAGTCAAATTCTAATTCAATCAATGGGTAAACACTTATCGTATTGTTGTTTATCAGATAAACAAATAACACTCAAGTTATTTTTCCTAGCACGTTTATTTAATTCACCCGTCACTTCCCCACTGTAATGTACTACGAAGTGCATTCACAGTTTAACGAACAAGCTTCCGAAAACACTCGCGAGCTTCACGACAGCGAAATAATGAATTTAAAAACACAAATATACAGTGGAGTGCTCTTGTCTGTCCGTCCTCACGACACGGCCCGAGTCGGGAGGACTCACTTGTCACTTTATATAAATATCTTATCGGAACCTATAAGATTTGACCAATGATTAATGATTAATAAGCAAACCTCTAAGCAGAATCAAACACTGCATTGCGTGCATTGGTTTGAGGTATTTATTACCTTTAACGAAAAATTTATCTTAATCATCATCTTCCTGCCCTTATCCCACTCTAAGTGGGGTCGGCACAACATGTTATAAACATGCTGCTGTCACACCTGGGTTAGAAATGAAGGTGGTACTATTCTATTCAGCCGGATACCACACGACGTGAAAAATTCATCTTAATATAAAATCATAAATATCCAACTCTTACACGCTAGTATTACACTCGTGTATCGGCAAGAATTTTATCTGTATTGTATACGAATGCAGTCTGTCGATCTGTCTGTTACACTTTCAATGGTTAATTTTCTGGAATATTGATGATATTTGGCACAATTGAAACTTATATACCGGGCTAATATAAAAATTATTTTTTCTAATGACAACTGGAAAAACACATATAATAGAGGGTATTTTAAGAACTAAGTTATCGCGAAGTTAGTGCTACAACTTGATCTAAATAAAATTGACACGTGACAGAGGAACCCTAACCTTTCCGCCACCTGGAAGGGCAATTAACGTTAATTACGTTTAATTATATTGACATGTTTATACGTTTTGTATATTTGTCCACCGCTAAAGTAGGTAAGTAGTAAATGAAATTAAACGCAGAAATGTGAGCATGCTTTCTACTTCATCATATATAAATAAGTATCACGATCCAAGACCTATTTGCTCCTTTTTTAAGCCCGTGCCTACGTTAAGTGTTTTGTGATCATCCATTTATTTTGGTTAAGGATAATATCGTGTGCAGGCATATTTAAGAAAGTGTCCGCAGATGTAAGCAAGTGTCCAAAGTCGATCCGCATTGGAGCAGCGTGGTAGGTCTTAGCTCCAATCCTTCTCTCCAAAAACGGAGAGAGGAGGAGGCCTATGCCCAGCAGTGGGATTGTAGCGGGCCGTCACTTTCCTTTTTTTATTCCCTACACATCGGGGTAACATATAGACCATAGATTGATCTATATTTGTAAACTACCAATTTGCTTTGGAGCAGATCGGTCATTCTAAGCTCCAAGCCTTATCTCCCAAAAAGAAGGGTCTAAACAACAGTGAGATAGTACTAGACTGGTCAAAAAGAAACATTCTCTTCAAGTTTTTTGTTATAGCTTCTTGGCGATGCGTTAACGCCGCAGACTGTTGGTAAGTATCACGCACTCTCAGCCGGCCGTCGCTTTGGCCCCATTGAAGAATGATTACACGGGACTAAATAAAGTTTCCAAAAGCCATTACACGAGTTTAATGAAACGTGCCCTCGGCCGGCCTCCGCCGGGCCTCCCGCGAGGCCGGTAGCGTCCGCCGCCCCGGCTCGCGTTACGGCTCTAAAAACTAAATTAAATTACGTGCCGCGCAAAAAGTGCCCCGGGACGAATCGACTACAAAGGTGTGATGATTCGAAACTATTTCAGCTTAACCTATTACCATTTTGTTCTATTTTTAGCTATAAAAACACTTCATTGTCAAGGTTGAATTTCTAATTCTGGGCGTCTTTGTTAAGAAATCACTACAAAATGTATCGAAGATTTAATAAATCTTTTTAGATTGTTTTTAGGAGATTTCGATCGTATTAGTCATGTTAGCGAAAAGTGTCCTATATGGACATATAAAGCACTAAACTTCGGAAAATATTCAATTATAAAATGTATCTTAATCTGACGTAAGTAATATCAGTATATAACGTATGTAAGTATGTATGTTTAATTGTTCAATGTTCAATTTACTATAAGTCTGTTTAGAATTAGAGCTAAGTTAAACAGTAAAATACGGACGGACAGACAAACTTTCGCATTTATAACATTAGTAATTACATATATAAGATACGTAATGTTTTTTTATAAGTTTAATATTCTAAACAAGTGATATGAATTTTCATGTTGGTTATATAAGTTGACCATTCAAAAGCACATGTTTACAAGTTTACTTGAATAAGGAATATTTAGAATTTGAATGTTAACTTAATAAGTCTTTCTTTCAAAATTTCAAAAACGATTAATTGGTATCAATACGGCAATGGCAAGCAACAACATAATTTGAAGAACATTCTGCATATCTCTGGACAATTTGTAGAATGTAACAACCAGCTTACATTTGACGAGCGTGGTGGGAACATGTCGTTAGCGGCCAGATTTAACAGTCTGCATTACGTCGACAACAATTGGCACAAACATCCGAACGACACAATTAAAACATGCGGCAAGAAGTATAATGTTTCCATTTAGTTAGAATGTGTTGCCATATTCAGAGGCTGCATTATATCCTCACACAATTACTTTCATTGTTGTACCTTATTATATATAGTTTTCTGGGAACGTTATAGACAATTCAACGATGAAAAACATTCACGACACAATGTCGCATCGTCCTCGTTAAGATCTAGAAGAAGAGGAAAGAATAAACATAGTGATCTGTTATCTATGTTTCTTTGTTCCTCTTCATTAGTGTGGTCGTCTAACCACACTAATGCAACAATAGATAACGGTTACTATAGTTGTAAATTAATTAATTTTCTAGTATGAAAGTCCCATTAATTCCTGAAAGAATTTGTATTACGACACGACGCGGATCTCGTACATCTATTTTGATTCCGTTGTAGGGTATTTTATGCAAAAAAAAACCTGTGCCGTCCGCGATGCGCGGAGCACCCTCTGCACATAAATATACAATAATAATGATGTTTTGTACCTGTCAGTTAGTGCTGCTTTTAGTGTCCTGATTTAACCGGATCTTCTTTTGGCACTTCACAATCACTGCACTTGTACGTGGTGTGTGTGAGTGTATAATGTCCGAAATTCCCTGCGAGAGAAGTTTAAGGAAATAGGTATTCTTACATTTGCCTCACAGTATATTTTAAGTAATTTAATTTTTGTATATAATAATATAAAGAATTATAAAACAATAGGCGATGTATATAATAGACAAAGTAGGAACCGACATAACCTTGCGGCCCCTGCTTTGCGCCTTGAAAAAGTACGTAAGTCGTTTATGGGTTTGGGTATAAGATTCTATAATAAAATTCCACAATCAATTTTAACTTTGCCATTATAGCAGTTTAAAAACACTATTAAGGAGAGGCTGATACAGAAAGCCTACTATACTGTTGAGGATTATTTAGACGATAAAAATGCGTGGATATAAATATTGTTCGACCCTGTACAAGATAGAAACATTAGATGTAACTAGCATTAAGAATTGTATTTTTTAAAAAGAGCAACCGCCGAGTTTCTTGCTGTCTCTTCTCGGTAGGAATAGCTTTCCGAACCAGCAGTAGAGTTGACGATTCAAAAGCACTTGTTTACAAGTTTATTTGAATAAAGAATATTTTGAATTTGAATTTGAAAAAATATACAATATCCCAAAACTAATTTCACAACTTTATCTAAGCTATTTAGAACAAACTTCGCGACAACAACTTGCGCACCCGCAGCCAAACCGTGAACGTCGACTCGACACTCCTACCAAAACAGTGCCGCCAACTATAAACCAGTATGGCAATTATAAATATCGAACAAATCCTATGCACTAATTTGGTATTATATCCCTGAACACGTTACAGTTTTCATTTAGATTAAGAGTGTAAGAATACTCTTAATATTTTGAGTTCATCGCGAGCAAACCGACAGAGAGACAAAAGCGGAGAGCTTTGTTTATAAAGACTTTGTTTTTATTCAACTTGCAATGTAAGTGAAGGTGGAATACCTTACATGTTAAAGACTTACTTGCCAGTGTTCGATTAAGCTGAACTTTACATACTGGTTCAGTCCCGATGACAATGCATGTTTATGATAAGCATGACCTGATGCTGCCAGGATTGGCTCCAGTCGAGAGAAAACCTCAACGGTTAAGAGTAGGGACATGAAATTTTGATAAAAGCTTTTTTAATTGAACTGTAAAATATATAGTGATGAAAACCATTAAAACAAATGGAGAATCCTAAATGAGAATTCCGCGCTATATTCACTGCCCCACAATGACTTCATGTTTTGGTATCGTAACTTAATTGATGTTAAATATGGGTGAATTTAATTGATGTCGAGTATGGGTGCATTTAATTGATGTTAAATATGGGTGCATTCAAATAACATTATGTTAATAGTGGCCGCGTGCCGCCGACGGCCGACCACCGGCGCGGCATTCTCTACACCTATGGAATAACTGGCCAGCACTGATCATGGTAACTTTAATTTGGATTTATGTGCTCCACTGGCTACATACTTTGCGTGGAATTAAATTAACGCACTTACGTTTTAGTGTTGTTTTGTGGGTGGAGTAATTATATCAGTGGTATTGTTTACACAAGTTTATGTCATTACTTTGGTTATGAGTTCCTGAAGAGGATACAAAATATATTAATTTATGGTATGCTTGAAGATGAGTGGGCCGGTAAATTTCTGTCTTACATGTTATTGATGTCAGTACTGTTGCGAACTTGTGTGAACTTTATATAAACATTACATGTTGCTAGCTCTAGGTGTATGATACCTGGTACCTGAATGGTGATGTTATTAATCTTGTTAACGCCTTAGGTATACAGTTTTGTCGTGAGTTGATAAAGACCTCTACTGTACTAGGTGCAAATATTGTTTTGTATGTTTTCTATCAGTATACCTATACCAGACCATATTTAGTGGTTTATGCCAATCCTATCTATGTACATAATGTTATTTCAACCAAATAACTGTTGAGCTTCTTGTCAGTTCTTTGCGATGGACGATAGCGTCCCAAATTTTATTGTATTCGTTCTGTCGTTTCTTTCCAAAAAAATTTAAAACCAACTACTTTTCGTATTTTATAATACGAAAAGTTGGTTTTAAGTAATTTATTTTTATTATCTCACTCTCATCTCACTACCTTAAAATTAATTGAGATTTTCTGGTCGATTTCCGTTGAGGTTATTAAGTATAGATGTACACTGTCTTGAATTTTGATTATCATCCATTTTATATTATTAAGGGTAAGTCGTCAAAGCTATAATTAATTTAGCTTTATTGTAATTAAAATTGGCTCTTTCATGTAAAACAATTTAAATTATTCATCTTATAAATACAGTTATACACATTATACTCGTAACTACTGAAGCAATAGTGATCACTACATCATCGGACAATCTCACTGATACATATTGTAATTTTTTTTAATGTTTTCTTACTCAAATATAACGTATATTTGAGTAAGTAAAATAAAGCTTTATTATCGGTATTATTATTTAGTCCTCAGTCCTTCACAAACGATTTCCAGGCTCAGTCACAATTTAGAAAGTCGGTACGTGCACACCATGTAAACTGTATCATAAATTTATTTCTATAAAATATAATCATAACAATTCCCACACACTATTTCATTTAGATTCAATGACGATATGGTAATGAGGGTCACAGGTTGGATAAACATGTCTCGCTGCATTACAATGCTTCCAAAAACTCTCTAAAGATTAAGTTGCGAGACAAATACATTATTTTTTAAACATCAAGATACTAGAGGATACCAAGGGTCTTTAGTAAATCGTATTAAGAGAACATAATAATAAAAAAATATCATAATTCACAATTAAATTGTGAATTTATAAACGTAGTTATAATCATAAACGTTCATCATTTAAATTAGGAATACGCCGTGTGGTATCCGGCTGAATAGAACAGTACCACACTCATTTCTTACCGAGGTGTCGTAAAAGGCGACTAAGGTACGTAAACCCGCAGTGTGGTATCCGGCTGAGTAGAATAGACTAACCTCATTTCTTACCGAGGTGTCGTTAAAGGCGACTAAAGTAAGTTGACCCACCGTGTGGTATCCGGTTTAGTAGAATAGACCACCCTCTTTCTAACCGAGGTGTCGTAAAATACTACAGAGGTGAGTTGACTGACGTCAGGAGGCCGGTCGTAAAAACGCAGCCAAATCACGTGACAGCATGTTTATAACATGTTGTGCCGACCCCACTTAGAGTGGGATAAGGGCAGGAAGAAGATGATGAATCAGGAATTCCATAATCGGCGACGTGTTAAAAATATTTTGTCGCATGCCACTGATTTATGAATTTACCTAAAGCATTCGCCGTTATCCAAAAAAGGCGCAATATGCGGCTATTAGTAAAGAAAGTAATATTCTCAATCCGAAGATATAAACAACGATTGTCTACAGCAAACATGTAACGAGCCGCTGGTACCATCCGACGGTCAAGTTAACTGAGACAACTAATTGAATGCAACATTAACTGAGATTAGAGCGCTCACATCCCGCCGCAGCGCGACACTTGCGAGCGCTCCGTGTGACGCACGCGGCGCGCCGCCAGTTTGAAATAACATTAACTTGATATACGAATGAAAATATTTAAAACTTCAGTTTGTAATTAATATAATGGTCTATACAATTTGTAATAATTTGACAAGGGTACGGCCACATGTATGTGGTTCACGATTACCAGAACATTTTCTTTATATTATTTGAGAAACAAAAGGTATATAGCTTCATACAAAGATTTATCCTCAGTTTATAGAATGTAGGACTAGTAATATCCCGTGGTTTCACCCGCGTACATACCAATCTCATGGCAGTAGAAAGTCTACTGAGTCGGACTACAGATTTATTTTTGTTAAATATATCATCAATAATTTCCTCAGCGCTTGCGATGACAGATTTTTATAACTAATTTTTTTACATTATTACATTTTTATTATGGATCCCTATTTTTTTATATATATAGCCTTTGTTCCTCAGTGAAGACGCAGCTTTCCAATGGTGAAAGAACTTTTGAAATTGATCCAGTAGTTTTTGTGTAAAAACATTACAAACATACATACAAATTTTTCCTCTTTATGATATTAGTATAGATGCATTACTTTGCGGAGGTTCATAATACGATAGTATAATGTTTTTAGTATTGTGTTAATTACTTATTATTATTATCAAGGACTTTTTGTAGCGCTATAAAAGCGAAATAAACGCAATAAAAATCTTAATGTAGTATCTCAAATCTATATGATAGCATTTTCGAAGACTTCTCCGAGGCGGCTTGAGTTTTTCGAAAATTTGAACAATTATTGTCATCCGCTGTGTGTTATCCAGTAGAATAGACCACCTTCATTTCTTTCCAAGTCGTGAAATATGAGTAAGGTAAGTTGACGACAGGCAGGCAGCCGGTTGTAAAATACATAGCCAAATCATGTGACAATACGTTTGTGCTGACTCCACTTAGAGTGGCATAAGGTTAAGAGAATGATGATTAAACAATATTGACATATTAAAAAAATGTATTTTAAAGCACGAATAGACAGAAAGACAGCGGTTGCAGCGGGAACTTTGTCTACTATGTAAGGATATTTATTATTTCCCTCACGTTCTTTGTTATTACCAACATATTTAAATATCAGAAAAGACAATTATTTTCTATCTGATGTTATCAATCGTAGGTTTACGTCGTATAATTATCAAAACAATAACTCACTTGATTATAAATGATTACAGAGTGTGGCCGAGATCACTTGTGATTAGATGTTTGCAATGTATATTTACTGAAGCAGAAGGAGAATAATAAGGGTGAACCAATACTTAATAACGTGACTTTGTAACCATAACAATTATCATTTTAAAACTTTTCAACCTTCAGGAGCTAGTCTACGCAGTGCTCCAAAAGGTTATTACCTAGCAATCATATCTTGAGTCTCTTTGTTGTAAATATTTTTCCTACTTTCTGATCATCATCATCCTCCTGCCCTTATCCTATAAGTGGGGTCGGCACAACATGTTATAAACATGCTGTCACATGATTTGGCTGCGTTTTTACGACCGGCCGCCTGCCTGACGTCAACTTACCTCGGTAAGAAAGAGGGTGGTCTATTCTACTAAACCGGATACCACACGGTGTGTCAACCTACCTTAGTCGCCTTTTACGACACCTCGGTCAGAAATGAGGGTGGTACTATTCTATTCAGCCGGATACCACACGGCGTTTTCCTACTTTTTTCTAATATTTCAGGATGGTAGCACATAAGAATTGAACTGACCAAATTTTTGGATAAATAGATGAGACCTATATTAAAATGTAATATTTCAAATCCACTAATATTATCGTTGTGCAACAAATGTGTTCGGTATTTGAGCGCAGTTACACTGTGTAAGGTATCCCCGAGTATATAATCAGAGTGATTTACATCTACAAATTATTTGGTTTGTACTTGTAGATGTAAATCACTCAATTTCCTCATCAAATTGTATGTAACGTCCATAAACTGCACTTGTGAGTCGTCGCCGAGCTTTACCAAGTGGCGTTGTTTCTCTAATGTAACACACTAAACTCATTTTTGAGGATACGTCCCAATATTTAAATTTCGGTGTAGAAAAATGAAAAGGAGACCTCTTACAGTTCTAAAGCTGACAGAAACTCTCGCTTCTTTTGAAAAGTAAGATTACAGGATTCACTATATATAGGCTCATGATATTTTCTTTCATCGAAAAGTACCTGATAATAAGATTTTAAAAGTTACTCGATGACATCTGCTCCTAGGTGGTTGTGAGAGGTATGAGGTCAGTATTAAAATCGACCTGATTAATGAAACTTGGATATACGTCTTCTTTGCAAAAAGTATAGAAATTTTGTGCAGAGTATTTAAGCACACCTGGAACAATAAATCTATTTTTGCTGATCCAACTAACAATTACATATGACAATATTGTAAACGGTCAAAATTAATTAACATTAAAATCTGTATTAACGTAAGGGAAAATCGTACTAAATAGCAAAATTTTAATTTCTACTGCTTCTAACCTTGACAGGAGGATAAGGCACTAGTGATATTGCATCAATATATCGGCACAAATGGTTATAACATCATTTACTAGCTCCATAAACTTGTAAACACTCCAAGCGGGTCGACGTTGTCAATTAATGGGACAGACTAACAATGGATGTGCTGTTAAACGGTAGAAGAAATACTCATATACCAATCTCTCTCTGAGATAAGTCTACGTACTTTCTTTACGTATACATATAAATAGACATGAATATTTAATTGTTACTCCAGCTGTTATATTATTTCGAGGAGTCTCGTTGTTAATTTCAGCATATTGGCCACCTCACAATTCACACGTCGCGATCGGCCCGCGGCTAACGATCCATCACACCGACGACACGAGCATTATCTCTGACAAGCAAATTTGCATTGTTGCACGGTCTATTGAATACAGGTGAGAAACTGATGCTATTTGAGCAACGCTAAAACAGATAAGAGTTATAGATACACTTCTATATCATTACCAACATAAATATGTGATTTTATCACGGAGCGAGCACCGAGTTTATTTCACAATAAAAGATACTATCTCATTAGAATAACATTAAAAAACAACTTCACGAGTCACTAAATGCCATTTACGTCTCCAGACCTCTTATTACGGTTAAAAGGTGTAATAAAATAGCAATAAACTGAGCAATTGCTCACTCTGATGCCCGAGGATAGACGCGGACCTCAACATTACAGCGTACGTAAGCAAACAGATGGAATCTCAGCGGGCACAGAAGCGCACCCCGAGGGAGCCCACTGTTAACGCGCGCCCGCCTTCTCGGACCCGCTCATAAGCCTGCAGGCACTTCGGTAATCATACGCCCCGTATCCGAGAAAGCTACAATGCTAGTTCGAATATCCATTTAAATATTCAATGCGTTTTATATAGGCTGAAACTCGATCAAACGCTCGATGTAATACGAAATGGACATTGAAAGCAGCGATATTGAATCCGCATGAAGTGTTTCGTGGTAGCGGTAAGTAAAGGATTTTATTAAAGTCATTAGGATGGTAATGAAAGATGTCCCGGGGCCGGCGACACTTTATGAAGACGTTGTTCACGCTAATGAGATTATAAAATTGTTCGTGGGAAGTCCGTGCACACGCGGTCATTATGAACTTTTTTTGAAAAACTATAGCGTATTGCAATAATGTAAATTTCTCACCATCAGATGAGATTGCGGCCAAGTGCAATAAATAATCTCAATACAGATTTGAATAAATATGAGCTTGTATATAATAAATAATATGAAACAAATCTTGTAAATCACTTCAAAGCTAGGTAACATTCAAAATTAATTTAGTATCAAACAAAATTGCGAGCGATTTGTAATTTCGCAAGCACCTGTCTGTAATAGGAGGCGAGCGGGTAATTGCTGTGTCGCAGATTCGATGCCCGTCACGCCCACGCGTTTGGAACTAGCCAAGTCTTGCACCATATTCATAACAAGGAATAAATCAAAATGTCCTATAATCACTCCAAATATTCTGAGCAAACAAAGTCATTCATTTTTCTGTTTAATTATACTCAAGCATTCAATATAAACATGGAGAGAGGAGACCTATGCCCAGCAGTGGGATAGTAACAGGCCGTTACTTACAATATAAACATATTCGTCGCAATTCGACTGACGTCGTCACATCTTGGAGAAGCTTCCATTTTAGGCATTTGTTTAGTTTTTCTTTTTCGTAACAAAATTTAAATGGCGCTGAATAAAGAGTTCACAAGCGTATGTGTGTGTGTTTTTGTGTGTAACAAACACGCATGCAAATGAATTTTTTCCATTTCATCATAATATTTAATTCACGTATAGGTAAACAATACTGGTAGGATAACTTGACGTTAAATTATAATAATGAGTAATTTCATCATTTCCATAACGAACCACGAGATGGGCCGTGCTATTGGGAATTACACGACCGTTAGACGTTAATATTATTGCAATAACCGAGCACGAGATTAAACTATAATGCCATCGAGTTCGCCGGAAATGAAATTAACGAAGACGTGGCTGAATTGCAATATCGCGATATATATCGGTACGGTATAATGTGGACTTGTTTGATTGAGAAATAGCGGTACAAGAAAGCCATATGGGTTTTTCGTTCAAGGTTCTATTGGTCTAAAATAACAAAATATATAATTAACTAGCAGTACGTGCAGCTTCGGTCGCGACAATAAACGTTTAAGCACCCTCAATAATGCAATATGTGTTTTTGTTTCTGGAAAAAACAGGGGAATTTTGTAACCTGCAACCTAGTTCTTTAACTATTTCTTTCGAATCCTTACTTAAAGATAGCTGAGGTACGCCAAAACCCATTTTTAACAGTAGTTTCCAGTTTTCCATCTCCGTTAGATTGATTAGTCAAAATACAGGCGTCAAATACCGACTATAAAAAAAAAACATATAGTCAGTTCGAAAAACTAGAATTGTCCGGCTTGTTGAACCGGTTAGTAGTAAGTGATAATAGTAAAATTAAAAGCACATCAAATAAACAAAGTGGAAGTGAAAGTAGCCCAAAGCCCATGTGAGTAATGCTTTGAAAGTGTTTGGAGGCGAGCGATAGCGTCGTAAACAACGGGCCGCAACTAATATGTAATTTGCACAAATCACATCCGTCCGTCAGTCGCCAATTAACCAAACCCACGTACTTGGGACTAACGAAATAAGGCATGCCCGCGACTTGGTTTATTTAAGTAAGAATACGTATTATAAGACATCGAAAACTCAGTATTAAGTAACCGAATTCAAAATCAAGCTTACTTGAGTGACATACATTGTAATATTTATTAAAATGGTATCTATGACATTACGTTACAAACTATTAAAAAACTAGTGTGTGTGTGTTGTAGTGTGTGAAGAGCAAGACTCTTCCAACTTATGGGTCTCTTTAACACACGAGTTTTGTTGTCGCTGCGCTACGCTACATTGAAATTTGGCACAAAACAACTTTTTTGAATTACGTCACTTTAACAATAAGCGTACAAAATATTTTCATGTTCCTAATGAATTAAAAAAAGATTTTTATCCTATATGATAAACCGATTATTATCTTCAATTGTACTTAATTGCTAATTGCTTACTACATTAAAATTGCTCTGACAAATTAGCCATGAAAACAACGCAAACAGATATACTTTCGCTTTTATAAAATTAATATTTTTGCAATCAGGAAATATAATTCTTCAACTGACTTTAACGATATACTAAATTGCTCAACATCCTGCTGATCGCTCTACCAGTTTCTGTTGATGTTTTGTTTGTAATAACGCGGCCAACAAAATGATTTAACCGCAAACAATATGAGAGGACGCTTAATATATTAGAAAATTCAACTTTCGCTTTTAAACACTCTTAATTACGTACTATATGTGTTTCCAGCTCCCGAAAAAAAATTAAATGTTTTCCAGCTAATATATTAGCACGGTATATAAATTAACAAAGATACATAGCCATATAAAGGTACTAATTGTATCCGAAACTTCGTTTGTGCCAACTTAAGCGCTTAAGCTCCCTCAAACGTAATTTTTTTCATCCTATATTTTATCTCATTAAGCTTTGCCCTTTGACCCTGCCTTAAGCTCCACGGGTCGTGGGTTCGATTTCCGCCGAGGGCCAATATTTTCTATAAATGAATTTGTTGGTCTTCAAGTCTGTGTATATATTTATATTAAGTATGTATTTAAAAATTATATAAGTATATATTCACCAGTTGTCTGTCTACCATAATAACATATACATATTATGTTACTTACTTTGGGGACGGACGACTGTGCGTGTAAGTGTCCCATATATTTATTTATTTTTGATTGGTCCAAATTTCATCTATTGATCTAAATCCCTTTCATGTTTTGCTCTCTATAGTGAAATTTTTTCCTATCGTCTACACCATAACACTGAAAACAGGACGCACCTTCCACTATCCCCATTCCTACATCTACATCATCATCACCAGTTCCCATGAGCCAAGCTGGTCTCCTAAAGATGACAACATAAATGAACTCGATCTCATTGCTACTCAGCGCACAAACCTCGCTCGTCCAGATAACGCCGTTTGGTAAATCCACCGCTACATCCCGACCTGTCCTGAATCTGTAATGCTCAGATGTTTTCACCACTGTTGAGATAAACCGTTGTCGAGATATGATCGATGCGGTGCGCTCGGAATTTCAATATAGCATTGTTTACGTGTGCGCGGTTAACCCTTGACCCGTTAAGCGCGGTGCAGACGGAGACAGGACCGGGCGCGGACCGGACCGGTCCTGTCTCCGTCTGCACTAATAACAAAAAATCAATCATTCTAATCAATCAATCTAATTCTATATATTTAAATTTCTTACTCTTTTTTTACTTGCTTTCTTCACAAGTAATCCGCTGTAGAAATATTGATGTAATTTGAACAATTGAAGCTTACGTAACGGGCCGATATTTATGATATAAACTATTTTCTTCGGAAACAGGAACAGCATATAGTATATATTAGTATTTTGTATATATATTATTATTTTTTCAGCAAGTACGACTAATATTATATCTGTGAAATTTTGGTTTCACGAAAAAGGTTGAAATTCGCATGTGCCTAGTATCGCATCGCCGATTTCTCATGGCACTGAAATTTAAAAAAAATTAAATTTCTTCAATGGTATCCTAATAAAATATAATAACAAAAAAACAAAAAGGTCAAGCAGCGAATACTTCAAAAAAAATTAGTGTCATCATTTATAGTACCAACTTAAGAATATCTATCGCAACAAGCGACACGGAGGCCTTATATATTGTTTTCATCACGATCTTAACTAGTTCACATTTATCATCCGTGTAAGCTACGCTTAAGAGAAATCATCACTAAAAAGCATCCTTAAAGGCTCCTTTTAGGAACATAATGAGCTACTTTGTATTTAGACCTTGTATTATTAATGCAAAATATACGACGGTACAATTTTTATTTTTGTCATCTCATAAGCTACCAAGTTTAATGATTTTTAAAAGAAAATAACCCTTTTGGTTAAATAATTTTACCTGTAACCTTTCAGTAATAAACGTTTGGTTATTAGTTACCTTACTTATAAAAAAAGGTTGGATTTTTTTCCTAGAAAGACCTGAAACCTTTCTCTGTACAAAATTTATGGAAACTTTTAGTTTAACTGTAACTGTGCCACTGATATGCAATATTTCCAACTTTAAATAATACTACAAAACTTTGATATGTCCACATGGTAATGCAATAAAAGCTTTAACTTTGTAGTAACGTAGCGTCAATAGTAATATTAATAGGAAATTATTAGTATTTGCTCACCGTGTCAGGTTAGAGACACATTCTGAGCAACAAATTCAAGTTTTGTGATGGAAAAAACTACTTTCCCATTGGCTGATGAAATGTTCCAGATTTGACTCGGTTAGCAATTCTATGTTAAAATCAGTGAGCTTAAACAAAGCGCAAGTTGGTGTCTTCCATGGTACCTCATACTGCCCTTGCTGCCCTTTAATTACAGAATAAAAAAAACGTATCGTTGTTTACATCAGAGTGAATCAAAATTCAACTAAATCGAAAATTATCGATCGACTTATTATACTACGATTTTGGAGTTAATTCCAGGATTGACTGCCATTAGCAAAAATCTGTATAATAATATCATCAAAATAAAATACTACATTTACAAGACTATAAATTTCCTTAACCAAGTAGAAGCTTCACTAATGTGAGTGCCCGAGTTGAATATGATCTGTGAACCAGCTCCATTATAACTGTAGCAGTCGACAGATTAGGAAGTTTACAGGGAAATAAATTCGGTCATTACCGGCCATGACTTGCTGCCGCGCTGCTAGTGAGGTGCGTTGGGCCGAATTTCTTTCAAATGTCGATATCACCAAAAGTAACTTTTATATGAAATATATAAAAATAGCTAAATGGCTTTTTGATTTCATCGTGTTTCCCTATTCGTTTATTTCACTTTATTGTCTACTTTTAGACACAGGTACTTCTACGACATTTCTTCTTATGTCAGCTTAAATCCAGCCGATCCCCGTAAAGTTTATCTTTCCAATTTGTATCACCACTGCGTCGTATAAAGCGATATTGCTACCAATTTCCATTGAAGCCGGTATTATAGCCATTTTGCTTCGTAAATCCTTGCGCTTAATTGCGACTTCCAAATTAAAATTGACAATCGATCTTGTTGCTACATGTAAAATTATCTTTTTAAATAGCAGATCAATTATAGATCTTTGTCAAATTTGGACCAAAGAATAAGTAATACATCGATACACAATCCGACACCTCTACGGTTCACAATCTGTACGCCTTCGAGAATCCTCTCATTCACCGCCTGTATCCCAATTTTATCGTCAATTACGCGCTCACAAACGGCTGTATCAAAAATTTTTTACCTGTCCAGATAAACCTCTCCAAAACTGGTCGATAAAGCCCATATATTTGTCGCTCATATCGTATAAAGAGCATATTGTATGGAAATATTTATTCTTCAAACGTGCGTGATATCACGTGGGAGGAGCGAGTTGTCGCCACAATTTGAAAATAATGATTCTATTAATCCTGTAAGCCTTATTCCGGCCTTACACCAGGCACTCTGCGGACGACATTATCTAACCCCAAGATTGCTGCGATCTACTCACTGCCATTTATAGCTTCGGAGATGCGTCGACCTCTAGTGACTTTAAAAGCTGTTAGAGCCAGGAATATCTTATCTTCCTTTGTCCGTGATGATACACAAAATACTGATGCTGTGTGTGGAAGGAAGAAACGGCCTACTGGCTCTTCTCGGTAAGAGTACATGTCTAAACCAGCAGAAGAGTTAAAGATTAAAAGCACCGTAACGATTAAATGTAATATTTTGATGGTAGTATGTATGTCTCCGTGGTCAAGCGATTTGCGCGCACCTCGGTCGGTCGGGTCGTCGGCCGCGTTAATTAATGTTAATGGGTTAATTGTGACGAGATCGCTCTGGGAACCGAGAGACGCGCTCGTGACGGGGCCGGTGACGACATGTGCTCGGTATTTAGCGTATTAATTATTTTACCGAAAACATATCCCTTCCTCCTTACAAGAGATAGCGCAGGAGGTAGCCTAACTTGGTTGGACATTGGACGAAATTGTTTGCAGTTTGAAGATCCCATTTGAGCTGCTTTAAGTATTAACTAGAGATTCCCGCGCTGCAAAATCTAAAACGCATATATCACTTTTGGGAGAAGAAAAATGTTTTGTCTTATCGGCACACAGTCACATATTAACTCCATAATACTTTATGACAAAAACTTTTCACACTTTGTCATATTTTCGCGTTAATAACAAAATTTGCCAAGCCTGAAATGTAATTTTAAATATCAAACATAATCAAACTTGGGTATACAAATAGGAATAAGTAACATTTCAGCAAATAAGAGTTTTCTAACTTCCTATTACGAGCTGAACCTGGCTTACCTATGGCTAGGTCTGATATTATTTAATTCCAATTCCAACAGCTTAGGAATAGAAATATAAAAAAAAACTCTTTTTAACTCGCCAACTTAAGTGTAAAATACCCTTAACTATGTATATAGTATATGTTTTTAGTAGAACATTCGTGTTTATTTACAAGCATGTAGGTTAGGTAATGTAGGTTCACATTCGTGAAACTGATTACCATAATCTCAATTCTATAATTAAAACATCATCGGGAGATAAACTTCACGACAAAATGGCAAAACTATAACATAATAGCTGCTATTTTGGAACCGAAATAGCCATGAGATTTAACAGTTTTATGTTTCACTAAGGAATCTGTCAATGGCTGTAATCAAACCTCACTTCTGTTTTAACTGTACACAATTTACTGCGCGTCCAAAAACTTTTGAACATTTCTCTTATCCAACCTCACATGACCACTAAACTTCTAAGAAGAGGCCAAATGCTCAGTGTTAAAATGCCAACAGTATCTTTATGAGGTGTATAATGAGGTGGTAATGGCGTGGCCGGCCGCGGACCAGTTTCTATCGCGTTGGTAAGTAATTAACTGTCATAACCTACCATAGTTATTCAACATACGTGGAAGCACTCGGTTATATGTTGGTTTTTAGTTTTTTTTTGCTGATAACTTTATGTCAATTAAAAGACAAATTTAACGTTTATCGTAACAAATTTCGATAGTGCAAAGTAATCATAATATACTTTTGCTACAATCCGCAATAAAAGAAAATCTATGTATTTATCTGTATTTCAATCAATACTTATATTATAAATTTGAAAGTGCCTCCGTCTGTCTGCCCGTTTGTCTATCTGTCTGTCTTCCTGTCACTTTAACAGCTAATCAACTGCGGCAATATTGATTAAATTTGACAGAACTTAAGCATTTATTCCGGGCTAATATCCGAGCTTATACGATCCAAAAACCAAAATAAATAATTAACTGTTATTTAATAATAATGATGATTTGAACTTTGTCGCGACAACGGCTTGTAACTAAAAAAATATAAATCTACTGACAACTATATACTTAACTTATTTGTTTGTACTTCAAAAAGCAGCAATTACCTATGTTTGTTCTGCGAAATATGAATTTTATGAGCATAATACATTTCAACAACTATTCAAAGATATTTTAAGAGAAGTTCTGTGTATTATCCAGTCAAGTACCTGGTATTGTTGCGGCAACATTAACATCGTACCGATAATGACCGGGCAGCATCCGGGGGCTCGCACAAACTGCATCTCAATGCATTTGCTAACGATCTGTCATATTTACAATGTAATGACAACAGAGTATTCGAATATTTGTGTAAAAGTAATAAATTTATGTCGGGCGAAACGAGAAAGTTCAAATTCACCTATAACAGTGGCTTCCCCTTAAACTTATCGATCGACCTGTTAAAATTATAGGCGTCCCAATACAATCTTAAATAACGTTGACCCTAAGTCTCTTAAGTAAAAAGTCTTCTAAGTAAAGTCTAAAGTAAGTAAAGTCTTCTAAGTTAGTGTGCACTAGCACACAATATCCAGACATCTTCATCTTCTAATTTTAGTAATAATTATTATTGCACCTTTGTTACCTTTTAAGCACGCTGTCTTTTATTACATTTATTAACTTCGAACTTCTCACAACTATCATTTCGTTTGTTATATCTTTTTTTATCGTTAAATTTAAATTCAAATTCAAAATATTCTTTATTCAAATAAACTTGTAAACAAGTGCTTTTGAATAGTCAACTCTACTGCTGGTTCGGAAAGCTGTTCCTACCGAGAAGAGCCAGCAAGAAACTCGGCGGTTGCTCTTTTAAAAATATAATTCTTAATATTATTTACATTAAGTCGTTACTGTCTTGTACAGGTTCAAAGAGAGCTATATCCACACATTCTTATCTTCTAGATAATCTTCAAGAGTATAGTAGGCTTTCTGTATCAGCCTCTTTTTAACAGTGTTTTTAAACTGCGGTAATGGCAGTGCTGAAATTGATTGCGGAATTTTATTATAGAATCTTATACCAAAACCCACAAACGAGTTAGGGTTTTCGTTCAAAATCCTAAATGATACATTGCAATAATCTTAAATCGTTTTGTACAATATGTCGCAATCGCTTACGCGAAGTTGTTTACAGTATCTCTCGCTAGTCCTGGCTCATGCAAATGAGGTTGTCACTTTGGTAATGCTCGTTAACAGATTCATGTAATTGTCTGTATAAACGATCACCACTTACTGTCCGCGAAGCTAAATCATATCAATATATAAACATTTCACCCATATACTACACTAGTAATCGTCAGCGGCTCCGCCCGGAAAGATCAAAACCATAATATAGTATTCAGATAACCATAATAATGGTGAAAGATGGTTAATCTTAAGCTAGACATGCTGTCGAGGATTTTTATTTAGAACTTTTAGGGAGTAACAATTTTGTAGTACATGACTTTTGAATAACTTTTACCGTTTACTTAGCGCACGCATGGAAAGCTTTAATTTGTGGCGTTGTATTTTTTTGTATTGCTGCTCATCTCCTATCCATGCGTGTTCTTATCCTCGATAAATTGACTATCTTACACTCACAGAATTTTTCAAATCGGTCCTGAGATTAACGCGTTCAAACAATTAAACAAACAAACAAACTCTTCAGCTTTATTTGCCCTATTGGAGTATGGTACTCGTAGCGCGCCATATATATTTTTTTTATTTATCAATTTTGCTCTGAGTAATAGATAGACATACAGAAAGAGGTTTTCGCATTTATAATATTTATATGGCCAAAGTTTCAAATTTCCTTCATACAACTCAATACTCGACTTCCATACTCTTATATCTTGTAAAATTTTAAGAGAAGAATGACTAACACGATATGACAAACGCGGTTCGCCGGTCCGCGGATCGCACCGCTTTCCTTTTATTAGGCGAGTTAAAGCTAAGCTTTATATAAATGAAGAAATGTTTGAAGTCGAGAACTCTCCCTTACTACTGATGTTATATTTACCTACTTAACGTCTCCGAGAGAAACTCTGGGCAGATCGTTAATCCGCATAATTTCCGCGGCGCATTCATCGGGCGTCGGTTTCCCGGAGCGCGGCGCGTCGCTATATATCTCTAGTAGACAATATAGCCGCGCGTCGCCGCGGGACGTCGCCTGGCTTTAGATAAACACTGAATAGAATAAATCTGAATTTGAATTAAGCGCGGCTTAACTAAATGCCGCTTGTCGTCGAGGTATTTTGGTTTCCCATGTTAATGTGGCCACAGAGCACTGCTTTGACGTTTCTGAACTCTATTTATCGATAAAGATTCGCTAAATAGATATTAATCTTTGGTTTTGCATGATAATATATAAGAGAACTGACTCTCTGTCTAGGTCTACACTTATATTCTTTTATAGTGACACCTTTTAACTCCGTATATTTAAAGGTGTTGTAATTTGAAAATGATATAGATATTAACATTTAGATTTTTGTACCTTAGAAGGAGATATTATAAGGTATTCAGAAGAGTTAAAAAACAATTTTTTTATATCACCTGTGTTACATTGCTATTGAAAAAAGATTATTATTCTGAAAGTAGTTGCGGAAAACATAGCTATCGTTAGATATTAGCACGTGCTCTCTTTCAGAAGTCATAAGCAAGATACATATGAATGATATCCTAGAAACTGCCCGTACAAACAAGTCCCTACGCGAGCCTACTCTGTGCTTGAAGTGCAAACTTGTAGGAAGCAACCATCTCTCTTCCTTACCGTCAGCCGATGGCCGCTGGACGATTTATGCGATTCGCACCTCTTTCAGCGCGCACATGGATGCTGTCAGCGTCATCTTTATGATATATTGTCGCTATTGAAACTAGTTGTTTCATTCGCAGCGGGCTAGCACGTTTATTGTGACACTGTTATTATTAAACGGATCAAATTGGAAAAACAATAAGAATATATAAGTTTGATATTCTTATAGCACATTTTCACATATCGCACAGATTCGCACATAATATTATAGTACTAAAATTCTTTGGGAAAGCGGGATTTTATTAAGATTACACCAGATGTCAGATGGAAACATTGGTTTTGGTTTTTGTTCTGTTCCTTTAAGATTGAAAACTTAAGTTTATGGTGTATATCCTCTGTTCTTAACCTGACCACTTTTATACTCTAGATGAGAGAGAATTATGAAGTGTTGCTAGCAACAATAAATTAAAACACTAATTAAAAATGTTGCTGTCTACACTATTATATTTCTAGCGAGACTAAAAAGCTGGGCGGGTTAGGATATAATCAATTCGACAGCCGATGGACGTTCGAGGCCCACTTCCGGCAGCTCGCCCCTAGACTAAAGGCGACCGCTGGAGCCCTGAGCAGGCTCCTCCCGAATGTGGGGGGGCCAAATGCAGGCTGCCGGCGCCTTTACGCCGGAGTGGTTCGGTCAATGGCCCTGTACGGTGCTCCCGTATGGGCGGAGCGACTGACCGCCAGGTCTCTGCCTCTTTTGCGTGGGGCGCAGAAGATTTTTGCGGTCAGAATTGTACGGGGCTACCGGACCAACTCCGGCGAGGCGGCCTGCGCCTTGGCCGGGTCCCCTCCATGGGACCTAGAGCCCAAGGTACTTGCTCAGGCCTACCGGCGTAGAGTTGAAACCCGTTCATCGGGGGGAGACTCAGCGCCGGTAGAGGTGGACTGGCGGAGGGCAGCTCAAGAGGAGCTCCTCCGCCAATGGAGGCGGCGGCTGGAATCGCCCAGTGCAGGATTCTGGACGATTTCAGCTATCCAGCCCATTCTCCAGGGCTGGGTCGCCAGGAGGCATGGGGTCCTCACCTTCCGCCTGACACAGGTGCTTACCGGAAATGGTTGCTTCGGGAGGTATCTGTGGCGGGTGGCCCGGTGCGAACCGACCGGTGAGTGCCACGAGTGCGGCGCCGAATTCGACACGGCGCTGCACACGCTCGCGGACTGCCCAGCTTGGGCAGTTCAGCGGGCAGAGCTCGTGGCACAGGTGGGGCACGATCTCTCCTTGCCCACTGTTGTTCGTGCCATGGTGGACAGGGAGGGATCGTGGGCAGCGATGGCCTCCTTCTGCGAGGACGTAATCTCGCGGAAGGAGGCGGCGGGGCGGATCCGGGAAGTCGAGTCCTTGGATCCGATCCGCCGCAGGCGAGCGGGGCGCAGGCGACTCGCCGAAGTCCTTCGCATGCCGCCCTAACGGGGACCTCCGAGCGGTCCGAACGGGGTATCGGACGCTCGCTGGAGTTAGGTCCCCGAGGCGGTCGATGTATCTGGTGCTCCCGATGCATCGATTAGCTGCGGGAGGGGCCACTGTTAAGAGAGGCCCCGAACCGGAGGTGGCGCTCTCCGGGGTACAGAGCTGCTGCTGGCGGGGATGGGGGCAATGTCGGCAATGTCTTCATAGGTACCCTATCCCCGCCACCAGCAGCGCGGTGGAGCACTGTCAGGTTTTTAGTCGGTGAGAGTCCGACATACCCGCCGCTCGTCCCCGTCGGGCGGTGATGACAAATAATGGGTTTTCCTGACATAAAAAAAAAAAAAATAATAATCAATTCGAAAAAATCGAATCTTATCCCCCTCCCCCGTAAGGAGCACCACCCTTACGTCGAAATGGTGATACCACGGTATCACTGCCTATGTATCACTGTCACCACTACTGATTATAATTAAGCTCGTGACGGGATCATGGCTAATTAAAATTGAGAGCCTGTGTCCGATACCACGAGATTAAATAATAACTGAATGAAAGGCGTTTGTTTGATAATTTTATGACAGTTGTGTATTGGAGACACCGCATCGCTATTTCTGCGTGGTATATACTTATTACATATATATTATTACTTAACTATTTATTTTAAGCCAGTTAAATTAAGCACTCGATTGCTCGATATGAAGGTCTGTCTTTTTATTATTATTCTATATTTGTTTTTAAATTTGTTGGTCTTTGAATCTGGGTGTATATAAGTATGTATTTAAAAATTATATAAGTATATATTCACCAGTTGTCTTTGTACCATAACACAAGTATTAAGTTACTTACTTTGGGGGGGGGGGGGGTGCACTATCGTGTGCGTAAATATCCCATATATTTACCTATATTTATTTATTTTTTAATAGACTAATAACGTATTCACACTTAACAATAAAATTTCACATCAAAGAACTAAAAATTAAATTAACATTTAACTAAAAAACAAAAAATTGAAGCCAAAGCAAAATACCACCTGTCTGTCCCACTCTTCACGAAATTCCCAAAAAATACTGAACGATTTCGATTTTCATAGATTTAGACACGACACGAGTAATATAATATGATAGATAGCTTGTTTACTTTGAATCAAAACATATTTTGAAAATATATCTTTAATATTTAAATTAGTTAATCTTATATGTGTATATATATATTTTCTGAATCTTGGAAACGGCTACAACGATTTTCCTGAAATTCAGCGTGTAGGGAGTTTGGGAGAGAAAAATCGATCTAGCTAGGTTTTATTAAAAAAAAATCGTTTTTGGGTATTAAAAAAAATGTAGAATTAAAAGCAAAGAATAATTTTAGTTGTCAAACGTAATGCTGCGATATCCAATGGCCGATCCGGCGGGCCAAAAATATTCAAATCCCGAGTTCGAATGTCAGAAGTCATTGTCGCCTACTTTTTTTTACCCAGGTACTATTTATAAATACATTACTTTAATATTTATTTTTGAATGAAATTAAATACTGTCTTCCCCCTTATAGTTAATCGATATAAACTGTATAGCTATTATAACGGTATTTAAGGGGAAAGTGTGAGCTGCCTGCCGCAAGCTGCTAAAGCCATTCGTCTTGTCACGAGCCCTATTTGGGTGCGCGATATCGTGCCATCGCAGTAACGGGCACATCACTAATGGTGCACTTGTTGTCACCTCACTATCAAGTACGGTAATAACTCATCGTCTTCTGCCCAACAAATCAAATCAAAATAATCTTTATTCCAGATTTTTACAAGCACTTTTGAATCGTCAAGGATCGATTAGATTTAATGAAGCTACAACAATTACTTGAAATCAACTCAGAACAATAAAAGTAACTTTTTTAAGGAAAAAGATATAATTATTTAGAATATTTTACTTTATGCAATACAAGTAATACAATTTTCTTTTATTTCATTTTTACAGGGTTTCATTGTTCGTTATTTTTTACTTCTTAGGCATACTGAATATTTTTCAATTTTCATTCGCGACACGGTCATGCGTTGCCTTACTGTTTTCGACTTTCCTAATATTTTTGCACGCCTTTGCTATAATTTTTTAACCTTTATTAACAATTATACTCCTATTTGTACCAATTAACAAAACCCAAACCAATTCTACATTTAAACCATTATGAATGTATTGGAAAAAACCGCGCGAAAATTAGTTCAATAGTTATTAAGAAAGACAAGTTTAGTTAGTTACAAAATTCGGACAAACTAACCTAAAACCTTCGTGTAAAGGTACATATTTTCAATTTAGCTATTTTATAAACATTTAAATAACAACAAATTGAAAAATAAGTAAATTTAAGTTAATAATAAAGTTAAGTTAAACTTAAGGCTTAAACGTTTTGTCCGACTGTTGACATTTGAAAGTTAATCAAACTATTTAAAAACGATATCTTGCATTACGAAAGGCACTTATAGCTAAAAAAAAAAAGGTTAGTTTAGCACTTTATTTAAAATATTTTTATTTCATCTAACATGTATGCTTTCATAGAATTGCAAATATATATGATACCTAAAATCGCAAAATAGGCTTGTCAATGTACAGTAATGTCTACGCATTTCGCAAGGCGTAAGATTATAGAGCGCGGCCATTAGTTACCCGTCCCGTGTCCGGACAGTCACGACTGTCGCTGCATTATACACTACACTACCCTACACTACACTAAACACCATTCAGCGCCGCACTCGGCCATACATCAACGGACTAAACAGATCGCCGATCGATAGATATTCCAGTGCGCGCGCGCCGATAGCATCGCGACTAGTCGGAATAGGGAATCGCGTGTTTTGACAAACGTCGGCGAGTTAATGGCGGGCTTTATCTTTACTAATATATAAAGCTGAAGAGTTTGTTTGTTTGAATGTTTGAACGCGCTAATATCAGGAACTACTGGACTGATTTGAAAATTTTTTTCAGTGTAAGATAGTCCATTTATTGACGAAGGCTATAGACTATATAACATCACGCTAAGGAGCAGCAATAAAAAATAGTACAAAAACGGCAAAATGTAGAGCGTACCTTGCATGCGCTGAGTAAACGGTAATCTTTATATTTAAATGAGTTAATCTTGTATATATATATATATTTTCGGAATCTCGGAAACGGCTCTAACGATTTTCCTGAAATTCAGCATGTAGAGGGTTTTGGGGGAGAAAAATCGATCTAGCTAGGTTTTATGTAAAAAAAAAACCCGTTTTATCCCTGTTTTTGAGCATTTAAAAAAACTGGAATAGAAACCAACTTGTATTTTCGCCACTAAATGTCATCGTGTGATGGTTAAACGGTATAACTTTAGAACAAGTGTTGATATATAAGCACACCACAGTTTCGAACCCCAGGTGTCTAATAATTTATTTTTTATTCTTTTTTTTATTTATTATTTTTTTTATTATTTATTATAATTTTTTTTATAATATTTGATTTAATTTAAAAATTATTATTGAAGGCCTTTATTTCAACGTACTTAATTCATAATTTATATACGAAATATATAATATAAAAATTTATAAATGTAAAAAGAAGATCCAGATTGAAAAAAGCAAACGTTACAAATTACAGTAGTTAAATTATATTTTTCATGATGTTTTGGTAACAATTAAAGTTATATCTCAAACTCTGTACGACTCTTCCTGACATCTGTTGATGAGTAATAATATTTTTATTTTTATTGGGAGCAACGAACTACTTTACGGCCATTTTTATTATGTACCTGTAATTTTTGTTTAAGAGACAGTACCAGTAGATGGAGTTGTTAAGCAACACTATTGGACTAAGAGCCCGTGAACCCCAGACCTTCGTCATTTTATAAAAACTGTAAGTTTGTCGGTTTTTACCTGATGAACGATGGTAGATTATGAAATTTGGGTCATAGTGACTTTGAGGGATACGCAGTACTCAAGGTTGCAAAATACCGATGGATGCTAAAAATAATAAATTTTCATTCGAGAGTATTATACGCGATTGGATATCCAGCAAATAAAATACATACAAAAACCGGGTCTGCACCAGCAGTTGACAACAGACAAAAAAAGTACATTGACATTTCTTTTATAATAATAACTAGCGGCCTTCCCCTGCTTCGCACGACTATAAAATATATAGCCCATGTCACTCAGTGAAAAAAATGGTTAAAATTGATCCTGTAATTTTGATTTATTCATTACTGCCCGTGGCCCGCAAGCGGTAAATTTGGAGAAAAACACCCCCTATACCAAGAAGATTTCCTGCATTCTTTGGAATATCTAAATTCTTATACTACATATTTACTTATTTATTTTTAATATGATGAGGCTGATGAGGAAACATCATCTTATTAGTATCCAAGTAACATAATATTAAAATCAGCTTTTATACTATGACGTAAATAGAATTCAAACTTCATGAACTTTAAGAGTGTCTGGCAGGGGGTTGCCACTATGCTAAGTTTCTGGCATTAACTGACGTGATTTTTAATATTATTCTAAAGGTAATACCAAAAAATCATACTTTATAATTTGACGAAATTAGATCGGCATTTTGCAACATTGAGTAGCGCGCTACTCAAATATATCTCACAAAGCCACAATGACCAAATTTTCATAATCTGCCATCGTTCTTACCTGTGTTGGGAGCATGCACTGACAAACATTCAGCTTTTATAAAATGACGAAGGTCTGGGGTTCACAGGCTCTCGCTCTATATGCCAATGAGTGATTGTTTTTTATGTTATTGATAAAATATTTGAATTTTTAACTAACCTGTTTACTTAATAATGTCTAAAAGATCTTTGAAAACGACGCTTATAAATACTCGTGACTCGTCTCAAGAATACCAGATATGGTCATTCATTTCTATTCTTTTCTTTTTCATATCTTTAAAAAATTTACCGAGCAAGGCTCGGTCACCCGGTACTAGTTATTAAACAATCATGTATTACAAAATTGTTCCCCTCTAAAAGTTCTAAATAAAAGTCCGTGACATCATATATCTAGCTTTTAAGGTACTTTAACCATTTTTGTGGTTATCAAAATACTATATTACGGTTTTAATCTCGCGAGCGGAGCCGTTGGCGAGTTCTAGTTGCTATTACTGCAACGAGACAAATGTCGCGTTAGAATAGCGACATGTTTATTGGTTATTATTACAAGGGGATTACAATAGCTCTAGATTGAAGCGGATGATCGCGGGATAATTTTGTTTATTGTTAATGAATAACTTTGGAATCATGGCATGAATACACCGTATGGCGACGCAACAATCGCATGAGTTGTTATTTCATCCAATTTTAAATTCTAATTCAAATTCAAAATACTCTTTATCCAAGTGGACTGTTTACAGTACTTTAGAATCGTCAAATGTTTTTAAGAAGCTACCACTGATTCGGCAGTTTGCTCCTACTTAGAAGAACCAGCAAGAAACCCGCCGGCAAATCTTTTAAAAAAATATTACAATTTGATTGATGGTTACAAAATAATCGTTGCTAAATGCGTAGCTAACTGCAGTTAAGATATGTTGCTGTCCCTCAAATAATCCGCAATCGTATAGTAAGCAGTTTAAGTAGCAGTAGGTTAAAAAATTTAATAGTTAAACAGAACTACACCAATTTAGTTATGTAAAACAATGAATGTAACAAAATAGTATTATTCTTTGTATTCAATTCTGGACATAGTGCCTGTTTTATTAAGGCTTTGAAATGCATTTTATCAAAATCAATCGGAAATACATATATCATAAAGTATAGTACCAAAATTTTAAATAAGAGAAGTATTTATTTATATTGTTTTCTGATTAACTTTATCAATCTGGATATATTGTATTTAATTAAAAATAACACAATTATTTAGAGAATATTTCGGTTAAATGAAAAAAGACATGAAAGTGTGTCTCCAGCGGATTGGAGTGATATTGATGAAATTTTGTATGATTGAAGCATTTATACTAAGGTCATTTATAAGGTAACACATTCGACCAAAGAAGAAACCTTAATTAACTCGAAAAGACAATACAAAATTGAAGATATTTTAGCACTAAAGTTCACAATAACAAAGTCGCGGGCACAACTTCTTATATATATATGTATAGCGCCGATTGTCTGTCTGTTAACTTGACCCACTTCTCATAAAGTGAGTATGGCGAACGACTTTAATTGTTCTTAAACGACTTTATAATTTGTCTGTGCTAGTCTAATAGAGAGCCCAGTTAAATCCATTCCTAAGCCATATATAAATATACATTCTTATATTATCATTCGACTGTACGCTTTTATTGATATGGTATTCATAAATGTTTCGAATAGACTAAGAAACAAAAGTCGTTTAAAAAGTCCCTAAAATCTACAAATTTATAAAAACTCGACTAGAAACTCGGGGTTTCTCTTACAAGATGGTCTTAAATATAAGGATAAGCTACAGGCAACAGAAGATGGACCCTGCTTTTGACTGCTGTAGAAAAGAAATGAAAAGTGTTAGAACAACTTTGAAATTTTTTTAAAGTTTACATCCTTATGATATTTTTAAGTACTGAGATCACGAATTGTAGAATATTTTTGTTTTTTTTTATATTGGTAACTTAAGTATGCTGTCCACCACAATTAATGATGATCCTAAAATGTCTGTCGTTTTTGGCAAAAGTCTTTTGAAATTTTTTACCAATTTTTCTCTGTCCACTTTTTCGTTCAGGTAAAAAAAGTATTGAAACCATCTCAATTCTGCATGTCCTTATTTCTTTTCAGATTCAAATTCAATTCATTTCGTTAATTATTTACTTGGTGGGCAATAAACGGTTATTATTAGTATTATATTATAATAAATATACGCCTATTACTAATAAAATTTATGCATTAATTTTGAACGTTAAACAGTATATAATTGTAAACAAATCGTGAAAGCAACAACGTTCGCCTTCTAATTTAAATATACATGGCTGCTAAAACTCACAAAATCAAGTCAATATATTATTAAGTGCATTTATAAATTATCATGAAACGAGAGTTTAGCGCTAAAACGCAATGTTTGTTGACGTTCAGAAGCACGGTGTTTGATGTAAGTTATTACCGGTAGCGACCACAGAGCAGCACAGTGACAAGTGGTTGTGTCCATTCGACTTTACAGTTTACACACCTTATGAAACTCGATGTAAGAATGGCTAACGTTTCGTCGTCTCAAACAACATGTTTCAAATACAAAATATTTAAAATTAATAATTTATAAAAGTAGGCGTTACTTTGCGGAGATCCATATTACAACTGAACTGAACTATGTAATATATTTCATTTTACCAAAGAAACAAGTGTAGTTAAAAAATGTTTTCAAGAAAGCCGTAAAAAAACGAATATCCCTACTGTTAAGCGTTTAACAGTTCCCTTGTCTGGAGCCAATCCTGGCAGTAGCATCATGTCATGCTTATCATAAACGTGTATTGTCATCGGCACAGGAAGTGGGTCAAATTTAACTTGTAAGATTCCACCTTCACATACATACTCGGCAAGTTAAATTAAAGCTTTGAAAAAATGGGTATTTTTTTATATATTTGCCCGTCATTTATATAACCTTCAATTTTAATAAATTTTGACAGAAAGACGGTCTATCACATTTGTATTATATTAAATCAAATGAAATCAAAATAATCTTTATTCAAATAAGCTCTTTCAAGCACTTTTGAATCGTCAAGTATCATTGATTAATGAAGCTACAACTGATTCGGAATGTTGCTCTTACCGAGAAGAACCAAAAACAAACTCGGCGGTCAATCTATTAAAAATTTTCAATTTTACATTATTAAACCGCAGTCCTGTATGAAGCTAAAAGTATTTCTAAATTCAGTCTTTTTTATCATCCAAATAATCTTCAATTTTGTAATATGCTTTACGTATAAGTACATCTCTTATACTTAACTTAAAACTTTCTGTAGACTGGTATGGATAAACCCATGGCTAGTCAGTATCGCACTCCTGGTCGAAGGTTTACTTTCTTTTTTTTAGTGAACTTATCACTTACGATGTATTCCAGGCCGGGCCCCCCTGCACTCTGTAGGAGACGTGATTGGAATACTTCGTAATATTAGCGACGGACTGGTTTCATTTGGTTCAGACTACGAACAATGAACAATAATAATTGGTGTAACAAAGTGCATCCAAATAGTATAATACATTCACAGCAGCGGGTCAATATTCCCATGATTATTGTCTAATTTGTCGTGATGCTCGTCAGCTTTACGAGCGCTCTAATTTCTGCTCAGCCTCCTTTCAACTTGTTCAAGAGAGCGGATAGGGCCTGGACACATCAACCTGGATTTATAATTCTGTAACGACGCAGGATATAGAATCATCCAGAATAGTTGTGGAATGACTTAAGCTCGTTAACGAGTGTATAATCGATTGTATCCTTGGAATAGGGCCTCGCTTTTGTGCCTAAGTTAAGCTATTGCAAACAGTTATGATAGAGGCTGTAATCGTATTGTAAATATTGCCGAGGAATGACTAATTCCTATACTTAATCATTTTATAACTGAAAAAGGCAATAAATGATTGTATCACGTTACAATTGAACTATAACAATTAAAGTTGCTTATTTTTTTTATCGTTAAACTTAGAAAATAGATTTTTAGAGAAGTAAAGAGAAGAAGTAAAAATATATATCGCACGACATCTGTATCGGCTGTGCGTAGCTGGTCGTAATTTAAATCCAAGGTTTCTTATCATCAACATAGTCCTCAACAGTATAATAAGCTTTATGAATCAGTTGCCTTTATAATTGCTTTTTGAACTTGTGTAAATGAAAGTCCAAAATAAATCCTATATGTTGCACCAGAAGTATGAGCATATAGATAAGCTTCATTAGTGCTAAATTTTATCAATATTATTCCAGTGGATTTGCAATGTATAACAGAGAGACGAACTTTCGCATATATAACATTAGCATAATAATAAGTGCGTCTAGATGTGTCGGCGCCTTACCTCTGGCCGCCGAGCGGAGGCCCGCGCGCTGTTATTAGCGGTCATAGAGAGCAGCGGCCGATATGAGGCCGCGATGGATATAATCTGTATAATTTGAGTAATTCGCGAGCCGGCCCCGAGTGGCCCCGACTGGCCCCGACTGGCCCCAATGCACGCCTGGACGTGCGTGTTGCGAAACACACAACTTGTGCGGAGAGAGGATAGGGGAGCTAAGTAAGTAGCGGCCAGTTACTCTCCCATTGCTGGGAATAGGCCTATTCTCTCCGTTTTTGGAGAGAAGGATTGGAGCTACCGCGATGATCCAATACGGATTGGTTAGTTACACATATCCCCAGAATTCTCTAGAGATATGCAGGTTTCCTCACGATGTATTCCTTCACCGAAAAGCGTGTGATAAATTGCAATTATCAATGGTTCATAAATTTCAACAGAAAAACTCATTGGTGTCTGCCCGGGTTGAACCCGTGACGTCCTCGAAAGAGTCGCTGGGCTATCACAGCTGTTGGGGGAATGAGGAAACTAACCTGATCAGTAAAGGTTTCAAATTCAAAATATCCTTTATTCAAATAAACCTTTATGCAACGTCTCTCAAATCGTCAATTCTAGTTCTGATTTGAGGAACAACTTCGACTTTGAAACTCGGCAGTTGCTTATTTAAAAATACAATTATTGTATCCAGTTACAATTCGTCATTACTATCTTGTGAATGGTTGCCAAAAGTCTTCATACAGGGTTGTCATACTCTATAAAAGTTCTTATCGTGTGATATAGTGCTGCCGCCCGGCGCCGTCCGTCTTGGGAACATGTCGCTCTCCTTCATTGCGAAGTGCCACCGTTAGAGCAGTGATGCGACGCACTTTTTGCGAGCGCTCATTGCTTAAATATGAAGGAAACGAGACCGGACGCCGACATGTCATACCGACATGTACCCGTGGGTGTGATATCTCGATTCAATGTAGCGTATAAACAGCTGTAATTATATACTACTGGTATCCGATGGATTATAAATATTGCACTTGTCTATTCGGTCTCGTCTCGGATCTCATGATATTCACCTTACAGTATGTAGTCTCTTTAAGGATAACACAAATTCAACACCAAAACCTAAATATAAACTGAAATAAAAAGGAAAATATCGGCCTGCTACTATCCCACTAATGGGTATAGGCCTTCTCCGTTTTTGGAGAAGAATTGGAGCTAAGACTGACCTCGCTGCACCAATGATTGTAGATGAATGATGAACGAGTTCTTCACGATGTTTTCCTTCACCGCAAAGCGTGTGATAAGTTGTAAATATCAGTTCGAAATATAAGTTAAAATAGAAAAACTCATTGGTTCACTGATTCTATTTGATTATATTTCTGATTATATTTGAGGCTGTTGTTGTCTAAGTTAGCAGTATACTAGCTGTAAAGCTCCAGGAAGTGAGGAGTCAATCACGCGCGGTGATCTCTGCAGCATCCCGGCCCCGGCACTCGGCTCGCCATCTCCCGGCCGATACCATCTGCCATTTTATGTTAATGCCGTGCTGCATGATCGAGATAAATCCTCCGCTTTATTGCCCGCTCGATGAATACATTACTGCTACTAGATGTTTCCACGGTTTCGTTGTACCATATCGCATTACAGCAGTAATGATACAATTATTTTGCTATAATCCGTGTTTGCGGAGTTAGTACAACACAGATTTTTTTGATAAACGCGAATTATCTAAAGTACCTGGTTGACCAAGCTCGGTAATTTTTGACAAAATGAAAAAAAGGTACAAAAAAAAAGAAAAATTAATAGGCTAGGTGGGGCTCGATCCTAGGTATTTTCATTTCTCGAGACCGTCCGTTCCCTGAATAAGCTATGCTGATTTGACAATTGACGACAATAGTGTTTTATAATGCCCAAAAATAGGAAATTTAAGGAAAATCGTTGGAGCCGTTTCCGAGATTCCGAACTATATATCTACAAAAACTGTCTGTCTCTATGTGATCGATTTTCGCAAAATCTATACAATTTGAGAAAAAACTTCTGTCTCTATACTATTGACGGTCCCTTGTTCCCTTTTGATTGTTTTAAAATGTCTCCGCATTTTCTTCTCTAAACAAACTATCCATTATCCAACCCATTCAGAAATAGGAAAATTTAATAAAGTGCATAACTGAAGGTATACGTGAAATTCCATAGAACAAAATAAACATAGAATTATTTTGCCCTAACCCGTTTTGATAACAGCTGAGAATAAAAAAGTAAGTAACGGCCTGTTACTATCCCACTGCTGAGAATAGGCCTCTTCTCTCCGTTTTGGGAGAGAAGGATTGGAGCTAAGACCTACCACGCTGCTCCAATGCGGATTGGCAGGTTACACATACCTCCAGAATTCTCTAGAGATATGCAGGTTTCCTCACGATGTTTTCCTTCACCGAAAAGCGTGTGATAAATTGCAATTATCAATTAGACACATAAGTTTTAAGAGAAAAACTCATTGGTGTCTGCCCGGGTTCGAACCCGTGATCGTCTCTAGAGATTCACACGGTCGCACCGCTGGGCCATCACAATTATTTTGATAACAGCAAAATAATTCTATTATTACTTTTGTAAACTAAAGTGCTATTCTTGAAACAAACCGATTGACAGCTTAATTAAAACTCAAAGAGCTTTCACATTTAATACGGACGCAGTGACACACTTTATCTGATTATTTACTGACAATCGCAAAATGACCCTTTCACAATCGACGCCGGCGTAATATTTACTATTTGCATCCACTCCAAGTCAGATAGAAGCCATTTAACGAGATTAATATAAGCTATCGACTACGGCGCGGAAGTCACGCCGATTAATGCTCTGCTCGGTACAGATTTGTGCTAAATTCACTAGCCAGTTATCCCGGATTGGTCCAAACTTAACAACTATTAACTAGCATAACGAACAATCTGAGAAAGTTGAAACAAAACTGTCTCCATAATACTGAGTTGAACAATAATCTTTTTGTTTCGTTCTTACTTTACCACGAAACGTTGCTCATTTATAATTTCTAAATTAATAAAAAAAAACGTAACCTGTAATCCATAATAACGTTCGAAAATCTGTCAGTCTATCTGTTATGCTTTCAAGGTTTATCCGCCGGAGCTAATTAATAAAATACCCTACAATGATATATCATACAAACTCGGTTTTTATTCCTTGACACACTCATGGGTCCTTTACCATTCGCCTATTTTTTAAATATCTAAAACTGACACCCATTGACAACATTTTATTTCTCATTGTACCTTTATAAAATTCATCCTTATTTTTCGAGATATTTCAGTATACCAATAGGATAAATGGTACACAAGTTTCAATGTGTCCGAAATTGCAAACAGCAAAAATATGTTCCACTGCTTAATGTGACAGAATAATGTTTGATTAAAAAAACTGTTTTTTCTTGATGCCAAACAATGTCATAGGTACATAAATGACTTAGTTGTAATTTAATTTCGTTTCGTTTGATTTAAATCAATAAATAATTTGACGTTGTGTTATCAAAATACTTAAAACTAACTTGTATCACGGACGCTATCTGTGTGCACGATGAATGAGAATAGAGGATTTACAAAAAGAAATGCTGTTACAAGAAATACAACGGCAACTTAACATTATAAACATTCCAACCCACAAACATATCCTTCCACAGTTTATATCTGTACACAAATTAAAGCGGTAACTGTGAATTGGCCCGCGGCCCGCTCCATCGATTAAGATGAAGCAATTAGAAGACGCCCCGAGCGCGGCCGGGTGTGAAGGTTAGCGTAATGAAGTCCTCCGAATAAATCGAATCGCGGTGCGGTGATAATGCAATTTGTAGACCACTTGTGTAATGGCAATATATTGAGACCTATAATCATATAAAAATCGGTAATTTCAGTAAAAAATTGCTTTGAATAAGATTTTTGACGATTTGAGAAAACGATTTTTGACTTATTTTCAAGAAATAATTTTATAATTAGTTTACTATTTCTTCTATTCTTAACAATATTTTTTGAGTATTCCACATCTGTGTCTTGTTAACAAAGAGAGGATAAAATTTCCGAAGACTGCTAAGGGCGGTTCTATGCGTGGCTTGCATGAATCGCAACAAGACAAAGCATAAAAGTTACCACGACTCGATTATGATATAATCCTTCCACACAAACTATTCCCGAAAAAAAGATACTTAGACAAATGTTTCTTATACAAACACTTAAATTAAAACATCAAAAAAACAAATTTTAAGTAACTTTATGTATTGTATGTATGTACAAGGGTGGACTTATTGAATAGTGATATCAGACAACTTTTGTATAGGAAAAGAGCGGGTGTGCAAAAAGTATAACTTGCAAAGCATAATGCGTATCCATGTTACATCATATTAATATTCAATAGGTAATCTTTACCAAGCGCTTTTCATCCTGTCTTGTCTGGCTGTCTCTGAAAACCAATCTACGGGCGGCCAGCAATTCTAGTCACATACTGAGAGTTAAATTAAAAGGGCTATAAAACATGTGTGTAATATGAAACACAAACATCACCGGGCAGTGAATGATGTCGTCAGGGTACAGCACTAAATTACAGTGTAACTGCCACGAGGCGCTGACCAATAACTTACGGTGGAATTTTTATTCAATTTAAAATCCAATAGATATATTTTACGATTGTCCGCAGCGGTCAGGCCGAGTCAATATATGAACTTATCTGTAAGGTGTTAATAATAAAAGAATAAAAACAAGTCCCGGTCGTAAATTACGGTAAGTTATGTCGGAATATCTCCCGTAATATTTATCTTATTTGTAAGTATTTCCATAATTGCCGTGGCCGGGTGCCGCGAGGGCCCCGGACAATTAGTCAGGGAGGTGTTACCGGCCTCCGATAGCGGCACTATATCATGGGTTTGTCGCACCCACTTATCGGTGTTTTATGTTGTCGTGGGTTACGCGGCTCCGGCTGAGGTGAGGGATCGAGAGCTGACGTGCACACCAAAAACGGATTGGAAAATTGTTAGCGCACACTACATACAATAACATGATATAATGGGAATACCACAATTCCCGTTCCGAGATGCACTTCTTTTAAATGAGGAACAAAGACTGCACGCCACTGAAACGTTTTATCAATAGGATGAAATACGACACATTGCTGCCAACATTTCAGTCAAAAGGGCGCGAAACTCTTGTTGCATGAGTGTTGCACTATAAAATACAAAGCGAAAGTCATTGGCGACAACAAAATTCATATCCGGTCCGAGCTTCATCTCTTGCGAGTTTTACAAGTAAGGATTCGTGGGTTGTTTGTATTCATATAATTTTTAGTTAATTAGCAGACCAAAATTATTACTGTGTCGGTACAGATATTATAAAACTAGTGGTATTAAATGTAATCAGATAGATAAATGTTATTATTTCATTCTCTTAAAAATCGAACAGAAGTAAAATATATGTTACTATCTCACTCCTGGGAATAGGCCTCTACTCTCCGTTTTTGGAGAGAAGGATTGGAGTTAAGACCACGCTGCTCCAATGTGGATTTGTAGGTTACACATATCTCTAGAATTCTCTAGAGATATGCAGGTTTCCTCGCGTTGTTTTCCTTCACCGAAAATCGTGTGATAAATGGCAATTATCAATAACACACAAGTTTTTATAGAAAAACTCATTGGTGTCTGCCCTGGTTCAAACCCGTGACCTCCTCGAAATAGTCGCACAATGTTTCTGCTGGGCTACCACAGTGGGGACCAACAGCAATTTTTAACGATTAATTAAATAAATAAATATATATATGGGACACTTACACACACGGTCGTCTGTCCCCACAGTAAGTAATTTTAATACTTGTGTTATGGGTGAGAGACAACTGGTGAATATATACATATATAATTTTTAAATACATACTTAAATACAAATATACACCCAGGCTCGAAGAGCCAACAAATTCTTTTTATAGAAAATGTTGGCCCTCGGCGGGAATCGAACCCGCGACCCGCAGCGCTGAAGGCAGGATCACTACCCACTGCGCCAACGGGCCAGTCAAAATCAAAAAATTGTTAGAAGAATGGAAAGTTTACTAAACTAAATCGCTGACAAAAGCTACTTATAGATCGCTTATCGTTTGAACACCGGAGGTTTATCTAAATGCTCAATCTAAAACTTTAATATTGAATTTCGTACAATAAAATGATGACAAATCGATATCATGACCAAAGATACCGTACCTACAATTTCAATAATCTCAGTGCTTAAGTATCATATCATTATGTTTCCGTTAAAGATGTATATTTGATGACCATATCACCATATCCACTTTCGTCTACATCAAAATGTTTATAGCCGAACGAATGGCGAGTTAACATCGACCATAACATTCATTGTAGAGTTAATAGCCATGGTCGGTCGCAGTGGTTTACCGTATCCAAATAGACTTCTGTCCGTAACAATTTGAGGAGGGGGTCGACGAGACGACCTGCCGACTGACCGCGGTGTTTTTTTTACTCACTGAAGTTTAGTGTGACCAGTAACTTATACGCAACTTATTTCAAGTTATCACCAACTCCGTTTAAAAATTAAAAATTAATAAATCAGATTAAATTAAATAAAAAGATAAAAAATATAAATTTAATATAGAATATTGACACCATGTGCACGGGGATTTTTTTTAATAAAAGCAGATATTTGTTCTGGAATTTTTTTTTTTTTTATGTAAACATCTCATAACTCCTTTGATGGTACATCCTTCGTTTTGTAAGTGATAAATTTTGTTTTTTTTTTATTTTGTTTCGTTTAGTAGATTAGCATTATCAAAATTGGTGTTTCAATTACTTTTGTTTAACGTGACGTCCCTTAACGTGAGCTTTCTGCCAAAATAAAACAAAACGTAAAAATAATATTTTATTACAATCGCTTGACTCAGCTGGCAGTCGAATAGAAAACTTTTAGCTTTTTACATAACTGTACAGTCCTAAGCCGTATTGAACTTTTAGAGTAACCTCAGAAAAGACTCAAGTATGTTTAACCAGGCCACCTCATCTACTTAACGGTACGAGCCGTGTTTATATCTTTTTTTAAACACTCAGCCAGATGTGGGCACTTCACAGGTGGGGCCGCGGCGGAGTGCCGTCCCACGCGCACTCGAGACTGTTCGTCTGTTTGTCACCGCCCGAGAGGCAACAGGACGTCGTCGAAGAGCTGATGTCGAGGACAGTTAACGGGTCGGTTTAACGAGCCGGCGAACAATGGACTTATTGTACAAATAGTGCACCACATGAGGCAGCATTTAGATATACACGATTTTGGGCATACGAAACTCAAAAACTAAAAACTCTCGTTACTGATCAATACATATTTTTAGACGAAATCCGCCGCATCAGTCTGTGTGTTTACAATAAACTGAATAACTATTTGATAGATTTGCATACGGCCTTTATTAATAGATACAATACTTTACAAGAAAGGTTCAAATATATAATTTATAGAATTAGGCGTTACTTTGCGGAGATCCATAATACAAAAGTAATAATAAAATTATTTTGCTATAATCCGCGATGAAGTAAAATAGAAAATATATATAATGCTAAATGTAGAGTGGACAATCGGTTATCATATCTGATACATGCAGGAGTCGTAAAAAACACATGCACAAACCTCCACCACCGCCACCGTGATACACAAGCACTATATACGTTCACTATCACAAACTCAACAATCGTTTCGCCCCGCAAGGATCGTCAGGAGATAGACTCCACGACCAAAATCGCAAAGCGAAGCAATATTTTTTTTTTTTTTTTCGAATATGACTAATGCTGTTAGCCCTAATGGCTTTGACAGCGTCACCGATAAGACGGGCGAGCGCTGAAGCATCGCCGAGAAGAAATGGGTAATACATGCGGGTGCATTACAAGCACCCGCCCTACAGGGGGCGTCGCCTTAAGGGTGTCTCCTGCGAGACCGAACCTCGGCTTAAGGCGGCGCGTTTTTGGAGGGCTGCATCTAATAAATGACTTGGAAGAAGTCTGCGTCACGGCGGCCGCGGCAGAGGGCTGCGGCCGCTTGACACAAGCAAGCGGGGACCTCGTCTTGGCCGGTGAAGACGCTGTTTGTGTAAATGTAGTGTGTGTATCCTGTTGGATGCTGTGATAGCATCGTCGGGGTCGTTGAGGACGCTCTTCGGGCGCCTGTGAATCTTATTGGGGTGCCTGAACACCTTATAGTTGGACGCGGCCACTATAAGGGGGTTTGGGTGGATGGACGCTTTCTCGAAGTAAGTCGTCGAGAATCGTCTGAAAAGATCGGCTATCGTGGGTAGGTCGAGATCTCTATGGAGGTTCACGTTGCGCACGAACCACGGACAGCCAGTGGCTGTACGCATGAATCGATTTTGAAGTGTCTGCAACGGACACAGTCGTGATTTCGGAACGTGCGCGAACGCGACGCTCGCATAGGTCATAATGGGTCTGATGCAAGTTTTGTAAAGTGTCACTTTGTTGCGAAGTGACAATTTACTTGTCTTGCACAGTATCGGATTGAGGCGTCCCATGGCGAACGCTGCCCGGTTACGGACAACACGGATGTGTCGGATGAAGGATAGGGTAGGTTCGAGGATGACACCTAAGTATTTGACTTCCTTTTGCCAATCTATGTATTTGTTGTAAATAGAGACTCTAGGAGGCGTCCGGATGAAGTCCATGGCTCTCCTAGATCTCGCAAAGAACATTGCTGCGCTTTTATCGGGATTTATTTCGATTCTCCACCGGCGGAACCAGCTTCCGAGCTGGTTGGTTGCTCTTTGGAGCCTATCATTTATAGTAATGGGATCTCTACAGGTGGTATAGATTGCGGTATCGTCCGCGAACATGGCTAAGTGGGTGACTGCACTAGTTTTAGTGGAGAATCGTGGGATGTCACTCGTATAGAGCGAGTAGAGGAACGGTGCGAGTACCGAACCTTGGGGGACTCCGGCGCGTAAGGTGCGTCTTGAGGAGAGCGCACCATCAATACGATATCTAAATGAGCGATTAGTAAGATAATCGCGAATGATAAGAACGAATCTATCGGGGATTCCTAGGTTCGCGAGTTTGTATATTAAACCCGCATGCCATACCTTATCGAAGGCTTTGGCGACATCGAAGAAGACAGTACCGGTGTACCGTTTTTTGGCGAAGCCATTGAGGACGGCTTCGGTAAGTCGGTGTACTTGTTGTACCGCGGTGTGTTTGGCGCGGAAGCCGAATTGCTCATCCGGTATGAGCTTCATCGACTCCATGAACGTTTTGAGTCTAGCGAGGATTACTCGCTCGTAGACTTTCCCTAAGCTGTTGAGCAGACTGATGGGTCGATAGCTGCTCGGGAGATTACTGGGTTTTCCCGGTTTACGAATACCTATTACTATTGCTTCCTTCCATTCGTCGGGGAAGGAGCAACCTAACAGGAGGGCATTGAAAATCAATACTAATAGGTTTATGAGTTGGTCGGGGAGGCACTTGAGTGCTTTGTTGGATATGGAGTCGGGGCCTGGGGACTTGCGGGTCTTCAGGTTTTGGATAATGGAACGGACTTCCTCTCCGGTGGTGGGAGTGAGCGGCTCGCTTTCTGGAGCCTTCGCGGATATCCTAGCCGCCGCCATTTCCACTTCCGAGTGGAATTCGGCGTGTTCGGGATGACTGGGGTTATTTGAACATTGTCCCTCAAGACTGTCAGCCAAGCATTCGGCCTTATCGAAGTCGTCAAATGCGACCGGACGGTTTAAACGTATCAATGGAGGTGTAGCTGCACACTGGTCTCCTCTCAGGGATTTCGCCAGTTTCCAGAAAGCCAGGTGACTCGGCGAAATTTTTGAGAGTTTGTTGTCCCAGGCGGACTGACGGTAGAGGCTGAGTTTTTCTCTAGCCTCTCTTTGAAGTCGCCGGAGTGTTCTCCGGTTATCGTCTGTCGGGTATGCGTCATGGGCCCTAGTGGCGGCACGTTTACGTCTAAGTAGGTCGCGCAGGTCGTCCGGTAGTCTCCCACGACCGCGGTCGTCGGGGACTTCCTTGGAGCAACGCTCGAGTGAGTCTGTTATATGTTTCGTAAGGTGGGTAACAGCGAACTTGGCACTATCTACGGAGTCTATCTTGTCAGGAATTTGATCTAGGTGGTCTGAGTTTAGGGACTGGAGTTTCCCGCCTAATTTACTCCAGTCGATTATCGTTTTCGTGGGAGGGGTCGTGGAGGTAGATAACCCTAACTGGATTAGAACCGGACGGTGTTCCGAGTCTAATTCATGCAGGACTTCTATAGAATGTAACTGGAGGGCTACATTTTTGAAAATGTATATATCTAACACATCTGCTCTGTTTGGATCCCCGTTAGGCGGGTATCTGGTGGGCTCGTTAGGGGCTATCACCTCAAAAGCGAGGTTTGGAAGGCCGTTGAGGCCTTGGAGTATTGTGCCGTTCCGGTTGGTTCGGCGAGAGTTCCATTGGCCATGTTTGGAGTTGAAGTCTCCGGCCAGTATTACAGAGTCGCCTAGCGCGAGAAGGGTGCGGACGTCTCTTTCGAGTACCTGTTTGGTCGGACTGAGGTATACTGATGCTAGTATGATCGACTGATGGCCGGTCATACCCACCTGACAGACTGAAGCCTCCATGTTAGTGAGCTTTGGGGAATCAAGGGGGGAGCATAGGAGGGCTCTTTTGTAGTAAATGAGCGTGCCGCCTTTTTTGGATGACAGACGGTCATTTCTAATCAAACTGTAATTCGCAATATTGGGATTGCGAAATTGGGGTTTTAAGAAGGATTCTTGTATTAGAAGAATATCTATATCGTGTGCAACTACGAAATCGCGGACTTCGTCCATGTGTCTGATAAGCCCGTCTGCGTTGTACGTGACGAGCTTGAGGGAGTGGGGCTTGGCCCTACCCAGTGAGGGTTTAAGCTTAAAGCCTAGAGATGGCCTGCACCAAACTAGAGTGTTCGAGCAAGGCCATTAATCTGTTTTGAGGATTACTCCTCAGCTTGTTTGCCAAAATTGACAGCTCCGTAGTGTCAATTTTGGTTACTATATCGCAAACGAGTTTCATGTCGTCCATGAAACTCGTTGCTGGAGGGGCGGCTGCCGCTTTAGGAGCGGCAGCTCTTGTATTGGAGCTCAAGATGGCGGCGGCGGGTTTCGCTACCGTCTCCTGAGCCGGTTTTACTGGCACAGCCGGCTCGGATGCCGGTTTCCTGTGCCAGGGGTTTGAGGTGGGGAGAGGCGCGGGGACGAACCTCTCAGCTGGTTTGGGGGCGGTACGGTCCGCCTTTTTACGGGTGGCCCTTCTGCCCCCTCGTTTTGCCCTAAGCGGGACTTTCGGGCAGCCGCGATAGCTCGCGGGGTGCCCTTGGGTCCTGCAGAGGACACAGCTGGGAGGTTCCTCGGACGGAACCGTTCTGGGGCAATCGGCAGTGCCGTGATCGCCCAGGCACTTGACGCACCTAGGTCGTGCGGTGCAGTTGTGCTGCGAGTGGCCGTAAAGCTGGCAGCGATGGCACTGCCCCATTACCCCACGCGTACGCGGCGTTTCTATACGCAGACCCGACAGTCTGCATATCGTTGTTACGTTGAAGACACGTTTGCCTTCAGGACTGAGGTCGAGGACCGCGAGACAAAGTTCATAAGGAACTTTGGTTCTGTGGTGGTACATACGGTGTACCTGTCTTACGGGAAGTCCCTGGCTGAGGAGGTCCTTCTTGATAAGATCGCAATCTATTTCGACGGGGAGCCCGCGGATGACGACACGAAGTTCGCGCTCGTCTTCTAGGGCGTATGTGTGATAGCCGATCTTTTCGGCATCCAGGAGCGTCGTGAGGCGACGGTGGTCCGCTGAGGACGGACACTGAACCATTATGCCCTGGCTTGTGGACCGGGCAGAAGTAAATGGAATGGACGAGCTGTCCATGCGCGGGATTATGCGATTCCACGCGTCTTTTTCCCTAACAAATAGGGGCGGCACCTTCTCCTTCCTCTCCGTCATAGGTGAGTCCTGTGTGGAGTCGGTCTGTCTGGTAGTCGTGGCCTGTGAGGCAGGCTGGGGTTTGGGGGTGGGGCGCGGGGCAGGTGCACCTGCGTCGTTGGTGGCCCTTTTGGGCGGGACGGTCTTGGGAGCCTTCAGCTTACGCTTCTGGCTCTTGGTTAGGACGGCGGTGAAGCCGTCGTCCTCGTCTGAGGCGGATGACGCCGAAGGGGACGGGGACTGCGAAGCATCGGATGCTTCGGCTTCCTCTCCGGACTCAGAGGGAGTCTCGGATTCCGAGTCGGATGCTTCCTCTACTTCCATGCCAGGAGACACGGAGCGGGAGCGATCTTTGGCCTTTTCCGCAGAGGGGGGAGAAGGTGCTGCCGGGCTGCCACTCTGGCCCTGAGGGGGTGGGAGGGCCTTGGTGAGCTCCACCAAAATGGCGGGGTGGTGCGCCTGGAGGAACGCGAAAATCGCGTCCAGTATCGGTTGCCCCGTGGGGCGCAGGGTGGGGGCCATATTGGCCCGCTAGTGTGGGGGTGGCCTCCCTGCCGGAGGGCAGGGAGGTGTGTACCTAAGAAAAAATCTAGGTCTTAGTCTCTCTCCCTTCGGGGGAAAGAGGTGAGTACCTAAATTAAAAATTAGTGTACTTACGCACGGATGGAACCACCTACGGCAAGTGTTATGCGTGAAGCACCACACTACCTAATCGAAGCACAGTAACTCTAACACAATCCACTTGCACAGGAACGAACAACACTGACAGTCCAGAGTCCTTGGGCACTTTCACAATCTAACGCGGCAGGGGCGTGAGTCAGGCGGGGGGAGCGGCAACCGGATTGCGCTCGACCCAGACATCCGCACGCTACGGCGGCGATCGATGGAATGCGAAGCAATATCCAAATAAGTTTAGTTATATACTAATCGGTTCAACCCCACCCTTTATTTTATTTTGCCTGCAAACAAGTGTAACAAGCTTGAACTAGAAACATTTATTTGCTCATTAATGAGGGTGCCATTGTTATGTTTAATAATCTCAAGGTTTTCCAATAGGCTCAGCTTCAGTCCTTTATTAGAACACGTGTGCAATACTTCGAAACTGTGGTCATTAGGAACTTTATGACCGCTTTCTATCAAATGTTTGGCGAAATGTGAATTTTGTGGTTTATTATTCCTGAAAGCTGCCATATGTTCTTTAAAACGGGTTTCAAAATTACGACCAGTCTGACCCACATATGTATCATTGCATTCAGGACATTTTATTTTATAAACACCACACTTTTTCGCGCTTTCTAATTGATCTTTATTATTGCAAAGAATCTTCTTTAAAGAGTTACTACTTTTAAAACCTAATTTTATATTTGATTTTGATTTAAATATAGTTGAAATTCGTTCTGAAAATGCTCCAAAATAGGTCAGACTGGCTTTGTACTTATTATCTTTGTAATGTGGCAATTGACAAAACATTTGTACGCGGTGTCAAGTGTGGTGTTTATAAAATAAAATGTCCTGAATGCAATGATACACATGTGGGTCAGACTGGTCGTAATTTTGAAACCCGTTTTAAAGAACATATGGCAGCTTTCAGGAATAATAAACCACAAAATTCACATTTCGCCAAACATTTGATAGAAAGCGGTCATAAAGTTCCTAATGACCACAGTTTCGAAGTATTGCACACGTGTTCTAATAAAGGACTGAAGCTGAGCCTATTGGAAAACCTTGAGATTATTAAACATAACAATGGCACCCTCATTAACGAGCAAATAAATGTTTCTAGTTCAAGCTTGTTACACTTGTTTGCAGGCAAAATAAAATAAAGGGTGGGGTTGAACCGATTAGTATATAACTAAACTTATTTGGATATTGCTTCGCTTTGCGATTTTGGTCGTGGAGTCTATCTCCTGACGATCCTTGCGGGGCGAAACGATTGTTGAGTTTGTGATAGTGAACGTATATAGTGCTTGTGTATCACGGTGGCGGTGGTGGAGGTTTGTGCATGTGTTTTTTACGACTCCTGCATGTATCAGGTATGATAACCGATTGTCCACTCTACATTTAGCATTATATATATTTTCTATTTTACTTCATCGCGGATTATAGCAAAATAATTTTATTATTACTTTTGTTCAAATATATACTTAAGTTAGTCGAAGTAAGGTCGGCACAACATACTATAAACATGTTTTCACATGATATGGGTACTTATTTTGCGACCGGCCGCTTGCCTGACATCAACTTACCTTGTCGTATTTTACGACACCTCGGTAAGAAATGAGGGTGGTACTATTCTTTTCAGTCGGATACCACACGGCGATATATAGTTTAGTTAATATTTGAAATATTATCAATTACTCCTTACATTTTATATAACAAAGTCAGGGACTTTCGTCGCGTCTGTCTGTCTGCGAAAACTCCTGAATAGATTATTAAGTTTTCACCGTAGACAGAATGATTCACGAGAAAAGTTTCAGTAATAATATGTAAAGGTCATATGTAAATTAACTTAAATATGATCATAATTGTTAACAACTTGAAAAAATTCAATTTCTGCTCGAGCTTTCATTGAGATTAAGTATGTATGTATTACTAACAAAATATGACTAGAAAGTGGTCGAAATAAATGTATTTTATTTACTAATCCGAAATATCTGCATCCGAAATTTACCCCTTAAAAAAAACGATTGTTAAATTTCAAATTCAATTTCAAAAACTCCATTAACCCTGTGTAGTGAACTATTAATCTCCTACAAACAACCGACAACAAAAACTAACTACAGTGTTTTAAAGTTTAAGCTGGCAATAAACCTATGCGCTGCGAATGACCGCGTCTGACACCGAACCGACTTACCGATAGGAAAGTCGTAAGTTTATTAATCAATCATTGGCGCCGGGTTCGCATACAAATTACACATTTACTGATAATTTGTTAGTTATGTGGACAGACATTAACTACCTTATCAAATATACTCCAACGGAGTTTGTAATTGGTGTGGATAAGAGCGGCTCGCGCTGAATTCAATGTTTTATAAGCCCGAGCTTTGAAATTGAAAAAATTCAGTTCACGATACTAACAAGTCAAGTTAAAAGGCTTTTAACAAAATTTAATGCCTCTACTGTCAATCGTTGAGGAGTACTATCCTTTGGAGCCAATCCTGGCAGCATCAGGTCATGCTTATCATAAACGTGCATTGTCATTGGGACTGGGCCAGTATGTAAAATGTCCCTACTATTAACAGTTGAGCATTCCCTCGTCTGGAGCTAATCCTAGCAGCAGCATCAGATCATACTTATCATAATGATGCATTGTCTTTAGGATTGGACCAGCATAAAATATTTCAGCTCAATTGGACCCCGGGAAGTAGGTCAATTATAACTTGCACGATTCCACCTTCACGTACATACATTGCAAATTGAGTAAAAGCTTTTAAAATTAAGCATTTTTTCAGCTTAGTTTCATATATAATCCGCTGTAGCAATATTGATGAAATTCGATACAACTGAAGCCTACTACCAGTCTAATGTATAGGATAAAAAAAATGAAATTTAAAAACATGGCAGCCGGGATTGCACGCTGCGGTTACGCTCGCTGCACTTTACGTGGCCGCGATTGCAAAATAAAGTTCCTCGACCAATCGAGTTGGTGTTTTTTTAAACAAACATTCGCATTGGTCAGGAATTGGAGTAAAATTTTTTGGGCGTGGTGGTGAAAGAAAAAATACATTTACTGAGTTTTACTAAATAAAATGTTGAATGTGTATTACTCCATTAATTGAGGATATACTGATGTGTGATTTTATATATTACATTTAATACGTAAAATGGCGGCTAGTGCATGGGACTAGCCGCCATTAATAACACAACAACACACAACTGGAAATAATAAAACATAACAATGTTTTCATTACTTTTGATAATTTTTTCATATTTAAATGAGTATGTATGTATATATATTTCATTTCATTTAAAAAAAATGTTGAATTCAAAAGACAATTTTCGCTGTCAAACTTAAAGTCATGGTAGCTAATTTGGGGAACGGGCGGTCTACCGAGGTGATAAGACACTACTTTTTCATTTTTTCTATATATATTTTTTTTAAATTACCCCCCAGGTACTTGTCATTACGCACTAAGTGTAACGCATTAAGTGATCCATATAAAATGGAATGTGGGGTGAGACAAGGTGGGCTGACGTCACCCAAACTGTTCAATGTGTACGTCAACCAACTGATTGAGAGACTTAGCAGAACTGGTGTTGGCTGTTCCATAGACGGTGTTTGTGTGAATAATATCAGTTATGCTGACGATATGGTTCTGCTGAGTCCTTCAGTCAAGGGCCTTAGAAAGCTGTTAGAAATATGTGCAGATTTCGCGGCAGTCAACGGACTTAAATATAACTCTGAAAAGAGTGAGTTCCTAGTGTTCAGAGGAAAAAATAAACCAATCACATTTACACCAAAAATTCAGCTATGTGGAATTCCTCTGACACAAGTGACAAAGTATAGGTACCTCGGTCACGTTGTAACGGACGATTTGGGTGATGATGACGACGTGGAAAGGGAGCGTAGAGCGCTGTCGGTCCGAGGCAATATGTTGGCCCGTAGATTTGCACGCTGCACTACACATGTAAAATCTACTTTATTTAAGGCATATTGCCAAACATTTTACACGTGCAGTCTGTGGACGGACTATACGCAGCGGGCATACAGCGCTCTGCGTGTTCAGTACAACAATGTGCTGAGGGCGGTGCTGGGTAAGCCACGTCATTGTAGTGCATCAGCCATGTTTGCGAATGCTCGCATAGATGATTTCTACGCTATCATTCGCAAACGTGCTGCTTCTACGATGCACAGACTCGTAGGTAGCACCAACTCCCTCCTCAGCACATTTGTTTGTAAATGGGATAGTCCTCTCTGGAGGACATTTAATAATTTACAATTTAATAAATTATGTAAATTTCCATTTTAAATACTAACCTAGAATATAAGTAATCTTGTAACTAACACAATGTCTGAATTAAAAATAAATAATAATAATAATAATAAAAATTAAAAGAGAAATATTCCCCAAGAGTGGAACCACGCGCACACAGCAGTTTTCCTGAAGCTATATCATAAATATCAATAATTAGTGCATAATTGCGGGCCTGGTCGGGCGGTCACGCTCGCCCAATACCTCGTGATGCTCTATTTGCGAGCCTATCATCAATTACAGCGTCTCCACAGACAGACAGATCCCCCAATTATCCGCAGCCCTATCATTAGCTGCCGTTTGAGGCGCAAGCTTCGATTCTATATCTAATAGAGCACTCGCCTACGGTTTTGTCCATTAAAATATGGTTGCCGATTATTTTATAAGATATTTTAAGATAGCTCTGGATTAAATTTAAAACACTGAAAGTAATGTAATAGTTTGGCTCATTTTTCCTAATACGTAAAGCTTAAATGTGAAATTACCTCCATACATGTATTTTTCCTCCTAAAAGATGCCAAACTTTCAGAAACGAGTGAATACATTTACTAGCAGACCAGCTTAGTTACATTTATAAAATAGTAAATTAATTAAATACAACTTTTTTTTAGTTCAGTTTATTTTCGTATTTTATTAGGCTCTATGTTAATTATGTAATAGTTATTACACGTTGGTTATCTTTTAAGCATGCTATAACTATAAGTGCTGTAATATGTAGCAAATAAAAAACCAAGTAAGTAATGTACCTGATGTTTAGTACATGTACTTTTTTTGAGTAGAAAATTTTTTTTTAATACAGAAATAAGAAGTGATTTTTTCCTTCTATATTTGCATCTTTTAGTGATATAAATTTGGAATCAAATATTTGGTTTAATGAAACTTTCGCGATATTATATACGATACCAAAATATATTTATACAATTCAAACACTTTTTTCACATATGTCCGTTGCTCTTTGAATAGCTTTATCCATCCTAATATAAATGTAAAAGTATGTCTGTCTGTCTGTTATGCTTTCACAGCCAATCCTCTCAATACAGTTTTCATTTTGGGAATAGGATAAAAACATATATTGTATAACGGAAGGTATTTTAATGCTTAATTGGACGAGACGATAGAGTTGTTGGTACTTCTAGTTTTTCAAAACTAAACTTTAATATTTCCAAAACAGTTCAACACACGTACACCCGACGAACATAGTGTAGATATGTGGTGCAGTTTTTATACCATTCAAACACCAATTAAGCACCGTACATAATGGCCGCGAACACGCTAAGGTTATCGCTGGCCAATAACGGGTTATGGGTGCGCTTCAGATAAATCTCTCTTCACGTGAAGCACGACGCACAGCATCACTACATGCTATAAAACATATTGAAACTATTTATTCTCTAGGTATTCTTACATTTGCTTCACAGTATATTTTAAGCAATTTAATATTTGTACATAAAAATATAAGAATTATAAAACGATAGGCGATGTATATAATAGACAAAGTAGGAACCGAGTACCACCATAAGCCTAGCAAAAGTAAGGTCGTTTGTGGGTTTCAGTATTAGATTCTATAATAAAATTTCGCAATTAATTTTAGCTTTGCCATTACAACAGTTTAAAAACAGTGTCAAAAAGAGGCTAATAGAGAAAGCCTGCTATAATGTTGAGGATAACTAGGTAATAAGATGTGTAGATATAGCTCTCTTCGACCCTGTACAAGAAAGTAACGACAGTAATGTAACTAGAAATAAGATTTATATTTTGAAAAGAGCAACCGCCAAGTTTACTGGCTCTTCTCGGTAGGAACAGCTTTCCGAACCAGCAGTAGAGTTGACGATTCAAAAGCACTTGTTTACAAGTTTACTAGATAAAGAATATTTTAAATTTGAATTTATGCCAGAAACTGTTTTATCACAACTTATTCATTTTAAAAAATATAATTGACAAGTTCTATAAAAGTCAATTATTATATTTATTATATAAATAATTACTGAAACAAACAACATATTATTTATTCTTATTGTTAGCGCACACACGATATAATGGAATACACTTCTCTTGAATGAAGAACAAAGACTGACTGTCGCTGAAACGTTTTATCAATAGAAAGACTCCACTGAAAACTGCAACGGCACAGTGTTGCCACCATTTTAATCAAAAGATCGCGAAATTCTTGTTTCATGACTGTGTTTCTATAAAATACAAAGCGGAAGTCATTGGCAACAACAATATTTTAACTGGTTCAATAAAACTTAAACATACTAATAAAACTTTTAAATGTCTGTTGACGATAACTGACATTACAATCCATTCAGTAGCTTTGGCGTTCCTAAGGGTGTTTGTTTTATAATATAAAAATATTATCTGATGATATTCCCAGTGTACATGCGAGGAGTAATTTAAACGGGAGTACCTGGACGTATCCCAAACAGGTTCCCGGTCTCCATGTATAATTCATACCGCGGCCGCTCCGTAAAAACCTAATGTTACACAACTTCCTCCGGCGTTCGCGGGAGCGGCCGGCAAAAACAATCAATGTAATAAATGTATATTGTCCAACCTTTGAACATACCACGCCGGCCGAGGCGCTGGTTCAAAACCATTTTTTGTTAGTTATCTGTACCAGCGAAGTACTTGGTTCATTAAAAAAATTATAACATCATCCGCGCCAACTTAACTTTTAAACACTCTCAATAATGCGATGAATTTTTCATTTGTTCTTGAAAAAAATACTGGATTCATTTTTATCCTAGCCGTTAACCATATATATACCACACGTAACCGGCTAAGTAGAATAGGCGACCCTCTTTCTTAGCGAGGTCAAAAGCAATTTTGTTTTCTAGTAAATGATGTATTACGTGCGGTATCCGACTGAGTAGAATAGACCACCCTCATTTCTTACCGAGGTGTTGTAAAGGGTGTCTATTGTAAGTTGACCCACCATGTGATATCCGGTTGATTAGAATACACCACCTACTTTCTTACCGAGGTGACGTAAAATATGATAAGTTAAGTTGACGTCAGGAAGGCGGCCGGTCGTAAAATTTTTACCCAAATCATGCGAAAACATATTTATAACATGTTGTGCCGACCCCACTTAGAGTGGTATAAGGGCAGGAGGACGGTTATGGCTTTGCGATTTTGTTGTAGAGCCGAAGCATCGTCAGGAGATATTCTGATTATGCTTCGGTTACGGGGCGAAACGATCATTGAGATTGTCGTAGTGAATGTGTGTAGTACTTGTATACTGGTAGTGGTGGTGTGTTGTGATGTGGTAACTAGTCCTGCATGTATAAAAACGTTTGTGGATACGGATTATAGCAGAATTATTCTATCAAATCTTTTGTTTTATGATATTCTTACGAAACTACAGCATTTAATTTGGTCCGTCATCACAAACCTCTATGCGTATTATAGCTTCGTAAAAGTCAATCGATTCGCATCATAATTACATTTAGTTCTCAGCAAAGATCAATATAGATCAAAACAAACGATAATCCATCCAGTTTCCACACCTTATCACGGCATCGCAGCTACAACGGACAAAGAGCACAAAGTACTGTTTAGGAACACGGTATTGGCGTTCCTAACAGGCAAACAAAGAACTATTGGAGTATGCCTTTTTAATTCGTATCTCGATGTCAGATCGCGGGGCCCAAATTACATGTCGTGGGTCAGTCTGTTGACTGTGGGCCTGTGGAGCTGATCGTGTTTTGGTCCACGTAATTACACTTGTAATAACAATGGTCAATCGGTTCGACCTGTGACCCTCAGTGATGGGTTAACGGCAATAGTATACCATTGCCAATTGCCTAACAACTTCATTATAATTATATTGTAACATTTATTGCCGAATTTATAACAGTAACAAAATCCACGACAGCATGTCTCTACCTCTTGTAATTATTAACTACTACTTTTATTTTCAATATTTTAATTAGGAAAACATTTTGTGCATACTGATTTATTTCTGTTGACATTTATAAAGCTCAGTGGGGAACGGGTGGAGTAAAGAATCAGAAAAAGTAAGTAACGGCCTGTTACTATCCCTCTGCTGGAAATAGGCCTCCTCTCTCCGTTTTTGGAATGGAGCTAAGACCTTCCACGCTACTCCTGCGGATTGGTAGGTTACACATATATCCAGAATTCTTCAGTGATATGCAGGTTTCCTCACAATGTTTTGAAAAAGCAAGCGTGAGATAAATCGCAATTATCAATTGGACACATCTTTAATCTTTAATATTTAAATGAGTTAATCTTGTATCGGAATCTCTGAAACGACTCCAACGGTTTTCCTTGAATTCAGCATGAAGAGGGAAGAAAAATCAATCTTGCTAGTTTTTATGTAAAAAAAATTGTTCTTGGGCATTTAAAAATACTAAAATTTATATTGAATTGAATTTTTGTCATGAACTGTTATATCAGCGTAGCTTATTCGGGGAACGGGCAGTCTCGAAAAATGTAAATACCTAGGATCGATCACAACTAAATATTTTTTTTTTTTTTAAGTTTTTTTTTTGGAAATAAATAATACCGAGCAAGGCCACCCAGGTACTAAGTTTTTATAGAAAACCCATTGGTTTGAACCCATGATCGTTTTTAAAGATTCACATATGGGATATCACAGCTGAATCAGACGGGATCAATACCCAGATATCCCCACCACTTTTTTTCACTTTTTTATCTGTTTTATATCTTTTAAAACAATTGCCGTTCGTGGCTTGGTCACCCAAGTACTGATTATTATAGAGGCTGTAATAACGTTGTAGGTTCTCTCTACATAGGAACAAACTCTAAGTTTGTTTTCCCGGTTATCCAAACGAGATCGGACGCCGCGCCGGCACTCAATTACTCGCGGCCCGGACCAGGGTGTACGGCTTATGGGAGCCACGGGGGGTCGCCGCTAATCAGGACGGCCGCCGGACCTCAGAGCCGGTTTCCGATAAAATATTATCCGGGGAGAAGTTGACTGAATCATCCGATCGCGGTGTTTGCCTTATAACATTTGACATATGTTAATTACGGAATAAGTTATTATGAGTTGACTGATACTGCTAATAAGGGATAACTGTACCCTTCGCATACCGAAGGTTTGTAACGTAAACCCAAAATGATACACTAAAGGCATAAATATAATCATCGTTCTCCTGCCTTGATACCACTCTAAGTGGGGTCGGCACGTTGGTTTTTACATGTTGTAACATATTTTGGTTAGTTATTTTACGACCAGCCGCCTGCCTCACGTCATCTTACCTTAGTCACCTTTAACGACACCTTGGTAAGAAAGAGGGTGGTCCATTCTACTCAGCCGGATAGCACACGGCGTATCAACTTTTCTTAGTCACCTTTTACGACACCTCGGTAAGAAATGACGATGGTTTATTTTACTTAGCCGAATACCACACGGCAGGTCAACTTACCTTAGTCGGCTTTAACGACACCACGTTAAGAAATGAGGGTGGTCTATCTCAGCCGGATACCACATGGTAAAGAAGTAATTACATAACATTTGCTATAATGCGTTTGTTACTGTGAATTATAGCAAAATTATTATTAATATTATCACAATAAGCAAAGCAAAATTAAAAAAAAAAATTATAGCAAAGCAGTTTATACCAAAATAATTCTATAATTAGTTTTGTAGTATTGAATTCCGTAAAATAACGCCTAACTCTATAAATTAGAATAATTTGCACTCTGATTCGAGCTTACAAGCCTGGACAAGTTCAACACGAGCCATTAAAAGCTTTCCAGTACGTGCACGTGTTCGAGGTCCCCCTACCCCAGGACCACTCCAAACGTGGGAAGGCAAGGAACACTGGAACTCAGTAAATAGTAACGAATGACAATCTTATCCGTACATTAAAGAGAGTCTAATGAGTGCCGTTTTTCGACGTCGAGTAACGGCCGCTCGGCCCGATGTCTCGATGTATCGCGGCAATTAATTCGATACATCGATGTATCGATACGACGTCACGTCACGGATTGTGCCAATTTAGCGTTATCTCGTACGTGAGAGCTACATTTAGATAAGCTAAAGGGGCTTAATAAGGAAACCTTTAGCATGTGGAAGCTGGCCGGAGCGTGACTCGGGGAGCGCGCAAATGAATTCATTATGCAATTGTGCAAATAAGTTTAATTGGTCGTTTTAATTGCAGAGTTCATTCGCTGGTAGACAGATTGACCCTTATGGTAGTTTTTTTTAAATACTGATCAGGTGACACCTTTGGATTGATTTGGATTTTAAATTACTTAAATTGAAGTGTATATCAGTGATAATAAAATTATTGCGCTATAATCTGCGATAAATTAAATATATTTAATGCTAAATGTAAAGTGGATTATCCGTTTTCATACCCGATACATGCAGGATTCGTAAAAACGCGTGCACAAATCTCCACCTCCACAATACACAAGCACTACACACGTTCACTATCACAAGCTCAGCAATCGTTTCGTTCCGCAACCGAAGCATCATCACGAGATAGATTCCACGACAAAGTCGCAAAGCGATTTGTGTTGTTGCAATTTTCCGATGGCTTAAATTGGATTTTCTATTTACTTTGTCACGGATTACAGCAAAATAATTTTAATAGAAATTTCGTATTAAGGATCTCCGCAAAGTAACGACTAATTCTATAAATTAAGTTTAGATACGTTAAAACTGCTACTACATAATGCTTTCTATAGGCACACACCAGACTTCCTAAACAAATTGAATTATTGTTTTTTTGAGAGTAGTGTTCGCCGAGTTTTCTCTGGATGTCACCGTTGCTAGCAAATTTCCGCGGTAGCTTCTGTTGTAATATTTGACGATGCAAAAGTACTAAAATAAAGAATCATTTGAATTTGAATAGTGTATCTTTTGTTATGCCGTGTATCCAGCTGAGTAGAATAAACCACTCTCTTTCTTACCGAGGTATCGTAAAAACGTACGTAAGGTAAGTTGACGTCAGACAGACGGCTGGTCGTAAAATACGTAGTAAAATACAAATCATGTGACAACATGTTTATAACATGTTGTGCCGATACCACTTAGAGTGGGATAAGGGCAGAAGAATAATAATAGTTACAAATGTAAAATGAAAATTCTACAATCTCGTTTAAAATGAAGTAGCGCTCTGCCCACAGAGCACGTCACACTGTCTCCATCCCACGAGCAGTGAGTGTACAAGCACCGACAGAATGTTCAGCTGAGGACGTCTCAATGCGGAGCGGTTGCTTAACATTCCATCCCGAGGGAGATTAATCATGCAGGAGCCCACACAAATCACTTAGTCGCTCAATTGTCTGTCGAGATGAGTTACTTCGCCGCTCGTCGCACCACGCCGCGCGATAGCACGGGACTGTCTGCCTCTTTAAATACTTTTTATAGCTCAATAGCACTACGAATCACACTTTTTATCATACTTACTGTGATAATGTTTAGAGGATTATTGCTTTTTATAATACGATGATAAGCGTATGTATGTTTGTATGTACGTAACAACGTGTCACCCTTACTAGGCTCTACTTACTCTACTTATTTAAAAAAAGTACCCCTTGGTTTAGCTAAAATATAGCTCGTTCTCTCAGTGACTTTAGTTAACATAAGCAGTAATATTTAAATAAGTTAATCTTGTATGTATATATATAAATATATTTTACGAATCTCAGAAGAGGCTCCAACGATTTTCATGAAATTCAGCATGTAGGGGGTTTTGGGGGAAAAATTCGATCTAGCTTTTAGTGAACGTAGTGCTTGTATATTGTGGTGGAGGTGGTGGAGGTTTGTGCATGTGTTTTTTTTTACAAATCCTGCATGTATCAGGTATGATAACCGATTGTCCACTTTCATTTAGCATTATATACATTTTCTATTTTACTTCATCGCGGATTATAGCAAAATAATTTTATTATTACTTTTGTAACATGAAAGCACATCAAGAAACGGTAAAGTAGATCATCATTCTCCTGCCCTCATCCCATTGTAATTGGGGTCGACACAACATGTTGTAACAAGATTCGGGTAGGTATTTTATGACCGGACCGTCAACTTACTTAAATCTCCTTTTGCGAAACTTTAGTAAGAAATGAGGGTGGTCTATTCTATACAGCCGAATACTACACGGCGTGAAATTGTAAAGAATAATAAGTATAATATATATTTTCTAAATCCATATATTAATTTAAGTATATAATTAAAATAATATATGGGTGAAAAGCGCCATGCCAAACCTTTATGAACAATGGCGATGTATTTAGCATTTTCATCTTGAAGTAAATCATCAGTATTATTTACATCAGGTCAGATGAGAATGAGGGCAAGTAAGAGCCTTTCAGTATAAAAGTCACACCAAAGGTCCAAAACAGTCCTCCAGTCGTGCCCACGCGTGGCCCCCCTGTCCCACTCGCCGGCAGTCAGTATGCGGCGGCCGTCGTCGCTCGCGCAGTCCGCGCACGTACCTAATTGTGCTCGCGACGCTAAACGAGCGCCGGCGACATGACGGTTCGCACTTTACCGCGACCGATGGACAAAATATTGTTGAAATTCCCTTTCCTAACTGACGGCAATCGTTTAACATGAGTTATAACGGAGATTTCATTCTTTATGATGTGTGCCGGCCCTCGGAATACATAGTGGGCTGATGGCGCAATCAATTTCGCAACAGTCAGTCAGTTTTACTGCTTCAATTCCCAGAAGTACTTACGAGCAATGGCTCTTATGGAGTTTAGTATATATACTAGTATACGAATACTTATACGATTGTATTTTTCATTCTCGCGATTATTTTAACCCCGCGTTGTTATTACGCCACAAGTGTAAAAAGTTTCATATAACTAAAAAGTTCCCTCCAATTAAAATTTGATACAAAATTAGTAATTTAAGTACATATCACTTTCGTATAATTTAACAAATACATCATCATCATCCTGCCCTTATTCCACTCTAAGTGAGGTCACGGATTTATACGTTGGTTACGCATTTCCCGATCGGCCGCCTGCATGACGTCAAATTATCTTAGTTGTATTTAACGACACCTCACTAAGAAAAGGGGTGGTCTACTCAACCGGATACCACACAGCGGCTCAGCTTACCTTTCTTGTCTTTTACAACAACTCTATAAGAAGGGTGGTTATTCTATTCAACCGGAAAAGATGAAATAAAATATTCATTGTATACGTTTGTCCACTCAATGTAAAATATAAAATAGGTTGACATTTTTACCTCGACATAAAATATTGGTAAATCGAACAATGAAGTACGAATAATATTCCCGTAATGTAAATTAAAATTTTGTGAATAGGAAAGAAAATGATCGTATGCTCTTGAGAGATATAACACTCTAAATTGTTTCATTTTTCGGCGCTTTAGATGAAAAGGATGCATTCCCTTCATATTTGGTCATGTAATGACCACCGGTAATGGCTACTTGGAAATATTTAAAGGCAGTGGTAATATTTGACCAGTATCGTTATCACCATTACGCTGGTACCTCTTCCACAGTGATTGGTGTCGGAGCTCGCCCTGTGTGCTGACGCGGACAGATTGCCGGCCCGCCCGGGACGGACAGCGGGCGCAGCGAGCGGCCTGCGCGCTCCCATTGTTCCAATGCGGCACGGATATATCGCATAGTAACATAAAGATAAAATCAAATTCAAAATATTCTTCAATCAAATAAACTTGTAAACAAGTGCTTTTGAACCGTCAACTCTACTGCTGGTTCGGAAAGCTGTACCTACCGAGAAGAGCCGGCAAGAAACTCGGCGGTTGCTCTTTCAACATAATACGTATACATATAATATATTAAGTCATTACTATCGTATACAGGGTCAAGCAGGGCTATCCACGCATTCTTATCGCCTAAATAATCATCAACAGTATAGTAGGTTTTTTGTATCAACCTCTCTTTAATAGTGACACGGGTAAGAAATTTGGCGACTAGAGCGCCGAATCTCTTCGGGCATAAGGGATGTATCTTTAAAGATGCCTTTTGGTACCGTGGTTTGAGGCGACGTAAAGTGGAGGGCTGGTGACTAGTAATACTGATACAGGAGTAACCTGTAACTATCCTTCTATTCTGTAAATGCTGTAAATGAGGGACAGTTTAAGTGGTGTGGGCATCTCGAGCAAATGAACGACTCCAGATTACCAAAGGCAATTTTCTTCTCCCAATTGCTTTTAATAAACGTAATTCTGGTGGTAAACTTCTGCGGTACAAAAATGTTGTGAAACGTCATCTAAATGACTGCAACATTTCATCCGAAAATTGGGAGGAGCTCGCGCGTCATAAGGGATAATGCCGCAAACATGTCATTGGTGGTCTTAAAAAGTAAAAGAAGATAGAGAAATCTAAATCTCTAGACACACTTATGAAATAAAAAAAAATTGAACGGTCCTGTAAAGTCGTGACGTCTGTTACCAATGGAAACAGGGTTCCAGGGAAATCAACTTGACTTTTGAGTTACTGTGAACGGCGCAAAATACGAGTGTAGTCCGCAGTGATGGATTCACTTGAGATGAATGTGGAAATGGTATATGAGATATTTATGGATTGCTCGAGTCGTGGTGGAGATATTAGAGAAATTATTTACAAAAGTATTCAAATTATAAAACCTGATAGAACCATTATTTTCTTGAGTTCCGTTTATGTTAATGATAATATATAAATGGTGAAATAATAAAAACAAATACATTTTAAACATTCGAATATACATTAATTTAAAAAACTGTATAAATATATTACTAGTTTACAACTGCAGCTATCACAACAAACAAATCTTTTGACTTATTACCAATATTTGGGTTGCGCTTCAGCCACTATGTATAAATTTCAGAGCGAAACAATCGTTGAGATGGTGTTTTGAGTGCTTTATTTATGAGACTTTTTACGAACATAGATTATAGCAAAATAATCTTTTTTTATTATATATGCATGCATATGTATTATAACTTCTTTAAATTATTTTGTTATTTATGATGTAATTATGATTGTAATGAAGTTGCATAAAGGTAATTTGCAATTGTAATTAATAAAACATTGGATTCAACAATCTTAATTATTTAATAGAAAAATTTGTTCAATATATTCTGCAAAATACTACAAATAGACCACGACTCCATCTACGTTGTAGGTAACCAAACTTAATGTAGCTTAAATATACCGTTCGCCGTTTTGATATAAATCATATAAAGATATATCTAAAACTCCAAGCGCCCGTTATTCAAACAAATAGTCTCATTTGTTGTAAAACACAACAATAAACGTAAACCGATGGCACAATAGACACATAAATCGTGTGTTTAGGCACCGACGTGAAATACTGCCACGTCAGCGCAGGTAGGGACCAGCGGGCGGAATCGTGGAGAAACTGTTCGCCGGATATATGACAAGCGATGGCTAGATTTACCGCTCACGGATTCTGGGGGAGCAGCCACGGCGTGTGGTGGGAGTGGGGAAAGTGGTACATTTATTTATTTACATACTAGCCTACCTGCTGCCGATCAAAATGCATAGATTTGCGACCGTAAGGTCACTTACTGCTTAAAAGGTGTACCCGGTTTTAAACTACACCGTATCTTAACATTTCTTGTAGTTCACTCCGTCTCTTGGATAAAACTGCATGAAAATCCTATCAGTAATTATAGAATTTATCGTAAGAAGACAGGGAGACGTGGTGATGGGTTTTTTAACTCATGTTACATTAGGAGAGAGATATATTTATGTCTAGCAATTATGATTTAAAAATTATGTTATTTTCCATTATATAATTACATTTACATTACATTTATGGTAGGTAGCTTTACCTACCTGAAGGATTTAGTAATAGTTAACTTTCAACAATTTTATAAGTATATTTTGTTTGTGATTTGTTTTTATTTAGAAATAGATAAAACTTAAAACTATGTATTATATAACATATTAATCAACCGATCCACAGGATACAAAGGTAAACTTTTTCAAGCCATTTATATTTTTGTTCTTATCAATAAACCTAATGAAATTTCATACTTTTGAATAAATAAGTTTCTTCAGCGATGTAAATTAAGTAAAGATTGGTGTGTTCATATTTCCATATCATTATCCCACTCGTGTGGTCTACAAATGTGTTGCACCATAAGTCTTACGAGTTTCTCCCATTCTTTGCTATTCGTTCGTCAACTCTGGTGCTACTCCCTTACACAATCCATTCATCTCATTTCAGCCTCCTTCTAGTCCTGTATCCAGGTAGACTATATATTCAAAACTCTTGTTTACAAAACATACAACGAAGCGTAACAAGTCGTTCGCCGGTAACCTAACGCCGAAAAGCCGCCGCCGGCTCACGTTGCAGCTATTGTCGTGGCGTCCAATGGCAGCCGGCGCCGCCCACCACCGCACCACTACCACCACCGCCCCCCTATGTGGGGGAGCAGCCTCGGCACGGTCCGTTACGCTCGTTGCTGTTACTGATACGGACCGGCGCGCTGCATGCGACCAGACACGCCATACTAACATTCTACTATCGTTCTAACTTTACGACTGTTTTGAATTGTTCCATTCAAAACAAAATAAAAAAAAAAACAAATTCTAAATTTCCTTTATTCAAATGAAATCTAAGAACAAGTGCTTGAAAGCAACAACTCTGCTGCTGGCTTGGAAAATTGCTCGTAAATAATTACGGCGGAGCTCTTTTCAGAAATCTTCTTTTCTGATTAATATAACTAATTATATTTCACATTGCTAACCTTTACGAGGTCGGGCGATAGTTAAATCCAAACATTTTTATAAAATAATCCTCAATATTTTAATGGGCTTTACATACATAAAGCTCCTTTTAATAACATAAGCCTACATAATAGTTGTTTTAAATTGTTGTAATGGCAAAGCAAAAATTTATTGTAAATTTTATCCTACAATCGGTTACGAAATCACACATTTTCGTTTGTATAAAAAGCAATACTTTACCTATTGTATAAGTATATCACCAAATTTTTTTTTAAACTAGATTAGTTTTCTAGACTGCAGCTTAATTACCGGTACAGCCTGATACTGCAGATAAAACAAATGCGTTGCTAAGTCTGATTTTGAGGCCATATGGCTAAATTGCAAGCTAGCGATATATTTAGCTATCTGTGATTTATTTATGCGATAAAAACATAGTGGTATCATAATATCAGCTTCATTTACTTATCAGTGCTACTGAGTGTAATTACATGCATGTATATCAAAGCAATTTTTATTCAAATGAGCTCTTTAAAGTACTTTTGAATCATATATACGTGATATGCTATGTCACGAACCGTCATATCACGAGATATCGATATCATATGTGATCAATAAAATACGATTTTTTAAAGATTTTTTTGCATAAATTAGTTATTACTGTATATCTAACGACGCAGACCTGAAGCGTGTAGTTTCAGGTAGAATAAATGAATACAAACAAATTAGAAAACAATCGTATTTAAGTAGCTAACATCAGTATAATTTTTGTATTTAATTGTAATTTTCTGAATAATTAGTTCTATAAATTTATATACCTAATAGTTTTTACAGTATTCTTGTTCACCTGTAGCCGTGATAGGTCGGGGAAAGGGGGCGTAAGGCGTGAGATACAACGACGGATCAGATGTTAGTGCACGGAAGTCGTTACGGGCCCTCGCAGATATATAGCCAGCCGATATTTATTGAGCAGATCTTGAAATGCAATGATGAGATAAATGGCGAGCGGGAAAACGTGAAGCGGACCGTAATTAGAAACGGTGTGAAGTGTTGCTCTTAGCCGGTCGTGGGCGAGATGGGATGCAGTATTAGCTATTAAATTGAACACCCTTCCGGAGCTTAATTAAGCTCTATTTATTAGGCAGTGAAGCTATAACGTATGACCTAAAGGTTAACGCATTTTTATACGATTTCACAAAACATAGTGTGATATTTTAAGATATTTATTTTATTTTAAGAGGTAAAACAGTAACAAGAAACAAATGCTTTAAAATATAACTTAACTAGACACTCTCCAAATATATGGTTGCATAAGAAGCTTGTTTTGCAATTTTAAAAACTAAAATAATACAATGTATTATCTACTAGGAAATCAGCATCCTCCGGCCCTTATCTCACTCTAAGTGGGGTCGGCACAACATTTTATAAACATATTGCCACATCATTTGATTTGGCTAGGTATTTTACGACCAGTCGCCTGCCCGACGTCAACTTATCTTAGTTGTATTATGACACCTCTGTAATAAAGAGGCTGGTCTATACCTTAGTTGCCTTTTACAACACCTCGGAAGGTGAGGAATGAAAGTGTTCTATTCTACTTAGGATTACCACACGGATTAAAATAAATAAATCAAAAATGTAAACGTTAATACTATTTTTCTTAATAATTCGTGGAGTAAATACAAAGTTACGAGCTAACGGACGCGACGGATAGTTGGTACCTAGTGCTCGAGTAGATACAGGTACCTAATTGGCCAATTATACGGTGCCGAGATGTTGGCGGCCGACACGCCTGTCCACTCCACATCTCCTCGGAGGCTGCGCTGGACCGGCGGGGTCGACGGCCGCGGCTCACGGCCGACTTGACAGATTCGATGGGGATAAGCGAAGAATTAGGTAATGAACCGTGTAATTAAATTATGTCGGACGCGGGTTTTTGGGTTTTTTGTCCCCCTCGCTTAGAAATGGGTGATAGAAATTTCATAGCGATTTATACCTTATAATTAGATATTCTGGCACGTACTGTTGGGGACTATTGTGTGGAATAAAATGGTTTTATAACTCTTTGGTAAAATTCATGACTCGTATAATTTGTGCGTCACCCACAGATTAATCCGTGAACTGTTTTTTTTACTTATACTCTTAGTGTATCTTAGTCATATCACGTTTTAAATATACATTTGTTTATTTAAAAATATTTAAAAGTGTGTGTTGTTAGATAAAGATACGACTTCTAAAGCAAATAAAAAAACAATTACCTAATGTGTACACAGAACTGTTTAAACCTGTGTTTTGAAGTGTATTTTAGGGTCGTATAGCAATGCACGTAGGGTACGGTTTCGAAGAGCATCCAAAACTATTAAAAACTTGTAATAATCGTTAATTTTAAGTTTAATTCAAATTCAATATATTTTGATATATTTATTCAAGTAAACTTGTATACAAGTGCTTTTGAATCATCAACTCTACTGCTGGTTCGGAAAGCTGTTCCTACCGAGAAGAGCCAGCAAGAAACTCAGCGATTGCCCTTTTCAAAAAAATTAATATAACTAGTTACATTTAGTTATTACTGTCTTGTACAGGATCGAAGAGAAGCTATATCCACGCATTCTTATCATCTATGTAATCCTCAACAGGATATTGATACTGTACTCCTTCCTAGATGAAGAAAGTCCACTGGCTTTCTTCATCTAGTGAGGAGTATCGGAAGTGTAGATTCATGTTTTAGCATAATACAGAACCAGGGTGTTATTAAAATTAACTCGAAGATACGCGTTTAGATTTTAGCAAACAAAATTGTTTTTAAAAGGTCGATTGTACGTCCTAAAGTACGCCGTGTGGTATCCGGCTGAATAAAATAATGGTACTATTGTACCACCCTCTTTTCTTACCGAGGTGTCGTAAAAGGCGACTAAGGTAAGTCGACCCGCCGTGTGGTATCCGGCTGAGTAGAATAGACCAACCTCATGTCTTACCGAGGTGTCGTAAAAGGCGACTAAGGTATGTTGACTCACCGTGTGGTATCCGGTTAAGTAGAATAGACCACCCTCTTTCTTATCGAGGAGTCGTAAAATACGACCAAGATAAGTTAAAGTCAGGCAGGCGGCCGGTCGTAAAATACGTAGCTAAATCATGTGACAAAATGTTTATGACATGTTGTGCCGACCCCAAGTAGTGTGGGATAAGAGCAGGAAGATGAATGTACGCCCTAAAGTCTTAATTTATGATTATTTTTACATTAATAAGCGTTTCAAATCAAGTTCTCTTGGAATAGACTCTAAAAGTGTTCGAACCAGCGCACCTTACCGGGAGTGGAGTGGCGTGCAGCTATCGCCTATCGCGGTATCGGATCGACAGTACCAACAAACTGACTTATTGCAGCCGCTGAGCCCATTCAATTTACTGTTTTATCAATACGTCGACTTATCGGCTCCTCGATGAGATGGTGATTTTATCACGTGAATAGTATCGGACGATATGAGGAAAGTCCATTTATAGAAAGTAGATTGCAGAATCATCGCAACTCAGCTCTTAGATAGTGTGACCGAGCAAGCATTCGAACGAATGAATAAATTATAATGACTGGCTCGTTGGCGCAGTGGGTAGTGACCCTGCCTTCAGCGCCGCGAGTCGCGGGTTCGATTCCCGCCGAGGGTCAACATTTTCTATAAATGAATTTGTTGGCCTTTGAGCCTGGGTGTATATTTGTATTTAAGTATGTATTTAAAAATTATATAAGTATATATTTACCAGTTGTCTGTCTACCATAACACAAGTATTAAGTTACTTACTTTGGGGACGGACGACCGTGTGTGTAAGTGTCCCATATATATTTATTTATTTATTTAATTATGTAAAATTTTGACTCTGACTTTTATGTCGGTTCCTAAGTGGTCTATTCTATCCCTCGCCAATTTTTTTGTATAATTTCGTAAATTTTCGTGCACTAAAATAAAAATATCGCTAAAAATAAACAGCAAAGCAAAAACACCTACGTCCTTAACTTCTCTCTTGCAGGAAAACACGCAGAATCAAAGTTATTATGTCGCATATGGATTTTTTTTCATAATTCAGCACAGTCTTTTCTTGTCATCCTCCTGTACTTATCCTTCTCCTAATTGGGGTCGCCATAACATGTTGTCACATGATTTGGCCGGATTTGACGTCAATTTACCTTAGTCGTATATTACAACACCTCAATAAGAAAAAGGGTAATCCATTCTATTCAACCGGGTATCACACGGTGGGTCGACTTACTTTAGTCGCCTTTTATCACACCTCGGAAAGAAATGATAAGAAAATTGTAAATTCTACGTATGGCTGTTTCTTTCTTTATTTCTGCACAGTATTTTCTATAATAAGAATGTTCTAGAAAATCTAGCCACCACAGGCGCGGAGAGGGCGCGATATCGGCGTTGCATCGGCAATAAATCGGCCGCGACAAACGAGCTCGCGGCACGCTACTGGCCGCTCGGCGACCTGGTGGTATTCTTCGGGAAAAGATAAAACAGGAACGGCTGCAACGGTTATCTTTATATCAACTTAATTTATAAAACAGTCGCATTGGTAACGAAAATAACGAAATCCTGACAATAATATTCAAACAACAACTCATGTTTTAATGACTGAGTCAATGAAATGAGTCTCTTTTCTAATTTCATCACTTACTTAAAAAAACCTCACTTCTTTGTATATTCTTGATATATTCTAACATCTTTTAATATTCTAAGAATCTAGATAGATGACACGTAGATTTAGACTGATTAGATATACGTCATACAGATATTAGCGCTGTTATTGCTGATCGAATGTAGTGGAAAAATTCTGAAGAGACCTATATCCAGCGGTGTGCGTCCATTGGTTAAGAAGGAAGAAGAAATATGAAATATGGATAAGAAGAAAGAAGATAGAGGTTAGCTGTGCTGAGAGGACCATTTCGATCCAAGTTTTCATATCAAATTAAGATCAAGTTAATATTGATGGATATTGAATTTCATATCGGAAATAGCAACCTTTCAGATAGTGTCTATTTCCGGGACGATTCAAGATAATATGAAATTCTACGTAAAACAAGAACTTAGGTGGTAACTATGATTAATTACTTCAAAACACAAATGGACAATTGTGGTCTTGCATCTTGCAAGCAAATAAGAGGTACATTTATCGCCACTTGCTGATTGATCAAAGTCTCACTTCGTATATATTGCTGAATCGAGGTTCATCCTCACAGAATGCAATAATATGACGGCAATACTCAGGCAATCTACCTTGGCATTTAGCATCTTTGTCTCTGTTATTCGCTCTTGCTCAGATCCAGAAACCGATACTCGACACACCGTTAGATCTAACAGCATATTATAAAATAGAAAAAGGTATTTAACATCTAAGTTATTAAGCTAGCAATCTTTCCCCGTCGTGTCTATCATTGCAGGATCAGGGTGGAGTCATAAACAGAGCCGTGGGTCGCGCACGACCGCGCGCCGTGCCCGCGCCGTCCGCGGCCCACCTCCGCTCGTCGCTTCACCGCAAAGTAAGGCGAGGCTTTTCATTTTGCTCCCACCCTGTACGTATACCACGTTGTTTGCAAATTTATGGACTATAGAAACCTTATTACGTTACGGATCGGTCAGTTTTCAAGCTGTCCTTATTTTTATGAATACGTAAAAATGATTAGTCTTACTCGGTACGTAGAGGTCAAATTCAGTTGCCGAAAATACTCATAAGCTTTCCGTACCGATTCAGGGTTATCAAATACAAATCGTCAACTCTGCTGTTGCTCGGAAAATTGCTCCTACCGAAAAGAACCGTAATGCGGCGGTTGCTCTTTTTAAATACAATTAACTAGAGAAATTTCATCATTGCTATCCTTTTTTGTCCTAGTAGGAACAATGAATAAATGAATCCACGCATTTTTATCATTCATGTCCTCAACATCGGCTTTCTGTATCCTTTTAATAGGTATTTTAATCTGTAACGACGAAGCTAAAAGTGATTGTAGAATTTTTTATTAGTCAATTTCTGGAACGATCGAATCCGATGCTTTGGAGATTAATAGTAAATAGCACTCAATGACGAACTTGAAAGCACAAAAAATCTGTGTAGTAAAATCAACTAATTTTTTTCGTTTATTTATTGACCTGACTATATATTATTTAATTTACCAGATTTAATTTAGATTTAACGATAACTTTTAGTATCTTATATTATTATTTGCGATAATATTTTTCGCGATTGAAGATACGAAAACATAAGTGAATCGACAGCTCTAACGACCCTAGTACTGAACGCTTTGTAGCTATATTTTGCGTGTCCAGTACTTTTTGTATGACTAAATCAACTGAATCAACAGGCACTTTATTCTTTGAGACGTTATCTACAGACACCATCTCGGATTTATTAAGATTTCGAAATATTCGTCGTCGCAGCGTAACAAGAAGACATCGGTCGCACGGGCCGTGCGGTGTACAAACGAGGCTCATTTATCTTGGCGTCGTTAACTCCACGAATACAAATCCTAATCAGATTTACAAGAGATTCCCAAAAATAAATATGTGTAAAGTAAATTGGGACGTCAGTGAGCCCGTTGTATCACAATTAACTGATTTATGGGGGCCGCGGCTGGCCGGCGACCGCCATAGAGGCCTGCCGTTACTTTTAATGGACGTCATTTTATACCCATCATTAACGATAAAGGAGACTATAAAGTATCTAATCATCTTATTGACTCGATGATTTGGTGTGTGCTAAGGCTGATGTATCTGCGGGCCACTGGGAACACTAAGCTCGTGTAATGATGATTCGTAATTTATTTAACCAGCGTTAACTTTCTAAACTCTGCGCCTTACTTTTTATAGATTACGTTAGTTATAGTTACAATATTACACTTATACTGTAGTAACTATAACTAACATAATCGACGGTGAGATAATTTTCAATGAAATCTTCAATTTAATGCGCATTACTAATTTCTTAAATCTTCTCTAAATATATTAAAATTAAAAATGTTTGAGAAGCGATTCTGCCTTTCCAAGAAGAAAAAATATTGTGGACGTGAAAACCAGCTAACATATTGTTTCATTTATAAGAAAACTTAGCAATTTTTCACTAATTCTAGATAATGACATAACATACAGGATAATGAATTAACAAATATTTATTAATTATCATCTTTTGTAAGTAACTTAAATTCAGTTAAGTCTTAAAAAGTCTAACTACGCTGTAGCGTGTCAAAATTACCTGTCTAATCTATTGATAATCGGTTGATTTGTGCGTTCTTTAACTGGCATTTCTCCTGTTATCATAATATTTGAATTATATCTGAGGTCTGGTCACATAAAAGATAAATTCAGATTGATTTTAATTTATCTATTTATTTTTATTATTGATTTGCACTTTAATTAATATTTCTATATCGCGAAGCTTATATGCATATCGGTACAGGACATATATAGTTAAATATTGACCATATTTTCGAAATATATATGTAAAAAGTAGATATGTTATTATTTATTTATTTCACATTTAAATCACCTTGGCGTCTGGTATTCCGTTATTTTTCTTACAGTGTGGAGTTCGTAGCACAAACAACAAACGCTCCTTTGTTTTATAAATGTAAGTACGTCTGAAACTCACAGACTCCAGTACAATCTGTCACGCAAATGGTCTCCAAGTACTTTACTTATTGGAACCGTTTGTGTTTGAACTGAATAAAATAGGCATTACTTCTCTTCTCATCGGTAAAGAATTGTTGTTGTTACTAAATCATAATATAAGTAATACGGACTCCTGATTTACCGTAACGGTGCTCAGAATACGATACGGCCTTGTGTTGAAGTCACGTTGGAGGACGCATCAATAAAAATACCGACTAAATAGAAACAACTCATTCGGTCGCGTGGGCGCCGCTCCAACTGCTCGGAGTCAGCCCAGCGCGGACAGCGCGCCGCGTCTAAAGAACGCACTTACATAGAAAGAGACAAACGCAATACAATCAATACAAAATAATGAAAAATATACTGACTTATATAATAAACAAAGTAGATACTTAATTTGTGACGAATGTATATCACTTGAGGGTTTAATAATAAACGTTTATTGGGATTAATACATGGAACACAACGAAATTAAAACGATGATCTATAATAAATTACTCAATTTAATAAAAGTTACCTCACCGATAATTGGCGCTAAATGTTTAGTTTCTTGTCAGTCCATCAAGAACTTTAATATAAGATATCATAATCTATATCACTCGTATGCTCGTGTGATTTTATGTAAAAACAAGGAATGATGTAAAAAAGTGCATTTTATAATTACCCAAAGCTTAAATATTTTGTTTTAGGGTATTTATATGTACTATAAATATCTAAAAATTGTTGATGGTGGTTGAAATTGTTGAAACTATTGATATTAAAAAATATTGCTTGATTTATTCAGGGTATGCATATATGAGTGTGACTCTTAATCTTTTAACATATTAATTTAATTGGTTTAAAACGCATTCCATATTTTGTATATTGGTGTTAATTTTTTACAGTGATAGGAGCAAGTGGAAAAGACTGATGTACTACTAAGATCTACCCATGACCACGATCTTCATCAATGAAGAAATGTGAGAGAGAGATTCTATTAGTATCGCGCAGTCCAAGTTATATTTCTATATCAGTTTCCAAAAACCCATAAATAGTGTAAGAGATTAGCATATTAATACCGAGACGCGCGCGCCGGCCTTTATGTAAATGCGAGGTCCCCAGTGGTGCACCGAGGGTTTCAATTACATCATTGGCCCTTAATTAGGTGCGTCTTTGAGGGGTGAAAACAGTAATTTAGTGCCTCTACACCGGGGCCTTTCCTTTCACATTTACAATTCAAAAACAGGAAAGCGCGGTGCAGAGGTTGACGCTGATAATTTACGTTTTTAAGATAAACATACGGTAGATAAGTTTCAGATGACAGACACGTATACAGTTTCCTAAAAAGGGATTCTTAAAACTTTCAAAAATATTGTGTGGATTGTTTGTGAACATGACATAGTGCAGAGTGGCACGCAGAAATACACACTGACACTAAAAGTATGACAATTTAATAAGATACACACTTTATGTGTTTCTTTTTACAACCTAGTGCAAGTTGAGAAATATTAGGAGAAGCAAGCAACACCTATCGACTTCATTCATATATGATAGCTTCGATTAAAAAGTTAACTGCTAAGTTGGTAATGTAATTTATGCACTTAAGTTTGGGATGCTGATTACCAGCCTTATCATCCGTGACATAATATAATATGTATAAGTTTAATATAATAATATAATGATTAATATGTAACCATGTCGAAAAGAGTAATTTTTTGAATAAAGTATTTGCCGTATTTCATTTTTATTTTTCACGGTGGGAGCTATTTTCCAAAGTCAATCAACATTTAAGTAAGTAAGTAAGTAGCGGCCTGTTTCAATCCCACTGCTGAGAATAGGCCTCTTTTCTCCGTTTTTGGAGAGAAGAATTGGAGCTAAAACCTACCACGCTGCTCCAATGCGGATTGGTATAGGTACATGTCTCCAGAATTCTCTAGAGATACGCAGGTTTCCTCACGATGTTTTCCTTCACCGAAAAGCGTGTGATAAATTGCAATTATCAATTAGACACATAAGTTTAAACAGAAAAACTCATTGCTGTCTGCCCAAGTTTGAACCCTACACGGGTTCAAACTTGGGTTTCCTCGAAAGAATCGCACGGTGTTACCACTGGGCTACCACTGCTTTCAACATTTGACGTTTCAAAATTACTTGTAAAAACCTACTTGAATAAAGAATATCTTAGAATAAAACGTAGGTTCAGCGACGGGTGCATTTATAACACTTTTATACAAAAATTCGACTATAAAAAATTCAAGGCAACCCTTGGACTATTATAAATTTCCGAACGAGCCGAATTAGAAAAACTTACTTGAAATAAAGTAACATTATTGTATATAAAGTATCATTATTTTAGTTCATATTGTATTCTTAAAATGCAAATACGTTCGTTAAATTTACGTTTTAAAAATGCTAATCTACCAAATTATAAGTTGAGCAGAGGATTTCTATTCAGAAATACTCAATACGTTAACTGAATAAAATTAAAATATAATGGGAGAAATCATTAACAGAGAAACCTTTGTTCAGCCGTCTCCCCATCGGACATTACAGCTCAATCCACAAAAAGTACCAAATATCTAAATAGCCTAATGCCTGCCCACAGAAAGACATCATCTCATTTAAAGATAAGAAAATAAAGAAATTCCGTTTTAAAATTCATCTATAACCTATCCTTAAGGGCCTGAATAGTGCAAGAGGTGGTGCTTAGAATCATACATCCTTTTAGTATTTCATTATATTAAAATTTAATATTAAAAGGAAGAGAAATAATAAATATATATAACTTGTCATATAATAAAGTAGTAACCTTATTTTATAGTGAGTAGTATTTAATATAATTGGGTAGCGTCTTTCTGTGATCACAGTAAACATATCTATGATTAAAAACTATTACTAAGATAAGCTTTACGATTTTGTCGTGGAGTCTATCTCCTGACGATGCTTCGGTTACGGGGCGAAACAATTGTTGAGATTGTGGTGGTGAATGTGTGCAGTGCTTGTGTATTGTTGTGCCATCGGTGTCGGGTAGTGCATGAGTTTTTACAAATTCTGCATGTATCAGGTATGAGAACGAATAGTACACTCTACATTTAGCATTACACATATTTTCTTTTATCGCGGATTATAGCAAAAAAAAAAATATATTCTCATTACTTTTGTATTACTAAGATCTAATCTATAAAATTTCAGAAACCAGTAACTCCTTGTGTAACTCTTCACTAAGAGATCTCCAAGAATAATACATCCTTACATAACTAACCTTCCTAATTCAGTAATCGTCTTTTGCTATTCTCAATTTGAATGTCCTTTCAGCTTCATGCTGGACTGTGGTTTAAAAATGTAAAATTGAAAATGTTAAAAGATTGACCGCCGATTTTCTTTCTGGTTCTTCTCGGTAAGAGCAACATTCCGAACCAGTTGTAGCTTCATTAACCATATTGATCTTTGACGATTTAAAAGTGCTTGAAAGAGCTTATTTGTTAGAATAACAATGAAGGTAATGCTGTTGTAGTAGTTCATAAGATTTGTTGTCCGTGTATAACTTCCTTCTTCCTATTTCTGCCTTGTAATGGTCACGTATAGTGACTACAATTGATATGTGATTACAATTTATTAAAGCACCATATGGTGCTTTAATAAATTGTAATCATAGTTTATAAAGCATACAGAAGTTTTATTTATCGCTATATTATTTGTATAAGTATTATTTTGATTTGATTGAAATGTATATTTGAATCAGGCTCAACTATGAACGTCCAATCATAATTGAAGTTCGAAGAGGTCCTATGATTTCTAATAAATAAACTTAATAAGTCCTAAACACTAACCTAAACACCTTTTCATAACGTAGCAATCGTTTTAGACTTCAAATATTAATACAATTATAATAAGTGATTTAAACAGATTTAAAATTAAGCTGCTACCGTAGTAAATACATACTGGCAGCCTTTGCGACCACTATTTCAGTGGTAGAGAAACTTTTCATAAAATACATCCCCAAAAAAAACTTATAAAGCACGTCTCGAAAATACATTCAAAAGTACAATCAAAGTACATCTGCTAGGACGAAAATTCTCCTTAAATCACCTACCACATGATATCAACGAAAGCATCATGTAGTGATTTCATCGTTACTCTATCCTTTACAATGTCAGCGACATTCACTTAATTCAACTTGAAGAATTCTTCAGTCTTCAATGGTGGTTTAAATTAGTAGTGTGTATTACCCGTTGGCTCTCGGCCCGGCACTCCATTTCCATAGATGTTCCTTATTACCAAAATGCTCACAGCACAGTTTGTCGGTTAATTAACATTACCATAATTACCCACGATCCCATAAATTATTCGGGCCGCGGCCGAGGACCACCGCTAATATGGGAACGTGCTTTCTCTAAACAAGTAAACATTAGATAAGATTTTTATAGCCCGCTTTCCTTCTTTAATGTTTCAGTGAGTTAGATAGGCAACAAAGAGATTTTAAATAAATTTACATTTAAAATATAGGTGCTTTAGGAATATATTTATGCTTTAAGATGCTTTAGGAGTATGACTCTGACAATATGGTATTTACAAATTAAACCCACGTGATTCTCTGCGAGAGAAGTTTAAGGAAATAGGTATTCTTACATTTGCTTCACAGTATATTTTAAACAATTTAGTTTTCGTACATAAAAATATAAAGAATTATAAAACTAAAGGTGATGTGTATAAGAGGCAAACTAGGAACCGACATAAGCTTGCGGCTCCTGCTTTGCGCCTTACAACAGTACGTAAATCGTTTGTGAGTCTGGGTATAAGATTTTATAATAAAATTCCACAATCAATTTTAGCTTTGCCATTACATCAGTTTAAAAACACTGTTAAAAAGAGACTGATCCAGAAAGCCTACTATACTGTTGAGGATTAGTTGGAAGATAAGAATGTATGGATATAGCTCGCTTAGACCCTGTACAAGACAGTAATGACTAAATGTAACTAGTCATAAGAATTATATTTTTAAACGAGCAACCACCTAGTTTCTTGCTGGCTCTTCTCAGTAGGAGCAGCTTTCCGAACCAGCAGTAGAGTTGACGATTCAAAAGCACTTGTTTACAAGTTTATTAGAATAAAGAATATTTTGAATTTGAATTTCAATTTCAATTTTCAATTTCAAAAATTCAAACAAAAAAGGAAAATTTCTGAAAATATAATTTATAAGAATTAGGCTTTACTTTGGAGATACAAAAACAAAAGTAATTATGAAATTATGTTGCTATAATCAGCGCTATATTAATCGCAGATTATACCATAATAATTATTATTGTAATTATTTGAAAGATAATAATTTATATTATAATATTATTTTACAATAAATGAGTCCAAATAATATGGTAACGGACTTCTCTAGGTTGCTCGGTTCATATCAAGCCCATGTCAAGCATAAGTAAGTAAATAAATATATGGAACACTTCTATATCTATCTATTCTAATTATAAAACAAGTCCCCAAAAGCTGTCTGTCTTTATGTGATCTATTTTCTCAAAATCTACTGAACGGATGTTTGTAGTTATACCTAAAAGGTAGTGCAATTGTTCCGAAAGGCTCAGGTTGACAGTGCGTTATCGTTTTTTTTTTTGTAATGTTATTGTATTCAAATACTGACCCTCAGTATTTGATCCGTTATTAAGTTAGTCGAATAAGACTTACTGTATTTATAAATATAATTAACTCTACAGGTTGGACGAAAAGGCTGGATATTGAAGTGGGAAGACATATCTGAAGTTGTTATCTTAACTGATACTTAGACAGATATCCCGTTATAAACAGTTTTATTACTACTATTTTTAGTAAAGAATGTTATAAACCGATTCCATAAAAGATGATTTGATGATTAAGACGACGTTCCTCTTCATTAGTAGAGTTCCGGCGCTCTATTTAGCTTATTTTTCTTTTTTAAACACGCCAATCTACACACCCTTTCAACGTGGAGACTAAAACAGCGTATTAAAATTTAGCAAAATAAAAAAGTTACGAAAAAACTATAATAAAACAGGAATTGTAAAGAAAAATGAAATGTAAAAATAAAAAAATTAAATGAAATTAAATTACGCTTAAGTATTTGAATTTTAAAGAAAGGAAATATCCGCCACAACTCCAAAATTAGAATTGTTTCTGCGTATACCTACTTTTTAAGTTACGTAACGGCGGTGGTATGTTATTCCAGGATTTAGTGGCGGCATATTTAAAACTCCCCCTGAACGCAGTGGAATGATGTCGTGGAATTCTAAGCTTATTCCGACACGCCCTTAGGTTTAACTTACTACGATTAGCTTTGCATATGTTTTCTTTAAAAGAAACCCAGATTCTAGCAAAATAATTCTATAATCACTTAACTAGCTCGTTAAGGATTTTTACTAGTAAAAATAGGAAGTAAAACATGAAAGTAATTGATAGAAGTATGGAATTCGCAAAGTTACGTTATTTGTTTCACTTATTGCGAATTCCATAGTATAAAAGCAATGGTATGATTATTAGGCTAAAATCAGGGTTTGTAAAATAAACAACAAACAAACAAGGATTTCGAAGAGGTCGAAAAATTATTCTGTCATTACTTTTGAGCATGAAACTAATTAGTGTATTAACTATTACTCTCCCGCTATGTACAAGGTGTAACACGACTTACATTAAACTCGGCACTAAGTCAGATCAAGTAATGCTAAGTATTTCCTCATTGTAAGTCAATCAAAACAGCCATAAGCGGAGTAAAGTCTTCGCAGCCAATAAATATCGCGGCCGGTCACGACGCTCGCTAATAGAATACATTATGCTCAGTCATTACTACATTTCTGTACCGCGGTGTGAAGTAATGAAGGACAGGTTGAGATGTGGCGATACCCGGGCTGCATGTGACACGCGAGCCCGCTGTCGACCCGGGGTCAGCTATCGCAGCTAAACTGTACCGTGTAAAGTGCACCGTGTTGGGAACTATTTTGAGAAATCTACTAGGTATTTCAAGAGAAGGTTCTTAACCTAACATTCCTGCTCTTATCCCACTCTAAATGGGGTCGGAACATGATTTGGCTCTGTATTTTACGATCGGCCGCCTGCGTGACGACAACTTACCTTAGTTGTCTTTTAGGACACCTCGGTAAGAAATGAGGGAGGTCTATCTACTCAGCCAGATACAACCGCTAAGGACAAAATTCTCGGTTTTTCTTACGAGAACAAGCAACAAACACAGTACATAATTGAAGATATGTTGTTATATTAAAGACTAGCAATCGCCAGCGGCTCCGCCTGCGTGGAAAGATTAAAAACCTAATACAAAGGTCAAAGTGGGTTAACCTTAAAAGCTAGACATTTGCTGTCGCGGACTTTTATTTAGAACTTTTAGAGGGGAACAATTTTGTAATACATGATTTTTGAATAACTATTGCTGTTTACTTAGCGCACGCAAGGAAAGCTTTGAATTTTGCCGTTTTCGTACTATTTTTTATTGTTGCTCCTCTCCTATTCATCTAAGCGTGATGTTATATAGCCTATAGCCTTCCTCGTTGGTCTATCTTACAGTGGAAGAATTTTTCAAATCGGTCCAATAGTTCCTGAGATTAGCGCGTTCAAACAATCAAAAATACAAACAAACAAACTCTTTAGCTTTATATATTAGTATAGATAGATAGGTTTTGCGGCCGAACGTGTAATGTTTTACAGCGAGTCATGGGTTCAAAGCCCGAGCAGGCACCAATGAGATTTTCACGCTGTTCGATGAAGGAAACCAGTATATCTCGGAATACTTCCTGGAATATATATAAATATATGAAATAAATATATGGGACACTTACACACACGGTCGTCCGTCCCCAAAGTAAGTAACTTAATACTTGTGTTATGGTAGACAGACAACTGGTGAATATATACTTATATATTTTCTAAATACATATTTAAATACAAATAAACACCCAGGCTCAAAGACCAACAAATTCATTTTTTTTTTTTTATAGAAAATGTTGGTCCTCGGCGGGAATCGAACCCGCGACCCGCGGAGCTGAAGGCAGGATCACTACCCACTGCGCCAACGGACCAGTCAGACTATGGAACTTACTACATTAGAGCACCGTGGTGGGTTGAAGATCCAACCGTTTTCTCTTAAAGGAGGAGAGGAGGCCAACAGGATCAACTTATTATTAATGAAATATTCGTTAATTGTATTTTACTTCTTAAACTCAATTTCTCCACTCCAACTTGAACTCCATATTTGTTAGTCTACGTTAGTCACGCATTATGTACATTTCACGTTATATTCAGTACAGTTATTGAAGTTAGCGCAATGTGGCCACCACATTACCATCGTGGACTTGTTAATGCTGAACTTTGGTCAACTATTTAGTATAGTTCGCTATATACTAAACTTCATTAAGTGGTCTAAATGATGCACCGATGGAACAAAGATAGTTACGACACAATACCATCAATAGATACTAATTTTATAAGTGTTATATCAAGTCAAAATAATCTCAATTCATGTCAGCTTTTTCAAGTACTTTTGAATCGTCAAGGATCAATATGATTAACGAAGCTAAAACTGACTGCTAAAACTGAATGATGCTGTTACCGAGAAGAATCAGAAAGAAACTCGGCGGTCAATCTTTTAAACATTTTTAATTTACATTATTAAACCGTAGTCTTGTATGAAGCTAAAGGATTTTCAAGTCCAGGAATTTTTATCATCTAATGATCTTCAATTGTGCTTTACGTTTAAGCATATTTCTTACACTTGATTTAAATATTGTTGTAGGTAAGTCTTATGTGGATCGCGGAATTATTATTGCTAATTAGTAGCTAACTCTGCTAAGTCGTATAAATATTATAAATTTCATAAATATTACTTCAACTGATTAGCAATGAAAGTGTAACATACAGGTCACAAACATCCGCATTTAAAATATTAATATATATTTTTAATGTGAGACTATAGTCACTAACTATAGAGGAAAACTGTGCTAAAACCATCAATTTGTATATAAAAAAATATATTTTTATAAGAATATAAACACAACCAAAAAAAATTTATTTAATGATCTCAAATCTACCATAAAATAAAACAAAGGACAAATAGATAGACGCTTTGATTCAAATCACACTATTAAACAATTATCTCACATTCTTAAACGTAAATATAAATACATTGCGTGCCGGCTCGACACAGATAATCGAGAGAGCACCACAAGTAACTTGGTAGTTTTGAAACTAAATAAAAGAGTTGAACCAACAGTTCAAATTCTAAATTACCCGATCGGTCACGACTTCTGCCGATAAGTAACGGTAGCGTCAAATCGCCTAGATATCGACCACACTCCGTAATCTGTTTTGTATTTTATACCGATGAAGCGTTAAGCGATTTCACGGAACAACGCACCATTAAATATAATAAAATGTAATGAATTAAAACGATTACTGCGCTGGGGGAACGATATAGCCAATTGATCGCACATGTTTTATAACGCGAACAGGACTTTCGCAACCCTTCGCAAACACACGCCATACGGCAATAAAAAACAATTTAATCTCATTTTTGTCGCAGAGCACAGACAATAGAGATCCACTTGTGCAGCTGACGTTATAAAAAACCTGCCCTCGAACTCCGAACGGGCCATTGTTAAGGACCCTCCCGAAATGGCGCTACGAAAATGTGATAATACAGTGAGGCCGCTTTGGATGAGATTAATTAATTCGCTTTGCAACAAGTGGCCAGTCTGCGGCGACAAATGTTTGGCAAATATCGGGGGGAGTTTGAACAGCATTAGTTATATATTATAAAAAAAAACCCCCACCGTCTGTCTGTTCATGATAAACTCAAAAACTATTAAACGTATTTTCATACGGTTTTTGCTATTATTATACGATTAAGGGCGGTCCGAAGCTTTTGTGTAAATTAATTAAAATTAAACAAAAAAAGTAGATGATTCACAAAAATTTCAAGCCTTTTGCGAGCTTCTATCGGAAACCCTGACATGTTGAGAGGAAGAGATTCCTTTTAGAGATAAGTCCGCCTGAGTACATATGCTGTTTTCCTTTCTCTTTTCTAACAATATATGTACAATAAATAAATAAACCCCTAAAAATCTGATTGAGATATAGGAAAAAAATATGGTAGGGATATTCCTTTTATAGGGGTATAAAAAAGACCACGATGGCAAATATGTATTGTACAAGAATAGTACTATATTTACTATACGCATTCTAACTTTTTTAAACGATCCTGTATATTATTTGAAAAGCGGTTTAAACGGATACTGTATTCATCCTTGATAAAGATTAATACAGATTTAAATACGTTAAATACTTTTCTTGGGTACCCTGATCAACATTATGATTTTGAATATGTTGGGAGTTATAGACAAACTAAAATTCATATTAAAATATTAGCAAAGTAAAGTCAAACAGATCGAGAAACTTAGAAACGGGTGGATCGATTTTAAACGATTATCTTTAAATTGACCATTACTGTCGTAAAGTTTGGTGGCGATCGGGACATATTTGAACTGTCAATGACAGTTTTCTTTCAATGGTAAGTCGAAAGTAGTTTGAGCCTCAACAACAGTCGGGTGTGTTAGTGTAATAAAACAACAATAGCACATAAGTTGGTGCTCGTAGGCGGCCGACGAGCACTCCATAGCCACTAATTAAAGATTCCTATCTCTTAACGTTGAACCATCTGTATTGAACACCTAAAATATGAACAAAGAATATTATGTCTTGACTCACATTGTAAGCAATGATTGAGATAAATGTTTACCTATTTGAGTGTAGCTAAAGTTCACTTAAATCCTGATCGATCTTTACTGATCGTGTTTGATATATATAGGTCAACTTATATGTTAAAATACCTTTTTATATAAGGCTTAACTTTGCGGAATTCCATAGTACAAAAGTTATGAAAGAATTTTTTTGCTATAAAACACGTTTGTTAAGAGAATAGAGAGAGAGTTACCGCATGTATCATAAAACACCACCACTTATAAATCCGGATTATAGCATAATTCTATCAATTTTGTGTTAAAATACCCTCAATCAATCTTGTTATTCCCTATATCCGAGAGAATAGCGGGAATGTTTTTGATATATCCTATATTTTAGTGTGATTTTATTACTATTGCTACAGTGGATTAGTCGTCATAGCGTAACAAACAGTTTTCCGTATTTATAATAAGAATTACCTAAGTAAATCGTATGTGTGAATACTTGTTATGGGTCACAATATAAAGGCAATTTTTAAATATACTTAAATACGTTAAAACTCAAACTCTCTCTATCTATAAATTTTCTTTTGAATCGTCAACTCTACTGCTGGTTCGGAAAGCTGTTCCTACCGAGAAGAGCCAGCAAGAAACTCAGCGGTTGCTCTTTTCAACATAATAATTATAACTAATTACATTAAGTCATTACTATCTTGTACAGGGTCAGACAGTAGATATCCACGCATCCACGTTGACATGTAAATGGTAAATCTAAATACTTGAATACATATAAACATCCAGACTCGAAGAACTAACAATGTGTCTAAAAAATGTTGTTATTCCGCGGGAATTGAACCCGTGACCCGTGGGACTAAAGGGTCATAGCTTGGGCCAGCGGACCAGTCCAATCATTAATTTTGCTGTCGGCGTTCATACAGGGACCAATTTTTTGGTTCTGCGTTTATCCTATTTCAAACTGATTCATACAAACGGATTAATTCTCGCGTTCGTTATATTCGATTCGGAGAAATGTACAGTCGATGAGTACACAAAAGGAATCCACTTAACCTCTGGCCCGACGTACCTGTGGATGGCCGGCGGCGTCTGATCTCACTTCCGGCCGAGTGTCAAACTTATTGGAATTGCTAACTGATGATATCAGTAAATAGGTACCTAGTTGACCGAGCCTTGCTCGGTAATTTTTTACAAGATAAAAAGGAAACTTAAAAAAAAAGATAAAAATAATAGGGTAGGTGGTATTTTCATTTTTACGCGATCACCCGATCCGAATACGCTACGCTGACTTAGTATTTAATGGCGAAAATAGTAATTTATGTATTCAATAAATTTAAGTAAATTTTAGTGCCCAAAAACAGGGCTAAAAGTTTTTTTTATATATATAAACCTAGCTAGATCGATTTTTCTCCCCCAAAACCTCTTGCATGCTGAATTTCAGGAAAAACGTTGGAGCCGTTTCCGAGATTCCGAATATATATATATATATATATTGATTTGATTTGATTTGATTTAAGTTTAGATTTATCTCTGTGGAATTTAGTACAAGTCCGTTCTGGTATGCCTACCCAGAACAAATACTTATATACAAAATTTTATGATTTTAGGTTAGGTTTAATAAAAAATGACATGTACTCTAACAAAGCAGTTGAAGCTAGTAAACTGGCTGAACTCTGCACGAACTCCCCTTCAATACACAAGGTCCCGGGTTCGCTTCTCGTTAACAATGCAATCGTGCATCTTTTATAATCCTTCATTGAAAACGGCGAACATTGTCATGACAATAGCTGGGATAACATCCGAAACCGAAGCTCGACGTTAGCATCCACATCGCTGGATAATCTGAATAATTCTAGCCATTATTTATATGGTACGGTTCTGAAGAGTTTAGCTACCGTCGTGTTTTAGAGAATAATACTGTTACGTTAGTTAGCCGTGTGGTATCCGGCTGAGTAGAATAGACCACACTCATTTCTTACCAAGGTATCGTAAAGACTCCTAAGGTAAGTCGACCCGCCGTGCTTTATTCGGCTAAGTAAAATAGACCACCCTCATTTCTTACCGAGGTGTCGTAAAATACGACTAAGGAAGGTTGACGTCAGGCAGGCGGCCGGTCGTAAAAACGCAGCCAAATCATTTGACAGCATGTTTATAATATGTTATGCCGACCCCACTTAGAGTGGGATAAAGGCAGAAGGATGTACTATTAGTTACGTTTCAAATAATTAGGTTAATAATATAGAAAACGTTGTCGACGGCCACGTTTTCTATATTATTTCTTTATTCTGGGCTAATGTATGCACGGTCGCATCAACTGACCTTTTATTCACTTGTACCCCTATACAAAATATATATTTGTACATATATTTTGTATAGGGGTACAAGTGAATGGTATAATGCCCTATATAAAGCTGTGGTAGCCCAGCGGCAATACCGTGCCTCTTTCAAGGTCACTGGTTCAAACCCGGGGAGACACCAATGAGTTTTCTGTTAACACTTAAGTGTCTAATTGATAAATGCAATTTATCACAAGCTTATCGGTGAAGAAAAACATCGTGAGGAAACCTGCATATCTCTAGAGAATTTAGGAGATATGTGTAAGCTACCAATCCGCATTGGAGCAGCCTGGTAAGTTTTAGCTCCAATCCTTCTCTCCAAAAAAAAAACGGCGAGAAGAGACCTATTCTCAGCAGCGGGAGAGTAACACAGGCCTCTACTTACTTTTCTTACTTTTACCCCTATACGTATTCAGTAGGTGATCTCAGAGGTAGTCTCTTGGCGAGACTAGCGACTATTAGATGCCGATATCTAGGTCGTGAGCGCCTAATGGGTGGTGTAGTGATGGCTTGCATCTTGCCGAGCCAAAATAGATTGCGCCGTGGCGGCAAAATTATTCGTGCAGTATAAAAACACTATCAGTACAGTTTGAATAACTTAACAAGTCCAAAACGCACACTTTCCAGAGCAGTCGTAAATAGGAATACATTTAAGCATACGTTTAAGGGAGTTATTAAAATATTCACAAGTTTACTGAAATATTCACCATATAAATTAGCCGATCCTATGGCATGTTATGATTAAACATAAAAAGACGTAACTCGACTTATCAACATATCCACGCCGCATACAGATATGTAGAAAACAAATAAGTAGTCAGCAAATAGCAACACTATATCAAATTAGTGGATGCTTTAGTTGTTACTATTCTATTATCCCACAGCTGGGAAAGGGAAAGGCTATAAGTTTTTGGGCTTGACATATTCTGTTAAATATAAAAAATTCTATCTTATCTTAAATCTATAAATGTGTCTAAGTTAAAGATAAAAATTAAAATTAACTTCTTTCCAGATGAGATATCCTTTTTCTGAAATTACAATTTATAACTTGAAATACAACATGACAGTAAAATTTTTTTTCATAGTAAAGTCGGCAAAGCAGACTAGGCTTTTTCGATTTCAATCGTTAGTTTGGCATAAAGCAAAAACCGTGTCCGACCTCCGACATTCCGGCAGTAGGTATGGCTTCATTAGCAGAACACTGGCCGCCGCGTATCGCCGGCTATATTTACAGGCGGCCGACACAATTTTGTTTAACTAATCTGATGGAGCATAAACTCAGTTTTAACGAACCAACTTACGTGGACACTAAATTGTGTTGCGGTCGACTTTAATGAACTCTTAGAAGGAATAAGTTAGTCTCGGTAAAAACGTTGGCATTTAAGTTTGAACTTGAATAATAAATAGCCACTAGGTTTACATTCGCTCAATTAGCTAAACTATACAGCTGAGTTTCTTGCTGGTTCTTCCCGGCAAGAGCACCTCCAAATTAGAGGTAAAGAAAGTAAAGTAGCGCCCTATTACTCTCCCACTACTGGGAATAGCCCTCTTCTCTCTGTTTTTGGAGATAAGGATTGGAGCTAGGACCTACCACGCTGCTCCAATGCGGATCGGTAAGTTACACATATCTCCAGAATTCTCTAGAGATAGCAGGTTTCCTCACAATGTTTTTCCTTCACTGGAAAGCGTGTGATAAATTGCAATTATTAATTAGATATATAAGTTTTAACAGAAAAACTCATTGGTGTTTGCCCGGGTTCGAACCCGTGACCTCTTCGAAAAAGTCGCACTGTGTTACCGCTGGGCTATCACAGCGCACCACAAATCAGTGGTAGCTGCATTAATATTTCAATATTCGAAAGTCTTGTAAGACACAACTTGGATAAAAAAAATTAAAATATATAATCAACTACCGACCGGCAGCCTGTGGATTCTTGAAAAGGGTACTCTAACTGTTGAGCAATGGCTACTCTTCAAGAGCCTTAAATTCCAGTTTCCATATCTCAGGAAGGGAGAACTGCTGTTGGCAAATCTTTAGTAAAACGCATTGCTTCTTGCAGGGGCTTTGAACCCGTGACCACCTGGTATGAGTTACACGGTCTCACCTCTCCTATCAAGATAGCCAGTGACCAGAAAAACATAATATAATTATTATAGGCATTCACACTCGGCTATATTACTCTATAAACTTGGTCTTGAAACCATTAAAGTAATAAAAAGATACTTTGCAATCGTTGCCACTGTAATTAGTCCTTGATTTTAGTGTCCTTGAGCCTTCATTTCAATAAATTATTTTCAATTTTCTTCATTAAATAGAACCTTAAGGGTTTTTAAACAATCACTCATACCTTTACATTTTTAACAGAAACTTTGTTCTATAACTAAAAGAATCGACAACTCTTAAGGTACTGGGAATCGAACCCAGCAACGAGCGCCTTCTTTCTTCTCTTTCATCAATATACTTTACCACTTATCTCACACAAACCGACCTCCAACCGAACACCAGCCCCAAATAAACCACCCGGCATAATCTATTTTCATCGATTTAATAGACACGTAGGATTACATATACATATTTTATTTCATCATAAAACTATATTATATGTATTAATTTACCGCTAAGTATGTTCTAAGTGACCAAACAAACAACAAACACAGACGCGGCGCGCCGCCCTCTTGTTAGCTACAATTAATTAACACGACATACAATGGAGGGCGCGGGGCGTGCGGCGGGGGGGACGGCACCGGCACGGGCGCGGACCGGCTCCGGCGCGGACCGGCTCCGGCGCGGCGGGAAACTATGAGAGATAATAATACTGCAGGCGAACCGGACTGCGCGAGATTCCAAACGGCCCCCCGCCGCGCACCCCCGCCCCAAGCGTCGACCACACTAAACATCACCTATACAGTATACACGTATCAGTAACACTGGCAAGACCAACTAAGAACAACGTAAGGCTTAAAGCCGCTCTGTTTTGTACAATATTATATCTTTGGCTAAAACACCCTCTTGGAAGCGTAAAATATATCTCGTGTAAACATTCAATAAACGATTACAAAATAACGCGGATATAGTAAACATCTGAAATCAATAACTCACTAAAAGATCGCTTAAAACTTTAAATATAATATAAAACTTACAGATAACACTTGGACTTGTGACGGACACTGCACGCGGATGGCCTGGACCTCACTGGAGACCACCATATACTTTTAAATTAGTAACGATAACGGAAACCTAATATCGGTGAAATATATATTCTGTAACATGAAACCGCTTTAAACACTAGATATAGATTTCGTAATGCACTCTACATTATCATCTGAATTTGAAAATACCTATAGCATGCGCAGTGTCGAGTGCGATACGCAATCCAACTAAGATTTCGACGCTTTCAAATCGAGGTCATTATTGACAGGACTGCCACGACACTTACGACTTCTGTTGAGCACAGTGCCAAAGAATTTAATACTTCTAAATGTTACTTTCTTCACAGTTTAGAATGTATCAAGTTAATAAATTGTACTTTGTCATGTATTTTACAAATCAGAGTTTAGTACTTTAATTTAGAGAACTAAAGAATTTGAAACCGCTATAAATGAACGAAGCTCAAATATTTTCAACGGAGATATGTCCGAGCAATTCCAAAATGAACGTACTTTTTTAAATAAGTAGCACTAAACAGTTAACAATAGCTGAAAGCGAGAGATACATATTGACAAAAGAACAGGTTGAACATAACAGGAATAGTGAATTATCCTTAAACCTGTAAAACTCAAAGTGCGGTGGCAGTCTGATATAATATAAGGGAAACTGCAATGTGCATTTTATTTTTGAAAAGTATACGTTAAAATAAAAGTAAAACAGACAATACCCACGATACATAAGCGTCGAAATCATCTAAACGTGAATTAACTACATTGCACTACACCAACATCTTTAGTAATAAAGTATGGTAATAAATTTCTGTTAACAATTTATATTCTAAGGTAACATTAAATATCACTATATTTGCAATTTCATTTTTTTTACTATATATTTTTTACAATATAACGCCAAAATTTTACTAGTAACGGTGTTTCAGGCATTTTCGTGTGTCGAATAAATGACATTGGGCGTCGTTCATATTTACCATTCAATTATGGACCCACTTCTGGAAATTTCGAAATATTTTCGCTCGTTTTAAAATTTTTGCATGTATTTACTATATATGACTTCAAATATATGTTTAATAAGTTGGAATAAAGATGTATACATACTACAACCACACTAGAAAACTTTTGGCTCACAAATCTTTCAATTAACAGCTTAAAAAATGTATAGTTTAATTTCCATATGGCACAAGAAAACATAATTAATGGAGTCGGAAAAATCATGGAAACGTAAATTAAAAGGAACAATATTATAATCGGCAATTTTTAAAGACTTAATACTAAGAAAGCTAGACGACATGGATGGCAGTACCAATCGTCAAATGTGAACGTTATTTTGATAACGAGGTGATAAATTAGTATGGTAAATGCTATTAGTATAAGAGAATCATTTAACATATTAGATCGGTCCCAGCCATTATGCCTAGCTAGCTTTCTAAGATGACTGATTATAAGCCAACTGCGATCTTAATTGCTACAAGACTAACGCCATATCAACTACACGCAACGACGTTTCCATTATTCTTCCAGTATTAATAAAATATATAAAGTAAAGCTAAACAGAAAAATAGATTAAGATTAAATATATCCCACTAACAGGTGGGTCATATTTTAAGTACTAATCGTCACACGTTATATTTGAGTACAACATTATTTGTGTGCGTATCGTGTAATACATTAAGTTTACATTAGTGGGAATACTGCGACAATGATCTAAATTAACGGAGGCATTGTATTTAAGTTCCCGATTCCGAAAAGAACCTTCAGCAGTTGTCAAAACTCTATCATGGAAGAACTGGTCTAATTTTGACAACCTTCCTGCTTACTTGACTACGATAAAGCTGGGAATGGGTGATTTAGTCAAGTATCAATAAAAAAAAAGTAATAAGAAAAAAGATGTAGCTATCACGTTATTAATTTAACAACACCCACGTTAATTTTAAAGCGATGTCGCTCTGTAGATAACATTAATAACAAAACGAAATTGTCAATTATCCACAGTTACAACGACAGACATATTTAATCTTATGCGTAATAGAAAAGGGGAGAAAGATAAAGTTTCTTTGTTAGATTTTGCCAACAATTTAATCACCCTACCTTGCTCTATAGCTTTATAATTTTCCTACCTAGTAACGGATGTCAACTTTTGGGTAAAGACATATGGGCCACGTGAAATCTAAATGATTATTATTATCAGGGTACCGTCAATAACCAGGTTACCCCAAACTTCGTTCGACAAATATTTGCGTATACAAAAAGCCTCAAATTTTTCGGTCTTACAATGAATTACGTATCAACGGGACCTCGTATTTTTTTTTGCGCAAGTGCCTAGCATAACTACCTTTACGTGATTCAACCTACCAATCCATTATATTTCGTCCATATAGGTTAGATACGCAAATGGTCTATAAAAATAATACTTTCAGTCGCAAGATGTATTAAACAGTCAAGACGGCAACAATTACAATCATCATTCTCCTACCCTTATAATCATCACTCATCACTCACCCTAAGTGGGGTCAACACAATGTTTTCATCTTTCATACACAATCCATCTTTATTTTACTCTGCCTCCCTCTAGTCAAATCTATCCACATTCATATTTAAAACCCTCTTGGTCACATGATATTAATTCCTCTTTCTTACATGTTCATACCAATTCAGGGCCTGCTTCACAAGTTATCAATAAAATGTCAGTTAGCTTATTTGGAACATATCTGACACATATCATGGAATTTTGCGTTTTTCAGGTTTCTGATAGGCTTATTCACCACTTAAAGTACCTAATAAGTTAACAGGTAGATCATGTGGCTGTTAATTTGTTTAGCTGCTGGATAGCAAATACCTATTTTTTTTATATCACTTTTTAGAGACATTAATCTGTTACTTGGTTTATTTGGCGGTTAACTATCTCACACTTTATCTGTGTGCGTAGTGCGAGTTTTTTTAACCTACTCGATCGCGTTAGCGTAACGCAATTTGTATGGCGAAATTGTAATATGTATAGATGTTGCTATTGCAGCGTCATACACATTGGCGTTACGCTAACGCGATCGAGTAGGTTGAAAAACCCGCACTACGCACTCAGTAACTTGTGTAACAGGCCCTTTAAGATTTATACTTCTCGTCTTGTCTATAGTGGTCGCAACTATCAGAATTCTTCTAATATATTCATTTCGTATTCTATCAAATCTTGTCACAACAAACATTCACCTTAACATTCTCATAACATTGGCATGCACTCTTCTTTCATCTGTTTCTTTGTTTGACTAATATTCTGAATGTGTGGAACATTACGACTGGTGGATTGACCGATTTGTTAATTTTACCCTTTAAGGGCCATTCGATGGTCACATATCGTTCCTGAGACCTGTCGCCACTTCATTCTTCTTGCATTCGTTCTCTTACTCACATCGCGATCCATTTTTCACCGTCCTTCTGGAAAAGCGAGCTAAGGTACGGAAGCAGACTGGCAAAATTTTCCCATCTAAGACAATCAGGGAAAAATTTCAGATCAAAAAATGGAGCAACAATTGCAGTTGTGGAAAATTGAAAATTCAATTTTTGTTGTATATGTCAAAGTCTTTGTCAACGATTATATTATTTACAATCAAATTTTAGTTACGATAATATTAGTGTTAAAAACGATTAATAAAGCTTTCAATTACGTTAATATTATGCACAATATAATCTCAACGGGTCAACTAAAAATAAACAATTCTACAGATAATTACAACAGTTTCATTAAGAATCGGGTGAATCTTCGCAGCGACCACTAAATTAACTAATTCAATTATCGTCATATCTGTTTTTGGTAATTTCCCTGTCCCAGATCATATTTTTATATGAATTCAGTGTCACATTAATAATTAAATTTAAGGTATAATAAAATTGCACTTATTTGATTAAAAAACCAACGCACAAGGAAAATATTTAAAATTAAGTTGTAGTAGGAAAGAAGTAGACTCAATTTTCAACATAGTATAATTTAACTTTGGATTACAGTAAAATATATTATTAGTTCACTTAAGTTATATTCTCTACGAAATGAATGCGGAGAAGACTCAGCGGCGGTAAAGGTCGACTGGCGGAGGGCAGCTCGAGAGGAGCTCCTCCGCGAATGGAGGCGGTGGCTGGAATCGTCTAGTGCAGGATTCTGTACGATTTCAGCTATCTAGTCCATTCTCCAGGGTTTGGTCGCCAGGCGGCATGGGGTCCTCACTTTCCACCTGACACCAGGTGTTTTCCGGACATGGTTGTTTCGGGAGTTATCTGTGGTAAGCAGCCCGATGCAAAGAGTCCGGTGAGTGCCACGAGTGCGGCGCCGACTTTGATACCGCCGCAACAAATTGCACACGCTCGCAGACTGTCCAGCTTGGGCGGTTCAGCGGGCGGAACTCGTGGCACAGGTGGGGCACGATCTCTCCCTGCCCACTGTGGTTCGTGCCATGGTGGACAGGGAGCGATAGTCTCCTTCTCCGAGGACGTAATCTCTCGGAAGAAGGGGGCGGGTCCGGGAAGTCGAGTCCTCTGATCCGATCCGCCGCAGGCGAGCGTCGCGCAGACGACTCGCCGAAGCCCGTCGTATGCCAGCGTAACGGGAACCTCTTGGCGTCTAGAACGGGGTTTATCGGACGCCCGTCTGAAAAGATTCCCGAGGCGGTCGATGCATCTGGCGGAGGGAGGGGCCACTTTTAGAGAGGTGGCGCACCCTGGGGTTCAGAGTTGCTGCTGGCGGGAATGGGGGCAATGGTTTATAGGTACCCTGTCCCCGCCACCAGCAGCGTGGTGGAGAACTGTCAGGTTTTTACTCGGTGAGAGTCCGACATACCCAACGCGCGTCCCCGTCGGGCGATGACGACGGATAATGGGTTTTCCGCGTTTTATATATATCTCGTTTTTTTTTTAATTTGAAGAGCACAGAAAGAAAACGCACTACGATAGATTCACCCGCAGAGTGTTTGGCACTAGGATCGCACTACTCCGAATATAAGTTAAGACGGAAACATATCCATAGATAAACATAGATTTTTTTCACACGTTACAAGTTACACAAAGTAAAATGTAATAAAAAATTGCGTAAATTCGCAAACTATCATATAAAATGTATACAAAAACAATATATCTAAAACGACTTAGAAAACAAAATTTGTAAAAATTCAATAAAATAAACTTCTTGTACAAAACAACGGACGAATTAACCTAGTGGAAAACAACAGAAATTTCGACGGAACCACGTGTGACTGCAATTGCGTCTGAGCGCAACGCAACAAAACGTAACGTAACGCAACGCAACACAACGCAACGCACCGCAACGCAAACTACTACATTTCTTACAATTTGTATTTAATCGATTAATTTAACTTAATAATGTTTTTAATTCATTTACAGTACGAATATACTTTAAATGGATAAAAATTTATATTTTATAACAAAATATGTTTAATTAACTATATTTTGCGTTGCGATAAGAACAATATCCGCCTTATATCATTTTCAGTAACAAAATCATGATTTAATATATTTTATTACTTATAAAATAATATTCAATAATGGCAGAATTTGTGATGTACAATATATTTGGCGCTTCTTGTATTTAAAAACTATTGATATAATTCGTCTTTGACATATTATGCTTTATTAGAGATAAGCGTAGTTATATAAAAAGTATTTTTTACAACAGCAATATATCAACGTGAATGTATATAAAAAACAAAAGTATATTCCCAAAATAAAATAATTAACAATCAATATTTAAATATTATTATGTATGATAATCATTTTTCTAACTTAGAATCATTACTGCTTACTTTTAAAGTTCAAATAAAAAAAAAATCACTATAAACAATTGCGTATCGAGAAATTATATAAAAAAAATTACGTGTACAAATTATTTAAGTTTGTTTTAATTCTTCTGAAGACTACATCCGTTTACACTTAACTCAGTAAATGTAAAATATAAAATATTAATATATATCTAAACCTGATTCGGAATACACCTGACAATCGCCTGTAAAGGCTGACAACTGGAAAGAAAGAAACGCACAAAAAGCATATTGCACTATGCATTTCACGAACCGTTTTATTGGGAAGAACAATAAAAATAATCAATAGAGATAAAGAAGAAGCAATAGACAATTAAACCGGAAATGCTGCGACAATTATGAAGAACGCAAAGTGTTGCATCTATTCGCGCACATTTTGATGAATTGTAATGTAAATAGTCAAATTGGGTCGTAGATACAAGCGAGGTTAGGTAATATGGAATACTAATAAGATTGGTAACGTGTACGAAGATAAGATTCCCTATTCCAAAAATTAGAACAATTGTTTTCAGAATTAATATTTTTATTATTCACAAAACTACGAACAAGTTTAAACATGTATTTAATGAGTAATACATCTGAGTAGTACGTAAAAGAGGAAACAAAACACTAATGGGATGTAACTAACGAGTTAAGTTAATAAAACAAGATACCTCTGCATTGAGATAAGAGTTAGAAAAAATTGGAACAATTAAAACAGCGACTAAAGATGAAAGAGAGCTTTCTCTAAATCTTAAGCAATAAACACCTTTCTCCAAATCTTAAGCAGAAAATCAAATTTTCTACGCTACACGAAGTAATATAATTATCGCTACATACATAAACATATGCGATTGGACAATTTCAAATACCAAATTTGTTTTACATCTCTTAATGAGAATCTAGAGACATCTAAAGTTTAAACTAAAACATGAACCAACATCCGACGAAGAGAAATAAACTCACGACCTCAGACAAAACAATATTAGGACCTTCTATAATCTCGGTCGACTCACCTACAGTATTAGAGCGTTTATAATATAATAATAAAATACACTAACGACTACATAAAGCGTTACATTTGTGCTAGTCCCCCCCCCCCCGTAGGTCCCCCGGTCGCACCAAATGCCACTAACGTCACCTACACGTCACTACACAACTTACAGTACACTTTGGTATCGGCGTAACCTAATATAATACTAAATCATAATACAAAACTTACCGCTACGACAGCGATGTCAAAAATAAACGACCTCTATAACAAAAACGTCATCTAAAAGTATAATACAAAACAGGTGTAAAATACACGTATGTTTCTCGATTGTCCGTTAACTTGGCAAAATATTTATAGTAATTGTGGAGTTAAATATTTGTTTAAGTCAAATACGTCTTCTAACATATTCTTTAAGTCAAGCATTCGGTCCAAACAAATATTCGATATCAAATTTGAAGTTGGAAGTATCAAACGTATAATAAATCGGACAATCGAAAACATACACCCCCAAAATAATCATAATACCAAAACACTAAAAATTAATTATATAAAACCATGCAACATGGACATAATTTGTACTCTCAGTACTCATAAATATGTGGACATTCAAAATATAAAAATAATATTCAATACGATTACAAAGAATCGACATTTGCTAAGATATAACGACGCAAACATTGTAGCAAAGTGAGATGTATTCAACGCAAATTTAAAGTCATTAAACTATTGGTTTGTTTCGAAATCAACGAATCTAAAAATGAATGTGACATTTGATTTAATAATCCAAACTGAATTTGCGATTTACAAAATTCATGATTCCTTTTTATTATAAAGATCATATTAATATAAAGATTTTAAATTTGCTGAAACTGTAACTTTTACAGCGCCTTAATTAATATGAACTTTAAATGAACAAGATAAAAGCTCATACTTTTGAGTACTTATGCAACGAGCCAGACGGGTAAAATGATTTAATGAAAATGGATAGAAACTATCCCAAACTGCCACAATATTCGGAAACAAGATCAAATGAATACTGCTAGAGACGGGCGACGCCGCCCCAGACCCCGGCGCGGGGCGAAACGCACAAACTCAAAGAATACACAACGCAAGACTAGAAGCGGGTACATTACGCCTAAGAAGTGACCGCCTACCGAACTAGTGACACGGACACGACAGTGAAAACCTTTTAATAACGTTTCAAAACTTACTTCTTAAAGCACCTTATTGAAGAAGGTATATTTGCGAGATTAAAAAACCTAAGCTAGTGACGAAAATTAATGACTATATAGTTCGAACGAAAACTACTCGCGACCGCACGCACGCATCCATGCACGCACTAATGCGAATGGGGTTTACTAAGACGACGACCGGATGACTCAAGGAGGCGAACACCACCCAAAGGAGGGCAAGGGTCCAGTCGAGAATAGCCTTTCTGACTCGAGCAGAATATAACAAACCCAACGTTAGATTGCGACTTTTCGTGACACAAAACGGCGCTCTCCAAAGTGCTCTTTTCATTCGTAATATACTTCTACAAATTAGGAATGTTCTAGATAGAATTAATTTCGACATTGTGCACTCTTAAAGAACGACCGAATGAAGATTTATAATAAGTTTTTGTAGATAATTTGCCTCTCCTTGGTCATGCAGCTGGGCGCTCCTCGTCAAATGTACTAGTCAAACAAATCCACCGTCGCAGACTAATTGAAGTATCAGAGAGCGTCGCCGGTACGCGTCACTATCTATATGTACAATCGATAATCTCCCGAACCACCTAACGTTAGCAATAATTATAATCATTTAAAATATACTTCAATAGGATCAACATGCTATTAAGACTGTGATATATCTTATAATAAACAGCATCAATCGGCGACTCGGTAGAGATCAGAACTCGTCCGCTATATTCCTATACGCGTCGCACGGAGCATGCTCGTAAATAAAACAGATCTTTGCTAACTTTTTGTCCCTACATAGAGATAGAATCGATCGCTTAATGATAAAAAAGACCAGATCCAGACTATCGGAGTCTCCAGGCTAAAGCTAACGGAGCGACGTCACTGGGACACGAACGGACAGACCGGCTGCCCTCAGCTATATAAAACATATCTATAATATACCTTTTTGTGCTTACACTTATAAATACGCGTGAGGAAATCCTTACCATTACAACATCGACGTACAACGAAACTAAACAGGAAATAGGTACTTTTGCGTCAATAATCACTACGATCACGCTTGACGATAAGGTCTGCGTCGGACCTCTATGACCAGATAATAGGCGATCAGCAAAAACTGAATATACTTCCTATATTACAAAGTATGCCGGTTAGTCTAAATTAGTCTAGTTAACCTAATCATAATATTATTTGGTAATTAATAAACAATAAGCAACAATTTATTCTCTCTGCTTTCTCTGTCCTCGAACGGATCCTATCAGGACGTGGACCTCGTTTTTAACCAAATATATTTAAACTTTTAAGTAAGTTATTAAACCGAGAATAATTGTGATGTTTATACAATCAAGGCAGATATTTAATGTGCCTAGACTGAAATCATCAAAGAGTCAAATTCAAAGTTAAAGTCACAGTTAGTACTCGAGTAAACAAACTACAATTTGCTTACTAGAGTTAGGTTAGTTTGTAGAAAACCGTCCAGCAAACGAGAGCCACGGTCCTGAAGCTATCCAACACTCCGTGAGCCCGCGGAGAGTTGGCCAAACCATTTAATCAACAAAATCACATCCAGATACCGACAACTTACACGGTACACGCCGAGCCGGTTTTATCAACAGTCTCTAAACAATATATTTCAACTGTAGGCCTAATTTTGCCCTATTTTTACCCTCCCAAGGCCAAAGGCTAAGATATTCTGTGATGCATTGATGTTGTGATATCTAAGGAAGCACTGAAGTAAAAAATTAAATGAAAAGTGCGATAAATACTTTACATTAAAAAAGATACTCGAAAAATTAAAATTATTATACGATATATATAAAATTACAGACATAATGCTTTTGATAAAATTTTAAATCACGAGTTAGACTAGATTAATATTTAATTGTTTTTTATGGAAATACCTTATTTATATTAGGTATTAAGGTGCATAAAAATTCCTATTTTTTTACAGTATTTTTTCAGTATAAAAAAGGCCAAATTGAACAATTGAATCTCAGCGGGACTAGAGTTTCATCAATCTAATTGCAGTCATTGAATAAATAGGTAGACCATTTAACACAAACAGACCAACGTAAGAGATAGTTAATAAAACCGGGTCGACTCATCATTCAAGATTCACATAGCGGAGACCGCGCTCCTGAGCCCGGCCGGCAGTTCCCAGCGTCGGGCGCGACTGCCCACGACGCGGGCAGCCGGTACCGCGGCGATGACTAGACGAATGGCGTGGCGGGCGCGCGCTCAGGCCAGCGGCGAGGCGGGCGGCGCCGGGTTGAAGTCCTTGTTCACGAACGAGAAGCCCTTGAACTCCTCCTGCAAATAGTATTCGGAAATCTAACATTTATTACCAGATGAAGACTGCGCAAACATCTACAGAGGTGGCAATAGCTGATGTTCGCGCCATAAACATAGCTCGACTAAATAGGAGAAGAGCATATATCGCCATCTATCGGCAATCTTAACTTATAATGCGCCATAGACACAGCGTCAAATTACGTATTGTAGAACGCACCCTCTATGGGCATTCAGCTTATGTACGCAATACAGTAAAGTCATTAAAGAAAGTTTCCTACATATTTGTCCTTTCTTTTGCACAACAAATATTACCAAAGCGCAACAAATAATATTGAACAGCTGATAAATATGGTTAAAAACACTCGACTCATTCGCAACATTGTTAAATGCTTTAGGGTCAGCTAAATACAATGGTTAATTATTAATTAGTGATAAATTAAGAAAAGTGGAAACACAATTAGCTGATCATCCTCCTGCCCTTATCCCTAACTTTAAGTGGGGTCGGCACAACATCTTACAAACATGTTGTCATGTGATTTGGCTACGTATTTTTACGAGCGGCCGCCTGCCTGACGTCAACTTACGTTAGTCGTATTTTACTCCTCGGTAAGAAAGAGGGTGGTCTATTTTATTCAACCGGATACTACACGGTTTGTCAACTTACCTTAGTCGCCTTTTACGACTCCTCGGTAAGAAATGAGGTTGGTACTATTCTATTCAGCCGGATACCATACGGCGTAAAAAACACAATTAGCTGATAAATATGGTTGAAAACACTCGAAGTTCGCACCATTGTTAAATGTTTTAAGGTCATCTAAATACAATGGTTAAAATACCCCCGGTTAGTTAAAGTTGCTTCAAGAGCTTGTTAAAAAGTGCTCGGGGTGCAATAGATGCGAATGTCATAAATGCTATAATAATATTGATCAAATTGATTAAAAGTGGCTCTTCTCGGTAGGAACAGCTTTCCGAACCAGCAGTAGAGTTGACGATTCAAAAGCACTTGTTTACAAGTTTATTTGAATAAAGAATATTTTGAATTTGAATTTGTGGCGTTGCGTAGAATGGCGTGGTGTTGCGTGGCATGGTGTTATGTAGAACAGCATGGTGTGTGACGGCGTCACTCGCCTGGTTGATGGCGCGCAGCACGTCGGAGGGCACGGGCGTGAGGCACGGCTCCTCCTTGGTGAACTCGGCGTCGAAGTTGGCCGCCTCGCGCTTGCTCTTCTGTACAGAGTTATTAATTTGAGATTGAATTATACAAATACTCATACACAAAATTATAATTAAGTTACATTAAGTTTTACTGATATAGTTCATAAGAATAATTGTTACTAATACATATGGATATCATAGATGGTCTGAAATAAATAAATATTATTATTATTATATATTTTTTTATTATAATTCTCCCATTTCAAGGTATTTTTTCACTAATGCGCGAGCTTTTAGCCAAACGAAAGGGCAACTCAATGTTGTATTTGATTAATGTTTATTGTGTAGCGTGTAGATTTATTATTATAAAATAGTCGATTCACTATCAATTTCAAACATTTCATAGAAGAGTGCCTAAAAGGGAATTGTCTTTACGAAAGATATCTATACTTATCAGTTTGTTTACACCATAAAAAAAAGATATAGAATTCTCTTATAGTAGTTTTTAGAATGTTATTAAGAAAAAAAGAAAGTTTATGACAAAAAAGTGACTGGACAAACACTGGGTTCGGTAGACTCGTACTTTATTGGGTTTAAACAATAATAAAATATTCATGCACGCACGGCATTCGTTTTACTGACAATAAATTTGTAAGGCAATAAAAGTACAATACAAAATATAGCGGTTAATGCATAACGTAATATTGCACAGGTGTGTCCCAAAAGAGTTCGACATAGACTCATTTTGGCAGAATTTAAATTCAAAATGTTCTTCATTCCAATAAATTGAAAAACGAGTAGTTTGGATTGTTTCAACAAGGATATCCATTAATACGGGGCTGGCAAAACGAGCGGGATATGAGGAAAATAAGCAAATTTAATTTCAAAGGAAACATTCTTTGGTTTTCAGAAATAAGAATAATTGAATACACAGATTATAAACAAAAGCTTACCTGAGCCACGAACGCAACCAACTATAAAAATGTAAAAAATAGACACTCAATATTTTATCGTACCTATGTAAATAGAAATAATATCTCATAATTAAATAGAACCTTTGTAGTAGTCCATTACGCGAGACGTTATATCGTTAAATATAAGAAACCAAAGAATGTCTGTTTTGATATAAATTTGCTATCTTCAATATCCAAGGTTCCCTCTGCATCCTGCTAGTTTTATAAGTTGGAGAAGACTTTAAAAAGAGTCGTCTCCAGTTCTATTGTAGGAGACTTCTACAGATATTTAGTAAAGGATGGTCTGAGAATGGAGACCACTCGTTATGAGGTGGGTATGTTTATTATGTCGGTCCCGTCACGTGGCTCGATGAGACCTTTGTAGCAGTCGCTGTATTATTCGAATTCAAAAAGTTGTTTTTTGGAAAATTGCAATAAAGCGTAGCGACTAATAAACTTGTGGGTGTTAAAGAGACTCATTTCTCGGAAGAGCAAGAAAACACTAGTTTTTTTGATAGCTCGTAGTGTGATTTCATAGTTGGCATAGAAATATGGATTACAACTAACATAATCAAACCTTTGAACTCCGAGCACTTTGTAACACGTTTCAGCAACTTTAGGGGAGTTCTGACCATTGAATCTAGCTGCTTCTAAAGTATTTACAATATTGTGAACTGCGGGTGACCATAATTTAATCAACACTTTCAAGTAGCTGATGATGTTGCTAATGCTGTACATGTTAACGTGCCGAGTATTTATTTATTTAACTTAATACCTTTGCAGACAATTGGTTAATATATACTTATATGTTTTCTTAAATACATACTTAAATACAAATATACACCTAGGCTCCACAACCAGAGAAGACCAACAAATTAATTTATATAAAATGTTGGCCATCGGTGGGAATCGAACCCGCGACCCGCAGAGCTGAAGGCAGCGTCATTGCGATAACAGGCCATTCAATATGTGTCGCCACAGCGGTGACAACGGAGTGCAAACGGTTAACCCAGGTTTTGCTTTCGGTCAGTCACAGAGCGTGCTATTATATCCTAAGTCCCTAGGCAAATAGTCGTGACGAGGGGACGCCATGACGTCCAAGTGACGCTTAACGTCAGCCTAAATCTAGGCCCTACTTCTAATTCCGAAGAGTTTTTGAGTACACCCACCGGCGTAGTTGCGTCTATTGCAACCTCGCGTATCGAAAATTCATCCCTGTGTCCTTTGTAAAAGTTTTACAAACAAATCGTGTGTGCAGGGTTGATTTTTGTGTGTGTTTTTTTAAACGGTGCGCAGCCGACCGTCTTTTTTTTTCGAATTTGACTAATGCTGTTAGCCCTAATGGCTTTGACAGCGTCACCGATAAGACGGGCGAGTGCGGAAGCATCGCCGAGAAGAAATGGGTAATACAAGCGGGTGCATTACAAGCACCCGCCCTACAGGGGGCGTCGCCTTAAGGGTGTCTCCTGCGAGACCGAACCTCGGCTTAAGGCGGCGCGTTTTTGGAGGGCTGCATCTAATAAATGACTTGGAAGAAGTTTGCGTCACGGCGGCCGCGGCAGAGGGCTGCGGCCGCTTGACACAAGCAAGCGGGGACCTCGTCTTCGCCGGCGAAGACGCTGTTTGTGTAAATGTAATGTGTTTTTCTTGTTGGATGCTGTGATAGCATCGTCGGGGTCGTTAAGGACGCTCTTCGGGCGCCTGTGAATCTTATTGGGGTGCCTGAACAAGCCGACCGTCCTAACAGTGCGATATATATTGACAAAACCCCCTCTACCCCCTCCCCGTGTGAGGTAACTCACCACCTTGGGCCGGAAGGGCGGCCGCAGCCGGCGCTGCGCCAGCGCGTCCCAGTCCATCTCGCGGAAGAAGGCGTGCGCGCGGATGCCGCCCGCGCCGCCCGCCACGCCCAGCCGCCGCCCCGGCGTCTTGGTCATGAACCCTGGACACGGCAACGTCATTACATTAGCGGGAGAGAGGGCAATCAAGAATCGTTAGAGGTCGAGAGAAGTTTAGCAACGTAAATCGTGACCATTGGAGGAAGAAACGTAAAACCATTGGGGGAAATAGCGGAAATCATGGAAACGGTATTCGCAAAAAATTTGGAGGGGAAATCAATAATCGACAACCTTCTTCTGCTTTGTCAACTGATGGACGTCCACTGCTGGACGTAGGTCTCTCATCATGGGATCATGGGATCTCCACACCACACGATCTTGTGCCGCTTGGACCCAACGGCTCCCCACGACCTTTTTAGGGTCATCAGTTCATCTTGTGAGGGTCTGCCGATACTGCGTTTTCCGGTGCGGGGTCGCCATTCCAACACCTTGAGACCCCAACGCCCATAGATTCTCTGCACTATGTGAACCAACCATCGCCACTTCAGCTTCGCGACACTATGCTATGTCGGTAACTCTGGTTCTTCTACGGATCTCCTCATTTCTAATTTGATTACGTAGAGATACTCCGAGCTTAACACGCTCCTTCGCCCGCTGAGCGACTCTGAGCCTTCTTATGAGGCCCATACCGTTGAGCGGTTAGGGGGCAACGTAACTCGTGAAGGCTTAGGGGAAGAAGCATGTACCGTAGTTGGGAAGTAAATAAGTACCCTTCAGTATGGAGACGGCGTCCTTGGAGAGCCACACGGGGTACAGCACGTCGTCGTGCAGGATGGACTCGAACAGGTCATCCTCGTTGTCGGCCTCGAAGGGCGGCTGGCCGGCCAGCATCTCGTACAGCAGCACGCCCAGCGCCCACCAGTCTACCGACGGCCCGTACTCCAGCTCCTGCAGGATCTGCGAGGGGAGCGGTATGGGGCCATAGGCACATTCAAATTAACTTGTAAACCAGTGCTTTCGAACCAAGAAGAAGAAGAATACTCTTTATTGTACACAGAACAGAAATATTACAGAACATTTATAAACAAATACAGGTACAATAAGGCGGCCTTATCGCTAACCAGCGATTTCTTCCAGGCAACCTTAAACGTTATGGAACTGAATAAAATAACTGGTAAAAATAACCTAAAATAACCAAAAGTAATAACAAAATTATTTTGCTATAATCCACGATGAAGTAAAATAACACTAACGTAAAAACACATTCACAAACCTCCACTACTGCCACCACAATACACAAGCACTACATACGTTCACTATCACAAACTCAACAATCGTTTCGCCCCGCAACCGAAGCATCGTCAGGAGATAGACTCACCGACCAAAATCGCAAAGCAAAGCAATACCCAAATATGCTTAGCTTGTACAAATCCAGCATGTATCAGGTATGATAACTGATTGTCCACTCTACATTTATCATTATATATATTTTCTATTTTACTTCATCCCGAATTATAGCAAAATAATTTTATTATTACTTGTATATTATGGATCTCCGCAAAGTAACGCCTAATTCTATAAATGCTTTTGAATCGTCAACTCTACTGCTGGTTCGGAAAGCTGTTCCTACCGAGAAGAGCCAGCAAGAAACTCGGCGGTTGCTCTTTTAAAAATACAATTCTTATCACTAGTAAAATTAAGCTATTAATGTTCTGTACAGAATCTAAGCGAGCTATATCCACATATTCTTATCTTCTAAATGAACCTCAACAGTATAGTGGCTTTCTTTATCAGTCTTTTTAAAAGTGTTTTTAAACTGCTGTAATGGCAAAGCTAAAATTGATTGCCAAATTTTATTATCAAATTTTATACCCAGACCTACAAAAGATTTTTGCAAGGCGTAAAGCAGAAGCAAGCTAAGGTCGCTAAGGTCCTTCGTCTATTTTACATATCACCTATCGTTTTATAATTCTTTATATTTTTATGTACAAAAATTAAATTGCTTAAAGTATGCTGTGACGCAAATGTAAGAATACCTATTTCCTTATGGATCACATTGTAAAAATTAGGTTATCATATAAATCAAATAATAATTTGAATATAATCTAAACTAAAGTAATGAAGATAAACAAATTATGGTGAAATAGCAAACTGGTGCTTCGCACGAATATAGCGCGTGTACCGAGTGATCGCTTAAGTTAAAATAGGATTAATAAGGTATCAATTAAAAGATAGACATCCATCCTTGTTAGTATATGTCCTCATGTTTTATATCATGTATTCGTACCTCAGGAGCGATATAATCCGGTGTACCGCAAAAGGTTGTCGTGGTTGCGCCGTCTGAAACGTAATTTGTATCATTGTAATACATAAACTTACGATCTACTTTGACTTGTATATAACCACGAAATAAACCACTAGTGCTAGTACTATTAAAAGTTTATAATATTTCCTTTTTCGGTATCTGTCAGAATCGGGTTCATGCAGTCAATTAGTCTTATAACAAAAATATTCCAGCATCTATTGTACCCCACATCTAGAATAACTCTTATAAAACTAATTTTAACTAAGAACTTTAATTAAGAAATCAGAAAAAGTGTATTCATCATGTGTGTGCAATTTTTTTTTTTTTTATAATGTCTCTTTAGTACATAATGTATTATTATTAACTTTTTTTTGTTGTTGTACAATAAAGAATATTTGATTTGATTTGATTTGATTTGATTTGATTCATCATCATAAGTTCTTTAATTTAAACCACTTAACTAACACAGAATTTAGATAGTTTTTCATGTTTCCAATGAATAGACCATTCTTATTTCTTACCAAGGTGTCGCAAAGACAACTAAGGTAAGTTGACGTATGGCAAGCGGCCGGTCGTAAAATAACTAGCCAAATATGTTGTGCCGACCCCACTTGACTGGGATAAGGACAGTAGAATAATGACATAGTTTTTCACCTTAAGAAATAAACTGTTGACTAAAGCTAGACTGAGTTGATTGATTTTAAAGATTGCATTTCGTCAACTTGATGTTTTTCAAAGTGTAAACTTAGTATGAAATGACGGTGATATTCACCCAGTATGCCCTCCTTGCACATGCCGAAGTCGGCCAGCTTGCAGTGGCCGTCGCAGTCCAGCAGGATGTTGTCCAGCTTCAGGTCGCGGTAGATGACGCCGTGCGAGTGCAGGAACTGCAGCGCCAGCGTCACCTCCGCCGCGTAGAACCTGCGCCAGGAGCAGGTACAGGACCCTCGACACAGTCGAGCAGGAGCCTCTAGGGAAGAGGTCCCTGAAGAGCGCTCACCTGGCCCTGGGCTCGTCGAACTTGCGCGCGCGCTGGATCTGGAACATGAGGTCGCCGCCGTCCACGTACTCCATCACGAAGAACAGCCGCTCGGGCGTCTGGAAGGCGCAGTGCAGCGCCGTGAGGAACGGGTGCCGCGCCGCCAGCGCCAGCACGCGCCGCTCCGTCAGCGTGCACTCCACGTCGTCGTCCTGCACGATGGCGTCCTTCTTCAGCACCTTCACGGCGTACACCTGTGACGACAACTACGTCGAGTCCCAAGAATCGAAACGGTAATTGCACATCGAAACATAAGTGAATAAGGACTAACGATATCTGGGCTAGGTGCCCATCTGTCCCGAGAATCGAAACAGCAATTACACATCGAAACGTAGGCGAATGACTCTCACCACACGATTGATCTGGCGTTTGGAGCCAAGCAGCCTAAGGTGAACCGTGCTCGTTAAATTAGTGCTTCGTTTTGGATTGCTATTTAGAATAAAAGATATCTACAATCGTAGTCCAACTTATCGTCACTTCAGTGTCGAAACTTTTTAACTTATAGTCCCAAGAATCGAAACAGTACTTGCACGTCGAAACATAAGCGATTGACTGGTGATTGGTCTGGCTACGATCTCGCTGATATAAAGAAAAAGTTGCAGCCTAAGGTGAACCGCGCCCATTAATGTAGTGCTTCATTTTTGATTGCTATTTAGAATCAAAGATATCTAGAATCGAAGTTCAACTTATCGTCACTTTAGTGTCGCAACTATTTAACTTACGTCGAGTCCCAAGAATCGGAGCAGTCCATTTGTTCTTTAAGTATATCTCCTACTTCGTGTCTAAGAATTGAAACACTAATTGCACATCGAAAAATAAGTGATTGACTCCTACCACATGATAAAGCTGGCGTCGACAACTCGCTGATAGCAAGCGAAAAATCTAGCCTAAGGTGGTGAACCGTGCTCGTCAATGTAGTCCCTGTTCGCCCTTTTTTTTTTTTTTAGGTCTAATCGCTTATGATAGATTTCTGGATAGTGTAAATTTATACTTGTATTTCTGTACCACCCGTATTTTACTTATTTTCGATCAAATCTTTTAGTACCGTTTAGTTATGTTAATGTTATTGTTCTAATCAAATCCACACGTGCTTCAGTCTCCACCCAACACCCCACCGAATACAATATGACCTACTCACACACATCCACATCACACGCACTTACCTCGTCGGTGCCTTTCTTCTCGGCCAGCATCACCTTCCCGAACGATCCCTTCCCCAGCACCTTGATGAAGTGGAAGTCCTCCAAGGACACCTTTAGCCCTTCGCCCTCGGCCTCACCCTCCGCGCCTACGTCACAAACACCCCGCATTACACCCCACACCACTACCGCACCGCCCACACCGTGTTAATACATACCCCATATATGGAAAACATTTATAAACTTATGACAAAACAATTGGCAATGCCTTATCTCTCGTATTGTCAAGGTAAAAGTATTTTCCATAAAAATTAAACAACTGACCATCTGAAATCTGACTTGGTGTTTATTAAAGCCTTCGATTTTATTATTAAATATCAATACAACTATGTTATTAGAACCAAGCGTGCAGAATACCAAAGCTTTACATGCAAGGAACACCTTTAATTTTCCAGAATTGTAAAGAATAAGATCTCTTTGACACCTACTGTGCAGTTCAACAATCATTAATTGCAAAGCATTAATGTATTGCATAAGCATTAATGTATAATATAATTTTTCTATAGTATTGGTACATAAAAAATATTTTATTTGAGTCCTTGACTTCTATATTAATAGCCTCAGGCGTTGAATTGAACAGGACTCCGAAACTAATCTCCAAAAGCTCGCAAATGGACGCAATTTTTATATCTTTTTTTAGTATATTTATTTATTATTTCTGTAGAATATAATAGTATTCTACAGATATACGACACTATCTTTGTCTCAACGATTTTAACGAATCTGGTTCCTTGCATGAATTATAACTAGCTATGCTGTATAATATGAACTCAATATATATTTTTTGCTAACCGAATATACGTGATTTAATCATGTACCCATTGCTAACGATTATTATCAAACACACACTACTATAATCATAAAGTGCTCTATACGTACATGACAAACGAAAAGAGTCTACGAAAACGCGAAAGAAAATGGATCGATTACAAGAGTTGAGTTAAGAAACTCTAAAGTGATATTTAAAAACTGGTCATGCACGTCTAGAGAAATCATTTCAGATGGTCATTTCTCATTGATAAAATCTAGAACCTTCGTAAGACCCAAATATGTCCTGCAACTCGTCCCACGGAGATCGCCAAGCCGGATCCTGCTTCGGACCGATCGTACCTAAGTTCAGAAACTTATGAGTGCGTGCAACGGAAACGGGCAAACAAAACTTCAATGCGTGTCCGTCATCGCTAAACAAACACAGTAGCAATAAATAACACAGCAAAGCAACGCCCTCCACCGAAGCCTAAAGAAACAAAACAAAGACCTTCGTAACACGTGAAAATGTCTTGGAGGTCGGCCCAGTGCGAGCCCCACAGCTGGCCGCCACCTGCCACACGGACTGGGTTCGTAAATCATATCGGCTGAAGGTTTGGGGGAGAGAGGTCGGGTTGGCAATTGTATCGCCCATAACATCTTCCGACATCAACAATCTTAGTAAGCCCACGGGCGTAGATTTTTGAGTTGTTTTGTATTTAAATGCTACTTCATCAGGTTTTCAGGAATTTCTAATGCGTACGTTATTGAACTTTTATTATAGCTAAACAAATTTACACAAAACAATTCTTGAAGGCAGGGGAACATATTGTGAGGACCTGATGGATGTTGGCGCTAGACGGGTAGCCCTGACGCTAGGTGACCTATAAAAGGCGCCTCGGAGAGCCGCTGGATCCAAGCAGTATAATATTATCTTTAGAAGAGACATATATTCAGCAACGACGTCCGGTTCAAAAAATCGTGACTTTAAGGTCAATTTGCATTTTGTATACAATTCGAATCTGAATATTCCTCAAACCCTCTCCCCTTCTCTCTTCAGTTTCTCAAGCAGAAAAGTATTTATGAAAAAACAAAACATAGACAAATGCACAATGAATACACAACGATTAATTTAATTAAACATGCATTACAATTCAATCAATTATAAAGAGATATACAATTAATAAAGTGGCAATATCATGTATATGCATGGTGGTACCTATGGTGCGACATTAAATGAATTCCCTTTAAATTATTAGATGGCTTTGACATAAAAAGATTTATTCTCAAACAAACTTTACCTTGAAATGGTAAATTCATCAGAACAGAACTGTTATGAAAAAACAGTTACATTAAGGGTCTGTTTCACAAGTTACCAATAAACTGCCAGTAAGCTTATTCGGAACATATCTGACACATATCTCGGAATTTTGCGTTTCTCAGGTTTCTGATAGCCTTATTCAGCACTTAAAGTCCCAAATAAGTTAACAGGTAGATCATGCGGTTGTTACTTTGTTTATCCGCTGAATAGCAATTACCTATTTCAAAATGGCTGCGAATTAAATTTTTAAAAATTTTCACTTTTTTTGAGTCTCTTTTTAGAGACATTTATCTGCTACTTAGTTTATTTGTCTGTTAACTATCCGACAATTTATCAGTAACTTGTGAAACAGACCCTTAGTCTCTAGGTCAATATTATGCTTTGCATTATGTAATTTATAAGTACATAGGATTCTGAAAGATACTGTTTTTGAAAAAGGTTTATTTTGGAATGGCGTGCTTTTATCTGATGGGCAAGGTCATGGGCCCTTTTAAACTATTAGCGATATACATAATGTACAAAATGGAAAATAACGTTGTGTGGTTAAAGTGCGTCATCATTTTAACTAAATTTTAGGTAGATTGGGAAGGTACTAGAATTCAAATTAATGTCATATTGGTGGTACCACTTTGTATGTAAGAAAAGTTTCTTCTGACAATATATACACATTTAAAGGAACTTCGTTTCGACTTACTTTTGTCCTCCTGTTTGTCAAGGTCCTTGCCGTCGTCCGAGCCAAGCTCGGGCGGACCCTCCATTAGGGGTGTATTCAAATACTGAAAAAACAATGATATATATTATTTTATTTTATCCATTGAATACTCTATTTGAATACTACTAAACTTTAATTGAATAAAGATTCCCATCTCGTCTGAGTTGGCAGTAAACTTAAAACTACTGACCAAACGTCATTAAATTCTATAGACCTATAAAAAGGTCAACAATTCTAACAGACAAAGTTTTTTCATATCTCAAAAAAGCAGTGGCATCTCACTTACTTACTTTTTTAACAGGCCGCTACTTACTTACTTTGTTTTATATCATGAAATACCTAGCCAAATCATGTGACATGTTATTAATATATGGCGTCGAGCCCACTTAGAGTGGAATAAGGGCAGGAGAATGATGGATGATGATGCTGAGCCAATGTGTAATGTTGTGATAGCAAATCTTGCCAAATAGTTTGAGCTACAAATTTTTCGTGCGTTAAAATTACGATAAATGATTTCAGAGTGATAAGTTACCTTGGAGGGCCGGGGGCGCGGGTTCTTGTCGGGCGAGATGCCGATCTGGTTGAGGATGTCGGCCATCTCCTTGGTGTTGATGCCGCAGTTGTTGGCCACGTTCTTCTGGCAGCGCTTGTGCACGTTCATGGAGCACACTGAACGGATATCACGACTTACGAACGAGAGTACCAACTTCGTAATACGGTGATTGATATTAGCGAGATCAAACAATAATCGATTTTTTCACCAAAAATTGATTATTTTAGGTATCCCTTTTTTCTTTTTCTTTCTTTTTTTTAATTTTTTAAAATAAGATAACATTGTTGGATGAAACCAATTTAGCCAAATACAATTTCACAAACAGCTCATCTGATATTATTTCTTGGTAGGTGTCCGCTTTAATTAGCCTTTATTGAAATCAATTATTAATATTAAAAAAGAGAACTTATGAAATAATTAGAAAAAAAACGATTATTTCGTAACAAAATAATCGATTCTTTTGAAAGGGATAAGAATCAATTATTATTTATTAATCGATTTTTCTACTCCAAGTCGCGTCTCTAATTGATATACATAGAGCCCTTTTCTTAAGCTTCCGTATTACGAAAGTTGCAATAGGGAAAATCATTTAACATTATTTACATTACAAAATTGCAATACGATAATTTTGTTTAAAAGTTTTCATGTTATAATGTTTAATACAGATTTTTTGGTATTTTTACAAATCTACAATACAGCGATTTATTAGAATCGTCTCCGTATTACAAAGTTGGATTACTATAACCTATTTAATACTTTGTGATAGTTTTCCTATCACAAAGTATGTGCACAACTAGACTGGGGGGGGGACGACATTTTCTTCCCATTTCTTAATAGTTTCAAGGCATTTTTTTAACACTGACGAGATAGGCCCGGCATATGGCCAAACTTGACTTAGGTTGGGGCACGATTTCCGCAATTGGAAATTTGGAACATTTAAAGTCTTCTTCGGTAAATTAAGGTGAAGGCAACAGGGACACAATACACGTTAAAGGATACCGCTTTCGAGTGACGGTACGCACCCTCGCACTGCAGGCCCTGCTTGATGAGCCCGTACAGCAGCGAGCCGCAGTGGTCGCAGAACGTGAACCGCTTGTACGAGTGCACCACGAACCGGTGCGGCACGTTCACGTTGAACCGCTGCCCGCCCGACAGCCCGTGTTGCTGCAACACCACCCGACAACCCGTGACAGCCCGGCGCCGGTAGCCCAGCGCTGGTAGCCCAGCGTGGGTAGCCCAGCGGGGGTACATACATCATGAGGCAACCTGCATAGCTTTAGAGAACTCTGGGGATATGTGTAACTTGCCAATCCGCAATGGGGCAGCGTAGTGAGTCTAAGCTCCGATCTTTCTCTCCAAAAACTGAGAAAGGAGATTTTATGGTATGTGTGTGGTATGTATGTAGATATGTGAAGGCGTGGGTGTAGGTGTTTCAGAGGTGTATTAAGGGTGTGTGTGTGTGTGTGTAGGTGTGTGTGTAGGTGTGTGTGTGTAAGTATGTGTGTGTAGGTATTTGTAGGTGTGGGTGAAGATGTGGGTGTGAAGGTGTAGATGTGTGTGTGAAGGTGTGTGCGTGCGTGTGTGTAGGTGTGTTTAGGTATGTGTAGGTGGGTGGGTGTAGGTGTGGGTGTAGGTGTGTGTGTTTATGTGTGTGTAAGCATTTTACGATTACTTTACTAAACAACATTAGTTGTTTACTAAAGTAACCCTGATTAGTTACTTTACTAAACAACATTAAAGTAAACATGTGAACTTTGAGGAAGATTATGCATTTAATATGACAGCACTAGAAAAAGCACTTTAAAACAGCGGAGGCTGCTGTATTGAAGCAAGTCTTTTTCTGAACGTCGACTCAAACGACTGTTGGATGTCCTATCGCCTAGGTCAATCTTTAACTTTAGTCTTGTTTTAACAGGATAGTGTCTTCGGATCGTTACTGCTTTCATAAGGTGTGTATCACCGCTCAAGCAGATATATGTGATATTATTATATGTTGATTGGGTAGACCTGTGCCTACCACTAATATTAATTTATAAACATTAAACACATTACCTCTTCTTTCATGCCCGGACATTTTGTAACGACAGAAGAGTGACACCGCTTATGTACCACGCACGTACAAACTGAAACGACAGAGTTTATCATTATAATATTATGGGGGAGTTATGAGTTGATTAAAGTCCATAGGATATCCATACCTTGACATTGGTAGCCCTGTTTGCCGATGCCCCTGCAAACAAAAGTTTCAATAAGAAATAACCCTTTGTGAGTGATGATTAAACCAGGACATGAAGCGTCAACATAGTTATTACACAGAGAATAGGAGAGTCATTGGAGTTATTATATTTAAATGATGAAGAAATATTAAAGAAATATTAAATGATGGAAGATAAAAGACATGTACTTTGTCTGTGCACACATGTGCAGAGAAATATTCATGGTATTTTTTTTAATTTTAATCATCATCATTGATTATACTTTCAAAATGTTTTTGCGTTTTTCCATGGAAAAGGAAAATTACTTTAAAATTTTCCAACATACAATTTGATAGAATTAACTAAATACAGTCTTCAAAATGCCCAAAAAAGAAAGACATATAGGTTGCTGCACTTGCTTCCTTTATTTTGATGGACATATAATAATGGATGGGGTTCTCCATCTTCTATATCGTCTCCTCACTGCTGAGGATCGTGACTCCATTCTACTTTGGCTACTAGCTACCTCCATTGGTAAAGCTCTGCTGCCTGGTGAAATGCGTAATTGACTAGGCACCTTAAGCTTTTCAGCAACCTAGTCTAAGCATCTGGGACTTCGACCTAGAATTGATATAAGGGCAGATAAGAGGGAGATGGATACATCTTAGGCTGGCTCCTGACTGGTATAATAACTCCCTCACCAGATGAACTCCCGGCAGTGGCTGCAGAAGGTGGGCTGCCTCAGGAAGGTGGCCATGAACTTGTGCCCGTTGACCTGGTGCACGCGCCGGCGCAGCGCCCCTCGCCGCCGGTTGAACCCCGCACCCTCCTTGAACTCGCGCCCGCGGGCTGCGCGAGTACTTGTCGCCCCAGTGGCTACTGGTAAAGGCAAGGTCAACCAGTTTAGCAGATAAGTAAGTAAAAGTAAGTATAAGTAAGTAAAAGTTAGCAGATAAAATGCCCAAGAAATACCCCTTTGTGTAAATTTATTGTAGATAATAAGTTAAAGTTGTAACTATTTTGATTATATCGTTAATTGTATTTCATTCCATAATCTTATATATTTTATACTATTTAAGGTAGTTAGATCATTTGGTGCATTATCTTTGAGGCAAAATCTTCTTCTTCTTTTTAAATTTAGGGTTATTTCAGACCTGTATCTAACGAAACACTAAGGCCAAATGGGTTTGAGCTTAGGGTAATAGATAGATAGGGTTAAATAGCAATCGAAATAAATAAACTGCCAAAGTTGGGCAGAGCATAGTTGGGGTGTGACAATCAAAATGCCATACCTCAACATTCTGCTGCAGTATTTTAATTGCATTTATTAACTCAGCAGTGACTATAATATTTATTAACTCAAACTCAGCCTTCTCAAATTTGTTATAGCAAAATTTGATAGATCAGTTATAGTTATAGTATATATATATAATTTTTTATTTTATTTTATTATTTTAAAATAAAATAAGTTGTTGTACGCCATTATCACATTGTTTATCACATTATTCTGTTAAGTTAATCGATGTTGTTCAATAAAAAAATATTTTAAAAATTGACTCAGAAAAAAGTCGAATTAAAGCTTTTATAATTATAATTATAATTACAAAGAAAATTGAACAGAAAGATAATATTCAAAATATACAAAAACCAACACATATTAGTAATTTTTATTATTCTAAGCTGAAATAAGCACTAATATTCCTAAGGCTTAACTTAGTCTAGAAGAAAACAAATTTCATTGATTGTAATTAAGTTTAGTAAGTATAAAATGAGAACAAATAAATTATACATAAGTTACCTTGAGAATTCCATTTCAGATCAATTTTTAGATGCAGCTTTCCTTGGGGTTCTAAATCCACCTACAATGAAACGTAATTTTAAAAATGTTGATCTTTAATTGTTTATTTGATGTGGAATCTCATAAAATAAAAATGATATTTCAAAATTCTTCATTAATTTTTTGAAAATTAAGATAGTTAAAAAAACACCTTTTTTAAAAAAAATAAGAAATTTTTAGTATCCCTCTCAAAAATATTGCCATCACTATAAAATTATATCTTCAACACACACAAAAGAAAGGAGTATGAGCACTGGTGAAACAGTAAGTTAAACTATAAGAGTTGAGTAAAAATGGATATGCACCTCTATAAAAAAGTTATTTTGAACTATGTGACTATTATGTTTATGTCTATAATTGCATAAACCATTTATGAAGCACTGGATTTGAATGCATATGCATTCCCAGTGTTTCATAAATGGTGGCTATGCCATAAATTAATTATAATTTTAATGTTATTATTTAATTTGATTTTTTTTTAAATTGAAGTATAAAACTTGACATTTACAAAGCACTGGATTTCCATGCATACACAGTCCCAATGTTTCATAAATGGACGGTATGGAATAATTTAATTGGAAACACTCATAATACTAACAGTCTCTAAGATTTATTTTTTTTACTAATAAAAAATGTAATGTCTGGAATCAATATAAATTATTGATTGTAATATGTACTAACATAGTCATTAAGTTCCTTAATTTTATTTTTATTTTCTCATCTAACGCAATAGATGTAATGTATGATTTAAATAAATTATTATTATATAGGCACAATAAAACATTTTTTTTTCAATGCATTCACAAAATTCACTATTGACCAAAAATATTTGACAAACTATCACACCACTAACTACCCCATCCCACCAATTTTTTAACATAAGTAATGTCAATGTTTTAATATAGTTGTATTAATAACATATACTTCAGATATCTAACTAAAGCAATGCATTTGTTATGTAGGGCAACAGGAAAATGCTTTCACTTAAGAATGTGAATTCCACAGCATACGCACGAGGAAAATTGCTAATTATGTAGATGATATGAGTCACAAATTGTGATGCAACATGTTGATGTTACAGACAGAAACATAATATAGAATCCTAAAACATACAAAGGTTATTTATAAAATTCAATTTTCAATGAATGACTTTAATTAAAATTACTGACATATAGGTCATTTTATTAAACTACACCAAATTTTTATGCTTGTGATTCTGAGGTTAAGCTGGAATAAATTAAATTCTAAAAGCTAAATATCATTGAAATAATTTAAAATGCAAATATTTCTCTTAGTTTGTAGAAACTGAAATCAGTTTTTTATTCGTGATTTCTCTTTTCTGAATAATTTTACTGAGTCATATTTACTATTTAAGAGCAATAATTATCATTTATATATCATAAATGTTTATGTAGTAGGGTTAATGAGTATCATAAATTATTGCTTTCAAAAATCTTCACAACATATATCTTCTAAACGAGTGGAAAACTAGTTATAAGTGATTACAGTTCTTATTGTTTTATTTCATTTTTACTTTTTATTATAGACAATTCACAATATAATAAATATAATTATATGTTTATTATATAACTTTAAAAAATTAGCATCTACAGTGTGTGGACAAAAGATGCGAGTGCCCAGTAGTTAGGTTTCCTAATATCTAAATTATTAGTAATATCTTTTATTATTAGCTTCATAATTAAAGTGAAGTAGTTCAATATATTATTTAGAGACATATGCTGATGTGTCATTTATTTATTCTAAACTTTATTTGAAGGACATATTTATAAAAAATAATTTGGTGCAATTTATACCTTGATCATTCTATTAAATATTTTTTCTGAATAATTATTTATGCCAAACAAATAAAAATAAACAATTCTAGAGCCAAACATGTCACAGACACATAACAATATCACAAAAAAATTACAAAATTTGGTAACAAGTAGATACGTGTTGTCGGAAGTGAACTCACCCAAAAGTCTGTTGCATCTTTATCACGATGCATCAGATCTTCAAACGGTATAGTGCAATTTGCAACAAAGTCATCTGGAGGGATGGCTGCATCATGAAATACTGTGATGCCCAAGCTAAAAAATATTATTCGTTCAAAATAAATGCTATGATTTATATTATATGGGATTAAAGAACAGTCTACTCACTTGGTAGCATTCTGCACCTCATGTATAAATGTTTCATTCCACACAGGGTCGAAAGTCTTGGGTTTAGTATTGGATCGGTCTAAATGGTGATCGTCGGCATCGATCGAAACATACGGGTCTATGGGTTGATCGTCTGCAAGGAGTGCGCGTATTTACAAATAATATCAACTCATATTTGCATAAACATGCAACATCTATGTCGTTCGTAACTTTAGTCATACGAGACAAACAGATTGTGAAGAATAGTTCAATTTCTGTGTAGCTGCATTGGATAGGGTGTTTCAATATACGACGGGACTCACCTGGCTTCCCGAAGGTCATGTTGTGCCGTTTCTGAAAGTCGGTCGGTCTGAGGCCCGTCGCCTCGCACACCCTTACGCGCACCGTCCCGCTGAACATGGTGCCGCCGACCAGCGAGCCTTATCACCGAGACCGCGCCACCACACTATCACTTGCACTTTTTACACTCACTTACAATCATTGAAGAAGCTTCATTATTGAAATAGAAATAGAGACTTGACAGCGATGAAATCGGCCATGGGTGGATTTGTTCTTTATGGTTACAAATGAATTCCCATTGGTTGGTTACATGTATTTGTATTCTTAAAAAAAGTTGACTTTTGTTTTTGGTACTCTGTATACAAGTGTAATACACAAATTATACATGCATAATAATTATACATACATATATAATCTATCGGTGAGAAAAATTTATTTAAAAACAATAAATTCTTAAAATAGTATGGAATCTACAGAGAAACAGTTCTATTATGCTGATGATACTTGAAGTATGGGTAGAGTATACCACTCTTATTCACTGATTCTGATATTATATGTATACAATAAGGTGAGCGAATATTGTCTTTTCGAAGGGGTACGTATACATGTGTTGTGCCATATAAAAAGTAAATAAAACTGGCCGAAAACAAATCTATTAATAGACATCAGTATTGCAAATACTATCAATCTGAAAAAAAATATGTTGCAACTTTATAAAAATATATTTTTTAATTGTTATATAGGATAAATGATAATAAAGTATTATTGAATCATTATTTAAAGGATATTTTACAAAATAATGACTACAGTGAGTACTACATTAATTTATACTTATACAAAATATTTTTTCAACAGATTTGTCTATTTTTCTATTATAAATCCAATAACAAATCAAAATATTGCATCAGGATGTTATTATATTTGTAGAATACATAAATTGTAGAATAGTATAAATAAGAAGAATAATATTTAAAAATACCTTAAAAACTATTACTTCCACAACTTTGATAAATGCACCTACCCATATATGTATTTTTATAGCTATAGTATTACTTTCTATTCCTATGTCTATGTACCATGTCACCGTCACAGATTAATTAATTATATTTAAACATTGTAACTAGTCTGTGGTTATTGTCATAAAAGTATAAAACATTGTTACTGTCATTATTGAAAATAATAACAATGTGTAGTATTTAATTTATTTATTGTGTACAAAAAATGGGCTTTCTGACCATCTTGAAGAAACTTAGACAAAAAGAAAAAGAAATGCGTATACTCATGTTGTATCCTTTTCACAATTTTTGTTTCACAACCCTTAAGAAGAAATCTCTTGTCATGACTCATTATTATAATATTTTAGCCGTATTATTAAAATTATGAATAATTTCCTTAACTTATACTAAACAGAGGACTAGATAATGCTGGAAAAACTACAATACTGAAACGGTTCAATGGAGAACCTATAGACACAATTTCTCCTACTTTAGGTTTCAACATAAAGACTCTGGAACACCGCGGATACAAACTGAATATATGGGATGTAGGTGGACAGAAATCGCTTAGGTAAGAAAAAACAACAACCTACATATCATGATTATGTAGCACATGTTTTACTGCTGTCTCATTCACACCATCTGTTACTCAAATATTACAATACTGTATTTAAAATATAGATATCTAATTTATGAATGTTTAATGCATTATAATTGCAACAAAACAAATTCAAATGAAGCTTATGCCTGAGCTATAATATGAGAAAATTTTCAATTTACAAAAATTGTCAAAATGTAACTTTTAAGTTACATTTTGACAAAGTTTTAACTTTGTATAATCTCTCCATCCATCCTAAAGTAGTAAAATGTTATCCCACTGATAAGTAAGGCCCTCTAATTTGTAGAGAAGAAGTTTCAAGATCCACAATAAAGCAATGAATGGGAGTGGAAAAAAAATAGGTGACAAAATAATGTAACTAAAACTCAAATGTCTACTAAAAATTATTACTTTTCTATTACTTGTTGATTGATTCTTATGCTTTCTGCTGTGATCTATTGTTAAACCACTGCTTTCAAATGATTCTCATCTGAGTTGGATTTGGTTTTTTCACATTTTTTTTTTTATGAATATCTGTATGGGCTGCTACTACCCTATATGATCTTTGGTTGATAGATTGAAAAATTGATAGATAAATTGCGATGGTCAGTTGATATATTTTTATTTTTTATTATAATAATAATAATGATTATATGATATATGATTTTGAAAAGTTGAGCCTGAGCGGGCTGTTAACATTGTACTGATTCCCAATTGATTTGAAATTAAAAATATGGCGTAAATGCCGATGTTGCAATTTTACAATATCTTTGTCTGTCAATATCTACAATATCTGTGTTCTAACAATTATTTTCTTTTCTCAGATCATACTGGAAGAATTACTTTGAGAGTACAGATGGAGTAGTGTGGGTGGTGGACAGTGCTGATGCAAGAAGACTATCAGATTGTGCCAAGGAGCTGCATACGCTGCTGCGCGAGGAGAGGCTGGCTGGGGCTACCCTGCTTGTGCTAGCAAACAAGTCTGACTTACCTGGTGCTTTGACATTGCAGGAGATTAGAGAGGTGGGATAAGCCTATATAATGTTAAAATCATTTTAATATATAATAATATCTGAAGAAAAATTAGAGTTGGTTGAGAAAGAGGAACTGTGGATATTAAATATTATAGCAGAATATTTTTATTACTCATTTATAATATTGAATTCTGGGAATGTGATTGAATATATTTTTACCAGTAATGTGAGTGCAACTTGTTAACCTCTACAAACAGTTAATGTTAATTCCTCAAGTAAAAGGTGTACTTGAGGAGGTAGGTTTAAAAACTATTGCGAATTTTACAATATAGTAGCAAGACTTTTTACAGTGTTGTCAATTTTGAATTTGAATATTTCAAAATGGCGGGTCGACGTTCCGTTTCAAAGTATCGCACATAATTGCTTGAAAAATAATTTTATTTATTTATAATAAAAAATAATGTTCAGTACTAACAAATTTCTGAAGAATGTAGCTCAAATTTTTTTTAGCTCTGTACTTGAAAGTGCTTACCTAGTTAGTACGCATTTATGACTACAAATGCGAAATTTAGTATGGTTTACTAGTTTTATAAAAATTAAAAAATAATATTAACTAAATTGAATAAACAGAATGATGCATATTAACTTAAATTGATTTTATAAGGACTTTGTGGACATGATGTTTTGGGCAATTGAGAAATCCTTGTTTTATATAATTATTATATTTCCTTGTCCAGGCTCTAGACCTGGATAGTATTAAAACCCACCACTGGCGGGTGATGCGGTGTTCGGCGGTGACTGGAGAGAACTTGCTGGACAGCATGGACTGGATGTTGGACGACATTGCCAACAGGATATTTACTCTAGATTAACTAGTCTATGCTCATAGCATTCCATAGACAAGCTTGTATGTAGCAGCATCTTATTTATTCTACTCTGCATCTCTATCGCGTTTTAGAAGAATTCCAAAATGGAAGACTAATTTAATTAATGTTTATACTTTTTTTTTTACTGATATATTTTTTTTATCATATTCCAATGTAATGAATAGTCATTTTGGATTTGAATAAGTACTAAAACACACTAAAAATAAAATAGGCTATAAAAACTGTAGTCACTAAATATACACAGACTTTTCTGTCAATCTTCAAAATTCCTTCAGCATCTTGCTAAATTACCTTGACGCTACAGATTAGCACGTAAACTAATATGTGAGCCTCAACCTAAACCACAAACACTAAAAAACCATTACAGTTGTATTGCTCATGGATCCGAATCTTGGTGCCTAACTATAGACGTCATGAGAAATTAAAAAAAAAAAGAAAGTCAAAGGGTCACATTTGCTATCCGTATCCGCTGAATAACTCACGTCCAATGAAGTCTTTTTCCAACCACTTTTTAATATTAAAATTGTATAATATAAAGCTTAGAGAATCATAAATGTAAAAAAATACAACAATCTTGTAAATCATCGTATTTATTTCTGATTTAGAAATTATATAGGTGATATAATTTTTTTAATGTATCCACAGTATTTTTTGTACATTGCAAATGTCTTTATTGCTTAATGGGAACATACCGTCGGTGGTAGGTTCTGGTTATGGTACCATTGACTGTTGGATAATAACTGACCAATAGTAGCTGTGGAAAAAAACCGGAAGTCAGCGAAAGCGAAAAAATTTTGCTTAACGAATAAAGGAAATAAAATTTCGAAGCAGCTTTAATAGCTACTGAAGATTCAAAATTAGTTGAATATTTGGAATTTGATATTGAATCTATACTAATATTATACAGAGGAAAATTTGTATGTATTTTTGTAATGTTTTCACACAAAAACTACTGGAGCGATTTCAAAAATTCTTTCACCATTGAAAAGCTGCATCTTTACTGAGCAACATAGATTATATTAAACTTTTTACAAAATAGGGATCACTAATAAAAATTTAATAAGGTGTAACATAAATAAAAATTACACGGGGAAACCGCGGGATATTACTAGTATGTCTATAAAGGATTCAGTTTGAAGAAACATTTTTTAAGATTGGACTTTCGGTTTTTTAACACAGGTTTCTTGATCCAAACTTGAATCCAAACCTTCCTCAACGACTGCCTGTGATCTATTTAACAATAAACTTCTTAATAATAAAATATCTATTATTCAAAGCCCCCCCCCCCCCCCCCCCCAATAATCTCGCTGTGAACACATCCTCACCACTAACTCACCCCCGCCTATCTATTCACATTTTAATCATCTTATTTGGTACACTCTCACGTAATGCCTCATTCAAAACGCTTCTATACTTTGAAGTGCTAAAATTCCCATATAAAAGATAAAGTGAAATCCCAGAAGTGGGATATAAAAAGTTCGTTTCTTTTTTTTAATAACAAAACATTGTTTCTTTGCATAATTTTATTTTACAAATACCTAATAAAGATTTTTACGTAATATTTATATTACAGAATTTTATATTAGGGAAGAGTCATTGTTATTGCAAATATTTACTTTATAACATGTACAGTGCTAATTGCTATTGGTCACAAACAAAACTAGTTGGACCTGCGACTTAATTCGCGTCGATTAGTGTTAAAGTACCCTCAATTTTTGTTATTTATGTTAGTCCTGTATATATGCTTGTAATTTTTTTTTAAATTTCAAACGAGAATGTGGATTGAAGTAGGTGATTGAAAAGAGATGGCCCGTTCTCAGCCTACATGTACCTCGCAGGCGAGGTCTGAGTTAAACGGTTAGCCATGAAAGTGAAATAGAGACAAAGACTTTTGGATTTATATTATTATATGAATTTCATGGAACTCGTCTGAGTTTGAGTTGAGACACAGAAAAAGCTAAATTTTGTCTTTGTAACGCTTTTAAATTTATAATTTAAAAAGGCTGTAATGGGGTAAATAAAATATATTCTGATTTCCCAACGAATCTGTTGGAGTTGCTTTCGATCGACTTAGCTCTGTAAAATAAAAGGGAAATAGCGACTACTGTCTGCTGGGCCTCATCTCTCCTGTAGAGAAAGGTTGAACCCACAACGCTGATCCAATGCTGATTGCTAGTTTACACATATCCCAGAGATAAGCAAGTTTCCTTCGCAAAGAGGCGTGTGATAATTACAAAAATTCCGAAATACTTCTGACCTAATCTCAACAAAATCAGCCAAAATGTGAGTATTATCCAGCCATATTTCAATTTTGCCATTACAGCAATTTAAAGTAACTCAGGTTGATACAGTAGCTTACTATAATATTAAGGATTACATGAATTATAAAAATGCGTGGATTTAACTGCTGGACCTTGGACAAGATAACGAAATGTAACTAGTTAAGAATTATATCTTTGAAATAGCAACCGTCAAGTTTCTTCTCGGTAGAAGCAGTTTACCGAAACAGCAGTACGTTGACGATTCATACCAGTTTTATTTGAATAAAAAATATTTTGTATTTGATTATACAAAACTTATTAGACAGGCCACACTGAAGCGATGTTGCAAGCTGCAAATAACCATTATTAAGACTTTTGCCGCTAATGTGATTAAATGATAAAACATAAAAACTAGACAAGTTTTTTCGCCCTAAAAATAAAAATTGTTATTTTTAGAGCGAAAAATATGAATAAAAAAGACTTATCACTACGACACCAGGAGCAAATCACAAGTAAACTGAGAATAATGTATAAATTTAGACGTCACTTTGCGGAGGTCCATATTACAAAAGTAATTATAATATTATTTTGCTATAAATATATGTAATTGACACCATCAGGAAGTTAAATATTCAATTTTAACCTCTGAATAAACTTTTATTTATTATAATGGAAATAGACTGGACAAAGGTGATGGAAAAAATCAATGTTCTGGTATACAAAAGACCAAAAAAGAAATAGAGGCACTTTCTTGTAAAGAAAGTGAGGAACACCACTCCGAAGATGGGTGGATGGCGTGGATGGCACTTTGGTTGTGGCAAAGCCAAAATGGATTAGAGTTGCTGATGATAGAACGAAATGGTCACAGTTACAGGAGGCCTTTGTCAGAAGACAAACAGACATAATTGAAAAAATAATATTATTATTTCATATCACTGTGTATAAAAGCTTAAAATAATAATAAGAATATATATGGGACACATATACAGTCATCTGTTCCTGAAGTATATAACTTAGTACTTGTAGTAAATATATACATATATAGTTTTACATACATAGATAAATACAGCTTCCCAAGCTGTATTAATGTACTAACATTTAAAAAAAAATTTGCTTCGATAGAAATCAAACTCAAGACCCCCGAAACTGAAGACAGGATTACACTCACGCGCCAAAAACCCTAAAAATTTACCATAATCTGCTATTTACAAGCACATATTATAAGATAAAGCAAAAATACAGCTCCAAACCTTCTCTCCAGAAACTGAGATCCGATTTCCAGAAGTGGGACAGGAAAAGATCATTAATTTTATAGCAAATTAATATTATAATTTCTTCTGCAGCTGTAATTAATAAAGTACTTTAGTGTGTGATCGCACTCTCAGCTACCCCTACACCTGTGGATATCCTCCAGCTGCAGCTCAACTCGAATATTCTGCCAATATTAGGAATGATCTTGTTCATCTGTCCGTGGTTCCTCCTGTACTTCGCTCTGGGAGGTCTGCACGTTGGTATCGTTTATCTCATTTGTTGCAGCCTTCACTTCTGTGTCATTGACTTCAATCGTGGCATTAGCTTCAGCACTTGTGTCCATTTTACTTTCATCATTTTCTGAAAATATATCCAAATATATTAATGTAATGCTGTGATGACTCAATGGATACCCCATGCAACTCTTTCAATCAATCATGGGTTGAAACCAAAGCAGCATGGTAGGTCTTAGCTCGAAGTCTATTCCCAGTAAAGGGTTTGGGGTGAACTTTTGTATAAATTAAAAAAAAATAACGGCTTGTTACCATCACACTGCTAGCATAGACCTGATTTTTGGACAGAAATGTTGGAGTTTAACTTACGTCAGTTACTTTAGTACTATTGCAAAAAGTTTCATATTTACCATTTTCCTCTTTGACCCCCTTCTCCTCATCATGCCTCTCCTCTCCATCGCTCTCTTCCTTCTCTTTCTCGTCCACGTCCATCGCGAACTTGTCCCTCTTCCTCCCTCTGTCCTCACTCTCCTCTTTAATATCCGCTACGCTGGTAGCCCTGTCTCCATCCTGATGCTGATGCACTTCATTCGCATTCTCCTTAGCACCAAAGCCTCTCGGCCGCAGACACTTCTGTTCTATTCTCCACAATTCATCTTGTAACTCTAGACGTTTTCGCGCCAAAATTTCTATGAATAAAACCCAAAAATATTCCATACAAAAATTTAGAAATTATTAACCTCAAACAAAAATAGAATCAATATTAATAATCAATATTAGCTCTACAATTGAATTAATAAAAAAAAACTTTATTTTAATTTATTTATAAAAAAATTCAGATAATATGAAGATAGAAATATAGATATTACGTCATGACAATTAAAAATTTAACTTTAGCTAACTAGTTATTTTTTTGCTTCCCCAAGTAATTACATATAACACGTCAAATAAGAAACTCTAATTACTCACTCTGGTATAAAGAGCTGTATTTGGCTGTAAATTACAAAAAAGCATCATACCATTTACACTAATACAAAAGTAAAATATGAACTGTATGTATATCTTGTCATTCATTCTCCTGCCCTTATCCCACTCTAAGTGGGGTCTGCACAACATTCTATTGTGTTCACTGCTATGTATTTTACGACCGGGCGCCTACCCGACATCAACTGACCTTACTTGTATTTTACGACACCTCAGTAAAAAAGAGAGTGGACTATTCTATTCAGGCAGATACCAAAGGGCAGGATGTCTTACTTTAGTTGTCTTTTACAAGTTGATAAGAAATGAGGGTGGTTTATTCTACTCAGCAGCATATGTTTACACAGCATATGTTTATGTTTAAATCTGCATATTACTATACACTTACTTTCATGATACTTTCTACTGGCATTTAACTTTTCCTGTGCTTTTTCTGACATTTTCTTAGGGAGCCAATATATATTAGGTCTGGCTTTAGTCAAAATATAGTTCTCCAAAAACCTCTGTGATGCCTCCCACTTCTCGAACTCCTGAACGCGCGCCATCTTGGCTTCCAGAGCTTTAATAGTAGCTTTCTTGTGTTCCCTCTCAGCGAATAGTGTTTTCCTCTCTTTCTGTTCTCTTTCTTTTTCCAGTCTTGCCTGCTCTTCTATTTTTCTTTCCACTTGAGCTTTCTTGTCTTCCTAAATATAAATTAAAAATATTAATTATTTTCTTAACTTGATCTTAATGAAGAATTTTCATTGTATTGTTTTTAATTTATTGAGTTCCATAAAACAGTAGGAGTAATAATATTTTGATTTTAGCTATATCTGCTAATTGTGAATACAACTAATAATATTTAGTAACAATACTTTTGAATAGTAAATATATAGACAAAATAGTACAATAAAATAATACAAATAAGTGACCCGGACCCGGAAACTAGTCGGGCTAACCTGATAGAATAAGATGTGAGTATAGCCGGTTCTATACATTAACTATGAATACTACTCACACCGAGGTGTGGTAAGATACGACAGAGGTAATTTGACTTCAGGCAGGGGGCCAGTCGTAAAAACGCAGCCAAATCATGTGACAGCATGTTAATAAGATGTTGTTCCAACCCCACTTAGAGTGGGATAAGGGCAGGAAGATGATGACTACTCACAATAGTTTAAATTAAAAAAACAAAGTCATGATTTTAAAAAATGATTGTAGATTTATAGTATTAACCTTAGTTTGTAACACAATTTCCTCCTGTTTAAATTTCTGCAATGTGCCAAGTAGCGACCCAAATATTCTTCTATTCCGAGTTCTAGCCTGTTCATCGTCACCTTGGGCTCTGAGCACAGCAGCCCTTGTAGGCAGCTCTCTACACACCGCTGAAGGCACTCTGGCTCTCTTCAATCCTGGACCATCCTCCTCACCATCACTATCATGAGCTCTTCCTGATAATCTGTAATTTATTTAACACCATAAATTTTCCTATATCACATAATAATTAACTTGACAGTGATTATCACTGTCATTAAACTCACTAGAAAGAGGTCTTTATTCTCTTTAATAAACATAATAAGGATTTGCCTTACTATATTATAAAAAGTCAATATATTCTAACTGTATCAGCCATAATTAACTTCACAATAAGTTTATCTACATCTTTTTGTGTACTTTGGAATTAGTACTCAATATTAAATTGGGCTGTATATAAAAATCGAGCAAGCCCTAAATAAAGAATTGCTGCAAAAATTAATGATATATAAACAAGAATATTGTAAAAAAAACTATCTATGCATCATGTATTTATATTATAACAAAACATTTTAGAAATATTTACTGATAATATTTTTTAACAAACTTGCCTGCTAAACACAGTTTTAGTTTCATGTTTGCGCTTCGTTTGATCATCATTTTTATAGTTATTGGCTATATCAGGATATGAATTTCGGCCTCCTAAGCGTGTGTTCCCTCTTGAGTAATCCCCTGATGGGTTAAATCTGTAAGTAGGCACGTAATTACATAGCAGCAAATAAATTAAAGAGAATGTTCAAAATACGGATCGCTAACCTATCAACAAAACGACCTGAAGTTTGCACGATTTTCTTAATATTTTCATCGATCTTATATAAACTATTTTTTTCACTCTCTAGTTGAGCTCGTAAAGAACTAAAAGATATAGCTACTTCAGTCCCCATAATAACAGATTTATTAATAATAAATATCTAAAATGATCATGAACATTTTTTTAGCTTCACAATCAACAAACAGTGTTGCCTACTTCTGTAAATCTCCCTTATAGTCCGATTCGTCAAACCTCAAATTATCTCTCTATAAATATATTTTAATAATTTTTATTCAACACATTTTGTCATGTAAGTCATCATCAGTAGAAAACAATTAATTATATATAGTAAAGTGTAATAATATATAAGTTTTATAAAGATACCACATCACATATTTCCAATTTCCAAAACTGATTTTTAAAATATTGTATGCCAAATCTATCGTAACCATTTACATATTCTGTTGGAATAAATTTAATTTAAGTAATGCAATATATTAGTATTAAATTCAACTATTTTCATCATAACTAATATCCAGAATATCCTTTCTCGAAATTAATATCTTCTTTTGTAAAAGGAGTTCCGTTTTTTTTTGTAAATCATTTGTATTTTGTCCTATTAATTCAAGGACAAAATTTTATTTTTGGCAACCCAATAAAATCAAAACGTTTTAGATGATAGATAATATAAAAAAAATTGTATTACCTTCGAATAATTGGAATTAATAATTCCCAGTATATATACAGATTATTATAACTAATTATTACAATAAATATGTATGTTAATGAATATTGGAATACTTTAATTTACTTGCTTAGTAATAACTTATTGCGGACTAATAAGGCTATTCGTGGATAGATGGCAGTTGTCATATTACTAAATTACAAGATAACAGATTGCGTTACAAAAATCGTTAAGAAACTATGAAATGTCTGCTTACTTTAATGTTAAATTATAATGATAGTAATAGATATTTATTTATTAGAAAAGTATTACCACTAAAGCAATGACTTTTGGTATGTCTTAAACGAAAAAACAATAATGGAACCCATTTCAAAGACGGAAGCAAGGAAAGCTTTAAATTTTGCCGTTTTCGCTATATTTTTTATTGCTTTTCCTCTCCTATTCATCTTAGCGTGATGTTATATAGTCTTATATAGCCTTGATAAATGGACTTATACTCAAAGATTTTTTCAAATTGGTTCAGTTGTTCCTGAGATTAGCGCGTTCAAACAATCAAACAAACTCTTCAGCTTTATATATTAGTATACTTAGATTATGTAAAAATGCTGATCTGTTCTGTTATATTTATGTCTCGGTAATTTCACGGCCGGTAGGAGCGCGCCCACGCGGCAGGCATTATCGCTTGTCGCGTGTCGCTTGACATCTTCGCTGACAACTAGTATAAGTTTGACACTGTACATATAATAGTGTTGACTGAATTATTGATAGATTTTTAGAATTTGTGTATTAAACATTTTGTGATTGACTGGAACGCATCTTGAATACAATTCTCTCGAAGGGAGGCGTAAGGATGTGGCTAAATTCTCAGCGACGCAACCCTGATTCGTAGGTGATTTAGAAAAAATACATAAAAATATATAAGGGCGGCAAAAATTTGTCACTGAGTCATGAATTCAAAATACTGTGTTGCATGGGGATTAATAAGGAAGGAAGAAAACATTTCATAAACTTCCAAAAGGTTTTGAATAAAAGTATATGGTAATATTGGATGCTTGCGTACCAGCTTGCCTTACTATACACTGTCCATTATATTAACCATCTTTTGACAGATTGACGATTTACATATTTAGTGATGTCCTAAAGACTCTCGTATGCGATACCATTCCGATTATAGTACCTACTATCATTAATCGAATTACGTACCTAAGTAATTCGATTAATGATAACCTACGTAAACTAATAACAGATATAGAAATCAACATTTTGATTTAATATTGCCTTAGTTTTTTGAAAATAAATGTTAATCCGTGTGTATTTATTATAATCATAAAAAATATATTATACATCAACTGGCAACATCAACAGACCTTCCGCTCGGCCGCCATTTTGACGTGATCTGTCACTCAACGAAACGCCCGTGTTAGTCACACGCATTTACGTTCGCTGAGTGTTCTCTCGCATCTGTTACACCTTGAGTTAAGTAGCTTTATTCCTCGGAAAAACTTTTGTGAAACTTATATTAATTGATCGTGAAAATGCCGAAAGGACGTGTGTTGAAAGCACAATCGAGACAGTTAGTGTTAAAACTTCATGAGTATTTTGAGCAAGAAAATCAAAATGGCGGACCTCTTATACCTATCACGCAAGTCCGAAACCGTGTTGCAGCCGCGTTGGGGAACAGTCTATCAACTGTGACTAAAATCACTACTGATGCCTACGGCAGGAGCGGCTTGGAGCAAAACAAACCATCTACACCAAAAAGAAAGCGCCGGGCTCATAAGGTGACAGCTGTTGATGACTTTGACGCTGACGCTATTCGTCGTCATGTATATGATTACTACTTGAGAAAAAAAATTCCAACTTTGAGAAAACTTATTGTTTCTTTGAAAAGAAGTGGTCTATTTCATGGTGAAAAATCTTCTTTGGTCAAAGTTTTGAACACAATTGGCTTTTCATATAAAAAGTTAAATAAAAGAAAATTATTAATGGAACGCACAGATATAGCTATAGCACGTTGTGATTTTTTAAGAGAGGCAAAGAAAATACAAGATTGGGCAAATATTGTTTTCACGGATGAAACATGGCTCAACGCTAACCACACACTATCTCGTTTCTGGACTGATGATACTGCTGATTCCACTTCCTCAGTACCAATGGGAAAAGGTGAGCGCCTAATCATTTGCCATGCAGGTACAGCAAAAGGATTTGTACAAGACGCACTGTTGGCATTTAAATCGAAGAAATCAAATGACTACCACGAAGAGATGAATGCAAATGTGTATGAAGAGTGGTTCAAAAAAATGCTCATTTCATTGGAAGAACCATCAATAATTTTTATTGATAATGCACCCTACCACTCCCGTCAAATTGACAAAATGCCAACACAGGCTAATAAAAAGCATGAAATAATTAATTGGCTTCGGGACAATGGAGAAAATGTGGACGACTCAATGTTAAAAGTTGAATTAATAAAAATATTAAAAACCAAAAAGAGAGCAAAACGCTATGTAATCAATGCAATGGCAGCAGAATATGGCCATACTGTTCTTCGGATTCCTCCATACCACTGCCAGTACAACGCAATAGAACTTATATGGGCACAAGTAAAAGGGCATGCTGCGAGATGCAATACAAGCCCCCCATTCACAGCGAATAAAATGTTGCAATTGCTAAAAAATGCTTGCACCCACGTAACGGCCGAGAACTGGGCAAGTGTGGTGGAAAGAACTAAAAGAGTAATATTCTCTGATTGGGAACGTGATATTGCGTTTGATAATATATTATCTACACAAGAGCTAATAATAACTGCTACTGAAGACTCCTCATCGGAGGAGTCTAGTGTTGATTATCATTCCGACGACTCGTGCTAATAAAATAAATTAAAATATCCTGATTGTTTTATTTGTATTCATGTATTAACTAAGAAGAAAGTAAAACTTTATATAATGTTATTAAATGTATTTTAATACTCGTAACATCGATTTCTACCGATTATTTTTAATCTGTGGCATAATCGTAGTAACCATTATGTGTGACATCACTAAGTGGGCGGTACCCATCCATAAAGTACAAATATTATTTGTATGATATTTGTACGTAAGCAATACAAAACTTAATGAGCGTGAGCTGTCAAAAGACTGATAATATGATGGACGCAGTATATTAACCATTTTTTTTAACTATTTACCTTTACTACCCTTAACATCAAACTTTATCAATGTCTAAAATTATCTCGCGAATACCTACCGAATTCGCTGAATACGGAATTAATCTTCTAGCAAGGGTCTTCTCGTCGGAATCCAACTTGAGAGCGTATAAGAAAGTCTATTTTGTTTATTTTTTAAATTTAAGATTTTTGTATTCTTTATATCCTGCAAGGTGAAGTGTACTTCACCTTGCAGGATACCAGCATTAATACCATAACTTAGCTATTAGAGAAAGAGGCAACTTATTGCTTTATTTCATATAATGCTAACCGAGCAATCAACTTCTAGTAATTTATAATGAACCGAACAGTCATAAAACAAAAATAAATTCTTAAATGAATGTAAACCGTTAATTATATTTAGAAATAGTCTATGTCGATTATGTTTGCTGTTCACAAATTAAAGAGATGTCGTGTCAGTTAAAAGCGGGCGCAATGAAAAAAGCGATTATCCTCAGCCGTCGGCCGCTCGGCTAAATCCGCTCGCCAGCCGAGCGTTCATGCGCTCTATGAAAAATGGCTTAGCACCACGTCTGTACTCGAGCACACAAGTGATATCTATCATTTATAACACACAAGTGCTGTCTATCATTTATATTACACTAAGTCACTCCGTCTTTACAAGTAGAATACGTAGCGATAGTTTAAAACATATAAGTTTGCTTAGGGCCTGTTATACAAGTTACCAATAAACTGTCAGTTAGCTTATTCGGAACATATCGGATACATATTTCGAAATTTTGCGTTTCTCAGGTTTCTGATAGGCTTGTTCAACACTTAAAGTTCCTAATAAGTTAACAGGTAGATCATGTGCTTGTTATTTTGTTTATCCGCTGAATAGCAATTACTTATTTCAAAATGGCTGCGAATTAAATTTTTAAAATTTTTCACTTTTTAGTCTCTTTTTAGAGACATTTATCTGCTACTTAGTTTATTTGTCTGAAACTGTTCGACACTTTATCAGTAAATTGTGAAACAGGCCCTGTTGTGTATTGATTGATAGGCGAGTAATTAATTAATAAAAACAAGGAAGGAACAAGGATCCGATATAAGATTAAGTGAGAAATATTTGAAATTTAATATATCCAATTGATAGTCAGGTTGCCATAGAAGTAATAGTGGAGTATCGGTTATTCAAAGTGGTTTTTGCCGTAGAATTTTCTACCCTTAAACTAAATTCTAAGACTTCACAAGTTATATGAAACTTGTATGAATAACATACACTACATTGTACTATCATTAAATACCTACTAATTTAAAAGTCTTCATCCTTTATATCCAATGTAATTACTATTCCCAGAGTAGCATATTAAATTTGCTTAATTGGTTTTAATCTGCATCTGATGATAATATTTTATTAAATCAAATATTTATGCCTTTAGTATCAAAAGCATAAACATTTGATTTTATAAAAGAAATATTTCATTGATGAAATTATTTTGACATGTGTAGTTTCGTTCCAATTTCTTTATTTGTAGATCTTGTTATTACAATAAAATGTTGCAATATTTGGCACGCTTGAGTCATATGGTTTTGTTTGTTTACATTTAGTTAAGTACCTAAACCTACGGAGTATAAGTGCCTTTTCGGTAAGAAATGGTGGTCTATTATACCAGCCCAGGTAAAGAGGCAAAGACTCGACTCCCATACCCCAAGTTGCAAATAGAGAGGATCCCACTCGAGTATATAAAACCCAAGAGCATCGTCCTTACGACTGTACCTCTCGACGGGATTGTTTGTCCCGTACGAGGTAGCCGTCCTCCTCCTCCCCCCTCCTCCTCCTGCCGTCACGCCGCTTGTCGTAATGGATGCGCGCGACCGGAATGGATGGACCGATGGCGGTGCGGTTTGTGCCGGAACTGACGCGTTATTGGCTTCAGCCAAATATAGACGGCGGGTAATTTTGTAATTACAGACAAATGATACTCATTAGATATACAACGCCGAGTGGTATCCGGCTGAATAGAATAGTACCTCATTTCTTACCGAGGTGTCGTAAAAGACGACTAAGGTAAGTTGATCCACCGTGTAGTATCCGGTTGAGTAGAATAGACACCCTATTTCTTATCAAGGTGTCGTAAAATTTGATATGGTAAGATGCCGTCAGTAGGCGGCCGGTAGTAAAATACGTAGCCAAATCATGTGACAACATGTTTTAACATGTTGTGCCGACCCCACTTATAGTGGGATATGAGCAAGACGATGTATAACAAGTTGAGGGTACCCGCAATTTCTAACGTATCGGCATGAATGAAGGTACCCTCAATTATGTCTTTTTTGTTTTCGAGTGTTTTCTATAGGTAAACCCAGTATACAAGCCATTCCATTCCATACCATTCCATTCATAATGGGTATGAACTAATACATTTTGTATGTGTAATATTGATTTACAAGGTTTTTATATATCAATGATTGCGGTGCGAAAATACATCGTTTTTTTCGTAAGTTTCCTACAAAAAATATCTTCCATGTTATGACAGCGTTAATTTTGATTCATTGCGCGTACATTAAAAACCAAAAACAAACCGAACAATTAATCAAGCTGTCGTGCGCGATCAAAGCACGCCACGCCGCGGCCATTACAGGAACAACCGCCATTTTGCGCGCACGACGCGCGACGGCGGAACCGTGAAATAAAATTAAATAAGGCCGGGAAAGTCGTTTGTGAAAGCTTTCATGTTGGTACCTGATCAAATACCAACATGATAACTAACAGACGTATTAAACATGTTTTTATACGCCACTTAGATTGTATATACATGTTTGTTTGTTTATTTGTGTATATTTCAATACAGATTAAATGAAAGATGGAGCGGAGCGCACAGAACTAAAACTGTAACATTTTTCGGTTTAGTATTTAACAATTAAGTACTAAATCGCCTCTCTTTAATTTTTTAATTTTGTAATCTATACTAATATACAAAGCTGAAGAATTTGTTTGTTTGTTTGTGCGATTGATTATTTGAAAAATTCTTTGAGTGAAAGAGAGTCCATTTATCGAGGAAGGCTATAGACTATATAAGAGCACGCATCAATAGAAGAGGAGCAGCAATAAAAAATATTGCAAAAACGCCAAAATCTAAAGCTTTTCTTACGTAACCTAAATAATCAGTGAAAGTTATTCAAAAATCTCTTATAATTAACTCGCGTTAAATACTTTTATGTTCAAAATTTAAATTCAGGAAAAATTGGAAACTACAGCAAAAACTATTCATAATTGAAATATTAGTTGATGAATTTATACATTTAGACGTACCTTAGCAGAGTTTTTTTTAATCTTTATTTTTAGGGGTTTTTTCTCAAGGTAAGTTTTATTTTATAAGGAAAATGTACAAGCTATAAAGTTTATAAGGTACATTTATAGCGAATGGAAAAGATATATACACGGGATCAAAACGCGCGGAACTAAACGGCATTTTGTGAGAAGTAAAGCCGAAACTCGGCCTAGTTGGATTTATGGTGTCTCGCTTAATTGAGAGAGACAGTAGAACGAATAATTAATTTAGTATATTGGTCTTGGAATGGCGTTTGCTAGACTGGAAAACTGGCATGTTGGTTTCTATATAACATTTTGGATTTTTAAATTTGATTTTACCGTTTTTAAGAAAGATTTAATAAGACCCACCGTGTGGTATCCGCTTGAGTAGAATAAACCCCCTATTACTTACCGAGGTGTCGTAAAATACGTCTAAGTTAAGTTGACGTCTGGCCGGTCGTCCTCCTCCTGCCCTTATCCCACTCTAAGTGGGGCTGACACAACATATTTTAAACATGTTGTCACATGATTTGGCTACGTATTTTACGACCGGCCGTCTGCCTGACGTTACCTCACCGCCGTATTTTACGACATATTGGTAAGAAAGAGGGTGGTCTATTTTACTTAACCGGATATCACATGGCGAGTCAACTTACCTTAGTCATCACATTAGAAACCTCAGAAATTAAGTATTTCTCTACTCTATATTGGATGTTATTATACATATAAACCTTCCTCTTCAAGCACTCTTTTTATTAAAAAAACGGCCCAAAATCTGTTGCGTAGTTTTAAAGATTTAAGCATACATAGGGATATAGGGACATAGGGTGATGGGGATACACAGGGAATGCGACTTTGTTTTATACTATGTAGTGATAAACATGCCGATTTTCTTTCTGGAACAGAAAAACGTACATAATTGAGGGTAGTATAACGCTTAATTTGATGCCAACGAAGTCGAAGGTACCAACAGTAAATAATCAGTTACTCAATGTATAAAATTACGTAACTCAATAAAGTTCATATCAGTTGATAGTTAGTGTTATAAAGCTGGCGTCACACTCGGCGCCGCGCCAGCGAGGTGCGGCGGCGCGCGACGGACGCGTCCCGCTCGAGTCTTCGCAGAAACTCCTTTCATCTCCGCCACCGTGACCTATACGAGGAACCCATCTCTTCACTGTCATTTAGTAAATTAACTATATTCAGTGCTCGTCGCTATTAAAAGGCCATTTCGCGGTACATTCGTGGCGCTTCTTGGACGATATAATTAGAATTACCTTATTTAATTATTGCATACTTACTTATTTTATATCGACCGTTTAATTCACGTTTTCATAACTGCCATATTTTCTAGTGAATCACAGTCTCTGTCAGAAGCGTCTCATTTTATAGAGTTATCAAAATGAATACATGAATGTATTTCTTATTTAATCTATTTCTTTTATAATAAAATAACCTAAAAATAGTATTTTATGACAGGTTACGTATCGACGTTATTTGCCTATACTGTTAAGCAAATGGTAATTCTTAAGATGAAGATGGGATAGACAAACAGTGAAATTATGTGACTTATATGATGGTGGTATGGTGGTCGCGGTATCAAACCCAGGACAAGTATCTGTTTAAACTTATTAGCACCGCACTAACAAGGTTTAACAGTTTAAGCTCCAATACTTCTATTCGAAAAGTAGAGAGAAAGCGTCTGCCATATAATAGGTCGTTACTTTTATTCACTTGAGATACAAAACTAATGAAAATATTATTTTTCCATAATCCGCGATAAAAGAAAATATATGTAATGCTAAATGTAGAGTGTACTATTCATTCTCATACCTGTTATATGCAGAATTTGTAAAACTCGTGCATTACCCGCCATAGATAACACAACAATACACAAGCACCGCACAAATTCACCACCACAATCTCAACAATTATTACACCCCGTAACCGAAGCATCGTCAGGAGATAGACTCCACGACAAAATCGCAAAGCAAGCTTTGAATAGTACACTCTACATTTAGCATTAGTCATATATTGTTTTGTCGCTGATTATAGCAAAATATTTTCGTTACTTTTGTATTATGGACCTCCAAAAAGTAACGCCTAATTTTCTAAATCACTTAAGATACATTAATAGCTGTTAGATCATATTGTATTCAAAATGAATATCAATTAGAGGCTGTCAGTACATAAATCGCGCTGTAGCGAGCCGTGCGGTAATAGCGGCGCGGTGCGGCACCGTGGCGGCGCGATGCAGCTCGCTGCAGGCCATTGCGGCCGCCAGTCGACACAGCCAGTTGGTGCGCACGCGGCGTTTGCGGCGCGGCGTGCTGTCGCGGTTCTTGACCTAGTGTGGCAACGCGCTTATGATTTTCGAGGATTTACATAATTTTAATACAATAGTACCTGGGTGATCGAGCCTTGCTCGGTAACTTTTAAAATGATGTAAAAAAAAAAAATTAAAAATGAAAAGAAAAATTAATAAATAATAGGGCAGGTGGGGATCGATCCTAGGTATTTTCACCTCTCTAGACCGCTCGTTCCCCAAATGAACTACCATGACTTTACGTTTGACAGCGAAAAATTGTGATTGTATACCAACTTATCTGGATTCGATTTTTCTCGCCCAAAAAAAATCGTTGGAGCTGTTTCAGAGATTCCGAAAAAAGTCAAGTTAAAAATGCTTTTAAAATTTTTTTTTTAACAAAATTACATGTCCCTACTGTTAACCGTTGAGCAGTTCCCTTGTCTGGAGCTAATCCTGACAGCATCAGGTTATGCTTATCATGAACATTCCTTGTCATCGGGACTCGACCAATAAATAAAAAATCAATCGGACCCCGGGAAGTGGGTCAAATTTATGCAAGATTCCATGACATACATTGCAAGTTGAACAAAAGCTTTTAGAAATTTTCATAATGACGATGGTACTTTTAATTTTTTTCTTAGAACACTTTCGAAATTATATTCTCGTTCATATTCTTGAAACTCGACCAAAATTTACATGAAATGAATACACGTTAGAGGAAATGTGAATCTCTTTTCTTTTCCTGTGGGTTGCTGAAGGTCAGGTACCATGGGGATATAAGGAGCTAGAACAATGAATTTTCCAATCCGGCGACAGATAACCAATAGTTTGGTGGCCCAAATAAAATGCTAAAAGCCTGAAAAACGACGGACAACAATGTAGTATATACACATTGCTGTATGCTATATCTGGGATGAAATGTTTTAAAGTGTTTTAAAAGTTTTCTTGGTATGTATAGCTCGCCAATTCCACTCCAACCTAGTTGGATAAGACATTCAACGTAGTCAATGATAACATTTAGATTAATTGACATACATTAATAACTGGCAGGTAGCCGACTCTGCCAGCGATGATAGACTCGCTTATAGCGCTATTTATGATCTGTCACTACAAAACAGACAGCCAGCGATATATTGACTTCTGTTAATTCAGCACTAAAATTATAAATGCAAAAGTTTGGCTACACTTCCTTCCCTAATCCGCTGGAGCGATATTGATGAAATTTGGTCCAATTGAAGCTTATATACCAAAGTAAAATTATGTACAATAAATTTGTTTGGCCTTCAAGAGCACGATATTTGACAAATACTTAATTGAGATTTGATTGCGCGTCGTCGCAGGGAACAGTTTCTAAACACTATAGATAGAAGTGTAGTAGGTTTATTTATCTAGGCATAGGCATGCTTAGTCTTGGCGAACGGACCACTGTGGGGTGGCCAATCCAGTTGTCCCTCTGTTTAGCAAAGGGCAAACTGTATGGGCTGTGGACTCCGGGGGTTTGGGGTGGAGTTTCTAATGAGCGACGGGTTCAGTTGGGTTTGCTTAAGTCTGACCGGACATGGTTTTAGACAACCGTCGTCCAAGCCCGTAAACCCAGCAATTGGAACGGGGACCTTCGGGTTGCGAGGAACAAAACCTCTATCTCCCAAAGCCATGATGATCCAAATTCCATAATGTACCATCGTTCTTACCTGCATTGGGAGCATGCACTGACAAACTTTCAACTTTTATAAAATGACAACGTTTTTGTAGAACACAGGCAAAGGGGTTAAATAATGACAAACAAACCGACGAACTGTGCGGCGCCAAGTGACCCTCTACCATGTAGCTAATAAGCTTCATGTGCGTGCAACACTATACCCTGAACTTGCGACATGTGACAAGTCGCGAGCTAAGTGATGAACCTCGTGTTAATATCGATGAAATCTCTAAATAATTTTGATTTTTTGTTGCATCTTATTGAAGAAGTCATGACACAATTATCTTGAGTTCAATTATTTTTGTAATTACAGTTTCGTCTAGTATTAATGTTTTTAACAAAGTAATATTGTATTGCTGGATAACGACCTTACCGTTTTCATGTGTTTTTACAATTCTGTATTTTGCAATTTGTACCTAAGTCCAAATAAACAAATTGCTTACAAAAATGATTGCATTTTTGCATCTGTCTATTGCGAGAATAAATGCGTGGGACAATTTAATACACGATCGACCGGCCCCAAGATAAGTAAATTTATACTTGTGTTATGGATTACAAATAACCGCTGCATCATTCTTCTGCCGTTATCCCACTCTAAATGGGCACAACATGTTGTCAACTTACCATAGTCGCTGTTTGCGACACCTCGGTTATAATTATGGTGGTCCATTCTACTCAAATTCACGGTAGGTCATTTGGGGACCGGGCGGTCTAGGGATGTGAAAATACTTAGATTCGAGGCTTACCTGATTCTATTCTACTAAGCTGGATATGACACTGCTTGATAACAAATACAGAAACTAAACTTCTCGAACTATCGACGAGTACCTAAGTTGGGTTTCATTTGCGTTGATTTCATAGTGTGTTTTGAGGGCATTTGCAATTTATCGATTGTTTTTCATTGGCGTAGTGGCGCATCTCTAGCGCACAGTAGCGGGAAGCGCTCGGCGGCTCCCTTTGACAGTGATACCGCTTGTCAGTTTGTTTGATCGGCTGACATGTTTCGAGGATGCGCTCATGTTCCACCTTAGGGAAGTTTTGAATAACATGTATATATTATCGCGATATAGACGGAAATATCCGACTACCTTCGCGTTAACCGTAGTGTTCGAATATCTTTAATTATGTATTGCGTTGTTTCTCAATTATAATCCCGAAAAGGACAAAATTGCAAATAAGCGTATACGTAAAGCATATTATAAAATTTAAGATTATTTGGATGATAAAAATGGATTTAAAAATTCTTTGAGCTTCATACAAGATTTCGGTTTAAAATGGAAAATTGTATAAAATGTTTAATAGATTGACCATCGAGTATCTTTCTGGTTCTTCTCGGTAAGAGCAACATTCCGAACCAGTTGTAGCTTCATTAATCATATTGATCATTGACGATTCGAAAATGCTTGAAAGAGCTTATTTAAATAACAATTATTTTGACAAAAGTAATAATAAAATTATTTTGCTTTATATCCGCGATGAATTCATTTGATTTTATTGATTTCATTGCGGATTAGGTATAGCAAAATAATTTTATTATTACTTTTGTATTATGGATCTCCGCAAAGTAACGCCTAATTCTATAAATTACATGCAGCAACCATGCGCTTTTTGCAAATGTCTCTAATAGCACCATAGATTAAAAAACAAGTTATGAGACAAGTAACATTGTCTCATAACATTACTGTACCTACCAGAGACAATTTAAACTATTACCATCAGCCTTCCCAAAATACAAAACATCAAAAATAACGTGAAACACAGATAAATGATCCAATTATCGCGTCGGATAACTCGAATTTCTTAATTAAGCCGACTAATTAAATCCCAGATACCATCACTTGCTTCCGTTGTCTCTGGCCCTTTGTTTAAACTGCAATCAAATTAAAACTTTAACTGTAACGAATTACGTTTGAAAATAGATAATCTGTGAAAGTAATTTCCCGAACAGTATTTTTGAATCGATGAAAAACTTGCTCCAGACGAACTCCAATGAAAATTCAACCGTGAACTAAAATTTATAAGATATATTTTACCTTGATTTATAAGTGCATTGAATCAGGCAGTGTTCTGTAGATATAAGTAAATGAAAAGCGACCTTGAGTGAAGGATAAATAAAGCGGTAAATAGGTTGCAGTTATCTCAAGAGGAGGAGAGCGCAGGGCGGGCGATGGACCGTGACGCCCGCCGCAGAGATCTGAAGCCGGGATATTTATAAGGCGGACAACGATCTTGGGACGTACTAAAATCAACCGCGGCTTCTCTTTTAAAGGCTCCGTTGAGGCTATAAATGTTGTAATGAATATGTGCTAAAGTATGCCATAAGTTTAGGGAGCACTCTTAGTATTACACTTATTTCATTTGAACAGTTTTGCAAGTACATTTTACACTTAAACTAGAGAACAAAGCACCAGACTAGCCTCAATTTTTGTTGGTGTATAGCAATGTGTAGCCCAAATTGACCTAGGCCTGTGCTAGGGGTAGCAAGAGTCAACAATGTTTCTATTTTAATTAATGCCAGGTAACGACTAATTAAACAAATATATATCAAAAAAAGAAAGAAATAGATAATGTTTTTAACATGGCCAGTTGCAACACAAATAATCTTCTTAGTGACAATATATTTCAGTATTCATGATTATCGTAAGGGACAAAAGAACACTTTACCGATTTTCTTCATTCGGCTGAGTAGAATAGACCACCCGCATTTCTTGCCAAGGTGTCATAAAAGGCGACTAAGATAAGTTGAACTACCGTGTGGTATCCGGCTAAATAGAATAGACCACCCTGCTTCTTACCGAGGTGTCGTAACCTATAGCCTTCCTAGCATAGGCTAGGAAACTAAAGATGACTATAGAGTCATCTTCACTACATATTATAAAACAAAGTCCATATATCCCTATGTATGCATAAAACTTTAAAACTACGCAACAGATTTTGATGCGGTTCTTTTTAATAGATAGAGTGATTCCAGAGGAAGGTTTGTACGTATAATAACATTCAATAAGGAGTAGAGAAATGCTGTAATTTTTGAGGTTTCAGTAAATAATTAAATTTTTTCCGCTTACATTGCAAACGCAGGCTAAACCCTACGAGATTTATCAAAACGATGTACTAAGTATTTGTACACCTTGAAACGGTCAACAGAAAAGTCCGCGATGGTATATGTCTATCTCTTGTGGATAACCCACTATAGCATTTTTTGTCATTTACTTTTTACGAAAAATAATGCCTTATTTTTGAAGCACGCCGTGTGGTATCCGGCTGAATAGAATAGTACCAACCCTCATTTCTTACCGAGGTGTCGTAAAAGGCGACTAAGGTAAGTCGACCCGCCGTGTGGTATCCGGCTGAGTAGAATAGACCACCCTCATTTCTTACCGAGGTGTCGTAAAAGGCGACTAAGGTAAGTCGACCCGCCGTGTGGTATCCGGTTGAGTAAAATAGACCACCCTCTTTCTTACCGAGGAGTCGTAAAATACGACTAAGGTATGTTGACGTCAGGCAGGCGGCCGGTCGTAAAATACGTAGCCAAATCATATGACAACATGTTTGTAACATGTTGTGCCGACCCCTAGAGTGGGATAAGGGCAGGAGAATTATGAATGCCTTATTTTTGAAGCAATTTTTATACAATACAGCATTAATCCTTATCCAATTAAGTACCTTAAATAAATAGTTGATTTAATATAGATCAATATGGCCGTTTACAGCATGTAATTTAAGTGAATATTTTCGGAGATATTACAGATTTAAAATGCAGGGGCGTAGCGGTTTGTTTTTCTCCAAATTTAACGCGTGCGGGCCACGGGCAGTAATGAATAAATCAAAACTTTTTTTTTTTTTTCTTCCATTCGCCCGTTTCTAAACGAGCAGGCTAAGGTCGTTGACCATACCGCCTTGTCAATTGTCCATAATAATAAAATGATATTTCGTCTTTAGTATATTCTTCTTTCATTTTTAACTTTTTCATATTCACTTATTAAATCTTTGAAGTCATATCCAATAATTTTGTCTTGCGTAAATAATTATTTTTCCCTATTTTCGTATTGTATTTGTCTTCAAATTGGTTATAATATTCTTCATTAGTTTAATTCACATAGTAAATTATCATGTTCTCATTATCCTTGCATGTTCTCATTATCCTTGCATGTTTTCATTATCCTTGCATGTTCTCATTATCCTTGAATGTCCTCTGTCCTTGTAAATTGTCATAGTCAGTAATTAAAGTCAAAGCTCAGAACGGGTATATCTTCAGTTTCTGAAGATGTTTTACAACCATAGATGATAGATCATAGAATATAATATGATTATACACTATATTTACAAGTCTTTTACAGTGCATGAAATAAACCTATAAAGGTAATAAATAATAAACCGATGGATTCATTAATAAATCCGTTATATGACGCGGGACCAAGTCACTAGTACCATAAGATTGAATAAGCTCATCGATCAGCACAAGGCGCTGAATGCCGAAAGATGGGCATTCGAAGAAGATGTGTTGTATAGTTTGTACTTCTTGAGTTCCGCAATAATCACACAGCGATGAGTTCGATAATTTTATGCGGTGAAGATGGAAGTTAAGACGACAATGACCAAAACGCAATCTACTCATGATTGCATAGAATTTTCTATTAGAATAATTTCGAGTTTTGTAAAACCAAGGAGAACTATTGACTTTGATGTCGAGAGAAGCATACCAGCGGCCCTTATTTAAAACTTCAGAAAAATTATACCAATGTTTAGCCCATTTCTTACACATACGCTGTTTTAAATTATAGACAATATCTGTAAACGGCAAAGTAATACTATTATCACTAATTTCAGAATTTGTTGTAACATTTATAGAATTAACAATTGCTTTAGCTAAATAATCTACTCTTTCATTTCCAACAACTCCAACATGAGATGGTATCCAAATAAAAGTAATTTGAATGTCTAACTGTGTAAGCTCAATCCATATTTCTTTTATACTGTAAATAAGATAATTAGTGTTAGCATGCAACTTGTTGTTTTGTAAATTTTTAAGTACACTCATGCTATCACTAACTATAACCCATTTATTAGATGAAGGATATGATTTTTTTATGTACTTAAGAGCAAACAGAATAGCAGCTGCTTCAGCTGTAAAAATACTTGCATGTTTTTCTAGTCTGTAACCAAACCCATTATTTTGAGATGAGTCATATATAGCAAAGGAAGAAGAGCCTGAGTTCTTAGAACCATCAGTATAAATAAACTTGTGATCATGCCAGTGTGAAAGTTAAACATAAACATGTTCTTTTGTAGATAAGGTGTGATCTATGACAATATTCATAGAAGGGAATTTACTAATAAAACTACCTTGATAACAAGGTAAAACTGCATTTGATCGAAAAATATTAAGGTTTTTAAAAAGAAGAATTATGCTAGAAAATTCTAGTAATAAGAAGAAAGGCTTTCGTGATATTTTTGAAGCATTTTGGCATAAGCTATTAAATAGCATATTTTTGGGAAGATAAAAAATTTTAAGAATAAATTTTTCTTTTAAGTATTCCATCCTAATTGAGATTGGTGGGAGATTACATTCAATCTGCATGGTACCAATTGGAGTAGATTTGAATGCACCTGTTATAATTCGCATACATTTATTTTGTATTAATTCTAATTTATTAATAATTTTTTCATCTGCTGCAAAACAAAAAGAGCCATATTCAAAATGGCTGCGTACAAGGGATTTATACAACATAAGTAAAATCTTAGGGTCAGCACCCCAGTATGTACCTGTCAAGGATTTTAGAATATTAGATGCTTTAATAGCTCTAACAGTAATGATATCGACATATCTCTTCCAAGACAAATTTTGAGAGAATATTACCCCCAAAAATTTAACTTCTCTACTAATTGGAATAGAGGTACCATTATAGTAAACATTAGGTTGGAAACTGCATCTTTTACCAAACAGTACAACCTTTGATTTAAAAGGATTTACTTCTAAATTAAGATAATTAAAATATTCATTCAATTTTGCCAGTGCAACATTAATCGTTTTAGTAATAATGGATATGTATTTCCTGATGCATAAACAGCTAAATCATCAGCAAATTGCAAATTTTTAACTGATGTTCCTAGGATGATATTCAGTTGTCGTATGTACAAAATAAATAATAATGGGGACAAAATACCACCCTGACAGACTCCAGTAGAAGCTAACCTTGGACCATATAAATGATTATTATATTTAACGTATACATTTCGTTCAGTCATATATCCATGAATCCAGTTAATTAATTTTCCAGGCAAACCTATCAATGAAAGTTCAGTACAGAGAATATCAATATTTACACTATTATAAGCACCAGAGATATCAAAGAAAACACATAAAAGGTACTCTTTACTCATTATAGCATTGTGTATATCTAAATGTAGTTGACATATACTTTCGCGAGACGACCGACCTCTTCGAAATCCAAACTGATTTGATGGCAATAAACAGTTCTGTTCAATAAAGAATTCCAGACGCTGTTTCAAAAGCTGTTCAAATATTTTAGCAGTACAAGATGAAAGAGCTATAGGCCTATAAGACTTAGGGTCTAGCTTAAGTTTATCAGGTTTCAATATAGGAACTAGAGTATCTTCTTTCCAATAAAAAGGAATCTCATTATTGATCCAGAGTGAATTCAAAACACTTAAAAAAGAATTTAATGATTTTTCATTCATTTTCTTAAAGGCAGTATATGGAATACCATCTAGTCCAAAAGCTGTATCTTTCCGTGATGAAATAGCTGATCTGAGTTCCTGAATTGAAAATAATTTTATAATGAACTCACTGCTTGAATTTAGCATGTAATAATTTGTTTTAGTATTATTGCAAACAAAATCTGGAGTGTATGTCTGTAAAAATTCCAAAATCCAACTATCATCTTCTTCATTAAATGGGATAAATGACTTATTAAACTTACGTATAAATTTCCAAATGACAGACAAAGGTGTACAGCGGTTAAAGGAACTACACAAAGAATGCCAACTATTCTTTCTTTCAATTTTTAAAGTATATTTCTTTAAAGCTTGAAGCCTTTTGAACTCCAAGTAGTTTTCCTCTGAAGGATTGTATTTAAAAGTTAAATAAGCTTGTTTTGAATTGAAAACAGCTTCTGTGCATTTATTATTCCACCATGGTAGATTAGGTTTATGCTTAGCTTTCTTACCACAAAAAGAATGACTTTTAACAGTATTTGGAACTGAATTATTTGATATAGATCTTATTATAGCTAGCTTTAATTTATTAATAAAAATTTCATATGCATCTAAAGGTGAATACAAGTCTGGTCTAAAATCTAACAATAAATTTTGCATATTAGTTTCATATCTTTTCCAATCTACTTGCCTATATTTAGGATAAATAGGTAAATGTAAATTACTATATGGACAGGCTGTTACCTCATTAATACCTACACCACTGTTAAATACATATTTAATAATTATAGGGAGATGATAACTACCAAGGGGGTCATTATGTACATACCATTCACAGGAAGAAGCTAAAGACGGGGAAGCTAGTGATAAATCAAGTGCATTAGGACGCCAAGTCAAGGTGCCCACAGTAGTAGGTTGGCCATCATTAAGGAGCACTAAATTATTATCATCTATTATATCCAGGACATCTCTTCCCCGTTGCTGAGTGTCAACACAGCCCCAAGAAATGTGATGAGCATTAAAATCACCAGCAAAAATCATTGGACTAGGTATAGATTTGATCAATCTATCTAATTTCGGCTTATTGAAAGCAGGAATGGAGTCTGCTGGCATATATAAACTAACTATACTTATTTCTTTGTTATTAACTTTAATAGGAATACAAATGTTTTGCAATGAATTATCAAAATATGAGTCTACTTTAGAATAAGAAATAGAATTGTGTATTACAATAGCTACACCAGTGTGTTTGCTACCACAATCATTTCGTTCTACTTGATATCCACTAATACTAAAACGAATATTAGGCTTTAACCAAGTTTCTGATATGATACCTATATGTATATTGAAATCATATAAAAAACGAGTTAAACTCAGCTTATTACTTAAAATACTCTGTGCGTTCCATTGAAAAATATTTAAATTATCCATAAATTAATGATTACTAGAAGTTTGTTTCTTATTTATGGTTTGCTGAATGATTTCTCGAATGGATCCTGAATTTATGGGAATATTGTTTTTATTACTTACTATTTTTGTTAATGCCTCTACCAATAAATTCATAAAAATATCAGATTTACATAGTTTACTTAATTGAACCTCTATACCCTTAGAATTAATATAAGGAAAGGCTGCATTGTTAAAAAGATCTGAATATTTAACAGAGTGGGACTTAATTTTGTTTTCTTCAATTTTTTGTTTTTTAATTGGGCATGTAGATGAAATGGCAATGTGATTTCCTTGACAATTTGCACATTTTGGAGCATTTTTGTCCTTGTTACAAATTTTAAAATTATGATTTTCTGTACAGATTGAGCAAACATCAGCATTGCGACAAAATTTTGCAATGTGACCATAACGTAAACATTTTAAACATTGTTTGACTGGTGGTATATAAACATTAACTTCATGTCGCCATGAATCCAAATATACATGCTCTGGGAGCTGTGTGGATGCAAAAGTTAGTGCTACAGTTTGAGTTGGTTGAAAAGAGATCTCACCACCTTCACCTCTTACTCTGCGCATGAATCGCCTTACTTGTATTACATTTCTAGAACTACCAATTAAAGAGAATATGGTTTTATTTGACAGCTCTACGGGAACTGAAGTAAGTACTCCAGTCACCTCGGTGTCAGCCGCTGGAATTGATGCTTTTAAAGAAAGCTCATTTAGAAGATTAATATTTGTAAGAAATACATTGGCATTATTAGAAACATCGAATGTAATACCAACTTTGTAGCGGTTGATGGGCCTCAAATGCATGATACCCGATACGCAATGATCCCGCAAAGCTTTGGAAAGAGCTAGTCTATCTTTGTCAGAGAATGGTATTTTGTCGTCAGTGTGTGCAAGGAACACTATAAATTCTTTCTTATCTGAATTTTCAGGATATTTTCTAGAATATCCAGGCATCTTGAAGATCTTATAGTTGTCAGCTGCATCTCTTCTATTTTGTTCTGAAGATTCCGAATCCGATGAATCGGGCGGCTCAGCTTCTGACGCTGGCAAATCTTGCTTGCGTCTTTTAGCACCCTTCCCCATTTTGGGGAAGAGTCAAAACAGTTTTTCCAACTTTAGGGCAACTTATAATTTTGGAAATACACTGATTAGAAATAATTGAAGTAGTTAAAAGTACACTATAAAAATTATAGTTTTGCAACGCGCCTTTTTCATACGAAGGTTCCCGCCTTTTTTCATAAATCAAAACTACTGGATCGATTTTAATCATTTTTTTTTTACACTGACTGACATGGGATATATATTTTATACCCGTGCGAAGCAGGGGCAGGCCGCTAGTAGTTATATATAACATCACGCTAAAATGAATAAGAAAGGAGCTGCAATAAAAAATACAAAAAGGGCAAAATTTAAAGTTTTTCTTACGTGCATTGAATAAACGGTGAAAGTTATTCAAAAATCATGTATTACAAAATTGTTCCCCTCTAAAAGTACTAAATGAAAGTCCGCGACAGCATATGCCTACCTTTTAAGGTCAACCCATTTTAACCATTTTTGTGGTTATTAAAAAACTATATTACGGTTTTAATCTTTAGATCTAGTAATTAATATATCTTCTTGCTTCGTAGAAAACCAACTCTCAATTTTGAGATTTAATTTATAGATTGTGATGCCATTAGAGTTCCTGTGTAACGAGAATAACGTGAATCTGATAGAGTTAGATGATGTATTAGCATATTAAAATAATATGCGTCGCACTTTAATTCAAATATTAACACATATATTTATCTGTACAATCTAGACTAGATTGGAATTTATTTAAGATAAATGCGCATACGTTAACGATATCTAAATACTTAATAACCACGCTAAGTATGAATTATTTTAAATTCCACATACGATGTAAAATGTCAAATCAAATCAAAAAATGTATGTACCTATTGACTTTATTTTTTTAAATTAATTTATTTATTGTTAAAATTTTTACTTTATGTTAAAAATCTTTAGATTAAAAAAATATGATAGTATAGAAGATTCAACACAAACTCAAAATTTTAAAAGTCAGTCAGTCAGACTCAAAGTTAGTTTGGTAAATTAGTTAATTAATTATTACATATTCAAAGAACTAGTTCTGATTGACTAAATTCTATAAATAACACTTAAAGCGCATTTTACATAAAAAAAAGCTCGGTAGGAGCTTTCCGAACAAGAAGTAGAGTTCATGATACAAAAGCAATTTATAGAATTAGGAATTTATTAGGAAGGAAACTAATGAAAACATTATTTTGCTATAATCCGCGATAATCTAATGATCTAATAATGTCGCGGATTATAGAAAAATAATATTTTAATCAGTTTTGATTAAAAAGCACTTGTTTACAAGTTTAAATATATATATATATATATATATATATATATATATATATATATATATATATATATATATATATATATATATATATATATATATATATATATATATATATATGTGGTACACTTACACACACGGTCGTCCGTCCCCAAAGTAACTTAATACTTGTGTTATGGGTGACAGACAACTGGTGAATATATACTTATATAATTTTACATTTTTTATATAGTTTACTTGAATAAAGATAGATAGAGAGATAGAATACTCTTTATTGTACACCGCAAAATTTACAACAGTACTAAGTAACAAAATCACAATATAATCCGCGGGATACATTGGCCTTATCGCTTGTATAGCGATCTCTTCCAGGCAACCTTTGGGCTAGAGAACTTCACAACTCAAGGAAAGAAGGTAGGGTGGTGCAAGACCTGTATATACAAATATTACATCTTTGAAATTTAAAGATGAAAAGATTAATTTGAAATTTAAAAATTGAAAGATTGGAAACTTAAAACTGAATTTGATGACTATTTGTAACAGATGGATGAAGCATAGTTTATATATAGTGCTGGTATCCAATAAGTAATTCACTCGCAGTGTTTGGTTTGTGGCGGTGCGCGGCGAAGCGCGAACGCCGCGACGACCGTCCGTCTGTTTGTTACGAGTATCGCCCGACTACCAGATATAGCGGGCTAAATCTAACACTCACCAAGTAATCGTTTGCAACCTATTATTAGTAGCAAGAATTTCAGATATATATCAAATAATGAGCTATCAGATAACAATTTCTTGGCCGTTAACATATTTAAAATAGCAGAAGATTTGTTAAGTTATATAAATAGCCATGGGTTAATCTTTCAATTTTAAAGGTTTTAGGATTAAACGGTTCACTGTAATTTCTTCTATGCACGTTAAATACAGTAACAAACTCGCTTAGTAGACGGGTTAGTGAGTGCAGCGCCCGAAAACTGATTCTGGCTGGGGTAGGAAGTATCGAAAATGTCTGGCTAGAGGGGAAACATCATCTTATTCTTATCCAAGTAATATATATTAAAATCAGCTTTTATTCTATGACGTAAGTAGAAGTCAAATTTCATGAACTATAAGGGTGTCTGGCAGGGGGTTACCACTATGCGAAGTGTCTGGCATTGACTGACGTGGTTTTTAATATCATTCTAAAGGTAATATCAAAAGATCAAGCTTTATACTATGACGAAATTAATTCGGTATTTTGCAACCTTGAGTACCTCGTATCTCCCAAAGCCACTATGATCTAAATTTCACAATCTACCATCGTTCTTACCTGTGTTGGGAGCATGCACTGACAAAGTTTCAGCTTTTATAAAATGACGAAGGTCTGGGGTTCACGGGCTCTCGCTCTTTTATATATACAGTATCTATACATAGTCCTCTAAAACCTTTAAAGGCATGTGATCGATTATTTCTACTGGACTGGATTAAATCTACTGGACAAGTTTTTTACAGTTTTACAAGATTTAGGTTTTTTTTAAAGATTTAGGTTAAGAGGACATTACAGTTCTATCCTGCGGACAGAGGTTTACGCTGGAAAAACTTTGTGACACACTAATTTCTAAGCGGGCAAAGCACAGCTAGTACTTAAATAAAGTAACGTTTCCTTAAATAAAGTAACGTATCCTTAAATAAAAGACACTTAAAAATTCTTTTTTGCCAATTGCTTATGAATAAGTTATGATAATGCTTCTGCTATTAGATTTAGAAATATGTATTTTTTTTGTATTGAAATAACAAAAATAATAAATGTAATTTTATTTCAATTTAGACCACTATTATCATACTAGCTTTAACCCGCAGCTTCGTTTGCGTGGAATGTTGTCGCGTGATAGGTTGATAATAGATAGCGCTTTTCATTGACATCCTATTCCTGTAGAATTAATAGGAATTGTATAGCCTACAAGTTATTCCGGTGTTTAAGGAATAATTGTGCCAAATAATTACAAACTTTCGCATTATAATATTAGTAAGAAGTAAAGATAGTACCTATTTTACAATGCTTTAATTAATTAGTAATTTTTTTTTTTAAACGGACTTTATATGGCTTACTGCATTTTGACTGAAGTTTGCTTTATGCTTATTATATGTATATGCAATAAATAATTTTCTGTCTGTCTGTCTGTCTATAAAAACCCGGAACTGTCTCTATAATAGCTTCCACACCGTTCCGGTGCGGCGCAGAGTTGGTTCTCGCCGCGGTGCCTTTATTCCGTCGAGACACGCATCATTTGCGGTGCAGTAATTTGCTCGCGGCACCACAAAGTGCTTTTTGCGACCCGCCCTGCGTAATTAACGGATATTTTCGATGTTTTGCGCGTATTTCACATATTTAGGGTAATTAAAAGTCAACAGGAGCTACTGGGGACATAAAGTTTTTTCTCGTAGGCGATCGTAACTTTGACTAACCACAGACAAAAATTGTGATATAATATCCTTGATATGATATCACTAATGACTTTGTCAATGATATATTTATAATGAAACTAGCTATTTCGGCTTTTTCACCCGCATGGAAATCAGAGTCACAAACTTTTTCCCGGATTGAAATTATGAACATAAAAGTAGTTATTGTGAGATCATCATAAGAGATAGAGACTTGCTATGTTATACTTTTTTTGTAGTTTTTTTGTAGATCTACAATTCTTTAGTACATTACTTTAACGCATCTCTGCTGGTTTACGCACGCATTTGGCGCACCCAAGTAGCAGAAGGCGAATTTTTTACCACCCCTACGACCTTTTCAACACAATTTTGCAAAAAACCGTAATTTACTATCGACTTAAACGTTTCAGCAGAATTGTACTTTTTAGTAAAAACCGTTCAGTAGATTTTGAGAAAATCGATCACATACAGCTTTTTGGGACTTTGTTTTATAATAAGTATATATAGAGTGTAGGTTCCGTAATCCGCTTTGGACTTTCAAAAATCAATTACAATTGCAGTTTCACTACATATTATAAAACAAAGTCCATATTTCCGTATGTACGCATAAAACTTTAAAACTACGCAACTGATTTTGATGCGGTTTTTTTTATTAGATAGAGTGATTCCAGAGGAAGGTTTGTACGTATAGTAACATTCAATACGGAGTAGAGAAATACTGTAATTTTTGAGGTTTCTGTAAATAATTACATTTTTTACCGCTTACATTGCAAACGCAGGCTAAACCCTACGAGATTTATCAAAATGATGTACGAAGTATTTGTACATCTTAAAAAGGTCTACAGAAAAGTCCGCAATGGTATATATCTATCCCTTATGGATAACCCACAATAGCAGTTTTTTTCATTTACTTTTTACGAAAAATGATGCCTTATGTTCAAAGCAATTTTTATACAATACAGCATTAATCCTTATCCAATTGAGTACCTTAAATAAATTGTTGATTTAATATAGATCAATATTGCCGTTTACAGCATGTAATTTAAGTGAACATTTTCGGAGATATCACAGATTTAAAATCCCGCGAGGAGGCTGCGCTTCGACCTATGACACTTCTACTTTAGCAGCTATGTCGCTCTTTCAAGAGTTTGTTTAAAGACATTCTGTAATTAATTGTAAAAATAAAATACATAGGGAAAATGTAAAAGTAAATAAGTAAAAATGGACTATATGAATTTAGATATTCCAAAGATAGCAGGAAGTCTTCTTGGTATAGGGAAAGGAAATTGTTTTTCTCCAAATTTAACGCGTGCGGGTCACGGGCAGTAATGAATAAATCAAAACTACTCGATCGATTTTAATCATTTTTTTACACTGACTGATATGGGATATATATTTTATACCCGTGCGAAGCAGGGGCAGGCCGCTAGTTTATTATAATAATGAAGATTATGTAACTAATAACAAGATTAGATTACTAGATTAGATTGCAAGTTTATCTGATTAGTAAAAAAAATATATGTTTAAATTAACTTGTAAGTCAAATTCTACAATCAAAACTTTCTCTTTACTGGTATAAAAGGAGCATTCTCTTTTTGTCTATGCTTCGAGTATTATTTGCTTAGTGGTAAATCGGTACAGATTCTCAAGTAAATGGAGATTTACTGAATTTGATGTCCTATAATTGCAAACAACGCTTATGAGTTATGGTTAGAATACTTAACACTTTTTCAGATTAATCAGTGTGGAAATTTACACTTACCAACCTAACCTCTTAGTTTTCGTAACTAGGTTTACTAAGCACAAATCAAGTAAGCTTTTCTACTCTTTTCTGTTGGTTATGTTAGCTTAAAATGTGATCAAAGAAAGCTAAAGTATTTAGATTCCTTCAAGACAGTCACAGCTCCACGCACTGGTTAGTGTCGGGTATGGCAGACTATCGGGCGGGCAGTAAACCGCCATAGAAAAGATAACGGGGAACAATCGCCGGTGGCGCGGCGGACGCAATCTGCCCACTATTGGGCATAAGTCACGCCCTGCCAGAGAACAATGCCCACGCATTTTATGTGGCGTTTATTAACCTACGCTATACCTTAGGGCTGCCTCGAATTTATTCTTATTAAATCTTTATCTGAACATCGGATAAGCATCTCTAATCTTTTTAAATACTATATATCTGTTACGCTTTCACGGCCTATTTATTGAAATAATATTGACAAAATATGACATTGTTAAATCTCATAAATCGGGCGACATATGGGATTAACATTCTTATTTTTCGGAAACAGCAAAAAACATAATGTATAGTTTAAGTTAGCCGGAATGAAATCATAGTTTCTACTAGTTCCATATATTTTATTTATCTTTCATAGACAAAGTAGAAACCGACATAAGCTTGCGTCTTCTGCTTTGCATCTTACAAAAGTACGTAGCTCGTTTGTTTATGTGATTGGGTATAAAATTCTATAATAAAATTCCGCATTTAACTTTAGCTTTGCCATTACAGCAATTAAAAAATACTGTTAAAGGGAATCTAGTACAGAAAGCCATACTTACATGATAAGGATACGTAGATATAGCTACTCTTCTAGCCTGTACAAAACGGTAATGATTAAATATAACTAGTCATAAGAATTATATTCTGAAAGAAGCAACCGCTGAATTTCTTGCTGGCCCTTCTTGGTAGGATCAGCCTTCCGAACCAGCTTTTCCAAACCGAGTTGACCATTTAAAAGCATTTGTTTACAAGTTTACTTGAATATAGAATATTTTGAATTTGAATATCCCTGTATTTCAAATAAACAGCGAGGGCAGGCTTTTATCAGTGAAGCGAAGCATTTTTTATTAAAGATAGGATGCATCAAATCGAATTAAAGTAATTTTTATTTAAAATAAGTTTTTACAAGCAGCTATTTTTGAGTAAGCGATGGGTCTTTCTTATCATTTCTCTCTTAGCATTTCTTCGCCATTGAGTATTTCTGTTCATGTGTAAAACTTATGTGTCTAATTAATAATTACAATTAATTACACGCTTTGCGGCGAAGGGAAACATCGTGAGGAAACCAGCATATCTCTAGAGAATGCTGGGATATGTGTCCTAATCCGCATTGGAGCGGCGTGGTAGGTCTAAGCTCCAATGCTTCTCTCATCAAACGGAGGGCGAAGGCCTCTGCCTAGCAGTGCTAAAATAACAGGCCGGCAATTTTATAAATGTGAATAGATTATAATGTTTGTTTTTCAAATGCAAGTTAAATTAATTTAAATGCGACTGCAAGTGACATCCCTGGCCGAGCCGGCATTCGCGATATAATGCCTACAAACGAGATGGCTATTAATATTTTATTTCCGTTCAGGACTCGATTTGTTTTTCTGTCAGCCATTTTTAGGTATGAACGTTGGTAGCTTATAATATGATTATAATGAACGTTCGAGTCACGGTAACTGATTAAAGTGACTCTACTTAGTTGCACCCACTCATCATCATCCTCCTGCCCTTATCCCACTCTAAGTGGGGTCGGCACAACATGTTATAAACATATTGTCACATGATTTGGCTACGTACGGCTGCATGGTAAGATACCACACAGTGGATCAACTTACCTTAGTGGCCTTTTACGACATCTCGGTAAGAAATGAGGGTGGTCTATTCTACTCAGCCGGATATCATACAGCGTATCGACTTAACTTAGTCGCCTTCTTGACACTTCTGTGGAGAATGAGTTCTGAAAAATATTTGTGTTATTATTTGAGTTAGTTAGTTAGTTGCACCCACTCCTACATATAGCTCCTCCTATATTAGCATATTATATTCAAATTTCAATCAGTAATCTGTCCGTCCGTATTGAGAGCACAGCGTTCTAACTCAAGCGTCCATCCGATCTAATTTACAGGAAGATATTTCCTCAGAAGTGGGATATGTTAAAGTTATAAGTGATACCTAGCTTGTTTTCTTACACTTCTGTTCAAATACTTTACAGTAGATTAGCTAGCACATTAATTATAACTTGACATAAGGAGCAGTTAACATTATAGCCGTGTGGTATCCGGCTAAGTAGAATAGTACCACCCTCATTTCTTACCGAGGTGTCGTAAAGGGCGGCTAAGGTAAGTTGACCCACCGTGTGGTATCCGGTTTAGTAGAATAGACCACCCTCTTTCTTACCGAGGCGTCGTAAAATACGACTGAGGTAAGTTGACGTCAGGCAGGCGGCCGGTCGTGAAAACGCAGCCAAATCATGTGACAGCATGTTTATAACATGTTGTGCCGACCCCGCTTAGAGTGGGATAAGGGCAGGAAGATGATGATGATAAGGAGCAGTTAACATTAATGAGAGCTTTACTTGTTTTACCAATACTACTCCTACTGCAGTAAAAGCTTAGATAGCGAAGATGAAGTTTTTTATGAATTCTAATGCTACAGACCTACAGAAGTAGAACTTAAGATAGATATAACTTGTACGTTTGTGTTGTAAATAAAAAATTAAAAAAAACAATTAATTTTATTATTATTCTAGGTATAGAAGTAGAAATGAATTTTTTGTACACAAGATTCCTAGAATCCATACATCTGGTATATTCAAGACCTGTCATTAATTCTTTGAATGTCTAGCTAGCTTTACGATTCAGATATGTAATGTTTCATGTAAATTTCAGATATGTCAATTTTTTTGTTGCGAAGCCTTGAACAATGGCATGAACACTAGCTGTGGTGTTATTAATAATATTTATATAAAACACTATGTGTCTAATATCAAATGAATCTTTACCTACACTTTTATTTCTTATTCTAATAGTATACATCTAAAGATATAATAGGATGGTAGACGAGCGTCTTGTCTCTGATGAGCCTTATTCGTTCATCGAGAGCTTCCAATCTTTGTCGTAATTAACCCGGCATATCTTCCCATTTAACTATATTGGAACAGCGTGTTGAACTTCTGGTGTAGTAAAAGTTTTTTATATTAGTCTTAAATGATATTACAACTTTAGCTAGCAATAAATAAAGAAAATGTAATATGTTTTAATTCAATCAATAACATTGTTAAACGAAACAGAACCATCATAATTGTCCAAATCCCCGCGACATCGCCGCGCGACCATAAACCGCGCAATCTTAACCGTTAACAAAATTAACAAACGTAAAATATCAATTACAACTCTTACATACACCGTACATAACACCCACACCCACACCCATATCCCCACCGCCGCGATACATTTTCCTCGCTCGTCTCACTCCAGCCCGAGCGAAACCGACCGCGGGAAAACAGACACAGCGTCCGAACACGGCGGCCATTGTGGACTCTAAAGACCATCGAGTAGAGTTCAGAAACAACCAGCGTGATCTATGGACGGATCAGCGAGCCTCAAATAGATGGCGACACGGAAAAAGGAACGCGTTTGAAATGGAGCGCGGCGATTGGCTGTCTCGCGCCAATGGCGGCGAGAGGCGGGGAAAGCGCACGGGCCGCCGAGAAAGCGGCGCGCGCGCACATGTCGCACGCGCGCGAAACCACGCCGACGTGTCACGGGCACGGACCAAAGACACGAGATAGAGTACGGTGGAAGATTTCGTATACCGGTACCTACATCAATTTAGTTCCGGATCATGTTATAAGGCAATCGTGAAATTTTTGAAAATATTAGGCAGTTAAAAGCTTCATGTGCATTTATATAGAACTTCACGGGGTACAATTTGAAAGTGCATTGCAAAATAATTATATATTAAAATCGTGGCGCTTGGGCAGTTAAAAGTTCACGCCTTTATGGTGATTGTATTAGATGACGTAGCTGTAAGATACTAAGGAATACAGGCGGAAGTTGAGAGTAGATTGTTATGAAATTCTTCTGGGTTTTAATTGGGTAATAAATAGCGGTCTATATAAAAGAGATTCCAAAGATATCACGTACTATCTGTGGCAAGTTGCCGGTGGTAGTGTAGTGTCGGGGCATGTGGTTGCGGCCATGATGCTGGGCAGCATGGACGGCAAGGAGTACGGCGCGCTGCACGCCGCCGCCGCCGCCGCGGGCTACGCCATGGAGGGAGGTACGGAATGTTCAATGTGCCTTACTTAAGCCCATGTCTTTTCTATACATCACACCTTGTGGATTAAGCTAACCGATGGAGACTGCCAGCAAGCATGTTCGCCCCAACACAAATAGATAATACACCAAATCGATTTTAAGAATTATCTATACAGTAAATCTGTAACTTTTCCAGCGATACTCTACCCTATGATTTCTTAGTCCGACCGTACCTCTATTACTTTTTACAAATAAATTTTACTAATTACGCCATGGATGCAGGTATAAATTACTTTAGATGTCTCTCCATGAATCCTATTATATTATCGATGTTAATTGTAACAATTTTTTTAGTAAATAATACTGAGTAATCAATATTTATTAAGTCCGAATGTACCTCTATAATTTTTTTATGTTATTTATTTTATACAGATAAATTTAATGAAATTGTAAAAAACACGTTACAACGATGTTTTATAGTCTGCGTTTTAAGTGCATCAAGTGCACTAGGCTTAAAGGATTAATCAAATCTGAAAAAGAGAGGTTTTGTTGTTTAAATGTACAATGGTTGTACTTTAAAGTATTTACTATTCTATATCTCTTTATTTCATAAAAATTATATTGTGACAGACACACGTTTTTAATATTAGATGTCTATGAATGTCTACCGAAGATGAAAATAAATGGTCCTGTAACTTATATTAAGCCGCTGGAACAATATAAGTACTAATATACCACTGGCCCGTTGGCGCAGTGGGTAGTGACCCTGCCAGCTTCGCGGGTCGCGGCTTCGATTCCCGCCGAGGGCCAACATTTTATATAAATGAATTGATGTATGAATTGATGTATGAAGATGTATGAATGAGACTGGGTGTATATTTGTATTTAAGTATGTATTTAAAACATATATAAGTATATATTCACCAGTTGTCTGTCACCCATAACACTAGTATTAAGTTACTTACTTTGGGGACGGACGACCGTGTGTGTAAGTGTCCCGTATATTTATTTATTTTTATTTTATTTTATACCTTTTTATATCTATATTGGATAGATCATAAGGGAACTCTTGTTTTTTCAGGCAACAAAAAATAACAGTACTTTAAATCCAAAGATACATGTGCAGCTTTTTATTTTACAATATAGCTTAACAATGAATCCTTATTTATACGCCGTGTGGTATCCGGCTGTATAGAATAGTACCACCTTCTTTTCTTACCGAGGTGTCGTAAAAGGCGACTAAGGTAAGTCGACCCGCCGTTTGGTATCCGGCTGAGTAGAATAGACCAACCTCATTTCTTACCGAGGTGTCGTAAAAGGTGACTAAGGTAAGTTGACCCACCGTGTGGTATCCGGTTTAGTAGAATAGACCACCCTCATTCTTACCGAGGTGTCGTAAAATACGACAGAGGTAAGTTGACGTCAGGCAGGCGGCCGGTCGTAAAAACGCAGCCAAATCATGTAACAGCCTGTTTATAACATGTTGTGCCGACTCCACTTAGAGTGGGATAAGGGCAGGAGGATGATGAATGAATCCTTATTTATAAAAAAGTTCACACGCTCGTAAATAAATTGTTAACGTGTTGCTAATAAATGTATACATCAACGTTAATTTATTTATGAGCTAATGCTGCACAAATCAAATCCAATAAATGTGATGCCAAGAATATTGGCTGCATTTCTGTGTACGACTAGTAATTGTTTTTACACCGTTAGCTGTCTAAATAAGCTACCATTAAAAATAAACAAGCGTTTTAAAAGATAAAAACAGAAAACGTTTAGCGATTAAAAACGAAAAACTTTAAAACAGTCTATTCCGTAACTGTCATAACACGCACGTTCCGTTTTCCCGTTCTTGATATTAATTTTTAAAACTAATTCATTAATTTTTATGAGTGATTTAATTATTTTTTTCTTGCCTTGTTTGACCGATAATGTTCCGGCGAGAGTACTAAAACCTACTTGTCTAAAGCAAGATAAAAATCAAAACCAACTACGGATTAGTTTATCTCGGTTACTAATTACGGTAAGAAAGTCGGTAAGAAACAGGGTGGTCTAGTCTACTCAATCGGATACCACAAGGTCCTTCACCTTACATTAGTCGCCTTTCAAGGCACTTCGGTAAAAATAAGGGTGAATTCTACCCAGCCGGATACCACTCGGTGGGTCGACTTAACTTAATCACCTGTTACGAACCCTCGGTAAGAAAGAGGATGGTCTTTTCTACTCAAACGAATACCACACGACGAGTAAACTTACCTAAGTAGCCTTATATGACACCTCGGTAAGGAAGAGGATGGACTAATCTACTCAACCGGATATCGGATCGGTTAACTTACATTAGTCGCCTTTTACGACACTTCAATAAGAAATGAGGGTGGTCTATTCCACTCAGCCGGATACGACACAGCTTATTTTCGTTATTTGACAGCTACAGGCATATCAGGACGTTCTAACATATACAGGTTTCTCTTTTTCCTTGCCTTACATTCAAACCGCCCGTTTTAGTACATGATTGGATACACTGAAATACAGTACAGTAGTGTTTTTAAAGCTGTGATACACTTTCGAGAAGATCACGGGTTCGAACCCGGGCAGACACCAATGAGTTTTTCTATTAAAACTTATGTAATTGATAATTGCAATTTATCACACGCTTTTGGATGAAGGAAAACATCGTGAGGAAATCTGCATATCTCTAGAGAATTCTGGAGATATGTGTAACCTACCAATCAGTATTCTAGGAGCGTGGTAGGTCTTAGCTCCACTCCTCTCCAAAAACGGAGAGAGGAGGCCTATTCCCAGCAGTGGGAGAGTAACAGGCCGCTACTTACTTACTTTACTTACTAGTGTTGTCGTCAATGACTTCCACTTTGTATTTTATAGCAACACGGTCATGATACAAGAGTTTCGCGCCCTTTTTGATTAAAATGGTGGCAACACTGTGCCGTTGTTGTTTCCAGTGGAGTCTTCTTATTGATAAAACGTTTCAGTGACATTCAGTCTTTGTTCGTCATTCAAACGCCGTGTGGTACCCGACTAAGTAGAATAGACCACTCTCATTTCTTACCGAGGTGTCGTAAAAGGCGACTAAGTTAAGTTGACCCACCGTGTGGTATCCGGTTAAGTAGAATAGACCACCATTTTTCTTACCGATGTGTCGTAAAAGGCGACTAAAGTGAGACGACCCACCGTGTGCTATCCGGCTGAGTATAATAGACCACCCTCATTTCTTACCGAAGTATCGTTAATGGCGACTAAGGTAAGTTGACCCACCGTGTGGTATCCGGTTAAGTAGAATAGACAACCCTTTTTCTTACCGAGGTGTAAAATACTACTAAGGTAAGTTGACGTCAGGCAGGCGGCGGTTGTAAAACACAGCCAAATCCTGTGACAGTATGTTTATAACATGTTATGCCGACCCCACTTAGAGTGGGATAAGGGCAGGAAGATGTTCGTCATTCAAGATAAGTGTTCCGCAGCGGGAATAGAGGTATTCTATTATATCGTGATATTGTATAGTATGTGCACTAACACTAGTGTTTTTATATATCCTTTTATTTATCTATATTTGGTGGTTAAACCAGTTCTCCCCTGCGGATAGGCGGACAAGGCGTATAGTGCAACAACAAGTCAAAGCACTTACCTTAGCGGTTGTGGACTGTATGGTGGTAGCCTGCTCCAGATCTCTCGGGATCCAAAGAAGGCGCGGCGCGGATGACCGTTGCGGTACAAAAACGATGATGCGGAGAAGCGATGCGGACTTGACTTGTCGGCGGTGTCAAGCGTAATGTCGGTTGCGGCGCGGCGATAAACCGCAATGGCGGCTGCAGCGCGACCGTTCGATTGGTCGCGCGACTTCACCACTGTCACTCACCACTAAGTTCATGGCAGTGACATGCTTTACAAAATACGCCCAACCAATATCTATTCTATCTTCTATATGTATCTATCTATACATATAATAAAATCGTTGAGATCTCAAATCTCTGTTCGTTTGTTTCCGCTAATCTCAAAAACAACTGATCCGAATGGGACGCTATTTTTACTTATATATACTAGAAAGCCTCACTTAACATATAGGGTAGGTTTACCAGTGGATAATGTAATTAGGTGGCGATCGGAGTATTTTTTTATAACAGTAATTAATATATCCTTAAATTAAGCACGGCAAAGCGGGCTGGACATACTAGTTTTTAAAATACACGATACACGTGTAAGATATACGTGTATATGCTATATTATCATCTGCCCCCGCGACCCCGGCCGGCGTGCCGCCGATAAAAGTCGCCAAGGGTCGTCGCAGATACGTCACCCATTCACTGTTTGTTGGTCAACCGTGAAATTGCTCTACGACATTATTGTCATATTTGCTGATTTAAACGCTACAAATGGATCTTATGTTTAGTTTAAACCGAAGCTTCATCTTCAGCCGTAACGTTTACATTTACTAAATCAGATTTGGCGGTTTAAATCTAGTGAATTCGATCTTAAATTCTGTATAAGTACGCTTCTAGTTCTGTGTGCTCAGTGCGAGTTTTTTAACCTACACCTAAGCGTAACGCTAATTTGTATGACGCTGCAATAGCGACATCTAGTGACCGCTGATCCACCATCATACAAATTGGCGTCACGTTAACATGATTCAGTAGGTTAAAAAAATTTCACTAATCACACAGAGGACAATTTCAAACTTAAAATTTGTATGGTTCTATCCTTATTATATCCTATACTTCAATTCTATTAAAATATTGCTTCAATATATAGAATCTTGCGTATTTATTTATTTTTTTAATTACTTAATCTGTTCCTTCTAATAAGTACTCCACCTATATTTAAGATGAGTTAGTTTTTCTTCACTATTCCCTGACATCCAGATATACATATCTCTAAGAATTCTTTTGCGGCTATCGGCGAAGAAGACAGATTTTTTTACAAACACATAACTGGTAAATGGTGATGTACATCAATATTATCATCTACATCATTCTCCTGCGACTCCGTAGCGTTAACTTACCTTAGTGACATTTTACTACACCTCGGTAAAAGATGAAGGTGGTCTATTCTACTAAGTCAAATACCTCACAGCTAATGTACATTAGTATTGTTTTACCGACAATTACCGACTTTTTATTCAACATAGGCCGTGCATCGCTGCACTAAGACGGTGCGGTTTATCGTGGTTCAGAGGCCGCGGGTTATCGACAGCCGATAACTGGCCGTCACTATTGCTAAACCACCATTAAAGCGTGCTTATGAGTAATTGAAAACTAAATTAGATCCTCTGATAACTTAACGGTTTTAGTTTGGAATATGTTTACTTCGATGTGAAACGTAATTTTAACGATTATATCGCCCTATCCGAAAATTAAAGTGACATCTCCCATGTATAAGCATAGGAAATGTGACATTATTCTTCGGAAAGGGCGATATAGCCGAGCAGTTTCCTTGTCTGAAGCCAATTATGGCAGCATCAGGTCAAGTTTATCATAAACATGCATTGTCATCGGGACTGAAGCTGTATGTAAAATTTTAGCTCAATCAGGCACCGGGAAGTGGGGCCAATTTAACTTGCAAGATTGCACCTTCACATACATACATTGCAAGTTAAATAAATTTAATAATAGCTACGACGGAAACGTATCAAACGTATGCTTGATTTCGAGAAGAGGTTAGATAGTCAAAATCAACTCGGCTTGATCTCAACAGGAGCGCCTCGAGTAGAAGTTTTGGTCTGCTTTATTTTATTTATGAGAGTTTACTTAGGAAGGGAGGGTTTACTTTATTAATGAGGGTGGTTGCTTAGTTTGGAATATATTAGTATACCTGTGTTCACCGAGCTAAGCTAAGCTCTGAGTCACTCAGCGGGCGATGGAGTGGGTTATGCTCGGAGTATCTCTACGTGATCAAGTCAGAAATGAGGAGGTCCGTAGAAGAACCAGAGTTACCGACATAGCTCATCGTATCGCGGATCTGAAGTAACAATGGACGGGGCACGTAGTACGTAGAACCGATGGGCGTTGGAGTCCTAAGGTGCTGGAATGGCGTACTCGTACTGAAAAGCGCAGTACTAGTAGACCTCCCACGAGGTGGACTGATGACTTAAAAAAGGTCGCGGGGAGCCGCTGGTTCGAAGCGGCACAAATTTGTGGGTTGTGGAGATCCCTTAAAGAGTCCTATGTTCAGCACTGTACGTCCACCGGTTGAGAAATAAGAAGTATTCTCGGATACAGGAAGCGAGTTAGAGCACCTATAAGATATAGACGCCATGAATACATACAAATTTTATTATAGAAGCGAATATCGAAGCCCACATATGATTTGCTAACTCTACTGAGTCTCAGTAAAGGTATTTACAACCTGATTTTGACCTCGTATATCTATGATGTATAGCAAATTTTCTTTGGTTGTGTTTAGAACTATACTATTCAATACTAATGGTGTAATAACTCTGACCAGTCAGTCGAACGCCGGAAGCTTGGGAAAAAGCTAAGCAATCTCTGGCCTTTGCTGATGAAAACAGTATATATTTATTTACTTTTTACACTAATATTTCTTAAATTAAAGGTTTACTGAATTGTCGGACAAAATTTAATACTTTCTAGACTCCTACTAGACTAGTATTACTTTTTTATAAATTAAATTGAGGTTCAGGCTTTCCAATTGTTAGTGTTGTACGCGGGCACCATCGATAAAGCCAGCTAGGCTCGATACAATCTCTAATTATACAATCGTTACGCGCACTTATCGCGCGACGACACGAGCTAATACTCGTTAATTATTATAATTATAATAAATAGTCCATACCGTATCAATATTCCGTTTTAATTAGAAATCTTTATAAACATTCGCGCCCAATATATTTGTGTATAAATATGATAGATATAATGTGGGTAATGGGTTTAAAAATACGATAACAAACTAAAAAAAATGTATATTTTCCAACTGGTACAAAAAATGTCTTTTATACTTTCACGGCCAATCCACTGGAGTAATTTATAACATTGTTACAGTTACAGCTTATACATCAGATACACGATAAAGCATAAAAATGCCCGTTTTTTCGGGAACAATAAATGATATACCACATAATTGAAGGTTAGCTAATAACTGAAGTTGAGTTAATTGTCGTATTTAGAAATAAATTTCCGAAGTGTATAAAAAACTATTCAATATTTTATGTATCTTATATCGGTGTCTGCGCAACTGTTTATCTGCACTCATAATAGCTGTAACTTTTGTTTGTTTAGTTAGTATCTGCAAACCCAACGTGGCTACTGCTAATATAAATATGTTAAGAAAATGCTCGTTACTTAGACCTAACTTACTGGCTACGCAAAATTTACTCAGATCTTAGTCAGACTTGCCTATACAAAGGTTTAAATTATATGTTAGTAATACGCTTATAAGTAATACATTACAAACTGACGATTATTTAAATGATAAATATGTTTGTATTTAACAATCCTTCCATGATTGTACAGGACCCCAGATTTACATAAATAAAAATGTTTAACATCAATCGCGGAATTTCATGCTGGTTGTTCTTGATAAAGAGATAAAGATAAAGAGTAATTTCAATTTCAATTTGAATAAGTCATATACTGTCATGTAAATATATGTTATGGGACTTAAAAAGGACATTAAATTTCGTTAAACTTTGTTTCTATAGTATTTTGCACACGATCATTAGACACCCTCGTATTTTCATTACAATAATGTTTTAAAATACTATCATAAATTTCTTGTTCAAATCATGTTATTAGAACTAGAACTGTTACAGCCCAGCATTGAAAAAATCAAAATACCTCTCTGTTCAAACATTATGAGTGCAAACAAACTAATTGACAGGATATTGTAACATTATTCGTTGTTTGTCCATGTACTTAGCTTCCTGGCGCTTCAGGTCGGACGCAGGCTAATTCGCCTGTCGCCAGTAAACTCCCTGGTATTTAAACAGTTAACTGCATAAATCAAAGCTATACGGCAAACAAGGGGAAATTTTTTATAACTTTGTTTTAGTTATAAAATGTATTACCTAGTATTGAAATCTATTATAGTCTGATAGTATTTTTAGATACTTGTAGTTTTAGTCTAACAGTTGAGAAATGATCGTGGTTACTAAGGAGCATAGAAACAAAACATTTCGCTACCCTTATACCATTCTAAATGGTGTGGCAACAACATTTATTAACCATGTTGTTTTGGCTAGTTATTTTACGACAGGCCTGCCAGACGTCAACTTACTAAATCGCCTTTTACGACACCTCGGTATGAAATTTAGGCAATCTATTCTACTAAGCCGGATACCACATAGGGGGTCAACTTGCAATGTAAAAGAAACAATATGATGAGGGAATTTGCCTATGTTTGGAGAAAATTCCTGTAATATTTGTAATCTGCCAATCCTCATTAGAGCAGCGTCGTGTGCCTTAGCCCAAACCTCGTCTCCAAAAAAGCATCAAAGATGACCTATACTCAGAATTGGGGTAATAAAAGACCGCTATTATAATGCATAAGTATGTGCAATACTTCACCCGACATTCCATCACCGTATTTACCCGTAAGCCTCCAAAACACGAACGCTTCCAAACTTAATGCAGTGTTTGTTTTCTCCGAAGCGCCATCAACTACACGGCACGTCACTTTCGGCCGGTTTGCTTTCGATTGGTTTGCCAAAGGAGCGTGCGACCGCTACCGAAAGTCCAAAGACTCCGAGCCAGTTTATCGACAAACATTCGACGCACATTTCACCGCACTAAAACGGACCCCAAAATCATATATTAAATTGAGTTCAATAATTAATTATCTGCGGCAATCTCAACAGTCGATTCATCCCGTAATTGAAGCATTATCGAAACTATCAAATCCATATTAACCCTCTAAATGCGAAAGTCTATCTGTTCAGTAATCTAATTCGCTGAACCAATATTAATGAAATTTCACACAACTAAAACTTATGCACCAGACTAAAATTGAAAAAAATCCTGTTTCTTTCAGGAAAAGGAAAGAAACATGCATTGCGTTATTAAAGATACTTAAACGCTTTACTTGACGAGTGTATCATAAGTTTAAAAAAAAATCATAAATATAAACGTGTTTTAGAGGTCCGTAAAGTACCTCGTAATTTTATAAGTTATTATCTCTATAATAATCTATACTAATATATAAAGCTGAAGAGTTTGTATGATTGTTCGAACGCCCTAATCTCAGGAACTACTTGACCGATTTGAAAAATTCTTTCAGTGTAAGATAGTCCATTTATTGGGGAAGATATAGGCTATATAACATCATGCTAAGATGAATGGGAGAAGAGTAGCAATAAAAAATAGTACGAAAACGGCATAATTTAAAGCTGGCGATTGCTAGTGTAAAATAAATGTTCCCGTGTCTGTCGGTGTAGGCGGGTGGCGGCCCAGTGTCCCGTGTTTGTCTGTTTGTCTGTTTGCACACGCATTAGCCGCGCGCCGGAGTCAACAGCGTAATGGCGACAAACAACGGCCGCTACTGATTTCCACCGGAGGATGCCTTTATAGATTAACTAATTCGTTCTCCTGACTTTGTCTGATCGGGTAACAATACACACACCTTTATAAGGGGAGCGGAATTAGCGATTTTGTCGTAAATTCTCTCCTGATGATGCTTCGGTATACCGCATAACGATAGATAAGATTTTGGTTATGAAAGAGTGCTTGCTATATACGAATCCTGCATGCATAAGATATTAATACGGATAGTACAATGTACTCTGATTATTACATAGATTTTCTCTAAGCATTAAATAAGTTTTAAGTTAACTCATTCATGTACGTAATCTTTGTATAACAAGTTAAAAAACTTAATAAAATGTCATGTCCCGACTGTTAACCGTTGATCAGTTCCCTCGTTTGGAGCTATTTCAGAAAAAATCATGCTTATCATAAACATACATTGTCATCGGACCAGTATATAAAATTTCATCTCAATCGGACACCGGGAAGTGGGTCAAATTTAACTTGCAAGATTCCACCTTCACATACATACATTGCAAGTTAAATAAAAGTTTTTAAAAAGAATTACCACAAAAATTACGCATGTGACCAATTTTTAAAAAATATAAACGTGGATAGATAAATGATTGGAGGGAGGTAGAAAAGAAGATGGATGGATTGTGAGAAAGATCATCATCCTCCTGCCCTTATCCCACTCTAAGTGGGGTCGGCACAACATGTTACAAACATATTGTCATATGATTTGGCTACGTATTTTACGACCGGCCGCCTGCCTGACGTCAACATACCTTAGTCGTATTTTACGACTCCTCGGTAGAGAAGAGGGTGGTCTATTTTACTCAACCGGATACCACACGGTGGGTCAACTTACCTTAGTCGCCTTTTAAGACACCTCGGTAAGAAATGAGGGTGGTCTATTCTACTCAGCCGGATACCACACGGCGGGTCGACTTACCTTAGTCGCCATTTACGACACCTCGGTAAGAAATGAGGGTGGTACTATTCTATTCAGCCGGATACCACACGGCGTGGATTGTGGGAAAGAATGATATGCATACAAAAGGAGTAGCACCAGAGTTGACGAATGATAAAAAAGAATAGAAGATGAAGACTCTAAATAAAGCGGGATAAGGGTAAAACTAGGGGCTGTGGCTTTATGTGTCTATCCATTAAGGGTTTTGCCAATAATCACCACGCTTGGCATGCGGGTTGGTGATTGCAGTGCTAACCCTTTCGCACCGACAACGCTGCTGCCCGCTGTCGGTCTGTTAGATTTAAGACAGCTTAGGAATGGTTATACCGCCATTGGTCGGTCGCCAATGGCCTCGTCGGTTTATTTGCAGGGTGTACCACGTGCAGGTGAGGTTGACATTTGAGGAAACTTACTGGGAGGAGTTCCCCCCTTACACCCCATGCGATCCCTTAAGAAGACCTATGTTCAGCAGTGGAAGTCCACCGGTTGAGAAAGAAGAAGAAGAAGAAGGGTAAAAAATCATAACGCTTATGTGAAACCCAAAAAGTACCTACTCAAAGAACTAATTTACTTGACCTATGTGTAGAAAAATGTTTTTGTAGTTAAATTTCTGTTAGTTGCGTTTATTTCTGTTTCTGCAAGTTTGAGAGAACAGCGAGGCGAGTGGAGAAATTATTAAAATATATAAATAAATTCAATTTTCTTTTATAAGCACTTTCGAATTTTCTAATCTAACTTAACCTACCATTGGTGCTTTTACAACGAGAACCAGCGAGAAAAACGAGTCTTTTCAAAAATAATTTTATCTGGTAGCAATTCAAATCCGAGCTTTATCATCATTTACATATTCTTCATTAAACTTTATTGACCAGTATACTTTTAAGTGTTTTTCTGGTAGTTACGTGAAGTCCAAAAAACTTTATTAAGTTTAATTATAAAACCATAGAGTGCAAAAAACGATTTTCGGACTCTGGAAGCGTAACCTATATTTCGGTTTTCGGATTTCACTGACATTGATCGCTTATATTTTTCATTTAAAAGATGTATATTTTTGGCACAAGCACTTTATCACTATAAATGTATTGTAAAGACTCTTTAATAAATAATTTAATGTCAATCCTCAGTAAAGACCGTTTCGTATTTACAAGATGTTGTATTTCATTCCCCGCGGCAAGTCAGCGCAATTTGTTAGACGCTGGCACTTTTATAGGGTTGCGGTTGTTTGATTTGTCGCGCTATTTCAAGACATCCGCACTGCAGACAATTATAAGTGCAGCTGGACCCGCCCTAACCTTTGGGATGCCGTGCATTCTTCAAATATTTTGACTTCTCGCGACCCTTATTTGTTAGGCGAAGGAATGTGACGAACGAAGGGAAATGACATATCATTGTTTGGGCGAGATTATCGCAATGTCAGAGATGGAATAATCGAAATCCTACTAATATTATGAATGCGTAAGTTTGTGAGTATGGATGTATGTGTGTTACTCTTTCACCGCCGAACAAATATCGTTGAAATTTGATACAGTTGTTGCTTATACACCAGAATAAGGTATAGGCTACAAAAAACCCGGTTAGATCTACAGGAATAGAATGATATTCAAAAGCGCCATCTATTATCAACCTATCAAAGTTTTATTAAAAATTTGCAGGGTTAGTGACAGAAGCCTGGTTTATTCCAAAACTAAAGTCCACTCAAACGAAGTTACGGGAATATCCAAGACTACTCAAACTCCGAGGCGTTATCAGCATTGTTTTTATTTTTTGTTAGCTCTTAACTATTCTATTTTAATTATATCAACAATTACATCTAAGGTTTCCATAAATCAAGCGTTTCAAAAAATAAACAAGTCAAAAATTTTTAAACTATAAATTATCGTATATGACAAAAAATGTAAAATGCCTAAAGGTCATACATAGAAATAATGTTATTGCAAATGAATAAAATAAAAATAACATATAACCAGTAATAAGACTGCTGTCACAAGTGTCCGTACGTGTATATTTCCTTCTTAAAGCTATTAAAACCATCGTGAAAGATAACTCTGGCGCTACTCCTATATGCATATCATACTTAACACAATCTAATCATCTCTTTTTGGCCTCCCCTAGTCTCAATCCACATTTTCTCTACTTTGGTGACATAATTTTGATCGCTCGTCATATATGTCCATACCATCTTAATCTTTCACGTCTCGTCTTTTCTATACTAGGCACTTTCAGACCTGAAATTTTAACATTTCCTGAAATGTTAACATACACTTAATGTATCTTTTTGGAACCACCCCTAGCATCGGCGGTGGCACGTGGCGGTGTCGATAATTAGCCGCATATGAGATATCGTGGGACCAACTTGCTCTATGGGGTTAATGAGGCAGCTGAACCCCGTAGCTTTGGTGGCGCGAGCTCATGGCAGAGTCATTAGTCAAGTTGACTGCCTATGGCGTTTAGAATCACAATATTTTAGTATTTGACATATATTACACGTTTACAAATAAATGTGTTTCAATTATTTATATGTAGTTATCTAGTACCAGTTTGACCGAGCCTTGCTCGGTAATAACATAAAAAATAAAAGAAAAAAACTTAAAAAAAAATAGAGTAGGTGGGGCTCGATCCTATGTACTTTCTTTTTTCGCGACCGCCCGTTCCCCGAATAAGCTACGCTGACTTGACAGTTTATGGCAAAAATTCACTTCAATATAAATTTTAGTATTTACTTCTATACTATTATATAAAGCTGAAGAGTTTTGTTTGATTGTTTGAATGCGCTAATCTCAGGAATTACTTAAAGGCCGATTTAAAAAAATCTTTGAGTGTGAGTAAGTGTAAGTCCTCGATAAATGGACGATGTTTATGGAGGAAGGCTATATAACATCACGCTAAGATGAATAGGAGAAGAGAAACAATAAAAAATATTACGAGAACGGCAAAATTTAAAGCTTTCCTTGATTGCGCTGAAAAAACGGTGAAAGTTATTCAGAAATCATGTATCACAAAATTGTTCCCCTTTAAAAGTTCTAAATAACAGTCCGCGACAGCATATGTCTAGCTTTTAAGGTTGACCCACTTTAACCATACTTATGGTTATCAAAAGACTATATTACGGTTTTATTCTTTCCACGCGGGCGGAGTCGCTGGCGATTGCTAGTCATTTATACAACTATTTATAACATCAAAAATGGGCGTCACTTTGCGAAATACAAACACGCTTATAAAATATTCACGATTCAGGTAAACAAACAAACATGCAATAATATAAAAATTCTATTAAACATTTATCCCCAGCGGTCATACAATCCGAGTGTAGTGGCCGAGTCGAGTGGAGTCGCGGTAGCTGTTTGTTTAGCGGGCCGTTTGGCGGCGGCCGCCCGTCGTGTGTGGCCGGGCCCTTAACCTTGCTCGGCCGACTGTGAACCTTAACCACATACAAATAGAGGTCAATGTTATCTTAAGAGCTAACCTGACGTGCTAGGCTCTTGTGTAGTAAGTATTAAGTGCTGGTGATGCAAGCTTTTAAAATGTCATTGAATTAAAACTCCCCTTGACCGGTATTGCTCTGTGTAATGTTTATTGATAAATAAATGTCTAGATGGCGCCTCTGGATTGCGAAAATATACATATCGCCCTATCCGAAAAATAAAGTTACACCCATAAAAATAATAATAAAATTATTTTGCTATCCGCGATGAAGTAAAATAGAAAATATTATAAATGCTAAATTTATAGTGGACAATCCGTTTTCATACCTGATACATGCAGGATTAGTAAAAACACATGAAAACATCCACCACCGTCGCCACAATACATAAGGACTGCACACGTTCACTATCACAAACTCAACAATCGTTTCGCCCCGCAACCGAAGCATCATCAGCAGACTCTACGACAAAATCGCAAAGTCATTTGCTTTGCTTTGAGGTTTGTGCATGTGTTTTTACGAATCCAGCATGTATCAGGTATGATAACCGATTGTCCACTCTACATTTAGCATTATATATATTTTCTATTTTACTTCATCGCGGATTATAGCAAAATAATTATATAATTACTTTTGTACTATGGATCTAACGCCTAATTATATAAATTACATCTCCCACGTATAATCATAGGAAATGTGACTTTATTTTATATATTCAATGTAAATTTTTGGATTTTCAGTAAATTAAATATATACTACTAGCGGCCTGCCCTTGCTTCGCACGGGTAAAATATATATCCCATGTCAGTCAGTGTAAAAAAAATGATTAAAATCGATCCAGTAGTTTTGATTTATTTATTACTGCCCGTGGCCCGCAAGCGTTAAATTTGGAGAAAAACAATTTCCTCTCCCTATACCAAGACGATTTCCTGCTATCTTTGAAATATCTAAACTCATATAGTACATTTTTACTTATTTACTTTTACATTTTACCTATGTATTTTATTTTTACAATTAATTACAGAATGTCTTTAAACAAACTCTAAAAGATTCGAAGTGCTATAGGGTGAAGCGCGGCGTCCTCACGGCATTTTAAATCTGTAATATCTCCGAAAATGTTCACTTAAATTGCATGCTGTAAACGGCCATATTGATCTATATTAAATCAACAATTTATTTAAGGTACTCAATTAGATAAGGATTAATGCTGTATTGTATAAAAATTGCTTTGAACATAAGGCATCATTTTTCGTAAAAAGTAAATGACAAAAACTGTTATTGTGGGTTATCCATAAAAGATAGATATATACCATCGCGGACTTTTCTGTAGACCTTTTTAAGGTGTACAAATACTTAGTACATCATTTTGATAAATATCGTATGGTTTAGCCTGCGTTTGCAATGTAAGCGGAAAAAAATGAAATTATTTACAGAAACCTCAAAAATTACAGTATTTCTCTACTTCGTATTGAATGTTATTATACGTACAAACCTTCCTCTGGAAACACTCTATCTATTAAAAAAAACCGCATCAAAATCGGTTGCGTAGTTTTAAAGTTTTATGCGTACATACGGAAATATGGACTTTGTTTTATAATATGTAGTGATTTATTATTTATTATATATACAAGGTTAAGTCATTTGAATATTAATGATATAATCTTTGTAAAAATATATCCTGATATGAATGAATCCTGATGAATTCTATATCCTGATGATACTTAGATTCCGAGGCGAGTTGTAGAGATTGTGCTAGTGAATGTGTGCAGTGTAAAGTTATGTTGGTCGTAGAGTTCCAAATCATGTATTAGGTAAGAAAATAAATAGTTCAATATTCTTTAACATGACATCGAATGTCTCTAATCGTGAATTAAATCAAAATAATTTTATTATTACTTTTAAGTAACGCCTAAGTCTAATAATTATTCGAAACAATTTATTTATAACATATAAATTCAAAGAGAATTACATTTCTAAAATCAACAGCAAACGTAAAAAATGTCGTAAAATATCACACAAACGGTCGGTGTGCGATAAGAGTAACGAGTTCAAAACGTTTTTAATTTATTACATAAATTACACGAAAACATTTAGCGATATACAATAAAGCAATGCACATGATATCACTATTCCACTGCTAAGCATAGACCTCCGTTTTTGGAGAGAAGGATTGGAGCTAAGACCTACCACGCTGCCAATGCGGATTGGTAGGTTACACATATCCCTAGAATTCTAAATCAAATCAAATCAAATCGAAATAATCTTTATTCAAATAAGCTCTTTCAAGCACTTTTGAATCGTCAAGGATCAATATGATTAATGAAGCTACAACTGGTTCGGAATGTTTCTCTTACCAAGAAGAACCAGAAAGAAACTCGGCAGTCAATCTATTAAATATTTTTAATTTTACATTATTAAACAGCAGTCTTGTTCTCTAGAGATATGCAATTGTCCTCACGATGTTTTTCTTCGCCGGAAAGCATGTGATAAATTACGATTATTAATTACAAAACTAATGAAAACATTGTAGCAAGCAACGGCCTGTTACTATCCCACTGCTGGGCATAGGCCTCTTCTCTCCGTTTTTGGAGAGAAGGATTGGAGCTGAGACCTACCACGCTGCTCCAATGCGGATTGGTAGGTTACACATATCACCAGAATTCTCTAGAGATATGCAGGTTTCCTCACGATGTTTTCCTTCACCGAAAAGCGTGTGATAAATTGCAATTATCAATTAGACACATAAGTTTTACTAGAAAACTCATTGGTGCCTGCCCCGGGTTTGAACCCTAGACCTCCTCGAAAGAGGCGCACGGTGTTACCGCTGGGCTACCACAGCTGTCTCATATGCGCTGCGGAAACTATTGATGATATATCTAACAAAAATAAATCTATAGCCCACTTAGTAGACTTTCCACAAGCCATGAGATCGGTATGTACGTGGCTGAAACCACGGGATATTACTAGTTGTTAATAAATTCAATAGTTTGTGATGGAGATTTGCAGGGTTGGTGAGTGACAGAAGCTATTGTTTATTTCAAGACAACGGTCTACGTCAACGAATTCGCGGTTAAAACCTAGTCTAGAATTACCTATATATCTCTGAGAATTTCTGGGAAATGTGTCACACAAAGAATTCAATTGGACTAGATTCCACGCTCTTAACGTTCAAAAATAAAAAATGTACATAAATATTAAATTTTCTAAAATTATCAAACATATATCCGCATGAATATGATTGTCACGTTATCAAAGAGTTTCTAACATATGTCCGGTAAATTACAAAATTTAGTGTCATAAGTGTCTGTCATAACATCTGATGCTTCTTTTGTTGGGAAATAAATTGCACAGTGTTGTCAATTAATACTTGTGTTGACGTGTGTTGATACATGTAACGCGCAGATATAGAATATGTCATTAATTTTCGCATTGTATTTTACTATTTGTTTTCAAAATAATTTAAAATATTATTACTACTAAACTATTTGTTCTGAAAGCTTGGAATGATCAAATCTGTTCTAACTTTCAACGCGATTTCGTCTGCTTGGACTGTACTAAGTTAAAAAATGAACATATTTAACGGTACTTTAACGTTTAAGTTATCACATATAATTCAGCGGGTACAGCTTGTAGGTAATTTTATAAATATACTACATGTATTTGGCTGAGTAGAATAGACCATCGTCAGAGGTGTCGTAAAAGGTGACTAAGGTTAGTCAACCCGCCGTCTAGTATCCGGCTTAGTAGGATAGACCACCCTCATTTCTTACGTAGGTGTCGTAAAAGGCGACTAATGTAAGTTGAAATCAGGCAGCCGGCTGGTCGTAAAATAAGCAGCCAAATCATGTAGACATGTAAACACAGAACACATTAAGAACATGTTGTTCCAACCCCACTGAGAGTGGGATAAGGACAGGAGAATAATGACTATAAAATACAAAAGTAATAATAAAATTATTTTGCTATAATCCGCGATGAAGTAAAATAGAAAATATATCTAATGCTAAATGCAGAGTGGACAATCGGTTATCATACCTGATACATGCAGGAGTCGTAAAAAACACATGCACACACCTCCACCACCGCCACCGTGATATACAAGCACTATATACGTTCACTATCACAAACTCAACAATCGTTTCGCCCCGCAACCGAAGCATCGTCAGGAGATAGACTCCACGACCAAAATCGCAGAGCGAAGCAATATCCAAATAAGTTTAGTTATATAATAATCGGTTCAACCCCACCCTTTATTTTATTTTGCCTGCAAACAAGTGTAACAAGCTTGAACTAGAAACATTTATTTGCTCGTTAATGAGGGTGCCATTGTTATGTTTAATAATCTCAAGGTTTTCCAATAGGCTCAGCTTCAGTCCTTTATTAGAGTCCTTTATTATTGCACACGTGTTCTAATAAAGGACTGAAGCTGAGCCTATTGGAAAACCTTGAGATTATTAAACATAACAATGGCACCCTCATTAACAAGCAAATAAATGTTTCTAGTTCAAGCTTGTTACACTTGTTTGCAGGCAAAATAAAATAAAGGGTGGGGTTGAACCGATTAGTATATAACTAAACTTATTTGGATATTGCTTCGCTCTGCGATTTTGGTCGTGGAGTCTATCTCCTGACGATGCTTCGGTTGCGGGGCGAAACGATTGTTGAGTTTGTGATAGTGAACGTATATAGTGCTTGTGTATCACGGTGGCGGTGGTGGAGGTGTGTGCATGTGTTTTTTACGACTCCTGCATGTATCAGGTATGATAACCGATTGTCCACTCTGCATTTAGCATTATATATATTTTCCATTTTACTTCATCGCGGATTATAGCAAAATAATTTTATTATTACTTTTGTATTATGGATCTCCGCAAAGTAACGCCTAATTCTATAGACTATAAAATATTTTAATAAAAGGTATGTAAATTTAGAAAAAAGTACCCTTATATGTTTTAATTTAATTTGACCATAATATGTGAACTAAGAACTTATGGGCGTTGTGGTCTTAAGGTGATACAATGGCTAACCCCCACTATTGAGGGAGCTGTAAATAAGTAGCGGCCTTTTTTGCTCTGGAACCTTGTGGTAGATGACCTGATTTGCAGGTTAAACAACAGTAGGTACTTCACTGTCGGCTATGCGGACGACATAGTGATTCTTATAAATGGCACGAGTGAAAATCTTTTATGTCAAATCATGCGAAGTGCCCTGAGAATCATAGAAAACTGGTGCAATGAATACCACTTGGCTGTTAACCCAAGCAAGACAGAAATGGTATTATTCACAGCCAAGAGATCGCTAAACATCACTAAACCACCAAAACTCTTCGGCGCAGAACTAACCTTTTCAACAAATGTCAAATATCTGGGCGTAAACTAGACAATAAACTGAATTGGCAAAAACATATTGACGAAAAACTTAGGAAGGCTTGCCTATCACTGGCGCAATGTAAGCGACTTCTTGGGAAGAAGTGGGGTCTGAAACCCAGTTTAACCAGGTGGTTATATACTGCGGTTATAAGACCAATAATAACATACGGCTTAGTAGTATGGTTGCCCAGAACCACGCTGAGCTCGGTGCAGACAACTCTCAATAGCTTCCAGAGACTGGCGTGTTTAGCCATAACAGGGAGCATGAAATCGACACCAACAGCGGCACTTGAAGTGGAACTAGGTTTACCGCCTCTGCACCTTCTTATAAAGGAAGAGGCAGATGCAGCAGCACTGAGGCTTAGAGCTCTGCACCTGTGGAAAGACAATATAACCATCAGACACTCAACAGTACTAAAGGATGTTATACTTAAACATCCTCTTGTAATGGCTTTGGGTGACCAAATACCTCGTGAATACATATTCTTAAGGCACTATAAAGTACAACTTCACGAAAATGCTAAAGAGTACTCCGGAACCTCCGAAGTACGAATATACACGGATGGATCCAAGATGCGAACAGGCACAGGTGCTGGTGTCTTTTCTCAGGATCTTAACATCAGAATATCGACTGCTCTAGGTCCCCTGAATTCTGTATGTCAAGCAGAATGTATAGGTATAATTAGAGCAGCTCAAGCTGTAAAAAGTAGAGGAGTAACAAACTGTCGCATCAGGATCCTCTCAGACAGTGCTGCTGTACTCCAGTCCCTAAAAAATATAAGGGTCACATCAGGACTGATAAAAGAGTGCCATGAGATCTTGGAGACTATCTCGACAAAAAACCAGGTGGTACTCCAATGGATCAAAAGTCATAGCGGTTCACTGGGTAATGATGCAGCAGACGAACTAGCCAGAAAAGGCTCAAATACCACGATTGTGGGACCCGAACGTATTGTGCCATTTCCCTTTAGCCTATTAAGATCTTGGCTAAGAGAGATGACTATTGAAACACACAATATAATCTGGACAAACCGGACTGACTGTAGGCAATCCAGGGAAGCAATACCTTCCCTGAATCCCCGCTTGACCAGCAGTCTTCTTCGCATGAATAGACCCAATCTGCGAAGAATGATAAGCATTATCACCGGTCATTGTCTGCTAAACAAACACTTATTTTATATAGGTGCAACTGACAGCCCAATTTGCAGAGGATGCATGAGGGAACTGGAAACACCATCTCACGCCATGCTATATTGCACGGAGGTGGCAGAACATCGGGCGAACATCCTCGACTCTCCGAGGACGTTGCAAGAAGCCTTGAGGGTCCCGAATAGGATTCTCGGCTTCTGGAAGGAGCTTGGCTGGTTGGAGTAACCAGCCCCTTTCACCCTCACGCACAATGGTCGCCACAAAGCGACTAAGTGCGGAAAACAGCCCGCTATAAGAAGAAGAAGAAGAAGAAGAAGAAGAAGAAGCGGCCTGTTGCTATCCCACTGCTAAGAATAGGTCTCTCTCTCCCTCTGTTTGAAGCTTAGACCTACCACGCTACTCCAATGCGGATTGGTTAAACATATCTGCAGAATTCTCTAGAGATATGCAGGTTTCCACACGATGCTTTCCTTCACCGGAAAGCGTGTGATAAATTGCAATTATCAATTAGACACATAAGTTTTTAAAGGAAAAACTCATTGCTGTCTGCCCGGGTTTGAACCCTCGACCTTCTCGAAAGAGTCTCACGGTGTTACCGCTGGGCTATCACACCTTGAGGGAGCTGACGACCTCAAAAAAAGTCGCGGGGAGTCCTTGGATCAAGGCAACATATCTAGTAATATTTAAATACCTTTAATAGCCATAGGGCTATTAAAGGTATTCACTTAAAGGTATTGTTGTACATAGGTACAACAGTGGAAGTCAATCGGTTGTAGAAACAGAAGTATTTTTAGGACGAACAAACGTCGCTAGTCAACCGTTATAGTATAGGAAGTGGACAGCTACCACTTTAGGTGTAACAAAAGGGATGTAACGTTAAACCAATGGAAATTTTCTATGGGCTGATACTAGTCCACTAGAGATGGGCTTATCATAGATTAACAAGGAAAGAACGATGAAGTTATACCGAACTGATTGTTCTTGATTGAATGAATGAAATATTTATTTTGTACCAAGCCTAAGTACCTATTATCTAAATAAAATATAACGTCAGCTACGATTGATATACAATTTGTTATATGTTGAAGGAAAATGTGAGGTAAACTGCGTATCACTAGAGAATTCTGGGGATATGTACAACCTACCAATCCGCATTGGATCAGCGTGGTAGGTCTTAGCTCCAATCCTTCTCTCCAAAAACGGAAAGAGAAGGCATATGTCCAGCAGTAGGAGCATCTACTTAGCCATTTTCAGGTGCAATACGCTTCATGCTTTTCATAATGATTTTCAATGATCACCAACAAACAGCACATGGAACTATACTGCTAAATTATGTTTACATTTAAATATTTGATTGAACTGTTACCTAAAAACAGATATAAAATATACCCGAATACTCACTTGTTAATGACGGCGATCGACTTAGTATCCGCAGACAGAAAACCAGTTGAATATGTGTTAAATAGAACCCAAAAAAATTGTAAATTTTCAGTTCTATGGTCATCATTCTCTTGCCCTTATCCCACTCTCAGGCAGGTCGGCACAACATGTTATAAACATGTTTCCACATGATTTGGCTAATTATTTTATGAATGGTCTGTATGATGTCACATTACCTTAGTCGCCTTTTGCGACAGCTTGGTAAGAAATGAGGGTGGTCTATTCTACTGAGCTAGATACCACACGGCGAGTTAACTAACCTTAGTAGCCTTTTAAAACACCTTGGTAAGAAATGAGGGTGCTCTATTCTACTTGGATACCATACGGCAAATGTCTTTATTTCAATTTCGCTTTTACAAGTACTTATTAAATCTAGCTGCTTTTAGCAGGAATTTGGTTGATCAAAACGAAAGATTACTTTTTCTTTCTTCCACCAGGAAATTGACGACGAAATTATTCTAATTGTTATCGATATTTAATACTAATATACCGCACTACGTACATTAAATCGACTCTTTGAATCGGTTTCTTTGAGTCTTAACTAATTGGTTTTAGAGCGAGATCGCACCATACAGAAAGCTGTGCAGCAGACAGAGATAGGAACACGAGGCGGGAAATATCTTTCTTGGCGCGTAATTTACGATCTCCCTTTGACGGCCGCCGTTGACAGTTACTCGTGTTTTCGGCGAATATAACGATTATTAATTCACGCGACTTCAGAAGTTACATTTCACGTCAAATATATGGGCTTTTCCCGTTTGAAAGTCGAAGTTCGGCCGAGAACAAAGCGGGCAATGGTTCGTTAAAAACGCGAGTTCCTGAAATAATAATTTATATTCACTTTATACTTTAGTTTGTTGGCGTGGTATTCCTGTAAACTTAAAATGAAACGTGAAGGGAAAATTAGTGTTTTACGCACGTTAATTGTTTAAAATTAGCAAAAAGATCTTGTTATTATGGTGTATTCATCATTCTCATGTCCTTATCTCACTCCAAGTGGGGACAGCACAAGTTATAAACACGTTGTCACATGATTTAGCTACGTATTTTGCGACCGGTCCCTTGCCTGACGTCTTCTTACCTTAATCGCCTTTTATATCTCGGTCAGAAATGAGAGTGGTCTATTCTACTCAGTACGAAAACATTCTATTTATTATGGTTTATTATTCCCTTTTTTATGAAATGCTAAGTTCACCTCATTTATATATTTTCATTGTTTTTTTTTGTATAGGAAAAAAAAATGCTATACAACCTTTTAGCCAAATATATCTAAACGTTTTTAATATATGTACAGGTTTAAGAATAAAAAATTGAAAGTAATAATAGAAGTATTTTGCTATAATCCTCGTTTTTTGTCTATACATAGAATTTATATAATTAAATATATTAAATATATAATTTTTCTATAATATACGAGTAGACGTTACTTTCCGCAAATTAAGGATATAATTATTTTTGCCGTAATCAGAGGTTTGTGATAGCCCAGTGGTGCGATCGTATGAATCTCTAGAGACAATCATGGGTTCAAACACGGCCAGACACCAATGAGTTTTTTGTTAAACTTGTGTGTCTTATTGATAATTGCAAATTATCACACGCTTTTCGGTTAAAGAAAACATCGTGAGGAAACCTGCATATCTCTAGAGAATTCAGGAGATATATGTAACCTACCAATCATCCGGCTGAGTAGAATTAACCAACCTCATTTCTTACCGAGGCGTCGTAAAAGGCGACTAAGGTAAGTTGACCCACCGTGTAGTAAAATAATAACCGATTTAGTAAAATAGACCACCCTTTTTCTTAACGAGGTGTCGTAAAATTCCACTAAGGTAAGTTGACGTCAGGCAGGCGGCCGGTCGTAAAAACGCGGCCAAATCATGTGACAGCATGTTTATAACATGTTGTGCCGACCCCACTTACAGTGGGATAAGGGCGGGGGGATGATGATATGTAACCAACCAATACCAACCTTATTGGAGCAGCGGGTAGATCTTAGCCAATCCTTCTCTCCAAAAACGGAGGAGGTCAATGCCCAGCAGTGGGATATTTATATCATGTGCAATGCTTTATTGTATATCGCTAAATGTTTAATCAAGGTTTTGTGTAATTTATGTAATAATTAAATCATTATATTTTTACTAATCCGAGGTTTATTCGCGTAATTTTTTTTCTTCAACAATGACCTCCCGTGGAGTCGGCCTTAGTGATTTCGGATAATGTAGTTCAGGGAACCTACGGAGACGCAGATACTGTGCGATTCTGACACACAAAAAAAATTACTTTAATTTTATTTAAATAAAAAAAATATATAGGGCAATAAACAAACGGTCCAGATTTGGAATGTACCACCACCAATGTAATGTTTAATTATGTTTTATACCGAATTGTTCACTGTACTTTTTAAATCTTTCCGCCGCATTAGTATAAAATAATTAATTAATTATTTAATTTTCGATTGTCTTAGTCGTATTTTATGACACCTCTGTAAGAAAGAGGTCTATTCTACTAAGCCGGATACTATGCGGTGATTCGACTTACCTCAGTCGCTTTTTACAACACCTAGCTAAGAAAGAGGGTTGTCTATTCTACCGGATATCACACAGCGTGCTACGCTTTATTGCAGTTTACTAGAAAACAACTTTTTTGAGTTTGGTCACTTTAAGCGTGTGATATGTATCATTTGCAGAACAAGGGAAGCTTTTTTCGTGTCATAAATTTAGAGCCCCCGTTCCCGCCATTACAAATCATAATTCGGCGACACATGGCCAGTGACGTCAGCCCGCGTGTCACCCGACACCGACCTTTGAAGTGACATTGTGGGCGACGCTGCGGTCTTTTGTGCAGGTTCAGAGCCAAACTTTATAGACTCCGTCACAGTAGATCATTTTTCAATCGGCTCTTAAAATAGTTGGCTCGTTAATCAAATTATTTTCAACGTTCGAGACGCCGATAAAACGATCTTTGTATATTTTAACTGAAGAAATGATAAGAAAAATGTAATTAGTAAGTAAATTAATTGATTCATTTAAGAATTAGTACCTATTTTTTTACAAAATAAAAAAACCTTCAAAAAAAAAAGAAAAAAATAATTCGGTAGTTGGGATCACTCCTAGGTATTTACATTTCTCGAGACTGCCCGTTCCCCGAATAAGCTACGCTGACTTCACATTACACGGCAATAAAATAGTGTTTTATATTCAATGTAAATTTTAGTATTTTTTAATGCCCAAAAACAGGGATAAAACGATTTTTTTTTTTACATAAAACCTAGCTAGATCGTTTTTTTCCCAAAACAACCTACATGCTGAATTTCAGGAAACTCTTTTGAGCCGTTTCTGAGATTCCTAAAATACATAGAAGATTATATATATCCTCCTGCCCTTATCCCACTCTAAGTGGGGTCGGCACAACATGTAACATGATTTGGCTGAGTTTTTACGGCCGGCCGCCTGCCTGTCGTCAACTTACCTTAATCGTATTTTACGACACCTTGGTAAGAAGGAGGGTGGTCTATTCTACAAAACCGGATACCGCACGACGGGTCAACTAACCTAAGTTGCCTTTTACGACACCTCGTTAAGAAATGAGGGTGGTCTATTCTACTCAGCCGGATACCACGCAGCAGGTCGACTTACCTTAGTTGCCATTTATGATACCTCGGTAAGAAATGAGGGTGGTCTACTCTACTTAGCTGGATACCACACGGCTAATAAATAGAAGATTAACTCATTTAAATATTAAAGATTAAGTAGACAAGAATAAAATATCTATCAACTACCCTGTATTAACAAACGTGGGTGGTCAACCATGAGTCAAGTTAGTTGTAAAGTTAGCTTATTTTTAATATAATTTAAAGTTTACTTATATATTACTACTTATATGGCACATTTTTTTTTATATAAATATAGTGTTCATTTATTTTCATATTTAGATCTTCCAGAGAAAATGTTATTCCCACCTAGTTCGCTAAGCAAAAAGAATCTTTTCATTGGCTCCTCAATACAGGTTTTCCTAGTGCGGAGTCCGCCAGTAAAATATTTTAGGTTTTTAGTCACTTAGTTATAAAATAATGTTGTTAAGTAAGACCTACTCCGTACAAAAATTTGAAATAAAATTATATTATTATTATATTTATATTTCTTTTATAACTCTCAGTAAAGAGGTCTCTAAACACGGGTCATGGCCAAGTGCATTAAATTTCAGCTAGGAATTTTCGTACAATTCTGCACGTATAAGTATTACAGCCTTTTGCATAAGTGTGTATATGTGCGGGTGAATGACTAGACTTTTTAAACTGTTTTTTAGGCTCTTAGGGATGATACCGTGGATGAAATGACTATTGGGATTGTATGAACCGTATTAACCGATGTTTTTTTTAATTTTATTGCTAAATCGCGGTATTTGCATATTTTATCTTATTAATAATAATATATATTTTTTTATTATTACTCTCCCATTTCAGGGTATTTCCTTATTTCGCGAGCTTTTAACCAAACGAAAGGGCAACTTATTATTATTATATTTAAAAGTTATTAGTCAAATAGATTAATAACACAATCGCACTAAACACTGGCGACATCACTGAGTATGGCGGGCAATGAATTAAAAGCTCTGGAAGCGGTCTATTTCGGTCGCAGTGACGAGCGACAATGCACCGACGTGGTGGGCGCGGCTACCAATTTGCACCGCGTGATGTATGGCCGCTGGTTGTTTTGTGACGAGCCTGTCGGAACATACGAGTAATTAGAATACAGCTAAGAGTGATAATCTTAACTGTATTTAGAAATTGACGCCGTAATTTACGTCAAGTAAAAGATATTTACCACTTATTTTAAACATATCACGTGAGGCTTTCAGATGATTAAGTAATAAATATATGGGACACTTACACACACGGTCGTCCGTCTCCAAAGTAACCATAATACTTGTGTTATGGTAGACAAATTACTGGTGAATATATACTTATGTAATTTTTAAATACATACTTAAATACAAATATACATCCAGACTCAAAGACCAATAAATTCATTTATAGAAAATGTTGGCCCTCGGAAGCCATTGCCATGAACCGCGGAGCTGAAGGTAGGGCTACTACCCAATTGGTGGAAGGAGGCGGTGAAGCGGTTCAGGGAACTTTTGTTCTGGATCCAATCTGCTGGTGGCGAGTCCAGGTGGTAGCGACTTGCCTAAGCCCATCGTCTGCCACCCTATCAGTGGACCTTCGGACGTTCCGAACGGGGTATATCGGACGTTTGGCTTACAGGTCCCCGAGGCTGTCGGTGCATCTGGTACTCCCGATGCACCGGTTAGCGGGGGGGGGGGGGCTTCTCTTTCAAGGGGTCCCTACCCGGAGGAGGAGGTGTTCCCTGGGATCAGAGCTGTACAACGATACCCTGTCCTTGCCTTGTGGAGCACACAGGTCATTTTAGTCGGTGCGAGTCCGAGTGCGGTACCCATAAGGGGTTTATTCCTGTATTAAAAAAAAGCGTTACTACCCACTGCGCCAACGGGCCAGTTACCTATTGGGAGTACAGAAAAGTTATATTTGTCTCATACTTAATAATAAGTCTGTCTGTCTGTTACCCTATCGCAGCTAATTCGGTAGATTCATAAAATATACAATTAAAGCTTCATCGAACTCACATACAGATATTTGAAAAATAATTTTTTCGGAAAAGGCCAAAAAAAATTGCACTATTGAGAGTATTTAAACGCTTAATTTGAATCGATCGAAGTCATGGGTCGTAACACACCATTGACAAACCCATTAAAAGGTGGTCTAACGACCTCAAAAAGGTCACGAGGAGCTGTTGAATCAAAACGGCGCAGGATATTTTATGGAAACCTATGGTCAATAGTGGACATTTATCAATTGAATAACTTGATAGCGCTATCTACATTTTAGTTTCGGAAAAACCGTATAGTTGATAAGACTTTTTATTTTTCCTTACAATTTTTCCAATACCACAGAAATACGTCATAAAATGTTCACAAAATATGTTCTTTTATATCCTAGAGATGTATTAACCTCATATATATATCTATCTAACGTTATATGCTTTTTACTCTTTTCGCACAAAGAATCAGCTTAGCGGTTCAGCGCGGAAACGCTGCCAGCATTCTTGGGACCATTCCACGTGGGCATGATCTGTATAGTCCTAGCGTGTAAGTAATCTAAGATAGATATAACTTGTACATTTTTGCTGTAAATAAATATAAAATATAATTTATATTATTACTAGCTAGAGTGAAAGCTGAGTGTAAGCTAGAGTGAATAGGCATCTTCTAGGCAAGCGCGCTTCATCTTAGGCTGCATCATCGCTTACCATCAGGCATGATTGCAGTCAAGCGCTCGCCTATTCTGCAATAAAAAAAAAAATAGGTCGCCGGGAAAACGTTGTTTTGTGATATAAATTATTTTTAGAAAATTTCTAGTGTACATTAAAAAATATTAAAAAAAATGTCATCGAGCATGTTCATGTTAATAAATAAGATTTAAGGTTTTCTTTCATTAAGATTGTGTACATTTGATCTTGTAATATTATGTGTTTTACCTAAATAAAGAAATTATTATTATTAGCCGTGTGGTATCCGGCTAATTAGAATAGTACCACCCTCATTTCTTACCGAGGTGTCGTAAAAGGCGACTAAGGTAAGTTGACCCACCGTGTGGTATCCGGTTTAGTAGAATAGACCACCCTCTTTCTTACCGAGGTGTCGTAAAATACGAGTAAGGTAAGTTGACGTCAGGCAGGCGGCCGGTCGTAAAAACGCAGCGAAATCATGTTACAGCATGTCTACAACATGTGCCATCCTCACTTAGAGTGGGATAAGGACAGGAGGATATATAAATAAATTATTATTATTATAACTAGATAGTAAAAGCGTTCAACAATACGAGATTGAAGTAAATTGTTTATTCGCGAAATATCCTGTATTTCCGTTAACGATGCCCAAAACTGTCACTTGATAAAAAGTATAACAACGATAAACGACATGAAAATATTTGCAATAAAATAGGCGATAAAATATTGCGAATATCATTATATCTCGCGTCCTCTTATTGTCGTCACGTATTGACGCGGTACTGATTATTTCAGCGCACTGAAACATTTCGCTACTGGTTCACGGTCGTTGGCAGATATTTATCATAACATTGCGCGCTTTCCAGTGCAAGGCGGGAAAAGTTTAGTTTTAGAGGTTAGATATTTTTTATTTATAAAAGTTTGTGAGTGTGTGCTATGCTGCTTTAACACTCCTACGGACTTTTATTGAATTTACTAAAAGGTAGGTCTGAATCTTTTATTGGGACATAGTACCGGGAGAAAATATTCTTATTTTTTAAATATTTATTTGCAACGTAAATTTGTAAGTTATGTCTATCTTAAATTACTTCTGTTCATATTAAATAAAAATTAAAAGACTATTTTCTACGTTATACGTTAAATGAACTTTTACAACGTTCAGTTATTATAATACCACTTGTCTCTTGAAAAAAAATTATAACCGTATAATATTGCTGTATTTTTTTATGTAAGTTAGACTAATAAATAAAAAAGTAAAACGTTAGTGAAATGTTGGTGGTTCGCCGCCGAATATTATATGAAAGATTTCTTCATTGCCACAGAATAAGAGCTATTCCATTACAAAAAAAATAAAAATTGGCATCTTCTTAAAAAAAATTACACGAATACAATATTTAAATACAGATCCAAAATTAAAAAATTGTAGCTGATTTTTAGGATATAATATTTTTATTAATATGAATTTAAATAAAGGCATAAGTCACTGTTTCTACGATAAAAAATTAAAAAAATTATTAAAAAAATCTGAGTAACAGCCTATCAAAAATAATGAATTGACTCTTTAGTAAAGTACAAATTGACGAAATATTAAGAAAATTAAAGTTAAATTTGTATAGATTTAGCTGGATTTTTGGAATTATATGAATTTCTATTAAAAGTAGTTCTTTCATTTTATTTGTAAAAGCCAAGTAATAGACCACAATAAACACTAAATGTGTTTATTCTTCCGTCTTATAAATTGCAGTGACGAAATTAATAAAAGCTTAATAGGTGCTATCAAAAGCTTATCAATTTTAAAATGACTGTATGAAAACGTCGTTTCAATAAGTATTCCTAAGTCACTATCCAAGTAGACGTTATTTTGCGGAATTCCGTATTACAAAACTTATGAATTAATCTCTATATTAATTCTTGATTAATGAATGAGAACATTATTTATTTTTTTAATTTAATATTTACAGCAAAAATGTACAAGTTATATCTATCTTAAATTACTTACACGCTAGGACTATACAAATCATGCCCACGTGGAATGGTCCCAAGAATGCTGGCAGCGTTTCCGCGCTGAATCGCTAAGATGATTATTTGTGCGAAAAAGGAGCCAGCCCTCTTGTCACCTGAAGAGGCAATTTACTGGGGTGTTAAAACGGATTGAATTTTTTTGCACTTAAACTCCATGGCCCTAGGGTCTCAACTGCAAACGGCACAAATATATAACTCAATGAGACATGCATATTTCCGCCGTTTGCCGGATTCGGCCAGGTCTTGACGCTGTTTCCCTGATAACATAATCATAACATAAAATAATTATATCGTAACTTTTTTACTTAAATAGTTTCACTTAACTATTACTAACGACTGTTGTCTTTATACTTGCAGTATATACAGTTATTGATAAAAAAACCCTTCCATAATGCGTTATTACTGTGATTTCTGTGGAAAATAGACAAATAAAGAAGATTCTCGTTGGTTAAAGGAGAGTGTTTAGTTCTTAGATTTATTATGAATAACGCCACCAAGCCGCAAATGTAATGGGGTTGTTTTAAATCTCAAGTTGATAACTGGAGGAGCAATTCTTATGGGGTTTAGACATAATTGATAATTTTCAAAACAATGCCGAGTGGTATCCGGTTGAGTAGAATAAATGACGCTCATTTCTTACCGAGATCTCGTTAAAGGCGACTAAGATAAGTCCACCCGCTGTGTGGTATCCGGTTCAGTAGAATATACAAAACTGTTTCTTACCGAGGTGACGTAAAATATGAGTAAGTTAACTTGACGTCAGGCAGGCGGCCGGTCGTAAAATACGTATTCAAATCATGTGACATGTTTATAACATGTTGTGCCGACTTAGAGTGGGATAAGGGCTAAGGATGTTGATGATGATAATTTCAAAATACCTAATATGATAATATTGCTCAGCACATAATTTAAAGTAATATTTTTATAGTAAAATAACGTGTTAGTGGACATTTACTGTTATTTATTTTGTGATTTATAATGATAAAGGGGGTTAGAGGTTTAGTATCAGAATAGCCTCGATTATGTAGCAAATTGTTTTCTATTCATATTTCCGATGGATAAAGAGGTTTTTTTATAAATGAATAAATAAATATAAATATACGGGACACTATAGACAGACAGTCAAAATTTTGCATTTGTAATATTAGTGTAGATTTTACTATTCATGTAAGTTTTATTGATAACTGCCACGCTTGAAAAATATTTCGCGGCGTCATCGTTACTATGTAAAAGTAAATTTGTTACTTTCCTAAATGAATAATAATTTTATTATTACTTTTGTATTATGAATCTCCGCAAAGTAACGCCTAATTCTAAAATATATATAATTTATTTATTTATAGTAGATAAAAAAATTTAACTCAATTAGTTCCTTTAAGTTTATAATTCATACTTAATAATTATCAATTACAAAAGTAATAATAAAATTATTTTGCTACAATCCGCGTAGAAGTAAAATAGAAAATATATATAATGCTAAATGTAAGTGGACAATCGGTTATCATACCTGATACATGCAGGATTCGTAAAAACACATGCACAAACCTCCACCACCGCCACCACAATACACAAGCACTATATACGTTCACCATCACAAACTCAACAATCGTTTCGCCCCGCACCCGAAGCATCGTCAGGAGATAGACTCCACGACCAAAATCGCAAAGCTTTGTGATTTTGGTTTGTGTATCGTGGTGGCGGTTGTGGAGGTTTGTGCACGTGTTTTTACGAATCCTGCATGTATCAGGTATGATAACCGATTGTCCACTCTACATTTAGCGTTATATATATTTTCTATTTTACTTCTTCGCGGATTATAGCAAAACAATTTTATTATTACTTTTGTATTATGGATCTCCGCAAAGTAACGCCTAATTCTATAAATTAATTATCAATTACTATAAAAAATTATAAATTACACTATAATTACAGGTCAAACTAATTAAATGTTTAATAAATATACGTATACAATTATAACACTTTGAAGACAAAATAAAAGGAAGGTTGTTATAACAAAGTTTTTATAATATCGGAATTTTGTAACAATTAAATAGGTATACTTAACTAATTTGACATAAATTCAATACTTAGGTAGCATTACTTTGCGGAGGTCTATAATACTTAAGTAATAAAAATAATTTTTGTAGCCGTGTGATATCCGGCTGAGTAGAATAGACCACCCTCATTTCTTACTGAGGTGTCGTGAAAGGCGACTAAGGTAAGTTGACCCACCGCGTGGTATCCGGTTTAGTAGAATAGACCACCCTCCTTCTTACCGAGATTTCGTAAAATACGACTAAGATAAGTTGACGTCAGGAAGGCGGCCGGTCGTAAAAACGCAGCCAAATCATGTTACAGCATGTTTATAAGATGTTGTGCCGACCCCACTTAGAGTAGGATAAGGGCAGGAGGATAATAAAAAATAAAAATATTATTTTGCTTTAATCCGAGATAAACATTTTTTTTAATGCTGTGCTGTGTGCTGTAATAAAAGATATTGGTGGTTAATGTGTGCTGTATGCAGTGCTTGTGTATTGTTTTGTTATTGGTGGCGGGTGATGCATCAGTTTTTACAAATTCTGCATGTATCAGGTATGAGAACGGATACTACACTCTACATTTAGCATAACATATATTTTCTTTTATCGCGGTTTATAGCTAAACAATATTTTCATTTATTTTCCAGTCATTAAACCAAATTGACCAGTCAGACCAAATATCTGACAGGTCAATTAAAATTTTGAAAAATATAACTTCACTAGTGGTACCCGCGAATACGTGTCTACTTTAAGTTTTGTAAATACCCTTAATTATTCTATAATAAAATTCCGGAATCGATTTAGCTTTGCCATTACAGCAGTTTAAAAACACTGTTACAAAGAGAGGCTGGTACAAAAAGCCTACTATACTGTTGAGGTTTAATTATGTTATAAACATGTTGTTATATGATTTGGTATTTTTCTACTGGCCGTCAAATTACCTTAGTCGACTTTTGCGACACTTCGGTAAGAAATGAGGGTGGTCTATTTTATTCAGCCGGATACGACACGGCGAGTCAAATTACCTAAATCGCCTTTTGCGACAGCTCGGTAAGAAATGAGGATGGTCCATTCTATTCAACCGTCACAATATAATTGGTACTACATAATCAATTTTAAACTATATATAAATTTAAAACTTTATAGGATATTTGTTGGATTAATATGTAACGCGGTTGTTCTTTATTTTTAATATAACTGAATTGAACAAGGTAGTAATGAGAAAATGTAACTAGTACAAGTTACATTTTGTCATTACTACCTTGTTTAAGGTCAAAGAGTAAGTATATTGACACATTCTAATCTGTCAGTTATTAGTTTTCTTTAACTGCTGTAATGGTAAAGTTAAAATTGATTGTAGATTTTTATTATAGATATTTTCTTATACCCATTCAAACGACTTACGTACTTCGCAAGGCGCAAAGCAGGAGCCGCAAGCTTATGTCGGTTCCTGCTTTGTCTATTATACACATCACCTATCGTATTATTTATTTACGATAAACGATACGTATATAAACTTTATACACCTATCATTGATGTACAAAAATGAGTGTGAAATTTGTGTGAAAAATCTTATACCAAATCGAAAATCGACTTAGGTACGTTCTTTTGTCAGGCGCAAAGCTGAGGTTTTTATAGGCATAATTGGTTTTTATAGGTATAATTGGTTTTTATAGGTATAATTGATTATTATAGTTATAATTGGTTTTTATAGGTATAATTGGTTTTTATAGGTATAATTGGTTTTTATAGGTATAATTGGTTTTATAGGTATAATTGGTTTTTATAGGTATAATTGGTTTTTTATATGTATAACTGGTTTTATAGGTATAATTGGTTTTTATAGGTATAATTGGTTTTATAGGTATAATTGGTTTTATAGGTATAATTGATTTTTATAGGTATAATTGGTTTTTATAGGTATAATTGGCTTTATAGGTATAATTGGTTTTATAGGTATAATTGGTTTTTTAGGTATAATTGGTTTTTTATAGGTATAATTGGTTTTTATAGGTATTATTGGTATTATTGGTTTTTATAGGTATAATTGGTTTTATAGGTATAATTGGTTTTTATAGGTATAATTGTTTTTTTATATGTATAACTGGTTTTTATAGGTATAATTGGTTTTTATAGGTATAATTGGTTTTTATAGGTATAATTGGTTTTTATAGGTATAATTGGTATTTTTATATGTATAATTGGTTTTTTTATATGTATAATTGGTTTTTATAGGTATAACTGGTTTTATAGGTATAATTGGTTTTATAGGTATAATTGGTTTTTTATATGTATAATTGGTTTTTTAGGTATAATTGGTTTTTTATAGGTATAATTGGTTTTTATAGGTATTATTGGTTTTTATAGGTATTATTGGTTTTTATAGGTACAATTGGTTTTTATAGGTATATTTGAGGTATATTTTAAGCACTGGTTTTTATTAAGAAATTATAAATCACATTTTTGTCCGTAGATCCCAATGCCGGTGCCATGGGAAACCCTGGCATGGGCCCGGGCGCCCAGCAGTACGGCGAGGTCAACCAGCTGGGCGGGGTGTTCGTGAACGGCAGGCCACTCCCCAACGCTGTCCGACTGAGGATCGTGGAGTTGGCACAGCTGGGCATCAGGTAGGTGACTATCGACAAACACTATATAACTGTAGGTTTGTATTTAAGTATGTATTTAAAATTGTGTGAGTATATATTTACCAGTTTTCTGTCACCCATAACACAAGTATTCATCATTATCCTCCTGCACTTATCCCACTCTAAGTAGACTCAGCACAACATGTTACAAACATGTTCTCATATGATTTGGCTAGGTATTTTACGGTCAGCTGCCTGCCTGACGTCCACTTAGTTTAGTCGTATTTTACGACTCCTCGGTATGAAATAAGGGTTTTATAAACTACTCAGCCGGCACACTGCGGGTTGACTTATATATTTGTATAAAGTTACTTAATTTTGGGATGGACGGCCGTGTGTTAGTGTCCCATATATTTATTATTATTAACTATATAAAGGTTACAAAAAAACTAAAAAACAATTTTTTATAACACCTCGAACTGAAAAGTGAAAAATAACGGATAATATGAAATAGTGTAGACGAACGGGAACATCTGTCTGTTATATAAAATACACACAGACCTTTCTTTTTTACATCTTTTATCTTTTAATCTTTTAAACATTTTATCTTTTAATCGGTAATGATTAGAACTAGTTAGTACTGATTAAAAGAAGAGTACAAGCGAATGAAATGAGATTGTTAAGGTGGATGTGTGGTGTGACAAAACTGGATACGAAATGAGTTTATAAGGGGAAGTCTGAAAGTTGCGCCCAAAAAATAAAACGAGAAGTGCAAGATTAAGGTGGTATGGACATGTAATGAGGAGGGATGAAAACCATGTGACCAAAAGTGTTAGATTTAAATGTGGATGGATATGTGCCTAGAGGGAGGCCTAAAAAGAGATGGTTGAATTGTGTGAAGTATGACATGCATATAGAAGGAGTAACGCCAGAGTTGATTGATAGGAGAAACATGTGCCGACCCGACTTAGATGATGATGTGCAAAAAACGTGTTCGATATTTACGAAAAAGGTGACAAAAACTTCCTTCACGCTTTTTTCACAATAAATTTTTTTCGTAATTCACTTTTTATGAAGTGTCGTAAAGTACGACTAAGATAAGTTGTCATCAGGCAGGCCAGTCGTAAAATACGTAGCCAAATCATGGGACAACATGTTTATAACATGTTGTGCCACTTAAAGTGGGATAAGGGCAGGAAGATGATAATTTATTTTGCATTTTTTAGTGTGGTTGATTGTTAAAATAACAAAAAAATGAGACATATATAAATGTAATCTAATAATATTGTCGGACCACCTAAAAATCCCGAAAACGACGCCATACTATTATAAATGCAAAAAAGCATTATATTAAGCATAGATAATAAAATAGCATAGATTAATACTGATAACATTTTGTAAGATTCAAGCTTATATATTCACTCGCCATATAGGTTAAAAATTGCGTTTTTCCTTCTCGCATCTTCTTCTTCCTGCCCTTATCCCACTGTAAGTGGGGTCGGCACAACATGTTATCACATGATTTGGCTACGTATTTTACGACCGGCCGCCTGCCTGACGTCAACTTATCTTAGCCGTATTTTACGACACCTCGATAAGAAAGAGGGTGGTCTATTCTACTTAACCGGATACCACACGGCGGGTCGCCTTACCTTAGTCGCCTTTTACGACACCTCGGTAAGAAAAGAGGGTGGTACTATTCTATTCAGCCGGATACCACATGGCGTTTTTCCTTCTCGCATAAAAACAGATAATGAAGGGTATTTTAAAATAAACGACGCAAACAAGATTTTTAAGGTACAAAAAAGATTTTTGAAAGATGGAAGAAATTTTTTATCATTACAAAGAACATTTCTTAAGTTTTTTTTTAAATATTGATTGATTTATTACGCAATATTAAGATTTTGGGACTCAAGGTTATTTACTTAAGTCTCCAATGCAATATGTATCGCAAAATTTAATTATGTAAATATGGAAACATTTTATATTTAGTAATTATAGTTCAACTACTCGTCAACAGATGACGTAAGCAGTGTCGCATAAAGCAATTTCACAAATTTACATCCTTATCACATTATGAAACGTTCATGAATTATCAGGAAGGTCCTGAGAATCGTAAATCATTGAGAGTACATATTATAACATTTAAATTAACATGAACAAAGTTGCGAATACAACTTGCAGTCAGTAAATAAAAGTGAATGAATACTTGTACACCGCGTTATTTGTAAGATTGTAACGACCTGTTACTATCTCACTGCTTTACCCCATCAGAGAGAAATGGTCTTCCCATCGCCAAAGTACAGTCGGGTCGGCGGGGGACGTATCCAATAGCGGAAGCCGCCAACCCTCACCTGTAACGAGTTTGGCCACAGGATCGGCGTTTCTCGCCAGTGTAACAAAATACCAAAATGAGTTTCACTGAAAATGAGAAAAAAAATACTATAAACCGTGGACAAACTATAACCCCTACTAAAAGAGATTTCCCGTAATATTAAGGTAATGTCCCACGCTTGCAGGCCGTGCGACATCAGCCGGCAACTGCGCGTGTCCCACGGGTGCGTGTCCAAAATCCTGGCGCGGTACCACGAGACCGGGTCCATTCTGCCCGGAGCTATTGGAGGTTCTAAACCACGCGTCACCACTCCCAAGGTTTGTTAGGTTCATGTACAATATTACACATTTTTAAATTTATCCTATTTTTATTAACCTATTCCTATTCCAGGTTTAAAGTGGCTGACTCTGCGACATTTTACGAGTTCATAGTTTACTCTTGTCTGTTAAATGGGGTCTTTGCTAATTAACTAAGCCTGCAACTGACATACCAGTAACTTAAAGTTTTAATATTAGTCTTAATTCTATCTAAATTAAAAAATTCCTTGAAAAGACTGACACGAGCTTGTCGAAGTTAAGTAAAGATTTGTAGGAGCTTATCTAAGTTATGGAACGACTTTCATGAGCTCTCCCGCCCGGTGACGCTGTAAAAGCCGTTAGGGCTAACAGCATATTGTCAATTCGAAAAAAAAAAAATCATGAGCTGTAATAAGTTAAGAAAAGACTGACTTGGGCTTATAGATAAATAAAGACTAACATGAGTTTCTCGAAGTTAAGTAAAGATTTGTAGGAGCCTATCTAAGTTATGGAACGACTTTCATGAGCTGTTATAAGTTAAGAAAAGACTGACTTGGGCTTATAGATAAATAAAGACTAACATGAGTTTCTCGAAGTTAAGTAAAGATTTGTAGGAGCCTATCTAAGTTATGGAACGACTTTCATGAGATGTTATAAGTTAAGAAAAGACTGTCATTTTGTATAAGTTAGTCAAAGACTCACAAAAGCGTGCCAACGTTAAGAAAAAACTTACAGGTGTATTTTCAATTCATAGATATTCTTTCAGAAATTTCTATGTCCTAAATCTTATGAAACTCTGCTAAAAGTAAGTTATTTTTTAACAGGTAGTATCATATATCAAGCAGCTCAAGGCTAAAGACCCAGGAATATTCGCGTGGGAGATACGCGACAGGCTGCTTGCGGACGGTGTTTGCGACAAGTACAACGTGCCCTCCGTCTCCAGCATCAGCAGGATATTGAGAAACAAGTTGGGCGGGGCCCTGTATCCCGTCCCGCCGCTGTACCCCGTGCCACCCCAGAGATGTTGGCCACTCCACCAGCCGTATGACTACTATGTGTATCTTCAGGTTTGTACAACTAACCGATTTCAATTACATATTATCCAATTAATTTCATCCGAACATCATCTCCATCGATGGCGATGCCGCACATTTGTTCGGAGTTTACTCAAGAATTGATTTTTGATAAAATAAATGTATAAAAAACGCAATGATAATAAGATTGATCACATGTATGAGCAATCACGTTTACCTATTGTTAAAAAATAAGCCGAATTGAACTTTAAAAGTAATTGTTATTTATTGCCTTTTTAATAAAAATCGTTCTTAAGGAGTCAAGGACTGTCGTGAATCCGAGCTCTTATCGAGCTGTCATTTAAGTTACGAACCATATTACAATAAGGATTTTTAATATTATGGTTCTCTACAGGGACGTCAGCACGCTGCCAGTGCGCAACATGCACTGCCCCACACTCACGCGCCGCCTCCTCCCCACCACGCGCACGCGCACGCGCTCTGACCCGAGCACCCCCCCGCGCCCGCGCACCTTACCCTCGCGGCGCCCGCACACTACTGCCCACGATGATCGTATCTACCCGCATTTTTTGACATTTTGATAACTAAAGTGATTGTGCGTAGATCATATACAGGAAATAGTGTTGACGATAGTCGTTTGTGACCAGTGATAGTATTATAATGTTAAAAAGTGTTCGGCTAAAAACAATGAACCGCTGGCGATGCTAAAATTTATATTATATTAATAAAGAAATCTCTAATGAAACATGGCGTATACGAAAGATATTTAATTTATAAAACATAGTGTTGTGTTAATGATATTATTTAAGACTGTTTATGTATATGACTATTTTATATTAATATGTAAAGTTCACGAAATCTCTATTTATACTCTATTGAAAAATCTCATGGTTGTCCTTGGCAGATCACTGTCTTGTATCTTCATTAAATCAAATTAAATCGAAATAACATTTATTCAAATAACCTCTTTCAAGCAGTTTTGAATCGTCAAGTATCAATATGATTAATGAAGCTACAACTGGTTCGGAATGTTGCTCTTACCGAGAAGAGCCAGAAAGAAACCTGGCAGTCAATCTTTAAACATTTTCAATTTTACATTATTAATCCCCAGTCTTGAATGACGCTGAAAGGCTCCAGGCATCTTTATCATTCAAATAATCAATTTTAAAATATACTTTACATATAAGCATATCTCTTACACTTAATTCAAACTTATTAGTATTACTTTCTGTAGACTGGTCTAGTATGGATTGCGGAATTTTATTGTAAAAGCGAATTAAGATAAGATAATAAGAACATATCAAAACTAAATGATTATTTTGCTGTAATCCGTGATTTATGAAACTCTATGTACATTAAATGTAAAGTGTTTCCATTTCCATATGTGTAATACGTGCAGGATTCGCACAATAGATGCAAGCCAGTGCTACAAGTACTACCACACTAGCACCGTACACATACACTCAATGTCAATAAACATTTCGCCTCGTAACATAAGTAGGTACCATTAGAAGATACACTCCACGACAAAATCGCATAGTGCTTTGCAATATTTTTTTATCGCAAATTATAAGAAAAATTGGTATTATGAAACCTCGCAAAGTATAGCCTATCTTTTCTAATTACATAAAGATGTCAAATATTAACTTTACTTGACTATGAATATGTTAATTTTTGCAAGGTTTACAGTGCGAGGTCATATATTCGGATATTTTAAAGTTTTTTAAAACTACGAGCAGATTTATCCTAATTTAAACTCATTAGACATTTTGTATATTTTAATTAATGAAGACAATTTTTTTTTTTAAGTTTTTGATGGGATAACTCGCAATCTATATATATACATCCTCCTGCCCTTATCCCACTTTAAGGAGTCAACATAACATATAATAAGCATGTTGTCACATGATTTGGGTACGTTTTTTACGACTAGCCGTCTCCCTGACGTCAACTTACTCTAGTCGTATTTTAAGACACCTCGGTAAAAAAGAGGGTAGTCTATTTCACTCATCCGAATACCACACGGTGGGTCAACTTACTTTAGTCGCCTTTTACGACACCTCGGTAAGAAATGAGGTTGGTCTACTCTATTCAGCCGGATACCACACGGCGTTGCTTTATTAATTACATAAAGATAATAAATAATAAATTTTGCTTGACTATAAATATACTAATATTTGCGAGGTTTAGATATGTCAAAGCATTCGGATATTTAATAGTTCTTCAGAGCATCGCTAAAACTATGAGCGGAATATCTTTAATTACATTTTCTTTTAATATCTTTTAATAGGCTCGAGGCTCGGTCAAACAAGGTACTCCTGTTTAAGCTCATTAGATATTTTATATATTTTAATTGATAAAGGAAAAAATACATTATTTATTTCTGTGTTTGATGGGATAACTCGCAACGTATCAATATCTGTTACAAATTTGTGTATTAGTGCAAACAAAGTCACGGGATGAGTGTATACGGGACGGGTAGTAGTATAATATAATGCGGCTTGACCTGTGATACGGGGCTATGTAAATACCTACATTACAGTGTTGTTTTATTGTTAATATAATTGTGAACCATATATTTTAATAGCGCCATATAAAGTACAATAAAATTTGAAATGAAAAGATTTCTTATCAGCTACTTTTTACTCACTGATAACCGCAACACGATTGCTGTAACGGTCGAAACGTTAAGTAGTATGCTGCTTACAATTCTACATTGAAAATAATTTCCATGAGCTTGATGGCTAAGGTCTACGGGTTCGAATCCTGAGTTTAAAAACTGAAATTTAAAAAAATTGGTTAAAAGCCATTATAATTGATTCACGGGAGTCACGGGTTCAGACACCAAACACTGAATTTTACTAATAAAACTTCATGCTTATTATATTAGATATATATATGTACACACACACCCGCACACACAACCGCACACACACGCACACGCAGACACACGCACACGCACACACACACACACACACACACACACACACACATAAATTGCTAACTGTGCCTGGGAATTCCTAACTCTACGGAAATTCTTATCTAATTTACTATTAACCTAGACCTTCCTTAAGAATAGCAATATCTTTTAATAAAAACCGTACAAAAACCTGTTCAGTAGATGTTGAGAAAAATCGATTTCATACCTATAGAAAGACAGCTTTGGGGAACTTTATTTTATAATATGTTTAGATTGTGTACATCGTTAAATTAATTGCAATGTAAATAATTAAATTTAAAGTTGTTATAGAGGCAAATATGGGTACTTATCTTAGTTATAATAGAAACAAATTGTATATCATAAGTTAGTATTATATTAGTTTTACAGCTTAAAGTTAAACTTTACATCAGTGTTTCCCGACCTTTTTTGGTCCATGCCCCACTTTAAAAATTATTTTGCCCCCTTAAGTAACATACATTCTTTTTTGTGATATTTGGTACCGAAATCTAGCATTGCACTTAAATGGCCCAGAGCGAAAGGCTTAAACTCGTGTCGAGTTGTCCCCCCCTTAACCATCAAATTGCCCCCCTGTGGGTCGTGGGCCCCACGTTGGGAAACACTGCTTTACATAATCTTTGATTGTTTTATACGAAATTTCAAATTCATTTATCGTACTTCTGGCATAGTCGAATTAAAACTTTACTGATTTATTTGTCAAAATCTACCGTTAATATTGGAATTAGGAGTAAATTTTAAGTATTAGCTTCACATCGTCAGAAGGTCAGAAGTTGAAACTACAGAAGTCTAAACATTTCTATGGGATGAATGTGTTATGAGAACTATATTTGGAAATGAGTTCATCAACAATTTTCTTTTGTCTAAGTTGTATTTTGTTGTAATACTTGTAAGTGCGATAATGTGTATATAACTCGACTGTAGATAAATGCTTTGGATTACAGATTTGACTGTGTACATAATTAGAGTAACAATTGAAATGGTAATTGGATATGTAAATAAATTGGTTTTATTTATATTTCTTTGGGATTTCATTTCATGGATTAAGAAAGCACAATACAATAAGGAAGGCAATAAACACATAGGTCCCTAAAAACCCATAGGAAGAAAATCTTATTGCGCTATTAGTGATCGAACTTGCTTCTTTATAATTCACGTAGATACTCTTGCGACTGTGCCGCTGCGACTTTTAATTTTTCAGTTTCCCAAAAATAACGCGAGTTTTAATCTAGATAATCCGATTAAAACGCCTTAATTGTAACAAATTTCAAAATAATTTATACAATTAGGCGTTACTTTGCGGAGATCTATAATCTAATACAAAAGAAATAATAAAATTATTTTGCTATAATCCGATAACTTTATTAGATATGATTTACATTTATCGTGGATTATAGCAAAATAATTTTATAATTACGTTTGTAACAAAATTTAATTATTATAAGCCCAGCTTCGCTGTAAAAGCGTCACAGAAAGACAGACTTTCGTATTTATAATGTTAGCATCGATAGTAAACATTTTAACATATATAATCGTTTAGATACAATGCCAGTGGTCCGTGTAGTCATGCAATACACAAAATCGAATAAAAAGAATTTTAACCCAGTGTAAATTTCCTAAAAAGAAGTATTTCAAACAAAGTTTGTGACGATTATTTTGTTATAATCCGCGTTTTGTTAACAACAACAAAAAAACAAACGTGGTATATAGCAAAATAATTCTATCATAACTTTTGTACTATGGAAATCCGCAAAGTAACTATAAATTTACAGTTTTTTCTCTTAAGCTTCTGTTGTACAGAATGGTTTCATTTGATTGTTGCAGTCAAACAACTTAAATAAATCAACGGATTTGTGAATAATTGATTTTAAAAGTGTGTCGTCAATACCGGCCGCCCTCGCCGGCCAATTTTACAACCCAAAGAGAAAACAATAAACGTATAAAGCAACGAACAAATACCGTCGCCGGACACGAATTACCAATTAAATCCTTGCTTTGTTTCGAATTTAATACCACCTAATCCGAAATTTTACTGTATTAATAACAAATTTTATGACGCCAGCTCAGAAAAAGCGCGGGAGCAATAAAAAATGGCGGGCTGTTAAAATGACATTTGACTCCGCGCCATTGCGGTGCGGACGCGTGATTAAAATGGAGGCTTTGGCCGACCGCCGATAGGAATATTACAATATATGACACAAAATGGAGAAAGGACTCATAATCATCATCATTCTTCCCCTTATTCCACTCTAAGTGGGGTCGGCACAACATATAACTTTGTCACATAATTTGGCTACGTATTATACGACCGGCCTGCCTGACTTTACTCACTTACTTTTTTACCTTTACTTACTTTTTTACCTTTACTTACTTTTTTACCTTTACTTACTTTTTTACCTTGACTTTACTTACCTTAGTCTAATTTTACGACACCTCGATAACAAAATGAGGGTGGTCTATTCTACTCAGCCGGATACCACACAGCGGGTCAATTTACCCTACTCGTCTTTTACGACACCTCGTTAAAAAGGGGAGGTCTATTCTATTCAGCCGGATACCACACTCATAATATACGAAATAATAATTTAAAAATGAATTATTTTGCTGTAATTCATCGTAAAGCAAATAGAAAATGTATATAATGCTAAATGTAGAGTGTACTATCCTTTTTACTTTCCTTTTCATGCGTGATGCGTGCAAGATTCGTAAACCTAACCTTTGTAGTGCTACAAACCTCAACCACCACAATACACATTCACTATCACAAACTTAACAATCGTTTAATCCTGTCCCTGTTGTTAATTAATGTTAAAATTCGGATTATTAATCAAATGAATTTGTAAACAACTGTTTGTGAATATTTTCATAATTGACTGAGTATGTAACGAATAGTACACTCCACATTCAGTACAATCATTCTTCTGCCCTTATCCCACTTTAAGTGGGGTTGGACCAACATGTTATGTTAATGGAATCCAAGTTACATGTAAATGTAATACATGTCACATACTACATGTTTTGTCTAATTATTTTAGGACCGGCCGCCTGCCTTACTTACCTTAGAACAATTGCAACTTACCTTAGTCCTTTTACGACACCACGGTAAGAAATAAGTGTGGTCTATTCTACTCAGCCGATACCACATCCACTTTGAGCATTAGATATTATATTTTCTTTTATCGCGAATTATAGCAACATAATATTTTCATTACTTTTGTATTATCGACCTCCGCAAAGCAACGCCTAATTCTATAAATTAAACAGTGTTACAGAAAGTAACTATTCATCGTGCTCGAGTTTTATTTTAAATTAAAAAATCATTTTCATCTCAATAGTTGCGACAGTTGACAGAAGGGCGTCTGATCGCAAAGGCCGTGGGCGTGGACCATCTCGAGTTACAACTGCACAAAGGCAACCGTCAGGCGGCTCATCAAAGAAACTGCGCCCGAATTAGTCGTGGGTCAATGGTTTTAGCAAAATGTGGGTAGCGATAAGTTAAACTTTCACCAACCGTTTCCCTTTTTAGAAGACTAATGAGGGTTAAAAAGTGACTACGAACATGGAGGTACAAAGTAGTGATATTGCTATAATCCGCTGTTAGATGAAACTGGCTTTTACCAGCAACTTCGTTTACGTGGACTGTTGTCTTGTGATAGATTGATAATAGATAACGCTTTTCAATGTCGTCCTATTCCTGTAGAATTAACAGGATTTATATAGCCTATATGTTACCCTGGTGTATGAGGAATAATTCTGCCAAATTTTATCAATATTTATTCAGTTGATTCGCCGTAACGAAATACTACTCTACTCAAATACTGAGTCTACTAAAATACTTACAAACTTTCGCATTTATAATATTACATTTTGACTGGCCCATTGCCGCAGTGGGTAGTGGCCCTGCCTTCGGATCCGCGGGTTCAATTTCCGCCGAGGGCCAACATTTTCTATGAATGAACTTGTTGGTCTTTATATATTTGTATTTAAGTATGTATTTAAAAATGATATAGGTATATATTCACCAGTTGTCTGTCTACCATAACACAATTATTAAGTTACTTACTTGTAACTGGGTGTAAGTGTTCCATATATTTATTACTTTATTAGTGGGGTGCATGTAATATTAAAAGAAAATATGCAGTGAAATTTAATTATGAATATTTCACAAAAATTGTTTGTATTAGGGGTGAAAGCTTCACAGATAGCCAGATAGACAAACTGTGACGTTTGCAATATTAGTTAACGTAATGATAGCAGGATAATAACGGACTAAGGTATAAAACTTTTCTTAAATATTAACTGATATATGTATATTATCCGATAATCTTATTCCTAACGATATCTAATGGATTACAAAAGTTATGATATTGTACAAACATGGATTATAGCAAAATAATTAGATAACTTTTGTATCGTGGAATTCCGCAAAGTAACGCCTACTTCCATAAATTGTCTAAAATGGAATGTAAATATCAATTTAATACGTCAGTTATTATGGAATACTCTTAACACATTAGTTCAGACACAATTATAATTAACAACTGCAAAAATTAAATGCATTGGTCTTTGTTAAGACTAAATTAAGCTAATTAATAAGCCCTAATACGGTTTTTACTCAGAGGTATTTTATTTACTTCGAATGTAACTTAGGTACATATACTAAACTTATAATATTTAACGCAATAAAATAAAATTTTTAAATGTAAATAAATAATTTTTTATTTACAAAAATCATTTTATTTAAATTTAGTTATTAACGAATATATGTAATAATAGGGAAATTATAACTATACGTCAAATTGGGTTACTTTGAATTTACGGGTAACATTGAATAAAACGACTAAAATAATTATTAATTTTTTTTTCAATATCTGGAACCTGAATTAAAACTGATAACTGAGTGAAATGAAAATACTAAATGTTCTAGTTGTCAAATCTAATTTAAAATTTATAGTTTTTAAACAAATTTTGACACTTTTTCAAAATTTTCTGTTCGCTGTCTTTTAGCAGTGAAAAGTATGTGAGTTATATTTCCGATTTAATTACATAAAAGGTGTGTAAAACACATGATTTTCGGTTTCTAATGATCAATTGTACGTTGAAATTATACTTTTTCACATAATTTCATGATTTTGCATCGTTTTATATCCATTGACAGGGAAATTTGTGGACCACCCCTATTTTTAGTTAAATATGGGTAACTTTGAACGGTTCAAAGATATTCAATTGCATTATCTTAGTTTATGGGTAACATTGACAAAGAGTTATTGATTTCTAAAAATATTTTCAAGTACATATTTTAGTACATACAGTAATTACAATAGAATTATTTTGCTATAATCCACGTTTATTAAAAGAATCTATGTATTACTTAACGTATAAAGCAGGCAACATTCACATACCTTATACCTACATGCAGGACGAGTCACCACACGTTTCGTAATAAAATCCAATCCGGTGTTTTAACAAGGATGAAAGCTTAACTGTATAGCTGTAATAGCCCAGCTGTAACAATTGCGGACTCTTTCGAAGAGGTCGCTGGTTCAAACCCAGAGCAGGCATCAATGAGTTTCTATTAAAACTTATGTGTCTAATTGTGAATTACAATTTATCACACGTTTTTCGGTGAAGGAAAACATTGCGAGGAAACCTACGTATCTCTAGAGAATTATGGGGATATGTATAACCTACTAATCCGCATTGGAGCAGCAAGGTAGGTCTTAGCTCCAATCCTTCTCTCCAAAGACGGAGAGAGGAGGCCTATGCTCAGAAGTGGGATAGTAACAGGTCGTTACTCGCGGTCATGGTTTCCAAAAAAGGAATTTACTATTATTAAAAAAGAAAACATCGTTTTCATCTTTAAAGAGCATCAAATAACAAAAAATCAAGATAAAATGTACATTGAAGATGACATCTCATTCATGGAATGGGGTGAATATATTTTTCAAATTCTCTTGCCAACCATTAATGTTTTGATCTCATTTGAATGGAAATTGATTATAGAATTTGTTATTTAGGTTTGATTTTTAATAAATATTTACAATTACAAATAAATATGTATTCGTTACAAAAAAAAAATCTACCCATATGTTGCTAATATTTAGTAAATGGCAATTTTAAGTAAACGGTTGGCTGTTAAGTATGACAAGTTGACTTTATTTGACAGATCTATCTTTCATTCATTCAAAACATAAGTAAAAATTTTTACCCATCATACGAAAATTCTGTGAATTCAAGGATTTTTAGTTTTCGAAATAATTCGGTTCAAAGTTACCCAAAACTCAAGGTAACTTTGAACTCGCACAAAAGCATATTTTTTTTCCATTTCCTTTCTAGTTACTTAGTAATACAGTTAGTTATTCTAAAACTCGGTATAAAAGAACACTCATTATTCATCAAAACCTTAAATAAGGTCATCCTATATTTTTATATTTTGAAAAATCTGAAAAAGTCATTCAAAGTTACCCAATTTGATGTACATATATTGTTATTTAATTTACTGGATTTTCATAATTGTTTCTAGCAATTTACTTTGGTTTGTGCTGCCATCTATTGACGAATAGCTTAAACATTTGATGGTTACGCTTACTTTTTGACATCGTTAAGCTACTACATACAAGATGACGCATTTCAAAGGCGTTGAATTTGTATTTATTTGAAATAATAAATTAACATGACCTTACATATGTACATGAATAAATATTTTCTACCGCATATCAGATTTGGGATTAGGGTTTTACTCGGAATTTGATAATAATCGTAATGACCGTTCATTAAACTATTAAACACAATATCATATTGATAATAACAAAAGATTAAAAAGCCTCTTTGCACACGGTACTAGTGCCGCGTGAACATTTCTTAAGGCGTAGCCCTTGGTACAGACAGACCGACTGCCGACTGAGGCGTTTCTAAAATGTTTAATAAGTGTAAATAGGTTTCTAAATATATGTAATGCTAAATGTAGAGTGTACTATTCGTTCTCATACCTGATACATGCAGAATTTGTAAAAACTTATGCACTACCCGACTCCGATAACAACAATACACAAGCACTGCACACATTCACTACCACAATCTCAACAATTATTTCGCCCCGTAACCGAAGCATCGTCAGGAGATAGACTCCACGAAAAAATCGCAAAGCGAAGCATTACCAAAGCAAGTTGAGTTATATAGTATCGAATTACGACTAGGAGTTTTACAAAATTCAGCATGTATCAGAAAGAATAGTACACTCTACATTTAGCATTACATATAGTTTCTTTTATCGCGGATTATAGCAAAATAATATTCTCATTAATACCTATTGTATCATTATTATAGCTATCCGCGACTCCGTTCGCGCCAAATTAAGCGATTTCGTACCTACAATAATACAAGAGTTTTCCTGTTCACGTAAGAAAAAAAAGGTTTTTTTTAGTTTTAATTTTAACCAAAGTTTTTTTTTAGTTTCAGGAAGCCTGACTGCTTTCATTGTGCAAATTGTTTCAATATTGGTCAGCTATGCATTATTACTTTCAATTACAAAAAGATGGAATCTTACTATTTTTACCTTATTTTGGTTAAATAATTATTTCTTTTGTATTAAGTAACGCCTGATTATATAAATTATTATATTGTTAGGAATCCAGGTCTCTAAGGTGTAATGGCTTATATAAGGCAACGCGGCATCCGTAGGAGGTAGACGTGTTTGGGTGACCTCTTTTGTATTTCTAACCTAGGATATAACCTAATTTCTAGAATCTAACCTCAAATAATTGCTATACATGATAAGAGCGACCACTGAGTTTCTTGCCATTTCTTCTCAAGTAAATTAGCGTTCTGAACTGGTGGTACATTCATTCTGTCGTTGGATTTTCTAGTGTATAAAAGAAAAACAGACGCAAGCCCCAAATCTAAACACGTAGACACGCGGTTGTTTAATAATCGTAAAATGAAGACAGGATCCAGCAGCGTAACAGTATAATAACCGTTCTAGTTAAATCTTACAGCAAGACTCTTTCGCTATGGCGAGCTCGACTATTTTACAGACTATTGTCAAAGCCATCCTTTGCTTGGTCACGTGATTACTGCGTTTTTGGTGTTAAATAACTAAAGAGATGACATTTGACTATTTCCATTTCTAACAGCTTTTCGATGGCCTTACAATCGCTGGCGCCCAAATAATTATGTCAAAAGAGTTACTTAGTAACTGAATTAAAGATGCAATAAACTTATAACTTTTGATATAAATATTGATTATAAATTACTATAACAATACGGTATAGTTAAGGTAACAAGTGCAAAGTATTGATGCACAGTAAGATGCCCGGCGTGATTTTCTAAATGCATTCGTTTATTTCTCATTATTCATTTTAAATTGAATTTAGACTTACTTTCTAACAATATGTTTATGCGACTTGTACAGGTAAGAATTACATATAACAACCTGTTAACGCACATAATATACACAATAACAGGATATAATAGGAATACCACAATTCCCGTTCCGAGATGCACTTCTCTTGAATGACGAACAAAGACTGAATGTCACTGAAATGTTTTATCAATCTCCAACAATCAATACTCATACTATCAAACTCCTAGGGAAACAACAACGGAACAGTGTTGCCAACATTCCAATAAAAAAGGACGCGATACTCTTGTTTCATGACTGTGCTGCTATAAATTGCAAAGAGGAAGTCAATGGCGACAACAAACCCGATATACATTACGCACAGTTGGAGAAGTCTTTTAAATATTAATTTTGGAGAATGTCTCCTTAAAGACGTTGCACACGGCCCAATATTATCTATTACTATCAATTATTATCGGCGACAAGTGGCGCGGACCGCTCGCCTCGTGACCGCGTTGCCGACCCGCCACTTGTTTGGTAGACTCGTATCTGGGGATCAATTACAGAGATTACTGTTAACAACGAGCTTATCGGGAGACTGACGAGTGTTATATTAATGGAGAGTCGCCTAATGAAGTTACAAGGGATGTGAATTAAATGAAATTGAAATAAATCAAGTTAAAAATGTTTTTAACAAATTTCATACTGTTAACAGTTGAGCAGTTCCCTCTTCTGGAGCTAATCCTGGCAGCATCAGGTCATGCTTATCATAAACATGCATTGGATTAGACCAATATTCAAATTCAAAATCTTCTTTTGTCAAGTGGATTGTTTAGCACATTTGAATTCGTCAAATGTTTTAAAAAGCTACCACTGATTCTGAAGTGTGATCCTACCGAGAAGAACCAGCAAGAAACTCGGCGGATAATCTTTTTAACATCTGTATCTCTCTATTTTTTTTAAGTGATGGTTATTTTTAACACTCACGAGTTTTGTAGAAGCTCCGCTTTATTGCAATTTGCCACAAAATATTTTTTCTGAATTCGGTCACTTAATACTAATCGTGCGATTTATTCGATCTAAAATCAGCAAATATTTAACGCACATTTTGAAAAAAGGATTTTATTTTTATCATAGAACAAATACCATTTAGGCTTTAACATAAAAATATCAAAAACAACTCATTTTATTCTCTACTAATCTTTTACTCATTTCTTCTATTTAGTTGTTTCACGTGTTTGAAGGTTTGCGACTATTACACATGTAGGTGAAGTTAAATAAGATGGTAAAGACATTGTTACAACATGTTTTAAACACAACCTCCTGCATATAGTTGGTCGATAATATAAAGACATTGCGACCTTCATTATATGTCATTGAGTTGTTGAGAAAGAGTAAATGGGTTGACATTTGAGGAAATTGCTTTTTGTTTATTGAATAAGTATGAAGGAGAAATATCGTTTGTTATAACATATAATGAGGAGGGATGAAAATCATGTGACCCAAAGAGTGTTAAATTTGGATGAATATGTGACTAGTTGGAGGCCTTAAAAGAGATATTTGGATTGTGTGAAGTATGATATGCATATAGTAGCGCCTGATTTTACGAACGATAGGAGAGAATGGAAGAGAAAAACAGGATAAGGGTAGGTAATGATGGTCTTCAATAAAGAATTAAAAGTTTTTTCTTGTGCCTGACTGAAAAAATGGGTATTTTTATCTTGTATAGCAGTTTCTTACATAAGCTTTACCCTACTATATTTCATCTATATAACTCGTTACAGACAGAAACATTTATAATTTTATTAAGTATACCTTTATCGGACCTGTGGCAGCCCAACAGTAACACCGTGCGACTCTTTCGTCGAGGTCAAGGGTTCCAATCCGGGCAGACGCCAATGAGTTTTTTCTGTTAAAAGTTATTTGTCTAATTGATAATTGCAATTTATCACACGCTTTTCGGTGAAGGAAAACATCGCGAAGAAACCTACATATCTCTAGAAAATTCTGAAGATATGTGTATTGAAGCAGCGTGGTAGGTTTTATCTCCAATCCTTCTCTCCAAAAACGGAGAGAAGAGGCCTATTCTCAGCAGTGGGATAGTAACAGGCCGCTACATACTTATTTGTACCTATTGATTTACCACAAGTTTGTTGTTACACAAAATTCTAGCCAGACGACGTTCTTGCAATGGATAAAGATATATTAGATAAAAGAGATAACAAAAAGATTGCCGTACATATTTGTCGTCTCTGTTATCATAGAATACATAGAATCGATTTAAATAAAAATAACTCATGAATGCCAACATATTTTACCAGTGTCATCTGGTTGTATTTTGATGCTGGAGCTATATTAGCGGGTGAAGATTCGAGACGCGTTGGCGCGCAAAATATCGTGAATCGCACACACACGATGTTCTTGTCTACATTTGGCGGGCAAAGATTTAAAAAGCTGCCTACAACGAATATTCGTTGTTTGTGCGTCCGAAGCGTTCAAGAATCTCAGAATCACTCAAAGGGCGATGGAGCGAGTATCTCTATGCGATCAAATCAGGAATGAGGAGATCCGTAGGAGAACCACAGTCACCAACATAGCTCATCGTATTGCGAATCTGAAGTGGCAATGGGCGGGGCACGTAGTACGTAGAACCGATGGGCGATGAGGTCCTAAGTTGCTGGAATGGCGACCTCCCACCAGAAAGCGCAGCGTCGGTAGACCCTCAACGAGGTAGACTGACTACTTCAAAAAGGTCTAGGGGAGTCGCTGGTTCCAAGCGGCACAAAATCGTGGATTGTGGAGATCCCTTAAGGAGACCTATGTGCAGCAGTGGACGTCCATCAGTTGAGAAAGAAGAAGGAGAAGATACTTTTACGAGTATCAGGTATGAAATAATAAGAAAATGAGCTGAAAAAATGTAATCAATACCATAGCCCGAATTCAAATTCAATAAACTTGTAAACAAGTGCTTTTGAATTGTCAATTCTACTGCTGGTTCGGAAAGCTGTTTCTACTGAGAAGAGCCAGCAAGAAACTCGGCGGTTGCTCTTTTCAACATAATACTTATAACTAGTCACATTAAGTCGTTACTATCTTGTACAGTAACAGGTCGAACAGTAGCTATATCCACGCATTCTTATCGTCTAAATAAACCTCAACAGTGTAGTAGGCTTTTTGTATCAGCTTCTCCTTAATAGTATTGTTAAACTGCTGTAATGGCAAAGCTAAAATTGATTGCGGAATTTTATTACAGAATCTTATTCCCAAACCCACAATCGACTTTCGTACCTTTGCAAGGCGCAAAGCAGGAGCCGCAAGCTTATGTCGGTTCCTACTTTGTCTATTATATACATCAACTATCGTTCTATAACTCTTTATATTTTTATATATAAAAATTATTTTTATATAATTTTTATATATAAAAATTATTTTTATATTTTTATAAAATATTTTATAAAAATTGAATTACTTAAAATTACTGTGAAGCAAATGTAAGAATACCTATTTCCTTAAACTTCTCTAGGAGGGAATCACGCGGACTTAAATTGTAAATGCCAATTGTGAATATTCGCTGTAGCTCGCTAATGTAGCCCCAGCATAAGCGATCATCACTTACGTGGTGTCAGTCATTACATACCCTTGCCAGAGTTATGATGTCATATCGACGTATTGCTTAACGGCAAACCGAATATGTGAAAGTACAATAATATGAACATAAATACATTCTCAATTAAAGTCAATTAAAATATTGATAATTCATGACACTCTAATGACAATTTGATAAAAAACTGATAAGTAACAATGTTTAAAAGAAGAGGCTTAGATATTTATGATACTTTATTTTAAATAGTTTATATCGACATTATGTAATATTTTGGATAATATAATTCAAAGAGGGAAGTTGATAGTCTGAGTCTACTATTTGATAAATAAAGTAGAACTATATATGTATATTAAACCAAGTTAATAAATCCCTTACTACACAATTTTTATTAGGTTCACCAGCAACTACGGGTATATATGTAACCAAAGTATTTGAACTCAATTTTTAATTTTGAGAGGAAATATTTAATTTAAACTTTATAGACTAATCAAGCATCAAGTGACAATACAATAAAAACAATATAACGAAAAATCTTGAAACAATATTTTTAACGATTGATCGCACTAAAATGTAGTGAATAAATAGAAATATATAACGATATTTTTTGTTTTAATAAATAATACGCACTTTTCTCAAAAGTCAATCAAATTTTTTTTTATATCTTGCCAACTCTCACAAATTAGAACTACGTCAAAAGGCGCCACTATTCCCCTCTCCTACCCTACCCTTTCCGCCCCTCCACACCTCTCTACAGTTATCGTCACGTCTCTATGCTACAACTTCCACTCTCTTCGTTTTTCTTCCGTTAAATATACATACGAAAAAACGTTTGCTCGATAGAAATACACAAAAAAGAATCTCAAAATCGTGTTTTTCAGTTTTTTTTACTTTATTAATTTTTGAACCACGTAGAAAGTCTTTAAATTTTAGATTTACCATTACAGCAGTTTATAAACACTATTAAAAAGAGGCACATACAATTTTTGTATGTGCCTCTTTTTACTATACTGTTGAGGATTATAGACGATAACAATGCGTGGATATAGCTACTGTCCGACCCTGTACAAGATAGTAATGACTTAACGTAACTAGTTTTAAGTATTATGTTGAAAAGAGCAATCGCCGAGTTTCTTGCTGCCTCTTCTCGGTAGGAACAGCTTTCCGAGCCAGCAGTAGAGTTGACGATTCAAAAGCACTTGTTTACAACTTTATTTAAATGAAAAAAAATAATTTGAATTTGAAAATGTTCCGTTATCAAGTTGGCAACAATATAATGTAAGAAACAATGTAACTTGGTGGTTTAAGTACGAGGTACTTATACGTCAATAGTCTTTATCAGTTGAAATATCGAGTGCCATTCATTCATCGCGGTATCTCAGGTCAATTAGTGTTATTGGGAATTATTAATTTGTGTCGCTTTAATCGCTTTTTGATAACTTGTTCGGATCTGTTCCGAACACAAGACCGTTTGTCTTAACAAATGTGCTCTATGTTTACTCCAGTGTATTAATAACTAGTAATCGCCAGCGGCTCGATCCGCGTGGAAATATTAAAACCGTAATATAACCAAAAAAATGGTTAATGTTAAAAGCTAGACATATGCTGTCGCGGACTTTTATTTTACTGACTGATTGAGTGACAGTCAGTCCGTGACGGTGGATGCAACTCTGCCGAAATATCGAACCTTATACAATGATAACTCGAGGTTATCGCGATGTAACCCGTTTGTTTATATTCATCATCTTTCTACCCTTATCCCAATAAGTGGGGTCGGCACAACATGTTACAAACATGCTGTCTTACGATTTGGCTGCGTTTTTAGGACCGGCCGCCTGCCTGACGTCAACTTACCTCTGTCGTATTTTACGACACCTCGGTGAGAATGAGGGTGGTCTATTCTACTAAACCGGATACCACACGGTGGGTCAACTTACCTTAGTCGTCTTTTACGACACCTCGGTAAGAAATGAGGTTGGTCTATTCTACTGAGCCGGATGCCACACGGCGGGTCTACTTACCTTAGTCGCCTTTTCGACACCTCATTAAGTAATGAGGGTGTTACTATTCTATTCAGCCGGATACCGCACGGCGGACCCGTCTGTTCATATTATAATAATCAATTTAATGTTAAGAACAAATATTATTTCTTATATCGAAGTATCTAAGAAAATTTTAAACTGATAAATTATCTAAAATTCGAGTAATTAGAAGAGTTTAAAAACATAAAAATAAATACTTTGTCATTTAAAAATATCTCAAGGACTTGGTAACAAATTGTATTTAAAATTTGCTAAAATAGAGTCAACCTTGCGTCTGTTTTTTTTTTCAGATTGACCGATAAATGTCGATTTTTGCATATTCCACTCACGATATATTTCCATTAGGCGAATTTAAAACAAAAGAATTACGCGACTTGTGTTATTTAATGTAATAGTTATTTAAATACAATATACTATTCCATATTGTGATAAAATAAGAAAAATATATTTTTTATACAGTTTTAACACCTCGCTGGAATCTTTATGGATTGTTGAGATGTCTAGTGATATTAACAAAAACGAAACAGTCGTGTGGTATCCGGCTAAATAGAAAAGACTTACCGAGGTGTCGTAAACGGCGACTAAGGTAAGTTGACCCACCGTGTGGTAGGAATCTGGTTGAGTAGAATGACCACCTATAGGCTATAGAAATCCTGTTAATTCAACAGGAATAGGATGACATTGAAAAGCCCCATCTATTATCGACCTATTACACGACAACAGTCTACGCGAACGAAGTCGCCGGTAATAGCTAGATATAAATAGTATAAGCCAGTTATCAGATGACCCAAACAGCTGTCAGATCATAGGCATTAAAGTACATGAATCCAGAGACTTTAGTATTCATCGTTCAAATTGTGTGTCTTTCGGAAACGGCTCCAACGTTATTCCTGAAGTTCAACATGTAGGGGTTTTGGGTTTTATTTTTTACATTATTTTAAAAATTAGCGTGTTTATAACATGTTGTGCCGACCCCACTTAGAGTGGGATAAGGGCAGGAGGATGATGATATTTTAAAAATTACCGATCAATTTATTATTAAGGGAAATAGGTAAAATACTGGCCTTGGTGGTTTTGTGGGTTGGTAATAATTAAATAACAGGCCAAGTTCTTGACACGTATTATATGTAGGTACATATATGTTTTTTTCATATTATTTTCATACAAACAGTGCATACGACTTCGATTTTAAAATATCCTAAATTTTTTTATTCGTTTTCGTGTTTAGGTTAAGAAAGATATTGTTCTTCTATACATTAACTCGCTTAGAAGATTATAGACTTTATAATGTTACACAATTAAAATAGGTATCCGTGTTTGTTATGTTTCGGGAACAGGAAAAAAAATTGCATATATGTTTGCTTATAAATCAAATGAAACAAAAATAAATTGATATTTTCTGAACAACTGGCAGTTGTTACGTTGCTGGTGGCGGATGGTACGGCTTAATTAGACTTAACTTACTTAACAACAAAAGTCAATATATCTTTAATGTCAAAGATAATCATTATTTTAGCCGATTAGTGTAAATACGTCGTACACATTGCGATAAGGAAATTAAGTGTAGAGGTTTACGTACTGTGTAGATTTATGTGGGAATTCAGATTTTTATTTTGACATATTTAAATTTTACTATATTCAAATGCGTTTCAATGTGAATCGAAATTGAATATATTTCGTATGCCGGCTGAGTAGAACCCCTCATTTCTTACCGAGGTGTCGTAAAAGGCGACAAAAGTAATAGCGACGCATCGCCCAAGGGAGCATAGTTATATATTAATTGATTCAACCCCCACCATTTACTTTTTTTTTAACATTTATATGACACAGTGGATAGTAGAGAATTCAAGTGACTTTACGACAATAGACGTCAGTGTAGAGTTTAAAGGGATGCTTTCTTTTTCTTTTTACTGAATTTTACTTTACTAAGACTGCCAATGGGAAGGAAACCACACTAATATTATAGTAAACAATGTTTTCTTTACCTACAGACACACAAAAAAAAACAATAATCTATGTATTGGTGTCACATATTCCTAAAATTTCACTTGTGCAATATCGTGCAAAATATGACGCCTCGATTCGACCATTAGCCGGGTTCCCTACGCCAGACCGGCAGATTTCCGGATAGCTCTCACAACAATGTTCAAATAACACCGGATCGCACCCCATGGAAGGCACGAAATTGTTGTGTTTTAGTATCTTTACAGAATAAAATAGAAAATGAAGAAAAAATTGGGTCTATTATTATCAAAATTTTCCCCGCTCGATATTTTTCCCGGGTACGAAATAATTTGCACACCAATGGTATAAGATAGTGTATTGGAGAGTAGAGCGCAGAAGCTCTACTAGCTAATAGCTATGGGGAACGTTGTCCTAAGAGTGCCTCCTGTGAGGCTTGACCACGGCTTAGGACGACGTCTAGTGGAAGGCTGATGGTATGACTTTGATTAGTCAATACGACGACGGAAGGGTGGCAAGAAGCCACGACCAACGGATGTCAGAAATCTGGGACCTCGTCTTCACCGGCGAAGACGCTGTGTGTGTAATACGTGTATCTGTGTTTGCGATCGTTATTTGATCGTCAGGGTCTTATAGGACGCTTTTTGGACGCCTATATTTTCGGTGGTCAAGCATACTCTTTTATCACTTGCACTTTCCTTAGTTTAGCGGCGTAAATAAATTAGCCGGTCGTAGTGAGAACCTGAGAAATCTTTTTGTGTAACATCAGAAACTGAAGAAATCATTAGCCGTCGTAATTAGCTTACTGTTGGCTAATAGACTCAACTCGTTTCACAAATTGTAACCTTATGTTTATCATGCCGATACCCATGAGTGAACTTACTGATACGAACTGATGGAAAGCGATAGGGAACTACTATAAAGTCTTCAGTGTTTTTATAATTGTTCAGTTCTTATTGTGTGACCACGTTATTGGGCAATAGAATCGATATGTAAGTTATTTATCTAACATTATCGTATGACTAATACTTGCATATGTATTTAATTATCTCAATTATAAGGTTTTCTATTTCTTTGTGTTAATTTATATAATTTAACCGTCATATTATACAACAATACCTCGCTTTGCGTCGTTTCGTTGCATCGCTTAATTAGTACTATTTTTTTGTACGTCGTTACATTATCGAGATTGCGTTGTTTTTGAAATTTTTCGTTTTATCTAAAATATGGCAATAATTTTACAAATTGCGCCATGCCATCAAAACTCGGGGATTCCCTTTCTAACTAAAAATGAACGTAATGTTAATACAGTTTAACTTTTTTCTTTTGATAATTTTAGAATTCAGTTTCAATCACGTAGTGTTGTGCTTTTTTAAAAAGATAAGAATAAATATTTTATAAATCTTTACGTGTTATATCCGGTTACAAAAATAATTAAATATTTTTTCAAATAATTTATATATATTTAAATGTTTCATTTGTTCAATTTTATTATTAAAATTAGTATTTTTGTAACACTGGAACCTATTTTCGATCTTTACATGGTTTGCTATAGAAAATGTTAAATCACTGCGTCGTGTTTTCGGAACGTAACCACGATGCAATGTGAGGTATTGGTTTACTCTCAATATGTACTAATTTTTCACTTCGAAGTGCGATGAAAGTTTGTACTTTAAAGCTATATGTATTTGTATAGAGTATTCTAGTAGATAACCTGAATATATTGTGAGTTTTTTTTTGTTATTAAAAAAAATGAAAATTAATGTACTTCATATTTAATTATTTACGTACACTCTGCAATGAATCATTTGTTTAAATCCGAGTGATTTTATTTAAATTGATTGCGGAGTTATACGCCGTTATTATATACAATTGCAGAATCATAGATTACCTCAGTTTATTTAGTGCGGTGACACAACTAAAATCACATAGTTACATCACTTCCTCATGGTAAGCCCGCAAATTTGCTCGACGGTGTTTAGTATGCGCCGCGTATAGTGTTCGCGGCTCGCGATTTGAAATCAATGGTGCTTAACTTTATTACATCTACTTCTCGACATTATTAGATAATTCAGATTTGATACAACTCTAATACTTACTAGTCATTCACCAAACTACTAGAATTCTAGTTGAAAAAAATACGCTTTAAATAACAAATATTAATTGTAAAATAACTTATAACGCTATAAAAAAGATGTAAAGAACAAAATGTACAAAGGGTCGTTTAAATTAAGCAAAAGGGCATATAAATGGAAATATTTGGAATGTATTGTGACAGATGCACAGCAGCGCAGAAGAAATTAATCTCTATTAATTCCCTCAAGATGCTTAGTGACTTTTACAAAATATTGGTATTTAATGTAATTATACGTGAGACAAAGCCTAAAAATGACAATTTTAAGGCTAAATTTATTAGTAATGAATGCTGAGATTCTTAGACACTAATCAGGAATTAAAACAACATGGAATCAAAATAATCAAGTGCGGAAATGAGGGTTGAAAAATTTTCGATAAAAACCTAACAATATTAGCCCAATTGTAATAATTCAACACTCTAAATCGTACAAAAATTATATATAATCATCAACCAAATTATATTTAATATTCATATAGGTAATATAATTTGTACAATTTATCTGATGCTACATCACTAAAATTATTAATTTATTATCTGTATAATTTATCTGACGATACATCACCATATATGTATATCCATATATAATCTGTATAATTTATCTGATGATGCATTACTTTTTAAATACGTTACGAATGAAAGTATTATGATATTGTTTAACGTAATTAAAGAAATTAATCCCTTGCTATCGATATTTAGGACATGTTACTAATTACATCGTCAATTATGTAAATATCGTATTGCTTGGAATTGATGATAAACTTGGATCGCTTGACGGAATAGTAAAGGCGGTTGACTACTACTTGCGATCAATGCAGTCAGTATAGCTTTGGAAATGGTAAAAAATTATTAAAATTAACATCAATTACGTAAAGAAAATATTATTATTATTTCAAACGGGACGTCTTACAATTCTTTCATTAGCCTTGATTGTTATAATGATTCTGATTTTTACTACGTAATAGGACTTTATGATAGGCAAATTTATTCTGTAAATTTTTAAGGAATACTTTTCTTTATTTTTTAATATTAGCGAAAGATCTTTCAATTTACTAATAATCTACTAATACTACTAATATTGACACAGTAATTATTAATTTATGGACGAATGTGGATAATTATAATAGGTCCTAAGATTTATTGTCTATGTGTTTAAAATACGAAATTTATTAACTTAAACGATATTGAAAATTTAAAGATTTTTTTCACCCTTAGATGGAAAACGAAGATATAAATAAATTTTCAGATGTTTGGTAATATAAAATTCTACATGAACGGAATTCGTAATAGCACTCATAAAATAAACACGTCAACTAGCTAAAGCTAGCTTTAAAGTTAATCAACCAAATTGTACAATGGTAAATAATAGTTTCATTCTGGTTCGTCTCGTTAGGTGCAACATCCAAATCAGTGGAGGCTTCTTTAAAAGCATTCGAGGATTCCAAAGTACAGAAAACAGTCTACTTGAATAAAGAATAATTTGAATTTGAATCCGTCGAAAGTAACATGGTATCGGGAAATATATTTATTTGGGCTAATATGGATAAAAAACGTTTTTCCATAGTTATCAAATCTATTGAACATAGTTATTATTCCTTAGTTGTTATTCTTTAAATATTTGTAGTACTTTGGAAAAAAAAATTGAGACTAAACATTTGGAAACAATTTAGAAATTGAAATTCGAATAGGCTAAAGTCTACAAAAGTAATAAGAATATTATTTTGCTATAATCCGCGATAAAAGAAAATATGTGTAATGCTAAATGTAGAGTGTACTATTCGTTCTCACACCTGATACATGCAGAATTTGTAAGAACTCATGCACTACCCGACACCGATGGCACAAATTGTTGAAATTGTGGTGGTGAATGTGTGCAGTGCTTGTGTATTGTTGTGCCATCGGTGTCGGGTCTCTTCATTCTTACGTTACTTAGTCTCTTGAAGTTACGAATATAATGCAGAGATATTAATGCTAAAGTTTAATGCTAGTGAGGGATGTCGAGTCTAAGTGTACAGGTAGTGACGTAACGCTGATATCGGCCTGCACTGACCGCGACCACAGTGTGACACCGCGCTCCCGTCACTACAGACTACACACTCTGAGCTCTATCGTAGCTCGAGCACGTTCGCGCCACTTTTTGACAGTTACCTTTTTAATTCTCACGTATTACATATCGTGCCAGTGTTGACATTGGAAGATCAATTTTAAAAAAATACTTTTTGTTTTGTTAACTTTTTGGTTTCGGTAAGTTACATAAAGTTTCTTGAATGTTTCCATAAGTAAGCCAATTATCGTAATAAACTGGTGTTTTATTTTAAGTACTGTTTTGCAATTGTATTGTTTTAAAATATTTGATTATTTAAAATCATAATCGTGTAATTTGTGCGTTGGTTCTTTGATTAGGTTGGTAATAATATATATTTCTCATAAACAAAAACTTCTATGCGCAGTTCCTTATAACAATTAACAATTATCATATATAAATTATGTAAGTATTTTTAATGTGAACTATAAATTATATGTATTGTTTTCATTAAAGGAATGTTTATGGCAATCCTTATGAAACAATGATGTTGTCTTTATTTAATTCATCTACTATGTTTATGTATTTGACCATACAAAAGTAATGAGAATATTATTTTGCTATAATCCGATCGATCAATTTTTTGAATTGATTGCGATTGCGAAATTTTATCGCGGATTATAGCAAAATAATATTCTCATTACTTTTGTATTATGGTCCTCCGCAAAGTACGCAGTGTGGTATCCGGATGAACAGAATAGTACCACCCTCATTTCTTACCGAGGTGTCGTAAAAGGCGACTAAGGTAAGTTGACCCACCGTGTGGTATCCGGGTTAGTAGAATAGACCACCCTCTTTCTTACCGAGTTGTTGTAAAATACGACTAAGATAAGTTGACGTCAGGCAGGCGGCCGGTCGTAAAAACGCAGCCAAATCATGTGACAGCATGTTTAACATGTTGTGCCGACCCCACTTAGAGTGGGATAAGGGCAGGAAGATGATGATGGTCCTACGCAAAGTAACGCCTAATTCTATAAATTATTTGATCATATAAAAAATAACTTGAGTCTAAGTGTGACTTGAGGTAAACCATGCATGTAATAACTTTTAATGTAGGCAACAAACATAGGGAAACAAACCTACGTTTGGTATTTAGCTGTTAAATGATCATGTTTACTAATCTCTAAGAAGTTTACTTATCTCTAAGGAGTAACTAATTTTTTTTGGAACGCTTGTTTCTTTTTTTTGAATAATATCCACATACATCTCTGGAAAAGTAGTTTTTTTACATCTCTGGAATGCAGGACCCGGACGAACCTGTTATACGAGAGCTTTAAAAAAAATGAATCCTTACTTGAGGGATGTGAATAGATGTATTTTACAAAGTAATGAAATTATTTTTCAAATTCAAATTTATTCTTTATTTAAGTATACTTTTGAATCGTCAAATGTTCTTAAAGAAGCTACTACGGATTCGGGAGTTTGCTACTACTAAAAAGAAGCATCAAGAAATCGGCGGTTAATCTTTAAAAAAATATGTATTATATTTTCATTGATCGATAACAAATTAATTGTCTTAATCTCGTTAATCTGTGGTGTGTACTATCAAACAAATAATCTTCAATTATATAGTAACCTAAATATAGCAACCTAAATATAGCAGAATCGTTTTGAGTTATTCTATAACTTGTCTAAATGTAAGTCTAGATATTCTTGGTTTATTGGACGCCTATCTGAATAAGATCCCGAGGTTGTCAATGCATCTGGTACTAGTAATTGTTAGAAGTATTCTATTAATTTTTGTCATGATACCTAGTATTTGTATTGACACCATCTTTGTCATAATACCACGAAGTCATTCTTGTTTCCTTCCGTTTTAGTTAACTTGGGAGTGGTCAGACATCCCAGTAGAGTTGGTCTTGTAATGTTATAGCTACAACATCGACCATGAGGCACAGGTTTATTAGGCAGTCCCAATATGATGCACCGATTAGCAAAGGGATAGGTCACTTTTAGCGAGGCCCCAACCTAGAGGTGGCGCACTCTGGGGTTCAGAGTTGCTGCTGGAGATGGGGGCAATGTGTACAACGGTACCCTGTCCCCGCCACCAGCAGCGTGGTGGAGCACTGTCAGGTTTTTAGTTGGTGCGAGTCCGTCACAGTCCCCATCCGTGATGACCCATTATGGGTTTTCGTTTTCTTAAGGAATTTCAAATGTAAATTACATGATGGTGATGTTCAAACACCAAACAAACTTACGTGATCTTTAAAACGCACAACAATCGATGACCTTTGTTAGCTAATCGACGCGTTCACGTTACGTGTTGGAGTTCGCGTTGAACAAAATTTAGACTTAATGAGGCTTGGTGTGTACGAATATTGTTATAATTTATACGATTTAACCACGCTATTTGCGAATACGAGATAAAATCTTGTACCGTTTATGATTGCGCTATTCGTGTATTGCAACGGGAAATGTATTTGTCAAGGACAAAGCATAATGATGCTATATTTTATAGAATAATTGAGTGTTTAAAACTAAAGTTTTCAAACAATGCGGATTGCTATTTAGTTTTTTTTCGCTGTTTTAATTAATTTTTATAACGTAAGTGGCCCCAATTAAGGCAAATCTCAAACTAATAATTGTCCTTGTACACATAATTAGTAAGCTAATAATGATATGGTTTTAAATGTAATGGTTAATTAAATCGTGAAACCAACTTTAAAGACGTACACAATGATAAATAAAACTCTGCATCAAGACGCTGATGTTTTGAACTGAGGATAAGAATTCGAAAGATTTATTACTAGTACTCAATTCATTACTTGATTTATAGTCCTATTTTGTTTACTTGCATGTGATTCGTATTCTTTTTCTTTTGTTTTATGTTCTGTCTTGATTCTGTCATCTTTTCTTATTCTACTTTCTTTTCTCATTAGTTTCTCTATCTTTTATACCTCAGTCGCATATCTTTGTAGCGTCATCGACTATTTAATACTTTTAGAAATCTCATAGATGCCAGAACGCCGTTTTAAACCGTGACCCGTCTCTATCACTATTATATATAAAGTAAAAAGTAAGTAAGTAGCGGCCCACTGCTGAGTATGGGCCTTTTCTCTCCGTTTTTGGAGATAAGGATTTTAGCTAAGACCTACCACGCTGCTCCAGTGTGGTTTGGTAGGTTACACATATCTCCAGAATTCTCTAGAGATATGCAGGTTGCCTCACGATGTTTTCTTTCACCGAAAAGCGTATAATAAATTGCAATTATCAATTAGACACATAAGTTATAATAGAAAAACTCATTGGTGTATGCCCGTGTTTGAACCAGTGACATTGAAAGAGTCGCACGGTGTTACCGCTGGGCTACCACAGCTATATACTATACTTTATTCAATAAGAATATATATAAATATATTCTTATTAAATTTAACTTTGAAAAACCTAACCTTCGTAAAATCGAAGCATGATGGTGTTAAAAGTTATCTACGTAGACGAATGATATAAAAACCTCATATAAACACGATAAAAGTAATAAAATTGAACACCAAGGTCGCTGAATATCAAACTAAGTGAAACAGAATTAAAGAAAACCTACACACATTGTCCAAAGTATATAATAATAAGTGACTTTGAGCGCGGTGTGAGTGAACATCTGTTGATGTTGACAGCCAGCCTTGGTGTGAACAGATATTTCGTTCAAGATTGAAGTTAAAACTTATAAGAAATGAAATAACTTATGCTTCCGTTCAAACACGTAACTTTATATTTCTCAATTTAACCTAAATATAGATATTTAGGTAGAATTAAGTTCACTTAAAATTTTCATTCTCTTGCCCTTTTCTCATTCTAAGTGTGGCCGACACAATATTTTTTTGTCTTCTATCATGCATCAACTATGGCGCTACTTTTTTTATATGACTTATTATCAGACTCACTAAGTACCTATGTACCAAGCACTTATCATACCTGATAAGATGGGGATGATTGACATTAATCTCCGTAGATCACGAATACAGACACGTCTAGGCCCATCTGGTATGTCAATAACAAATAAATCATTTATATTTTTTGTTATTTTTTTAAACAATATTTCGTACAAAACAAAAAATAAACCTAAGTACAACCAATTTTTTGCTATCTCTTTCATATTTAACATATCGCACGCTTACTATAAAAGTGACCGAATTAAAAATTAAACTTAATTGAGTTAAATACATTATAATTCTTATTTCAATGCTATCTATAATATCACGCTACGAACGATTAACAGGACTAGTATTTTTCTCTCTTCCAAGTTATAGGTTTCTTTAACACTGATAAGTTTTAGATGCTACGCTTTTATGCGTTTTGCAACAAAACAACTTTGTTGAATTAGGTCACTTTGTTACTAAGAGTGTGATATATGAAAATTGAACATGTCCGTCATGCAGCGCACAACTAAGTTTACTACAAATTCACAATTTAAGTGCCTTATGGCGAATGGACACGAAATAATATAACTTTTAATAGTACAAAAACTTACTGAAAAATCAATAGATTTGGAACATTAAATAGGAATAACCAAGGAAGATTTTTGTTGGAGGCGAGATCCCTAAATAACCGCCAACGATTTAAATTTTCATACAATGGTAGTTAAGTTGGCCCACCGTGCGTTATCCGTTAACCATAACAGATAGAGACCGTCGTGTGGTATCCGGCTGAGTAGAATAGACCAATCTCCTTTCTTACCGAGGTGTCGTAAAAGGCGACTAAGGTAAGTTGACCCACCGTGTGGTATCCGGTTTAATAGAATAGACCACCCTCTTTCTTACCGAGGTGTCGTAAAATACGACTAACGTAAGTTGACTACAGGCAGGCGGCCGGTCGTAAAAACGCAGCCAAATCATGTGACAGCATGTTTTTAACATGTTGTGCTGACCCCACTTAGAGTGGGATAAGGGCACGAGGATGATGATGATAGTCTATGCAGGTTGTTTGTCCTTGTCATAATACACGATAATCACTGAGGCGTAGAGAGTTGTATATACGAGATCACAAACCTATATGATGTCGCATGTAACATTGTTACCTAAGCTGCTGAGCTCTGTGGGAAGAACCTGTAATAAAGGTTAACTTTTCCTGGTACTTACTAATACTGATTTGTAATAATGTAGTTAAACACATACACTTAAGTGAAATTAATAGATATCTATAAAAATACAGTAGAATCACAATAAGTTGAAATTTAAAGGAAACGTAAAATATATTAAGTTATAGGCGAGGTTGTCTTTTGTTCGTTAACACTAAGCTATTTGCAGACGCATATACCCAATGTTCGTTGAAATTGTCATAGTGAATATGTATAGTGCTTTTGTACAGTGCTGTTGTCATGTTATACGTGCGGTAACTATTTCTGCATGTGTAAGCTAAGAGAACGGTTCTGTTTCCTACACTTAGCACTTACATTGTCTTATAGCAAAATAATTCAATCATAACTTTTGTATGATATTTTAGGTTAAACTTAAGTCGGCATTTTAAACTTTATTATATTTCATGGTGAAGAGATATTTCTGTGTTCTAAAGAGTAGTGGTGGCATCTTTTGGCACAGTTAAATACACACCACTATACCAAACACCAGCTTAGTACATGACTTAGCGTCTAAGGCATCTAATAGTCACTTGAGTCTGGGTCAAAGACTGGCTCCCTGACACCATTTTTTAAATTTTAATATAATTTATAAAATTAGGCGTTTTTTGCGGAAATCCATAATACAAAAGTAATACTAAAATTATTATGCTATAATCCGCGATTAAGTAAAATAGAAAATATATATAATGCTAAATGTAGAGTGGACAGTCCGATTTCATACCTGATACATGCAGAGTTCGTAACACATGCACAAACCACCACCACCACAATTAACAAGCACTCAACAATCGTTTCGCCCCGCAACCGAAGCATCATCAGGAGATAGACTCCACGATCAAAATCGCAAAGCGAAGCAATACCCAAACAATCTTAGTTATATACTAATCGGTTCAACCCCACCGTTTATTTTATATTGCCTGCGAACAAGTGTAACAAGCTTGAGCTAGAAACATTTATCTGATCGTTAATGAGGGTGTCATTGTTATGTTTCATAATCTCAAACGGATTGTCCACTCTACATTTAAAATTGTATATATTTTCTATTTTACTTGATCGCGGATTATAGCAAAATAATTTTATTATTACTTTTATATTAAAAATTGTTATAACAATACAATATTTAAGTCTTGAAAACAATACACAAGTTGGAACTTTCAAATGTCATACACGTACGCTATAAGATATGAGATAATAGCGAATATCCGTTGCAGTGCGCGGGGCGCGGGCTGAGCTGCAGGCGGAGCAATCCCGGCCCCGCACGACTCTTTATTGTCTTAAATTACATCAAATAACCCGCCGCACTGTTGCTTCGGTACACATGTACCGACAGCATACTATCACATCATATTAATATTAAGATGCTACAGTGTGTCTGTGTGTCTACATAAATAACTAAAAAATAAGAAGAGATATTATCTATCTAAAAACAATAAAGATGATTAATTATTACGATAATAATCTTTAATATTTAAATGAGTTCATCATCATCATCCTCCTGCCCTTATCCCACTCTAAGTGGGGTCGGCACAACATTGTGCCGACATGTTGGTTGTTGGTTACAAACATGTTGTCATATGATTTGGCTACATATTTTACGACCAGCCGCCTGCCTGACGTTAACTTACCTTAGTCGTATTTTACGACTCCTCGGTAAGAAAGAGGGTGGTCAATTTTACTTAACCGGATACCACACGGTGGGTCAACTTACCTTAGTCGCCTTTTACTTTTACACCTCGGTAAGAAATGAGGGTGGTACTATTCTCGAATAAAAATATACGTGTAAATATAGTTAAATGCATAGTCATAGAGAAGTTCATGGTTGCAAGAGTTTAAAACGAAAACGAAATCGTTGAACGTTCTGAGAAACAAGTTTTCGTAAACCGGTTCAGCACCGGCCGCGTCCTGTCCTAGGACTCCTACAGCAACCTTACAACTGTTATTATTCCCAGCTGCTATACTAGACTTGCCTGTAACTTTGGCTGCATCATTTTTGGTAAAAATTCTGTCTGAACAACAAAAGTAATGATAGTGTTCTATTACAACATTAATAAAAGGCTAATACAGAAAGTCTACTATTGTAAAATACTTATTTGATAAAAATGCCTAGACATAGCTATTCTTTGACCCTGTACAAGACAGTAATAACTAAATCGAGGAATCGGGAGGAAATATACTAGGTAAAAGACATAAAAGAGCTGTTTTTCTTATTATGGAGCAATATTTGGTTACGTGGTTCAAACAGTGTGGAAATAATCTAAGTTGTAGTATATCGAATAATATATTTAAATATTATCTCTTGCGGACCTCCCACCTTTCACTTTTATAAACCCTTGATAAGTTAAAACCTATATAACTTTAAAAAATTTGAGCTTTTTGAGAATTTTTACTTAGCGGGGTTCTACTGTGCAATATAAAACGAATGACCATTTATAGAGATCGTTTTTCTAAAATATAATATGTCAATGACGTAGTATATTTTACTGGCCCGTTGGCGTGGGTTGAGACCCTGCCTTCAGCACTGCGGATCGCGGGTTCGATTCCCGCCGGGGGTCAACGCCAAGGATAAATGAATTTGTTGTTCTTCGAATCTGGGTGTATATTTGTATAGGGATGTATTTAAAAATTATATAAGTATATATTCAACAGTTGTCTGTGTACCATAACACAAGTATTAAGTTACTTACTTTGAGGACGGACGACCGTGTGTGTAAGTGTCCCATATATCACTATCATCACTACATATTATAAAACAAAGTCCCTATATCCCTATGTACGCATAAAACTTTAAAACTACGCAACAGATTTTGATGCGGTTTTTTTTAGTAGATAGAGTGATTCCAGAGGAAGGTTTGTACGTATAATAACATTCAATACGGAGTAGAGAAATACTGTAATTTTTGAGGTCTCTAATGTGATGTCGTAAATAATTACATTATTACATTGCAAACGCAGGCTAAACCCTACGAGATTTATTAAAATGATGTACTAAGTATTTGTACACCTTGAAAAGGTCTACAGAAAAGTCCGCGATGGTATATGTCTATCTCTTATGGATAACCCACTATAGCATTTTTTGTCATTTACTTTTTACAAAAAATAATGCGCTATTTTTGAAGCAATTTTTATACAATACAGCATTAAGTACCAATTAAGTACCTTAAATAAATAGTTGATTTAATATAGATCAATATGGCCGTTTACAGCATGTAATTTAAGTGAACATTTTCGGAGATATTACAGATTTCAAATGCCGTGAGGACGCCGCGCTTCGCCCTATAACACTTCGACTTTAGCAGCTATGTCCCTCTTTCAAGAGTTTGTTTAAAGACATTCTGTAATTGATTGTAAAAACAAAATACATAGGGAGAATGTAAAAGTAAATAAGTAAAAATGTACTTTATGAATTTAGATATTCCAAAGATAGCAGGAAATCTTCTTGGTATAGGGAACGGAAATTATTTTTCTCCAAATTTAACGCGTGCGGGCCACGGGCATTAATGAATAAATCAAAACTACTGGATCGATTTTAATCATTTTTTTACACTGACTGACATGGGATATATATTTTATACCCGTGCGAAGCAGGGGCAGGCTAGGCTAGGCTAGGCTTTTAGATATTGCCTTTGTAAATAAATAACTACTCATGGCGTATATATTTTATTGCAGTTACGCGATGCAACAGGCTATCATTTCAACGTTAAAGTCACGACAAAAATAGTCCTTGAGTCGTTTATAAATGATAACCACGATGTTGAATCACATCTTATTATCTGTGATCCGATAAATCTGTGTTGAACGTTATTCTGCGAGTGATGAATGTGAGGGAATAAATTATTTGAACTTCGAGTTAACTTTTATTTGTATTAAAATAAAGCCCTTAAATATTTTACTGTAAATACGTCATCTATTCTTGGAGAGAAAGATTAGAGCATAAAAGGTAGAGTCAAATTTTTTTTTTATTTATACGTCCCTATGGCTTGAATTCATGATATATAATTAATTTACTCAATTCGTTTAAGGCCGAATCCGGTAAACGGCAGGAGTATGCAACTTTCATCGAGAGTTATATATTTGTGCCGTTTGCAGTCGAGACCCTAGGGGCCATGGCGTCAAAGTGCAAATTTTTTTTTATCCCTTTTAACACCACGGTTAATTGCTTCTTGAGGTGACAAGAAGGCTGGCTTCTCTTTCGCACAAAGAATCAGCTTAGCGATTGAGCGTGGAAACATTGCCAGCATTCTTGGGACTATTCCACTTGGGCAAGATTTGTATAGTCCTAGCGTGTAATTTCGTTTATTACTTTGACTTAAAATAAAAATACACACAAATTGTATGCACTGAGATCTTTAGTGAATATTGAAATTATCGTAGACTTGCTAATGAATAAACTAAAGCGTGTCGAATAATATTTGTCAAGCAGAATTCGGGCGATGTCGAAATTACACTGGGCTCAAAAGATAGTGATATTTATTTCGTTTATTTCTTACTAGCTGTGCATTGTTGTCGCGATAGTTGATAGATGGCGAGTCAATGTCATCCTATTCCTGTAGAATTAATAGGATTTCTATAGCCTATATGTTACTCTAGTGAATAAGTATACCAAATTTCATCGAAATTAGTTCAGCGGATTTACCGTGAAAAGTTACAAACATACATCCATACTCACAAACTTTCGCAATTATAATATTAGTAAAAATAGGAATTAGTAGTAAAAGGTAAATTTTAGTATTTTTTTAATACCCAAAAACAGGGATGTAAGGATTTTTTTTAAATAAAACCTACCTAGATCGATTTTTCTCCCCTAAAACCTCCTTCATACTGAATATTAGGATAATCGTTGAAGCCGTTTCTTAGATTCCGAAAAAGATTAACTCATTTAAATATTAGAGATTATGACTAATTTTGAATAGGTCACTTTAATACAAAGCGTGTGATATGGCATTTAGAGGTCATTATAACCCATGATTTTAAGATTGCATGATTCTTGTCATACTCTCTTCAATTCTTATCTCCTTATCAATGAGACCATAAATAAATTTACAAATCTACGCAGCTGTGTCAATTTTACCCAACAAACACCTGCTATCAGTCATTGAGACTTTTGTGACTTTGTAAGGTATTTTTGTAGTCTTGATTAAATATAACCCATAAATAAACAAACATGCCATGTTGTTTGGGTTTTCTGTTTGCTGTCGATAGCGTTGGCTATCGAAGGTTGGGGTTTACAATTCTCAATTAAAGAGTAGCCTTCCAATATCCTACTGCCCTATCTATCTATCTATCTAATTTCGGGGACGCCTGTCGGTGCAGGACGGGTGATCAGCTCCTATTCCGGACTATTCCACCCATTTCCCCATGTTGGGACAAGGGTTTCACTGCTGTCCCGACAGTGTCACCTGCTCTAATCTACCCGTAGCTTTTACGAACCTGATAATATCCCTGAAGGAGATATTTGTCAGATCCTCAACTTCAATTTCATCCTTACCTAGTATCTCCCATCTTACCAGCGAGTACATAGGGCACTCAGCCATAAGGTGAAGACTCGTTTCTTCCTCTCCACACTCTGGGCACGCAGCATCTTCTGTTATTCTCATTATTGACAGGTGTCTGTTTAACAGGCAGTGCCCAGTTGTAATGCCTGTTACAATTGCTACATTTTCCCTGCTTTGAGACATCAGCTGTTTAGACTTCCTTGTATCAAACGATTTGAGAAACAACTTTGCTTGTCTGAGCATTGTGTTTCTCCATCTTTTGTTAGATTCTGTCTCTATTCTTTTTTCTATCACACACTTTATTATATTATGTGCAATTGGGAGGAAGGGTTCTGGTCCTACGAATGTTTGACTAGCTCCCTTTCTTGCCAATTCGTCAGCTTTTTCGTTCCCTGCATGGCCACAGTGTCCTGGAACCCATGCAATCGTTACTTCCCCCTTCTCAGCTAATTCGTTTAGTTCACGCTTACATTCCTTCACGATAGCTGAGGTTGTTTCTATGCGGTCAAGTGCTTTTAAAGCTGCTTGACTATCGCTATATATGACTATATTATGTTCTAATGCTATTTGTGATTCTTTGAGTTTCCTGGCACACTCCATGATAGCTATCATTTCGGCCTGGAAGACACTTGTATATTTACCCAGATTTAGGACCTGGTGTAAATCTGACGAGGTGCCGTAGACAATTCCAGCTCCCGCCAGCTTCGCGGATTCTCGTCTAGACCCGTCCGTGTAGCAGATGGTCTGACTCTTCGCACTGTTTTCCACTTCCCAGTTTTCTTTTACCCCTATGTGTATCCTATATTTTTTATCGAAGATTTTCTGTTTCTTGATCAAGTCACTTCTCCTGACGACCATAGACAGATTTTCTCCGTAAATCTTTTCTATATCCGTATGACCTTTATCTGTAAAGTTTCCTTTCCATTGTTGGAACACTTTCATCTTATACCATTGCTCTATAGCTTTTCTCTTAGCTGCTAGATCTAGAGGATAGAGTCCCACCAGAACTTCTAGTGCAGCGGATGGGGTTGTTCTCACTGCGCCTGTGATCATTAGTGTTGCTATCCTCTGTATCTTCATTAAATCCTTGCTGTTGACTCCGATGTTGGCTCTGTGCCACCAAATCGAAGCGCCGTACAGTATTCTGGGTAGAATGATAGCCGTATATATCCACTTGGTAATTTTTGGCTTCATACCCCAGGTTCTGCCCACCGCTCTTCTACATTGCATAAGTGCAATTTTTGCTTTGTTGCATTGTTCTTTGATGTGACTTCTAAACCTTAGGGTTTTGTCTAGCTTTATACCTAAGTACTTTATTTCCTTTATCAACTGTATCTCTACACCCTTTATGCTGAGTGGATTAAAGTTGGCTATTTTCCTTTTGTTTGTGAAAAGGACTAGTTTGGTTTTCGTCGGATTGAGGTTTAATCCCCTTTCCTGACACCATCTTAGTGTTTCTTTAATACTAATACTCATTATGTTCCTTATAGTGCTCAGGTCTTTCCCTGTTACTAAAAGGACACCGTCATCTGAGTATGCTTGCATGTATGTCCTCATATCATTAATCTTCCTAACTAATGGATCTAGTAGGAGACACCACAGAAGAGGAGAGAGACACCCTCCCTGAGGAAATCCTCTCGTTGATTTTATTATGTGTGTAACTCCGCTTAGCTCCGCCGCGATTGAACGATGCTCTAGCATGTTCATTATCCAGCGTCCCACTTCATATGATATTCCTTCCCTACATATTGAGTTTCTTATAGCATTGCGATTTGCTTTGTCAAAAGCACCTTCTACATCGAAGAAGCAACCTAATGCTATTTCTTTGTTACATAAAGTTCTTTCTATCCTTACCACTAAATTATGGAGAGCTGTTTCTGTTGATTTTCCCCCCATATATGCATGTTGATTTTCATGCAGTGGAAGGTTGCTTTGTTCTAGGTTAGTTCTTATGTGTCCTTCGATCACTTTTTCTAGTGTTTTTAGAATGAACGAGGACAAACTAATACACCGAAATGACTTCGGTTCCTGATAGGTTTTCTTTCCAGGTTTTGGAATGAACACCGCTTTTACTTTTCTCCAGCTCGTCGGGATATAGCCCCACGCCAAACTGGCATTGAAGAGTGCTAACATATTTCCTTTAATATATTCATATGCTACCTGTAGCATTTTAGGGAATATTTCGTCTGGACCAGCTGCTTTGTATGGTGCAAATGACTTGATACTCCACTTAATATGCTCTGCTGTTATGATATTTCCCGGGTCTGACCAGTGGTATCTGGTGCTTGGCGATATCATTTCCTCTTTAATTTCTTTGCATTCTGGAAAATGTGCTTCTGCCATTTTGGTTAGTATTATTTTGGGATCCGTAATTATTGTCTCATCCAATTTAATACTACCCAGTCTGCATGTTCTGTCTTTTGCCAGTATTCGCATTAGACGTGCTGCTTCAGGGTATTCTGTGACCCCGTTGCAATACATCTGCCAGCCATTTCTGGACTCTTTTCTGCACTTTTTACGGAATTCCGTCCTGTTCTTCCTATATTCTGCCCAGCTCAATTCATCCCCTTTCTTAAGGGCAATTCTTTGAGATTTGCGTACTTTCTTCCTGAGTTTTTTCAGTTCGTTGTTCCACCATGGTTGGCCCGTACCTTGTGTAACCTCACGTAGTGGACACGTACTGACAAAGGCATCTTTTAATGCTGTGCTTAGTTCCAATGCGCCTTCCTCTAACTCTTCTATCGTGTTGTAGGAAGTATATTTGGATCTCCATTCGCTCATTAAGGACCCAAAATTGTCCCAGTTGGTCTTCTTAGCATTTCTAATGCGCAATTTGCCAATTTTGCTGTTTATGTGGAAGGTGATTCTGCGATGATCTGACAGCGAGTCGTTCAGATCCACCTTCCAATCTTTTATGTATTTGGCCATGCCTTCCGATGCTAGAGTAATATCTAGCACTTCTTTTCTCGTGCTTGTAACGAACGTTGGTTCATTACCAATGTTCATTATCTCGAGATTGTTACTTATGATAAATTCTAACAGTGCTTCTCCTTTCTTATTTGTGTCTGTACTACCCCACACCTCATTGTGCGAGTTAGCGTCACATCCTATTATAAAATAAGTTTTCTTACCTTTGTATTTGTTAATGGTTTCTTCCAGTTCTCTAGTCGGTGGTGTGAAGTCGGTTTCACTAGGAATGTAGGCCGACATAAACGCCATCCTTAGTTTCTTTTCTTCATCTAGTGGAATCAAAGCTTCCACCGCTACTAAATCTCTGTAACATTCTAATTCAATTAGTCCTAAGTTTCTGATCCTACTACTGGTATAGATACATGTTCTGGGGACCGACTCACCGTTGTTGTAATAGGTTAGGTCTCCCCCTAAACAACCCATACCGACCACACGTCCGTTAACAACGTATGGTTCTTGTAGCAGGGCCACATCTATTTGCTTGCTGATCACATATTCGCAGAGTTCGCTCATGGCTTCTCTGCAGTGGTGCAAGTTTATCTGAAGAATCTTTAGTGTGTGTGTGGTGTGTTTTTGTAAGTGTTTATGTTTTTTGGGTGTACTTCCCATTAAGTGTGTTGTGTTGTGTTTGTTTGTTCTTTTTCCCAATACATAATGATGCCCCGCACGCCTTCGAGCACCAGCTGTGAGGCAAGGCGCTCAAGAAGTGTACGAGGCATCAGTTATGTATCGGTACTTTTGATCGTTAGTGTGCCGTGGTGGTACCGGCATCTCCGACTATTCCCTGCACGGATGTCTTAGCGGGGGGGTACTAGGGGCCCCGCCTGACGCTCCGATTGCTGGTTTCGTCGTGTCCGCTGGTTCCAGCACACGAGCAACACTGGTTGTACTGTTCTGTGCGGAGTTTGAGTCGGTTTCGACTTGACTCTGTTCTTGTGTGTCTTGTTTGGGTTTAAGTTTTGATTTCCAATTCAGAAACCTAACCTGCACTTGTGTGGCTTGGTAAAAGAGCCACACAAGACCCTCCCTAAAAAATTCATTTATTTCCCGAGGGACCCCCACAATCAGACGCTCCCCCAGAGGAAGGGGCTCTCTGACGATGAGGCTCCACTCGGGAAGTCTCAATTCTGCTCTATTACGATTTTGACCCCTAAGCAGAAGGAGAGGATCAGCTGCTCTCCTAGTGCCTGGGATCCAAATTGCCACTCTCCCTCTATCCCTTCTCATGGCCTTGATCGAGACGCCGTTGTAGAGGCCGAAGTCGCACTCCAGCAACCAATCCCTCGACTGCTCAGTGGCTGGTGTCACAAGGAAGAACCCTTCTGCCACCAGCCCCGAGGTCGCAAAGTTTAGCTTGGAGCTGTCGACCTCCTCCACGACGGCTGCCTCGATAAGGTCAGCTATTTTGTCCCTTATATGAATTGCTAGATCCCCATCGACCGGCAAACCATCTGCACGATGGATGGCCACAGCGAGATCACTCTGCTCCTTTGCACTGCAGCGTGGTCCCGCCGTAGCCCCCCAATTGCGACGCTTTGCCGGTCGCTGTTCACTCGGTCCTTCTTCAGGGTCAGTACCCTGTCTCTTCTTCTTCAGCGGTCTGGAGGTCTTCGCCTCCCCAACCCCCGAAGAGGTGTCCCCCTCCACGGGTTGGGAAGTCGAAGGCGCGTCCGACACGGCCAACTGCCTTCTAAGTTTTTTGGCCCTATTCTTGCGTGTTTTAGACGCCACCATCTTGAAATCGCCCTCACCCGTACCCGAAGGCCCAGGCGTCGGCGACCTCAATAGGTCTTCTTCCCTCAGATGGAGGGTTCTTAAAAGTTCATCGTGGAGATTCGCTGCCGAACCTCCAGGATGCTCTAAACCGGAATGCGAAAAATTGCCCCCCCCAGAATACGAGGGGCAGCCTGAGACTGATGCTTGGGCCGTAACCCGAGCAGCAGTCTCAGGGAGGGATTCTCCAGCCGGGCTGGTACCCTCCTGGGGTAGACTATGCTTTTTTTCAAGCAGGTGAGAGGATATTTTTGGGGGAGGGATTGGATTGAGAAGGATTTGGGGGTAGAGGAAGGGGATAGCGGACGTGCGTGATTGCGTGGGAAACCGTAACCCCGCACCGCCAGATCATACTTGCTATTGCAGCCTGAGGAATAAAAAGTGTGAGCTCATTAGTGACTGCAACATTGCCCAGGGTGCACGGCGTGGACATGTATGATTCGACTTATGACAGTGCCCTGTAGCTCAGCTCACATACCTGAGCGTGACAACTGTCATCTACACCCCATCCTACTGCCCTTATTCCACTCTAAGTGGGGTCGGCACAACATGTTATAAACATTTTGTCACATGATTTGGATGCATGTATTTTATGACCGGCCGCCTGCCTGACGTCAACCTTAGTTTACGGTAAAGAAAGAGTGTGGTCTATTCTACTCAACCGGATACCGCACGGCGGGTCAACTTACCTTCGTCGCCTTTTACGACACCTCGATAAGAAATAGAGTGGTCTATTCCACTCAACCCGATACCACACGGTGGGTCGACTTACCTTAGTCGTTTTTCGCGGTACAAAAGAGTGTGGTCTATTCTACTCAACCGGATATCACATGGCGGTTCAACTTACCATAGTCGCCTTATACGAACCTTGGTAAGAAATGAGGGTGGTCTAGTCTACTTATTTCGATACCACACGGTGGGTCAACTTACCTTAGTCTCATTTTACGAAACTTCGGTAAGAAATGAGGGTGTTTTATTCTACTCAGCCAGATACACAACGGATATTTATATTCCAACTACTTACTATACAACAATAATAAACAAGATAATGCAAAGTAAACAGATAATGTAAAACCAAATAAAAATGAAACTTGTGTGATGTTACTGTACTTAATCTGCATTAGAAAATTAATAAAAAATAAATAGGTATGGCGTTCAGCTTTTTTGTATAGGTACATAAAGAATATATACAAAAGTAAATAATTTAAATATCATCATCTTCAAATTCAAATTCAAATTCAAAATATTCTTTATTCAAGTGGACTGTTTACAGTACTTTTGAATCGTCAAATGTTTTAAAGAAGCTACCACTGATTCGGAAGTTTGCTCCTACCGAGAAGAATCAGCAAGAAACTCGGCGGCTAATCTTTTAAAAAATTATTACAATTTGATGGTTACAAGATAATCGTTGCAGCTGGATGCGTAGCTGACTGCAGTTAAGATATGCTATCACTCAAATAATCCTCAATAGTATAGTAAGCTTTATGTAGCAACATCGTTTTGAGATAATTTCTAAACTTGTGTAAAGGCAAGTCCAGATAATGTTGAGGAATTTTGTTATAAAAACGTGTACCGAGACCGACAAATGATTTTCGGACCTTTTGGAGGCGTAATCTAGGCGTCATTAGTTTATGTCTATTTCTTGTATGTCTATCATACCTATCACTATTTTTACTATACAAGTGAATATTTTTACGTACAAATAGTATATTACTGTAGATGTATTGTGAAGCTACAGTCATAACGCCAATTTCTTTGAACTTTTCCCTAAGAGAATCACGAGGTTTCATATTATAAATACCACGTATAGCTCTTTTTTGCAAAACAAAGACCCTGTGAATATCAGCCGCTGTACCCCATAGCATGATTCCATATGACATAATGCTATGAAAATAGGAAAAATAAACAAGTTCCTTCCTTCCCTTATCCCAATCTAATTGGGGTCGGCACATGTCATAAGCATGTTGTCACATGATTTGGCTACGTATTTTACGACCGGCCACCTGCCTGACGTCAACTTATCTTAGTCGTATTTTACGACTCCTCGATAAGAAAGAGGGTGGTCTATTCTACTTAACTGGATACCACACGGTGAGTCAACATACCTTAGTCGCCTTTTACGACACCTCGGTAAGAAAAGAGGGTGGTACTTCAGACGGATACCACACGGCGTAAATAATTTAAATATCATGTTACCTATTTTGTGGACTAAAAGAACTTGGTCCTTGACAGGAGTATCCCTATCCCTGGTTATAAAAAAAATATTATATAGTATATAATATTTTGTCATAAATGTCATGTCATAAAAAGCTGTGATGGCCCAGCGGTAACACTGTTCGACTCTTTCGAGGAGGTCGCGGGTTCAAATCCGGGCAGACACCAATGAGTTTTTCTGTTAAAACTTACGTATCTAATTGATAATTTCAATTTATCACACGCTTTCCGGTGAAGGAAAACATCGTGAGGAAACCTGCATATCTCTAGAGAATTCTGGGGATATGTGTAACCTACCAATCCGCACTGGAGCAGCGTGGTAGGTCTTAGCTCCAATCCTTCTCTCCAAAAACGGAGAGAAGAGGCCTATTCTCAGCAGTGGGATAGTAACAGGCCGCTACGTTTATATTATATGTCCTTTTAGACAATATAGTCTTTGGGTGTGCACGAGGAGTGCCATATTAGGCCACATTATCATATCTTACTACATATTTACAATTCACCGAGTCAATAAAATTTTATCACGTTACTAACTTCATCATTTAAATTTCTCTACAATTCCTTACTCAAATACTTGACATTGTAATGATAAACCATATGCAAATAATTTACAAATATATCGGTCGGTAAGCTGTGGTAGCCCAGCGGTAACAGTGTGCGCTCTTTCGAGGAGGTCACGGGTAGAAACCCGCGCAGACACCAATGAGTGTTTCTGTTAAAACTTATGTAATTGATAATTGCAATTTATCACACGCTTTCTGGTGAAGGAAAACATCGTGAGGAAACCTGCATATCTCTAGAGAATTTTAAGGATATGTGTAATATTAGGTCTTAGCTCCAAATCTTCTCTCCAAAAACGGAGAGAAGAGGCCTATTCTCAGCATTGGCATAATAACAGGCCGCTACTTACTTTTTTATATATCGGTCTGTTGCTAAAATATTTGAATGTAGATTTCTCAGTCTCTACTTCAATATGGTAAGTCCGACATACAGAGAAAATAGACACCGCAAATCTTGCAATAGGTGCTTTTAAAAGCTTTTATTCAACTTGCAATGTATGTATGTTAAGGTGGAATCTTAGAAGTTAAATTTAAACCACTTCCTGGTGTTTCATTGAGTTTAAATTTTACATACTGGTCTAGTCCCAATGACAATGCATCTTTTAAATAAGTATGACCTGATTCTGCTGTTAGAATTGACTCCAGACAAAGGAATTCCTTAACGGTTAACAGTACAGAGATGAATTTTTGGTAAAAGCTTTTCTTAACTTACGAGTATTAATGAATATATTAAAGTGTTATTTAATATATTCTACTAAACTAAATTTTAAATAGTATCCATTTATATTCTATTTTAAACAATTTGACCTCAAATTAACGATATTTGAAACGCGAAGGCTGTAAAGATAAACACCGCCTAACCTTCGATGCAAAAATTTAATAGGGACCCTAACATGAAAACTGTCATAAGGTTATTTAGTTTAGCATTCTAAGTCTGCACAGTCACTTTAATTCATCTATTTTTAGCATAAATATGTAAAACAACGATGTTTTTCCTTTACATTAATGCAATAAATAAGAAGCTATTTTCTCAAAAGTCAACCCATTTATTCCTTTTCAACAATAACTGATTTTTAATCTAATAGTTATATTCGTTAAACGTGTTTATTTGTTATTGTAAAATTATGATTTCCTCACAAACGAGGATATTAAACTTAATACTATATACATTCTACTTTAACGTTTTACTATATTTCTAACTGTAATTTGTTATTCATTCTCTTTTATAGATTTAACTGAAAAATAAATGCTACAAAGAAAATAAGTTGCAAGAGTGTATTTTCTTTAAATACATACACAAATGTCGGTTAACTTTTCTGCCTTAAGCAAGGATTGATACAAAATGTAAGGAATTAACTGAATTAAAAATTTTGCCACAGAAGTATTCAATCATCATTGATTTATTCAATTAAAGTCGAACTCTAAATCACAAATCCACAATTAAGGGCCATAAAGTTATTTTTAATTTATCACGAATTCGTTAATTTTCAAACTATCAAAGATCCTATAGTTGTTACCATTTTGTGTACCCTGGAAACCCAGCTTTTAAATTACTTTGGTACATAGCGTCGTGAGAATAATCTGTTTGTAAGCAATTCTACTGATTTCTTATTAACACTTTAGCAATCTGCGAGTTCATTGATCACTGGTTTGTCAAGCTGTGTTGTAACGTAGATATTGGCCTTCGAAGCAGTTGCTGAGAAAATTGCGCCAAATTTAGGGCTCTCTCTTTTACATTTAGTTATTATGTCAATTTTAATTTAAGTCTCGACTTGCTGACATCCGAATAAATATCTAATCTGTTGATAGTATTATGATATTTATAACCACTATTGGGTAAGAAGTTGGTAATTACAATCATGCCTATCACAACTATCAGTTTAAAGTATAACATTACATATTACAATTTAACACCTTCAAGAAATTGTTTAAACATCACCTAAATATTTAAAAAGTGTTGACGTGACGCTCATAAGTAGAAGGTGAGGAAAAAGAAGAAATACTTTATTGCACAAAGAAAAAAAGGACGTGTAGAAAGTTAAACTAGAGATAAAGCAAAACGTGCATAGGAAAGTCTCCTCGCACGCTGGCGATCTTTTCCAGACAACCCTCAGATGATTAGAGTTCAAAGTCACAAAATGTCACGACTTTTTACATTAAATACAAAAATTCCGAAACAGTTGTAGCTTTGTTACCTAATCATATTGATCCTTGATGATTCACAAGTACTTGAAAGAACTTATTTGAATAAAGATTATTTTGTTTTCATTTCATTTAATGTAACCGTACATTCTTATACCTAGACTTGAATCGAAACGAAAACATGCTCTTATTTTTAAATTTCTAGTTTAAATATTTGCATGTTCAGTATTTGTGTTAGACTGCTATTTTCACGCATTTTAGCGTACCTGTGACAATATTGTGTTAAGTGACTCACAGCGTAGAAATCCTAAATGAAAACACATTTAATTTTACTTTAGACGTGTGCAAAAGTATTGTTCTATTGTTATGTATTTAAATAAATGCTATTATTCATCACGATGTGCTTCTGTTTTGAACGTTTTTATACTTTTATTTTAATGATAAAGAACAACATTGCTTCAGTATGGCACTGCTTCAGTAGACATTTATCGACAATCTGGGAAAAACCCCATATTTATCATGCTATATAGATTATATTATATAATTTTACATTAATTGGTAAAAGCAGCATTCCATGCTATATGAAAATTTGGAAGAAAACCTTGTCATTCCTATTGAATTATGGAATTAGTCGTATGGCGGAAGTAGAATTTGAAATGATTTGTAAGACAATTGGAAAGTTTTTGGAATATCTCAGGGATAAAGTAAGGTCCGTTAACTTAACAAGTTTAACTATGGAAAAGTAGATTAAAGAAACAGAGCATGCTAGATGTATGACGTGAATTAATCTAGACAATACTACAAAAAAAGTCTGCGACATCGTGTCTCTATCATTTAATTCAAATTCAAATAATTCTTTATTCAAATTTGCTTTTACAAACACATTCGAATCGTCAAATTACATTACAATGGAGCTACGACTGATTCGGAATGGTGCTCTTACCGAGAAGAACCAGCAAGAAACTCGGCGGTCACTCTTTTCAAAATTGAGTTCTACAATAATGGCTTAATTAAGAACAAATTAAAAAATTTACAATAACTTAAATCACAATAACTACATTAAATAATATATATAAATTGAAATTTAGAACATAAACGTTCTAAATTTCAAATCGGGAAAAATATTTGACATACTGTTTTTCACGCGGCATAGCTAGTATAATATATAACGTATTTAGGAAATTAAACGTTAAATATCTATAAATATTTACCCAAGCTTATAGGCTAGGTTACAAATGGCAACACTCGACAAGTTATTCTAGGATGTTTGTGATTGTCTTGTCTTTGCGTTGGCAATTGTTTTGGGTGTAACATCCGAAGTGCATATTTCGGTATTTGGTGTACGTTGGCCATTGGTGACATGCGGATGTTTGATACACATATCCGCCGAACATTGTGTATTGGATAAACATAAATGCTAGTGTTACCTCAAATTAAAACGTTTTGAGAACGTTTGCGTAATAACGTGGCTGTAATGGCGGTTGCAGCGATAAGGGGCAGTTGAACTACACCATTGTTGAATTGTTACTTAGTTAAAATATCTAAATTTGTATTATAAATGCGATAGCCTGTTTGTTACAGTTTCATGGCTATTTGGAACAATTGATGCTGATATACCGGGCTAATATATAGGATAAAATAATCCAGATTTTCTTTTACGCCGTGTGGTATCCGGCTGAATAGAATAGACCACCCTCATTTCTTACCAAGGTGTCGTAAAAGGCGACTAAGGTAAGTTGACGCACCGTGTGGTATCCGGTTTAGTAGAATAGACCACCCTCCTTCTTACCGAGGTGTAGTAAAATACGGCTAAGGTAAGTTAACGTCAGGCAGGCGGCAGGTCGTAAAACCGCGGCCAAATCATGTGGCAGCATGTTTATAACATGTTGTGCCGACCCCACTTAGAGTGGGATAAGGGTCGACTTACCTTAGTCGCTTTTTACGACACCTCGGTAAGAAATGAGCGTGGTACTATTCTATTCAGCCGGATACCACACGGCGTCAATTGGTACAACTCATGTTCATTAACTCAATGTTAATTACGTTATCTTCAACTACCGTCACAAACAGAAGCTTCTAAATGTTATCGCCTCTGATTATAAGATTATTGTCATTATTTATTGCCTCATCGCATGTCTAACATGACATGATTAAAGATTCATTTATCAATTACTCATTTTACCGTTTATCGTCCAACAACCTTGAATATCAGTATAATAAATGCGATTGAATCTATCTATCTGCCTGAATCGAATGTATCTGTTACGCTGGCCTAATATATCAAGAAACTTCAAAGTCTTTATTCAAGTAAACTTGTAAATAAGTGCTTTTTGAATCGTCAACTCTACTGCTGCTTCAAAAAACTGTTCCTACCGTGAAGAGCCAGCAAGGAACTCGGCAGTTGCTCTTTTCAATATATAATTCTGATTGCTAGTTACATTAGTCATTACTGTCTTGTACAGGTCGAAGAGTAGCTACGTCCACGCATTCTTATCTTCTAAGTAATCCTCAACAGTATAGTAGGCTTTCTGTATCAGCCTCTCTTTAAGAGTGTTTTAAACTGTTGTAATGGCAAAGCTAAAATTATTTGATAGTTTAATTTTTATATTGTACAAGAAATTGTTACCTGAATTTTAATATAAGCCTTTTAATATAAACCTTTATACAATTGTTGAAGCTTATTTATAGTTAAATAATTTTGAAAATTAGTCAATTTGCAAATAACCATAATTTTGTAATTAAGTATGTGTAAAAAAACTATTTTTGTTTGTATTATAAGTTATTACAAGTATTATAAGTTAAGGCGCGCGAAGTCGTATGTTAGTTGGAAGTGATCTTACGTTCAGGTCCGTGGTTCGCGGGTTCGATTCCTACCGAGAACATTTTTTTATAAAAAAAAAAATTTGGTGCTCGAATCTGGGTGCAAATATATAAGTATGTAACACATGTATTAAGTTACTATTAGGGACGGACAGCCGTGTGTGAAATCGTCCTATATATTTATTTTAAAAAATGCTTGTATTGCATAGTTACTTACATTTAAATCAAGTTGTACTTGTATCAGCGCATTCCTTCGCGTCAAATATCTGCAATTAGGTTTGTCCTATTCCCGAGAGAAAAAAGGATTTTAATATCTTATACATTAGCCCGATTTATTAGCTTCAATTGTACAAAAATCCATCAATATCGTTCGATGCAGACAGACTTTCGCAATATTAGTTTTGATGTATTATTATATTAACTTTTATCTTTAAAATTTTATTACTTAACAGCTATATAAATTCCTACTTAATCATTTCAGACGGATCGCCTGATGTCTTATTTTTAGAATATCTTGATATTTCTTTTACATCGATACTTGTATCTTATTTTTTTTAAAGCCTTTTAATTAACTTGCCATGTATGCAAGCAAACACTAGTTTTTTTTAAGTTCGTGGCGTGACGTCATATATGCCATTGAATAAGAATTACAGTTTTCAATTCAATTAAGACTAATTTGGAATTAGTTCAGTTTAATACTAAGCGTGCGATATATGAACAAGAGTTTTTATCTCAAATTGCACTTCAAAGATTAATGTCCGCACAGATCGTACAACTTTCGTTACATTAAAACCGAAGTACGGTTTGCGCAATTCGGCGCTGATTTAAATTAAATTCCAAATGCAACTGGGTCAACATGAGGACCTTGAGTTATTTCATCGCAACAAACATGATAAAAAATAATTTTAAAAACGTAAAATTGTCCGGTGTAATAGAGAAATCTGAATATTGAGTCTCAAATTGGCAATAGTATCTTTAAAAATTAAAGAATAAAGAAAATAATATATGTAACGCTCAATTATTAAAATATTTAGAAAAGAGATATCCAAAATATATCAAAACAATTCTTAAACACTTTATTACTCTTAATTACTTTAATAACAATTATTTTTCGTCAGCACAGAATGCCGCCAAAACTAATTCCTCTTCCATTTTTAAAATCCTCTTAAGTTGAGACTACAATATTGAGAATAATTCCAATATTTATACTTCCTAATACACTAAACTTAATATTGTATTAAGTGTAATTAATAATATTAATTTTCATTAGTTTTGCCTTGCCTGTTACTTAAATTGGATACGGCGTAGTCGCTGAGTTCGCGTTCCTGTTTTCGCGGCCTCCAAACGTGCGGAATTTGATGATGTCGCAGTAATGAAATGAATTCCTAATTAAAGCAGGGTAAAGCTGATGCAGCATTGCACCAGCCGAGGAAATCTTATTGGTTAAATGAAGATAATACATTATTAGATTTAGCTTCGACTGACAAGATGGTTAGGTTTAGTTACGTTGTAATTTTAATTTTAAACAAATTTCTTTTTCTTCAAATCTCTCACTGCTGCTAACGTAATTTGCCTTAAAGGAAAAAGTTTTTATCTTAGAAAGGGTTAGCAACAGACTATTAAACTACAAACAATAATAATTTTAAAACAATTTCGTACCTACTGATTATCTTTATAAGCTGGAGTTATTTCTGATTAAAAGCTTATAGGCGTTTATTATCGAATCAGGCGATGTCGTATGTCAAACACAACGAGATTAGACAGGTATATATTACTTGTATATTTATATTGCTACTAATCTATACAAATATATAAAGCTAAAACGTTTGTTTGTTTGTTTGTTTGATTGATTGATTGTTTGAACACGCTAATCTCAGGAGTTATACACTGTCCATTATATTAACCATCTTTTGACAGATTGACGATTTACATATTTAGTGATGTCCTAAAGATTCTCGTATGCGATACCATTCCGATTATAGTACCTACTATCATTAATCGAATTACGTACCTAAGTAATTCGATTAATGATAACCTACGTAAACTAATAACAGATATAGAAATCAACATTTTGATTTAATATTGCCTTAGTTTTTTGAAAATAAATGTTCATCCGTGTGTATTTATTATAATCATAAAAAATATATTATACATCAACTGGCAACATCAACAGACCTTCCGCTCGGCCGCCATTTTGACGTGATCTGTCACTCTCAACGAAACGCCCGTGATAGTCACACGCATTTACGTTCGCTGAGTGTTCTCTCGCATCTGTTACACCTTGAGTTAAGTAGCTTTATTCCTCGGAAAAACTTTTGTGAAACTTATATTAATTGATCGTGAAAATGCCGAAAGGACGTGTGTTGAAAGCACAATCGAGACAGTTAGTGTTAAAACTTCATGAGTATTTTGAGCAAGAAAATCAAAATGGCGGACCTCTTATACCTATCACGCAAGTCCGAAACCGTGTTGCAGCCGCGTTGGGGATCAGTCTATCAACTGTGACTAAAATCACTACTGATGCCTACGGCAGGAGCGGCTTGGAGCAAAACAAACCATCTACACCAAAAAGAAAGCGCCGGGCTCATAAGGTGACAGCTGTTGATGACTTTGACGCTGACGCTATTCGTCGTCATGTATATGATTACTACTTGAGAAAAGAAATTCCAACTTTGAGAAAACTTATTGTTTCTTTGAAAAGAAGTGGTCTATTTCATGGTGAAAAATCTTCTTTGGTCAAAGTTTTGAACACAATTGGCTTTTCATATAAAAAGTTAAATAAAAGAAAATTATTAATGGAACGCACAGATATAGCTATAGCACGTTGTGATTTTTTAAGAGAGGCAAAGAAAATACAAGATTGGGCAAATATTGTTTTCACGGATGAAACATGGCTCAACGCTAACCACACACTATCTCGTTTCTGGACTGATGATACTGCTGATTCCACTTCCTCAGTACCAATGGGAAAAGGTGAGCGCCTAATCATTTGCCATGCAGGTACAGCAAAAGGATTTGTACAAGACGCACTGTTGGCATTTAAATCGAAGAAATCAAATGACTACCACGAAGAGATGAATGCAAATGTGTATGAAGAGTGGTTCAAAAAAATGCTCATTTCATTGGAAGAACCATCAATAATTTTTATTGATAATGCGCCCTACCACTCCCGTCAAATTGACAAAATGCCAACACAGGCTAATAAAAAGCGTGAAATAATTAATTGGCTTCGGGACAATGGAGAAAATGTGGACGACTCAATGTTAAAAGTTGAATTAATAAAAATATTAAAAACCAAAAAGAGAGCAAAACGCTATGTAATCAATGAAATGGCAGCAGAATATGGCCATACTGTTCTTCGGATTCCTCCATACCACTGCCAGTACAACGCAATAGAACTTATATGGGCACAAGTAAAAGGGCATGCTGCGAGATGCAATACAAGCCCCCAATTCACAGCGAATAAAATGTTGCAATTGCTAAAAAATGCTTGCACCCACGTAACGGCCGAGAACTGGGCAAGTGTGGTGGAAAGAACTAAAAGAGTAATATTCTCTGATTGGGAACGTGATATTGCGTTTGATAATATATTATCTACACAAGAGCTAATAATAACTGCTACTGAAGACTCCTCATCGGAGGAGTCTAGTGTTGATTATCATTCCGACGACTCGTGCTAATAAAATAAATTAAAATATCCTGATTGTTTTATTTGTATTCATGTATTAACTAAGAAGAAAGTAAAACTTTATATAATGTTATTAAATGTCTTTTAATACTCGTAACATCGATTTCTACCGATTATTTTTAATCTGTGGCATAATCGTAGTAACCATTATGTGTGACATCACTAAGTGGGCGGTACCCATCCATAAAGTACAAATATTATTTGTATGATATTTGTACGTAAGCAATACAAAACTTAATGAGCGTGAGCTGTCAAAAGACTGATAATATGATGGACGCAGTATACTGGACCGATTTTAAAAATTATTTCAGTGTAAGATAGTCCATTTATCGAGGAAGGCTATAGGCTATATAACACGCTAAGATGAATAGGAGAAAAGCAGCAATAAAAAATATTAGGAGAACGGCAAAAGCATTCCTTGCGGGCGCTAGGTAAACGGTGAAAGTTTTTTAAAAATCATGTACTACAAAATTGTTCCCCTCTAAAAGTTCTAAATAAAACCTCTCTTCTAAACCCAATTTAACCACTTTTATGGTTATCAAAATTCTATATCTCTAATCTTTTAATCTTTTCAAGCGGGTGGAGCCGCTGGCGAAAGCTAGTGTTATATATGCGAAATTTGTCTGTCTGTCTCTGTTTGTTACGTTTTCACCTGTAATTCGCTACGGAATTGTTATTGACATTTCGTTTGGTTTTGTAAAAGTACACACCATAACATAGACAACAAAAAATCCCAAAGGAATATCGGGATTATATAATCCCCGCCAGTATCTTATACAGCCACTAAAGCTTATTTTAGATATTAAAGTACTATATAATTTTTATGTATAATATAGATTGTAGCAGTAAATAGAAAAACTGAGGCCCCTTTAAAATATACAGTTATAACCATGTATACAATACAGTGTAAGAACAGAACACGAAATTGTAGCAAACAAATAACATTTCCGATGCCATATTTTATTGACATAATAAAATGTAATGCTTTTCACACTTTTTCCTATCCAAAATCACTTGGCGACCCAGTTGTGTTGTTTTTTACCGGGTAAGTTCACGAGGTAATGAGACAATGGCGGTTATCCGGTGCGGAATTGTTTGGGATAACTAGGACTCAAATTGTGACCTAGATATTTATTTGAACTGACAGTAAGTTTTATTGACTTGTCAACTTGCCAAGCATACGCACGGTTAGTAGAACATATTATGCCCTAAGAATGAACCGCTATTGCGCTCTCTTGGCTCTATTTTTTTGGTAAGTTACTAAAAATGTAATGTTTCTTTAACACTTAGAATTAATAAAATAAACCTTTAAAGTATAGATATATGTTTTAATGATGGGATGAAAGATATAGTGCTTCGGACGCAATAAATTAAATGTTAAAATGCTCTCAATTATCTACGCGATTTTCCTGTTTACTTAAGGAAAAACGAACTTTTTCCATATATCAATTCCATATTAGCTTACAATATATAATTAAATGTTAATAATAACAGTACGCATGCACACAAAGTACAGTAAAAGCTGTGATAACCCAGCGGTGGTACCGTGTGACTCTTTCGAGGAGTCACGGGTTCAAACTCGCGCAGGAACGAATAAGTTTATGTATTAAACTTTGTTTAAGCTAATTGATAATTACAATTTATCACACGCTTTTCGGTGAAGGAAAACTGCATATCTCTAGAGAATTCTAGGTATATGTGTAACCTATTAATCCGTATTGGAGCAGCGTGGTAGATCTTAGTTCCAATTCTTCACTCCAAAAACGGTGACAGGAGGCCTAAGCCCAGCAGTGGGATAGTAACAGGCCGTTTCTTTAAATGCCGTTTCTTTTTTCCTATGCCTTAAGAAGAAGTGTAAACTCGCTTTGATTTGTTATATCTCAAAGGTATTAATTAGATTTTTCTCAGACGCACCAACATTTTCATCATATTTAAATTTTAAACCAAATTACAAATTTAAATTGAAATTCAAAATTTTCTTTATTCAAATAAACTTGTAAACAAGTGCTTTTTGATCGTCAATTCTACTTAATACTTTACTTACACTAAACTTAAACAAAGTATATACCTAAATTGACTGATTCATTGGCGCACGTGGCAGTGACCATGAATTCAGCTCCAGACATCGCGAGTTCGATTCGTGTCGAGGGCCAAAATTTTCGGAAAACAATTTATTTATTGGTTCTTTGAGACTGTGCGTATTTATTTATTTAAAGTATATTACCAGTTGCATGTCACCCATAACACAAATATTAAGATAGGCTGCCAATCGTAAAATAACTAGCCCAAACATGTAAAATCATGTTTTATATTTGGACCGGACCCCACTTCTCTAAGTGGGGCGCTTAGTGAGAGAAGGGCTGGAGAGTGGTGAACACAAGTATTATGTTACTTTTGGGACAGACAACCGTGTGTGTAATTGTCTGATATATTTATATAAATTTTCCTTATAAATCACTCTTATCTATTGGGTAAAACCGTATGAATGTTGAGAAGTTTTGCAGTTAATCGCAAACTGACAGACTTTGTTCACATATCATATTCATCATCATCATCATCCTCCTGCCCTTATCCCGCTCTAAGTGGGGTCGGCACAACATGTTATAACCATGCTGTCACATGATTTGACTGCTTTATACCACCGGCCGCCTGCCTGACGTCAACTTACCTTGGTCGCATTGTATGACACCTCGGTAAGAAAGAGAGTGGTCTATTCTACTAAACCGGATACCACACGGTGGGTCAACTTACCTTAGTCGCCTTTTACGACTATTTATTTATTTATTTTAGACTGGTTGGCTGGAAGAGATTCGTATTATGAAATAAGTCCGCCATTACACATTATGTTGTTTTTTTCTTTATTTTATATTACTTAATGTAATAAAGAGATTACAAACAAACAAACGCTTGTTTCTGAACGACAAACTGTAATATTGGCAACACTGCATTCAATCTCCGTTCCATTCTATGCCACGCACCAAGCGCACGAGTTTTATATAACCCACACTATTAATTTGTTTTTCTCAGTTTTTTTTGCTGTTTTCTTCAATATATCACTACATAAAACTTCATAACATAAACATATACTTTTGCAACGCGTATCATCATCTTCCTGCCCTTATCCCACTCTAAGTGGGGTCGGCACAAAATGTTATAACCATGCTGTCACATGATTTTGGCTGCGTTTTTACAATCGGCCGCCTGCCTGACGTCAACTTACTTCTGTCGTATTTTACGACACCTCGGTAAGGAAGAGGTTGGTCTATTCTACTCACCCGGATACCACACAGCGGGTCGACTTACCTTAGTCGCCTTTTACGACACCTCGGTAAGAAATGAGGGTGGTACTTCTCTATTCATCCGGATACCACACGGCGTACTTTTGCAACGCGTATAATAAACTTAATGGTATTTACGTTACATGCACTGTAACTGGCTAGGAAGCTATAATGGCGATATTTATGGGAAATACCATGTATTGTATTCATCTCCGCGATTCCAAGGTGAACCGCATCGTCCGCGTACTTGCGTGTACTTGACAAAAAAATGTAGGTGTATTTCAAAAGTGAATGTTCCTACGCAATCGTTGCATATCTTAGTAAATGAAGTACGTATGTATCCTACATTACGGTACTTATTTCAATAAGCTATTATTATAAGCTAGCTGTTCCCGCGGCTTCATTCGCGTGATAGCTTGATAATAGACGGCGCTTTTTAGTGTCATCTTTTTCCTGTAGAACTAACAAGATTTCTATAGCCTATATGTTACCCCGGTGTATAAGGAATAATTGTGCCAAATGTCATCGATATTGGTTCAGCGGATCCGCCGTGAAAGAGTAACAAACATATATCGATACAAACAAACTTTTATAATATTAGTAGGATTCATAAATATAACCTTTCTGATTCTGAAGAAAATAATAACCTAATCCGTATTAATAATAATATCTGGGTGACCGGTAATTTTTTACAAAAAAAAAACTTTAAAAAAAAACAATTATTTAGTTGGGGATCGATCCTTGGCATTCACATTTCTCAAGTCTGCCCGTCACCCGAATAAGCTACGTCGACTTGACAGTTAATGGCGAAAATTCAATTCAATATAAATGTCAGTCTTTTTTAATGCCCAAAAACAGGGATAAAACAATTTTTTTTTTACATAAAACCTAGCAAGATCAATTTTTCTCCCCCAAAACCTCCTACATGTTGAATTTCAGGACAATCGTTGGAGCCGTTTCCGAGATTCGGAAAATATATATATATACAAGATTAACTCATTTAAGTATAAAGATAAAGTCTGGCTGTCTATCTGTTTGTACATCTCGGCGAATCGTCTCTGTACAGATCTCCTACGGATTTATATATGATATTGGATATAATTCCATAACAATACATACATGTAATACCATTACATAATTTCATTTTTAGAGAATATATTTGATATTACAAGCATTTTGTTCTTTATTAATAAAAACTTGTCCCTGTGATTATGTCGCGTCAACTTAAATATTAATGTATCCTCAATATTAATGTATGTACAACTCAATTTTTTAAGCCACATGCTAGCCTTGTCTATGATATTAAAATGGGATGGTTTTGAAATATGAAGTTTTCTTTATGATTTTTTTAAGGAAAGCGTAATTAATAATGTTTCAAGCTAGTCGTACGCCTTTCTTTTCTTTTGTTGGTTACCATTTGCCATATAATGTTATGTTCAATAAAATTTAATGATCTATACCAGGGCTTCTTAAACTTTTTTATATAGCGACCCCCTTCAAGCTTAGGAAATTTTAAACGACCCCCTCCTCCATATAATGAAATATATATTAACCGTAGATGTAGATGTAATATCGCACTATTTTACAATGTAAATAACAGTTTTACATTGCCACTTTTTTCTACAACTACAATAGTATTTTGTATCATTTTTATTTGTATTTATATTTGTACGTAGTGTGTATACTAATTTTAATTTTTTTTAATTGTTGTAAACTAACCAATAATAAATTTAATAAAATCTATTTAATTAAATTTAATGAAAAGGGGTAATGAAGGAACTTAGGAGGAGAAATATCAATAAATCTTTGTTAGAAAAGTTCTTTAAAGGACAGCTGCAGCCATGTAGTTGTATCAATAATGATTGAAAAGTATCAGATCTTTGCGACGCCTTTTGCTTTCAGTCTCCACAGTTTAAGAAGCCCTGATCTATAGGACCAACCTAGTGGAAAATCGGCTGGTAAAGTATTGATTGGACAGTATTCTCTGTGATGTCGTAAAGGAGATATTTAGTTAAACACAAGAACAACATGTCGCAAGTAGATCTAGGAAAACCCCGCGGTTTACTAACGCTAAGTTGCGCAAGCGGAGCGCAGTGAAAGTCGCAGCACAAACACGTGCTGCTCTATAACATATGTAGTCTAAGTACCTCGGAACACGGTCCGTTTTACTTTAGCTTCATCAAGATTATTAAAGTTGAATTACCCGCACCTAGAGTTGCAATTTTATATTCCGCAATTCATATTCTGAATGCTGTGAACAGACAATAAACTGTTATACCTAGAGGTTAATAGGGTCACTGGATGATACTGGGGAGCGTAGAAACATCGTCGAGACTGTATGTAGAGCTAGTAGTTTTAAAGTTTATCACATTATTAAATCAGTATCAGTATTAAAACAAACATACAGAGACGAATGGGGGACTACCAAAGCATATTTTTAATATTTAAATGAGTTAATCTTGTATGTATATAGATATATATTATATATTCGGAATCTTGGAAACGCGAGAAAAATTATCAAGCTAGGTTTTATTTAAAAAAAATAGTTTTATCCCTGTTTTTGGGCATAAAAAAAATATATCGAATAAATGAAACACTATTTTTGCCAAAATTTTCAAGTCAGCGTAGTTTATTCGGGGAACGGGCTGTCTCGAGAAATGAAAATTCCTAGGATCGAACCCCCCCACCTTGCCCACATTATTTTTCCTTTTTTTTATTTCGTTTTTTTTTCGTAAGAAATTGACGAGCAAGTCTGGGTCAACCAGGTCGGTCGGGTTATGATATCCAAAATGCTTTTCAGGAAGTTGTTTTTATTTTTTTCAAATTAGACTTGTTTGTTGCAGAAAATGGACCATTCCGGCCACGCCATGATGGAGAGGCACGACCATGGTGGTGACGGCGCCTGTGGGGGACACGCCATGGTGGTATGTTAACATATTGAACGACTTTTACTTTTTTTTATAATATGAATAGACATATGAAACTTCATTGTATTAAAACATTAGGTGGTGTGTATAAGAGGCAAAGTAGGAACTGACATAAGCTTGCGGCTCCTGCTTTGCGCCTTGCAAAGTACGTAAATCTAGGTAATCTGGTCTGGGTATAAGATTCTATAATAAAATTCCGCAATCAAATTTAGCTTTGCCATTACATCAGTTTAAAAACACTGTTAAAAAGAGGCTGATCCAGAAAGCCTACTATACTTTTGAGGCTTACTTGGAAGATAAGAATGTGTGGATATAGCTCGCTTAGACCCTGTACAAGACAGTAATGACTAAATGTAACTAGTCATAACAATTATATTTTTAAGAGACCGCCGAGTTTCTTGCTGGCTCTTCTCGGTAGGAACAGCTTTCCGAACCAGCAGTAGAGTTGACGATTCAAAAGCACTTGTTTACAAGTTTATTTGAATAAAGAATATTTTGTATTTGAATTTGAATTCATTATTAATAAACATATTAATATTTAAGTTAAGTTATTTATATTTACTATTGCATTCGTGGGAACAGTTGTATTGCGGTATGTGGTGGATGATAAGGAATGCGGTTCACGTTATCTTTCGTACTGCGTTACTGATAGTTGCTGACGGTAAACCCTGAACATCTATTGCAGAAATTGTTTTATTGTAGACAGCACTACTTTTTAACCAGCGTTTCAATTTATTATTGCTAGCAACACTTCATAATTACCTTCTATCCAGGGGTCAAAACGTGGTCAGTTCAGGAACAGAGGCCTCTTTTAAGATCGGTTCTCGCGTGCGAAAACTCTGTTAGTTAATGTGTTCACGACAGCCATTTTGTTTTGTTTGTTTGGTTACAAATGTATTAATTTTGTTCTCTTTTTATATAATATATATTTTCTGAATCTCGGCAACGTCTCCAACGATTTTCATGAAATTCAGCATGTAGGGGGTTTGAGGGGGAAAAATCGATCTTCATCTTCATTTTTTTTTAAATGTGTTTTTACCCCTGTTTTCGGGGATATTTTATCTGTCAATTATAAAGTTGTCATAGCTCGGAATGGGCGGACTATAGAAGTGATATTACCCTGGATCAAGCCCCATCTGCCTAAATATTTTTCCTTTTTTCACATCTTTTAAAAAAAATACCGAGCAAAGCTCACCGAGGTACCGTAAGAGTAGACTCAACAAAGTTTACCAGATAAAATCATTGGTGCCTGCCCGGTTTTGAACCCGTGACTCCTCGAAAGAGTCGCACGGTACCACCGCTGGGCTATAACAGCTTTTACTGTACTTTGTGTGCATGCGTACTGTTATTATTAACATTTAATTATATATTGTAAGCTAAAATAGAATTGATATATGGGAAAAAGTTCGTTTTTCCTTAAGTAACAGGACAATCGCCTAGGTAATTGAAGACATTTTAGCATTTAAGTTGATGGGAAACAAGTATAAAATATAGCTTAAAATAGCGGCGTGTGTCGGTCTATAACACGGTTCAGGGTTTACGTGTCGATATGCGCCTCAACCGGGACTTTTGCGACGGATTTGTTCTGACGATGCATCGGAATGCGATAAGTTTAATTTATGTACAACTAGCTTTTACCCGCTATTTCGTTCGCGTGGACTGTTGTCGCGTGATAGGTTGATAATAGATGACGCTTTTTGATCTCATCCTACGCCGCGTGGTATCCGGCTGAATAGAACAGTACCACCCTCATTTCTTACCGAGGTGTCGTAAAAGGCGACTAAGGTGAGTCGACCCGCCGTGTGGTATCCGGCTGAGTAGAATAGACCACCCTCATTTCTTACCGAGGTGTCGTAAAAGGCGACTATGGTGAGTCGACCCGCCGTGTGGTATCCGGTTGAGTAAAATAGACCACCCTCTTTCTTACCGAGGAGTCGTAAAATACGACTAAGGTATGTTGACGTCAGGCAGGCGGCCGGTCGTAAAATACGTAGCCAAATCATATGACAACATGTTTGTAACATGTTGTGCCGACCCCACTTAGAGTGGGATAAGGGCAGGAGGATGATGCTTTTTGATCTCATCCTATTAGTGTAGAATTAACAGGACTTCTATATCCTATGTGTTACCCCGGTGTATAAGGAATAATTGTGCAAAATTTCATCGATATTGGTTAGGTGATTCGCCGTGAAAGGGTAACAAACATACATCCATACTCACAAACTCTCGCATTTTTAATATTAGTAGGAATAGAATTGCTATTGAATCCAAAGAACTACGCTTAACTGCTTTATGTTCACAAATCTCATCAATTTTGACCCAGTGGATTTTACCCGTAAGATAATTATTTAAGTTATTTTTATTTCATATTTTTAAGATGCCCTGCATAAAAATTATTGTCACGAATTATTTGGACTTTGCCTAATACTTTATAAATTTAGAATTTAAGTTACTGAACAGTGCCATCTGTGCCGTCATTTAGTGAACGGAGGCCACCGAAAATCAGCAATGGGTTTGCATTGCCAACCCTGTTAGTCTGAGTGGCTATCCCTTTCTTCGTCACACCGCTGCACATTTTTACTTTGTTATAATAATTGCGTTTGTTTTGCACAAAGTTTGTTCATTTGTATATATATTTTATACAAATGTTTACGACATTTGTCAAATGATCATTTTAATTTGTATTGGTTGCTTGATGTTTTTTTTTTGTTTTTTAATCTTATAATGTTATTGTGTTAAGGTGTGTTGATGAATAAAGATTTATAAATAAATAAATAAATATTTTTTGGTTATTTGGCCCTTTTAATCAAATTAGCTCTTTCAAGCACTTTTTCATCGTCAAGGATCCATACGATTAATGAAGCTACAACTGGTTCGGAATGTTGCTCTTGCCGAGAAGAACCAGAAAGAAACTCGGCGGTCAATCTTTTAAACATTTTCAATTTTACATTATTAAACCGCAGTCTTGTATGAAGTTGAAAGGATTTTCAAATCCTCTTTTATTATCAAAATATTCTTCAATTTTGTAATATGCTTTGAATATAAGCATATCTCTTACACCGCCGTGTGGTATCCGGCTAAATAGAATAGACCACCCTCTTTCTTACCGAGGTGTCGTAAAAGGCGACTAAGGTAAGTTGACCCACCGTGTGGTATCCGGTTTAGTAGAATAGACCACCCTCTTTCTTACCGAGGTGTCGTAAAATACGACAGAGGTAAGTTGACGTCAGGCAGGCGGCCGGTCGTAAAAACGCAGCCAAATCATGTGACAGCATGTTTATAACATGTTGTGCCGACCCCACTTAGAGTGGGATGAGGGCAGGAAGATGATGATGATAAGCATATCTCTTACACTTAATTTAAACCTTTCTATAGTCTGGTCTGGTTATTGTAGAAGAATACCGGCACCATAAAATCAAATTTTCGAAACATGTTATTAAACAAAAACAAAAGAGTAATAAAGTTTAAAGGTTATTTGTATAAACTCTTATAGATAAAAAAGTAATTTTTTATGTACCTGTACAACATTTTATGTGATGATTGGTGAAAAAAAGAATAATGCTAAAAGCATCATCATTCTCTTGCCCTTATCCCACTCATAAGTAGAGTTGGCACAACATGTTATTAACATGCTGTCACATGATTTGGCTAGGTATTTTACGACCGGCCGCCTGCCTGACATCAACTTATTTTAATCGTCTTTTGCAACACCTCGGTAAGAAAGAGGGTGGTCTACTCAGCCGAATACCACACGGCGGGTTAACTTACCTTAGTCGCCTTTTACGACATCTTGGTAATAAATGAGGGTGGTCTATTTTACCCAGCCGAATACCACACGACGGGTCAACTTACTTTAGCCGCCTTTTACGACACCTCGGTTATAAATGAAAGTGGTCTATTCTACTCAGCCAGATACCACACGGCTTGACCGAATACAACACGGCGGGTTAATTTACTTTAGCCGCTTTTTACGACACCTCGGTAATAAATGAGGGTGATCTATTCTACTCAGCCGGATACCACACGGCTTGAATAATGTGAAAAGCAAAAATATTTGCCACTGTTTAATGTTTGACTAAAGTATTAACTGTTATTTCAGTTCCACACCAGCGTTCACCAGGAGATACTGTTCAGCGGATGGGAGACACACACTGCCTTGGAGTTATTCGGGTCCGCGGTGGCGATCTTCCTCGCCAGCGTGCTGTACGAAGGGTTCAAGTACTTCAGGGAGGCTTTGCACGCCAGCGCCATCACACCAACCAGAGATTCCCAAGTTAACATCGCCAAGAACGAGTGCGGGGCGAGCGGAACATGCTCCGGACCAACTGTTGTTAGGTAATCAATTAAATTCAAATTCAAGAAAAAAATATACAAGTTATGAGGTAGACAGTTTTGGCATACACGGGCTTTCATGCCATAGGAATTCTGATAGGCTTTTCCGTCATGGTTCTCTTAATGGTACCACCAAAAGAGCTCTTGCCACCATCGACATTCCTGCTCTTCTCGAACCTTTAGGGATATGTTGGGATGATGGCATGACGCTGGTTCCTTAGGAACGGGGACGGGCCCTAATGTGGGACGCAACATGCGTTGATGCGCTAGCCTCGTCCCATATCTAAGTACTACTAACACATCTATCTAACTAGATTCAAATTCAAATTCAAAATATTCTTTATTCAAATAATAATAATAATAATAATAATAATTTTTATTTAAAGGCATTATAACCCATACAAGAAAATTAAAGTCTTAGGAAATAAAATAACAATCATTTCCTGTTGTTACTGCTATGAACAGATAGCCAATATTTTAAGATCACACTCGGCATCCCATCGTTTACTCTTTGTAAAATGCTGTTTGATGTAGATCTTAGTCGATCCCAGAAAGATGCAACTCGGGCTCTAAGAATTGCATAAAAATCAGGAACTCCCGTCTCGACGAACATACCGGATGCGCTACAGTATCTCGGTAACCCCATTAATATCCGAAAAGCATTATTATACTGAACGCGTATTGCAGTATATGATTTTTTAAGAAAATTTGTCCAAAGGTGACACGTATAGAAGCTCTAGCAATACGCGTTGAACAGTATTACCTTAACAGAATGGCTGCATTTACCGAATCTACGGGCCAGCATGTTACAACGAATCGAGAGTGCCCTCGTTTCCCTCTCAATATCAAGGTCATCCTTGAGGAACTCTGTCAAAACGTGACCTAAGTATTTAAATTTTGATACAATCCGAACCACTGAGTCATTCAAAATAAGTACTGGTATCCTTTCAGGACCTTTACCTGCACGAAAAACCATCATTTCGGTTTTTTTTACATTGTATTTCAGACCGTGAACATTAGCATAATTTTCACAGACCGAAAGCAATCTTCTAAGCCCTTTGATAGAAGGGCTGAGAATCACCATGTCATCCGCGTAACTAATACTATTTATACATGTCTCGCCAATATGACACCCGATTTTGGTGGTTCGCAGCTCCTCTATCAAACCATTGATATACAAATTGAAGAGATCCGGAGAGGTGATACCACCCTGACGTACCCCGCAATCTAATTTATAAATATCAGATGCCGTGTCGCCCCATTTAACACTATTTATCTGATTCCCATACCAGTATCTCAACAGATCCACAACTTCCAATGGAACGTGAGATCGATACAATTTCGCCCACAGAATATCATAATTCACACGGTCGAATGCTTGGCTCAAGTCTAAAAAGCATGCGTAAACTGATGTATCACGAGCTGTATAGTAATTTATAACATGTTTTAAGCTAATGATTGCGGAATCCGTTGAGAGACCAGGACGGAAACCAAATTGCGCATCATCAATAACAATATTATCAGATAGGCTTGGTTGTATCAAACGTTCTAAGATTTTACCAATTACAGTACCCAAAGAAATCGGACGGTAATTGTCCGCAGAGCCCAAATCACCGGTTTTGTTCTTAACAATAGGAATAACAACTGTTTTCATTAAATCTCCTGGAAGATAGGAATACCTTATACACATATTAAACAGCTTGCATAGTTTGCTATTTAAAATTTCACCTCCATATAAAATATGTTCCAAACTAAGTTCATCATGGCCCGGTGATTTACCTCTTTTCATTTGGCGAATTACTTTTGCCACCTGAAAAGGTGTAAATTGCAGAACCGGATGATTAGGTGTTTTAAGTTGATGATTATTATTATTATTATTGGCCTTCAGAACGGAGTCATTTAGATGCGGATTTATTTTAAACTTTTTAACGAACATATTGGCTATCTGTTCATGATTCTGTAAACCATTAACTTTAATAGGAAAACTTTGCTTATAACTAAATTTTTTCGTTTCTTTCCAAAATTTGCTAAAATTACATTGTTTTCGATACATTGCTAAAATATCCAATTTGATTGATTCTTCATTTTTTTGACACCAACGAAGTTTATTTTTAAAAACCTTACGGCTAGTAACCATATTTTCGTATAGTCTCCCTTCACACGGTTTAGCACCCAAAACCCACAATTTAAAATGTAATCTATATTCTTTATAACTTTCTTGAACGTGAAGATTCCACCCTTTTACCTGCCTGGTTTTATTGTTTTTTACATTAAAACTTCCTAAGGACTTTTTCGCACCTGACTGTATAACACCAACAATATTACTATACAAGTTATCAATAAAAATACAATGATTACTTAAGTTTTTACAATTTTTATGCATGTCACACTCTTCACATATAAAACTATCCTTTATGTTATCTAAATTAGTCATGCAATAGGTGTAGTAATTTTCGATTTGTTTTTTATTTCTAACACCCCAAAGAATACCTGTTTTTCTAACCGGAGTTTTATCTGCAGTAAAGTTTTCTATAACTTCATTAAAATTACATCTAACGCGCAATGGAAAATGGTCAGACCAGGTAGCATCATATAGAATATTTACAGTAGATATTGATTCCCAAGCTGCTTTAGTCGTAATGCAATGATCTAGCCATCGACGTGTCCCATGGGCTTCACTTATAAAAGTGTATGTGTCAGAATTGATTCCTAATTTTTCAACATCCGCCCACACCCACTGTTGCTCGTCACAGAAATACAATAGCTCTAGCTAGAAATATAATAAACTTGTAAACAAGTGCTTTTGAATCGTCAACTTTACTGCTGGTTCGGAAAGCTGTTCCTACCGAGAAGAGCCAGCAAGAAACTCGGCGGTAGCTCCTTTAAAAATATAATTCTTAATATTATTTACATTAAGTCGTTACTGTCTTGTTCAGGTTCAAAGAGAGCTATATCCACACATTTTTATCTTCTAAAAAATCTTCAAGAGTATAGTAGGCTTTCTGTATCAGCCTCTTTTTAACAGTGTTTTTAAACTGCTGTAATGGCAGTGCTGAAATTGATTGCGGAATCTTATTATAGAATTTTATACCAAAACCCACAAACGAGTTACGCACTTTTGCAAGGCGCAAAGCAGGAACCGCAAGCTTATGTCGGTTCCTGCTTTGTCTATTGTACACATCACCTATCGTTTTATAATTCTTTATATTTTTATGTACATAAATTAAATTGCTTAAAATATACTGTGAAGAAAATGAAAGAATACCTGTTTCCTTAAACTTCTCTAGCAGGGAATCACGCGGTCTTAAATTATAATAGAATAGATAGATATAGAAGTATTTATTTACAGAAAAAATATAAATTGTATCTTGTAATGTACTTACACCCTGGGACTATACAAATCATGCCCACGTAGAATGGTTCCGAAAATGCTGGCAGCGTTTCCGCGCTGAATTGCTAAGCTGATTCTTTGTGCGAAAAGCCAGCCCTCTTGTCACCTGAAGAGGCAATTAATCAAGGTGTTAAATATAATAAAGCGGACAATTTTTTTTTGTTCTTTAACTCCATGGCCCTAGGTTCTTAAATGCAAAAGGCACAAATATATAACTCCCGATGAGAGATGCATACTTCCGCCGTTTGCCAGTTTCGGCCATTTACGCCGCAGCTCCAGGTCTTGTCGCTGTTTCCCTGATATGCGATGAGGCTAACGTCCTCGTTCCCAAGGAACCAACGTCAAGCCGTCTGGTCTCTTGCTATCATCCCGACATATTCCCGAAGGCTCGAGAAGAGCAGGAATGTTGATGGTGACAAGAGCTCTTTTGATGGTATTCAAAATATTCTTTATTAAAGTGTACTTTTTTCAGTAGTTTTGAATAGTCAAATGTTTTTAAAAAGATACCACTGATTCGGAATTTTTTCCTACCGAGAAGAATCAACGAGAAACTTTGCGGTTCGATCATAAATCCTTTAAAAATAATTGGCATATTTTTCTCAATAACAGCTTTTATTCTAGCTATTAGTCGCCTTTTATGACACCTCAGTAAGAAATGAGGGTTGTCTAATTTATTGTTGCAAATGGTCATCGAAACTCCTGCGTCATTTATATCCATAATCGAATAAGCAGGTCATGTCATTTCATAAACTATTGTAAATTGTTAACTCACGCAAACCTGTCATAGTATCGGATGGCTGATTTATTTTACGATATCCAAATTACGTGATCAGCATATCAAGATGGGATTATCCTGTAACTTCCTTTGTTTATTGCTATTATATTATACTGTTCTACATCTGCGTAGTTCTTTTCGAAGTGGCCAATAAATCTTCTAAAGTTAATACGGAAAGTGGGAACCTTTTTACTATATAAGAAAAGTTTACATTAAAAATAATAATAACATGTAATAAACTCAAGCATTCAAATTTGATGAGAAAAGAGAAACTCAAACTTTTTATTTCTATCTCATCTTTATTTAAAATTTGTCCGAACTAGATGCTGCTCCTAATCAAACCATCCACCCTTCTCACTTTTCCCAAAATCTTATGACCTACCTCCCTTCCCCTTTTTACTTCGTACCATTCCATAGCTTTTAAGTTTATCTTCATTTTTCTTCAAAACCCATGTATAAAGTCTTCGTTTCCTTCATTTTATTACCTTACATAACAAGTCAAGTTAAAAAAGCTATTAACAAATTTTCATATCCCTACCATTAACCGTTGAGTAGTTCCCTCGTCTGGAGCCAATCAGCAGCATCAGGTCATGTATATCATAATGCATTGTTATCGGGACTGGACCAAAATTTAAAAAAACAGCTCAATTGGACCCGGGAAATGTGTAAAATTTATCTTACAAGATTCTTCCACTTTTAAATACATACATTGGAAGTTAAATAAAATCTTTTAATAATAATAAATAGATATCTTACTAATTTTATAAACATATAGGTTTTGGCGATGTCGTTCGCACCAAATTTAACTTTCAAGTAGCCCCAATAATCTTAGCGCTTAGTAGAACTAACCTAAGAAAACTAGCGAGGGCGCTTACAGGGCACTGTGGACTAAATAAACACATGTTAAACCTGAAGCTGTCAGACACAGGATCGTGCAGACTCTACCTAGAGGCGGAGGAAACACCCATGCATATCCTGTGCGATTGTCCTGCGCTGGTTCACATTCGATACTCTCTACTAGGGTTGCATAGTCTACGCCGAAAAGAGGTGAAAGATCTCGCTGCCAAAAAGATCCTGGAATTCCCTGGAATGGATCCTGGAATGGGAGATCACCTGCATTGGCAGCGAACTGTAGTCAGTGGCGATCACAATAAATCAGTAATGGTCGAAATGATGCTGGGCCCTCTGGCCCGGCAAGCCACTACTCCCAGAAGAAGACCCAATAATGCAATATAACACATATTTATGTTATTCCCCTGTTTTGCGAAAGAAAATCAGGAAGTTTTATGCATTAGGTTAATGTCGTGTAAGAGTTTTAATTATACAAAATGTTATCAATATTAGTCGAACGGATTAGCCGTGATCGACAAAGCAGATAGACACTCGCATTTATAGTATAAGGATATTGTGAATACAGTAGTGCCCTCTCAGGTAAATTATGGAACCCACGGAATAACTCCTTAGGCGATTGATAGATGTCGCTGCATCGAAAAAATTCAAGGTATCGTTGTGCTTTCCTCAAAAGTATATATGCCCGATAATATTATACTAACTTCACTCTGGTTTCCCTTCAAAACGTATAAATCTTTCGCCTTTTACTAAAGATTTCCGTGGAGGGTAACACTCAAATGAGTCTATAGAATTTTTGATGCCCTACGATCGTCGTAAGGCTTTTATATCATAAGGAATAAGTCTTGTTATATCAATTTAATAAATATCGTTCGATAAATAATCGGTTTTTTCCCCTTGAAAATTTTAATTTTTTTTTTCTATTTCAAAAGTTGTCTTTTTTAATATTAATTACAAATTACAATACAGGTTTATTAAAGTGGAAAACTTTCAAGTAATATTATCAGGTGCGCTGTTTGTTAAATTGGATTAAAATGTGTTGTTTGGCTAAATGAATTTCATCCCACAATGCATATAACTTAAAAAACGAGAAAGATTAAATAGAAAAAGAGATACCTAAAAAAACCGATTTTTGATGAAAAAAAAGATTTTTAAAATCGATTATTTTTTCTCATCATTAACTTAAATGAGTCTATAGAATTTTTGATGCCCTACAAACGTCGTAGGGCCTAATTAATATTTAATATATATTATATATAATAATCACTGTAGATAATTAATTATTTGAATTTCTGATAGGGTTGTTACACGGAGTAGAATAAAATCGATTAATAAATAATCGATATTTTTCTGACTATTTGAAAATTTGCCTTTTTATTAATATTAATTACAATAAAGGCTAATTGAAGTAAAAAAGAAAAGATAATAATTAATAAAATCGATTTTTAAAGATCGATTTTTAATGAAAAAATAATCGATTTTTTAAAATCGATTATCAAATTAAAACGATTATTTTAAAAATCGATTATTCTTTCACATACCTAATTTCTGATCAACGCAAGCTCAAAAAAATAATAGTGATCGTTTTCGAGTTACGACTTGTGACCTGTTTTATAATACCTAAAGCTGTATCCGCGACTACAACGGATATTATTTTACATTGAGCCTATAATTATAGTCAATTTTAAAACTTTTTAAATACTAATACTGTTGTACCAAATTTTATAAATATTGATTTGTGAAAGCGTAACACTCTTATAGACTTTCGCTTTAAAATATTAAAGGTTACATACACATCTAGGAAAAAAAAAGAAATTGGTCATTCAAACTCCTACCCTAATCCCACTCTAAGTGGGGTTGGCATAACATATTATAAACATGATGTCACATGATTTGACTACGTGTTTCCCTGCCGGTCGCCTGCCTGATACCCTACCTTAGTCGCCTTTTACGACACCTCGGTAAAAAATGAGGGTGGTCTTTTCTACTCAGTCGAATACTACATGGCGGGTTAACTTACTTTAGTCGCCTTTTACGACACCTCGGTAAGGATGAGGATGGTCTATTCTACTCAGCCGAATACTACACGGCGGTTCAACTTACTGTAGTCGCCTTGTACGACATCTCGGTAAGAAATGAGCAGTCTCGGCAGTCAAAATCTTTTAGTATCGCACTGAAAAAAGGCTAATCTTTCTTTGTAAAGGAAGGAGTTAAAACACATCACGCTGCTCCATTGCAGATAATATATTATATCTTCCTGTCCTTATCCCACTCTAAGTGGGGTCGGCACAACATGTTTTCCTCTTCCATTCTGTCCTATCTTTCGTCAACTCTGGCGCCACTCCTTTTATATGCATATCATACTTCACACAATCCAACCATCTCTTTTTAGGCCTCCCTCTAGGCACATATCCATCCACATTCAAATTTAACACACGTTTGGTCACATGATTTTCATCCCTCCTCATTACATGTCCATACCATCTCAATCTTGCACTTCCATTGCAGATAATAGTATTATGGAATTAATTTCTTCCAATCTTCAGGTACTCAATGCTGTCTTCAGCCCACGTAGTCCAGACAGTGCTGCACATCATCCAGGCGACAGTCTCCTACATCCTCATGCTGGTGTTCATGACATACAACGTGTGGCTCTGCCTCGCGCTGGTGCTTGGACTGGGTCTGGGCTACTTCTTCTTCGGCTGGAAGAAGAGCAGCGTCGTGGACAACAACGAGCACTGTCAATAACACCACCCCCCATGAGCAGCATAAAAATGCAAAACAATATCATTGAATAGTGTTTGGAATTGAATTATCAAATAATAGAATTCATTTAAGCAAAGAATTTAAAAAACGGAACATTTGGAAATGATTTTTATACATTTATACAACTTTTAATATTATAATGAATTATTCAAACTTATAATCTAAAATCTCACTCAAAGATCGGTGAACGACCTTTTTCCTTATTCACATTTATCTTAAAAATGTGTCTTTATATTTAGTGTTCCTATGTTTGTATCCACAATCCTTATAAGGTAGTTAGTAGATAAATAATTAGAAATACAATACTTTGTATTTTTGTATAATAATGTTTTTTATATACATGTTATACCCATTATCGAAATTCTAGGGGTAAATGAAAAGGTAAGGGTAAATTAGTCGAGCCTAGGCTGTGGCGTAGATTATGATGTCATAAATACCTATAGTTCAGTAGATACGATGTACTTTGGTATAATGTTTATTATAAACTGCCACTACGAAAACCCGATGGATGGCAAATTTTAGGGGCGACGCACTCCAGAATGAAGGTCTGAAGAGATATAAAAATAAGCTTCCAAAGCAAATTAATTAAGCCTTCCTAAATACTACGAAAAAGTAATTTATAGTTTTATCCGTATTTAATAAATTTATCAATCGAGGTGTAGAGGTCTATAAAAATGTAACTAATGCATATTAAATATAAACCATCGTCAATTTTTGTGAAATCGAATATTCGACCGAATTATTCCTAAAGGGTGAAATCGAGATTGTAATAATTGAAAAATTATTTTTGAATTCATAATAATCTATATCAAGCATATATACGTCTGTCAAATATATTTTTTTATGAATAGGGATTTCTTAAAATTGAAAAGAAAACGCCAATATTTTTTAATACAATGTTTACAATGTTACAATGTTTTTAATGATTGACCTGCGGATAATTCGTATTACACTTTAAACTCGTAACGTATTATACTGTAAAAAAAATAATATATTTCATTTGCATAAAAAGTAGACTGGAAATTAAACTTAATCACGACATTTTCGCCGCAAATTATGTTACTATTTGCTAACTTACTTTATTTATTATCAATACAGTTATTGTATGTATGGTGACTGCGAAAAATTAAATTAGTTTGAACACATAAGATATTTTAAAAAACAATACCCAATTACAAACTTTCTTTATTACTAATGTAGCTAGGTCTAATAATTAAAAAAATCGTGACAGAATATAGTGTACATTCATCGCCATACCACTATGTTGTATTAAGCGTGAGTTAAGTATTATGAATTCATTAATATATTCTAATAAGAAAACGTGCGAAACTCAATTGTTCATTTTACAAATATTCAGTGTCAATTAACAATGCATTTACATAATAATATTTTATTTAACCAGCACATTTTGGAAACTTTGTAAGCAAAGATTTAGAAATTGGCCATCTGTCTGCATTAATTTGTATAAAACATTGATGTTTTTGTAACGTATCTAATTTCTAATATAAGTACATATGTATATTAGGTAAATAATAATTGTACTAATATCTATTATGCTACATATGACAATTTAAAAAGTTATTTTAATGCCACCTAGCGTCGAATAGCTAAAAGTTTGCAACAAAAATGTTTACTAGCTTTATGACTGACAAGGAAGTGATGTAATCGGGGGAAGATTGTATTTCAAGCTAATAAAGCGTTATTGTAATTAGGATTTTCTACTATAATCGCTATTCCTTCGTAAAGTTTACTAAACTATGTCTATTTTAAGTGTTAAATAGATAGCCCTACTCAGATCTGTAGAAATCTATTTTTTTTATTCTGTACTATCGCTCAAAATATTTAACTAGTAATTAAGTTTACTAATTGAATTCCTGACAAATGGATTCTACTAGAATATAATATTTAAATTTTTTGCTACATCTTAAATATTACACTAAATATACTGTGTAAGATCATTTATCAAAGTATAATATTCATAAGTATGATTTAATCAACGATTTACGTCTTGCCTTTAACTACTGGTAACTTATGTAAATGTAAAAATGTAATGTAAGTTTACAGTTGATTTCAAATGGTTAAAAAAAAAAGATTTAAATAACAAAAAACCATGGAATTTATTAGCTATATTCCGTGTTGTTAAAAAGTTAGACCAGATTAAATAAACAGAATCTTTTTGTTTAAGTTTAAATATGTATTTTGTTTATTTTATAAATGTGTGATATTATTAAGTTTGATTTGGTTACTGAGACAAGTATTGTGATGTTTGATATTTTATAACTACATTAAATCATGTATAAATTTAAGTATACATAATTAGTGATATTAAAAGAACAATAATTACATCGTGTCTCATTTACAATGCAGTTCTAGGACTCCGCGATAGATGGTGTTGTATCTCAATCTTACCGGCTGATGTTGGTAGCAATAATAATTCTTATATAGTAAGAACTACTATATTTATACTACTACTAGTTTTGGATATAAGCATATGTGCAGCGTAAACTTCGCAAGTCTGAATATATAATATATATTCAGTTGTATCGTCTAGAAGACATCATCGTTTGAGGAACCTTTTCTATACCAAATAATATAAACTTTTATCGGTAATGTTGGCCTTTTCGACACATTTTCAACCTAAACATGCTGTTGACAAGAAAATAGTATACCTCCAAAATAGTACAGAAAAAATTTAGTAAATGCTGGATTTTAGAATTATCGTACTGCCCCATTCTTTGAGTTTAAGACAATCCGTTCTTTTCTTCGATCTTTAACGTGTTGATATTAATAATATATTACCAGATACAGGACAATTATTGAAATTAAATAAGTAGACTGAATTAAACCTTTTAAAATTCCAGCTCTTATTTAAAATATAACTAAGTGATTTATGACATCTAATTTTGTCATCTAATTTTTGTTTGTCTTTCAATATATCCAGCGTACTTACAAGGAAACGCATATAGTTAATAATTGAAAAACAAATACACGCTTTACATAAGGCTAACTCAGATTTCAGCGAATAATAGCGCCTTAATTAATTTCCTTTGCAATTTTAGTATTGTCTATCCAAGGATAATAGCTTTTTTTAAATACAACTATGTAAAAAAACTATGATAAAAAAACTTTAATATACAAAAACACTGAACTTTAAATAACTTAAATTTCAGTGTTTTTGTATAATAAACTAATAAAAATTTGAATTATTAATGTTTTCTGAACCAAAATTTTGACTGATATTACAACTATTTGATTTTGAACGAATCCTCACGACGTCACGTCTTGTCAGTAGAGTTCAATGTGACGGGAGCCCCATGTTTTGCTTGAAACGAAACTTGTTGATTTTATTACATAAATCTAGTTATGAATTAGTGAAAATTTGCGAAACAAGTGCCCAATGAACTATGCGATAGTGTGGTGAGTGAATACAGCTAGTTTCCTCCTTCGTGTCCTTCTCCGGGCTGTGATCTCATAGGTAACGGTATTTGTTTTTGAGGACGTCAATTACCACATTTGTTAAGATATTGCGCACATTTGTTGTATTGAAATTGATTTAAAATCCTTTCTTTAGTGTTAAGTTTCTGAATATAGCCCCAGCAAGATTTGGTATGAGTAAAGTTTGAAGATTTCCTTACTTTATATTATAGGTGATAGTTACGGTAATTGCATAGCTATCGCGATACGTCAAAAAACCCACACTCTTTAACTTAACTGCTACATAACATACCTTAGGGATATCTGTGTTCCATATTTGTGTTATCTTAATTAAGCTGTGTTTAATGACTTGTATATACAATACTAAATTTTTAAACCATTCCTAGCTTAACTAAAAGACTATTTATTACGTCCTTTGAATATAGTTACTTGAAAACTAACTATTTATCTGTTTTATCACTTTTGTCTCAACTCAATGTCACTGCAAAATTTTCTGATGTTCTTATATTAATTTTTGGTTTTGAGTGCCATAACATTTGGTTTAGACAACCATGTTGATCTAGGCAAGGTGGTTAATGACATTTTTATTCTAAATTCTTTAAGATTAGTGATCACAGTATTCACTCTATTACTCTTTCAATAGTGTATTTCAGTATTTCACATAACTGACTATAAGTATTATTCAGTTATTTGTCATCAATAATTCTTATAACTTTTTTTTCAATCTTATTAGAGGAATGGTAACAGTAATAACACACGTTTGAAATATAGCTTTATCCTTAAAAGAACAAGTAAGAAATTATAGATTCAATTTTTTGGACCAACCCAGATAAATGTTAAGACACAATGTTTTTTTTAAATGGTATCAATAAGAAAACTCCCTTAAGAAACAGCTTTTCAAAGCACAAATGAAAATTTAAATCTTATTTACTAGAATTGCAAATTAACTAATGTTTTAGTTTTGTGTTACAGACATAACAACATGAAGGACTTGATTAGACAAAAAAAATTACAAACTTCAAAGAATCGTTTAACTTATAATACAAATCAAAAATACATATTAAAGTAACTTTTTAAGTCAGATTTGATTAAACCAACACGAACTATAGAAAATAAATGCTGGTCATTTGTTTTTTATTAATTTATTTTCTAAATGCTTTTAAGCTTCATATATGAGGCATAGTCTTTAAATAATTACTAAGGTATAAATCTTGAAAATAAAAGTACACCTTTTGTTTCATAATTTTTATAGTTAAATATGTATTAAGTATTTTGTGGTATTAAAATCTAACCTCAAATAATTACTATTCGTGATAAGAGCAACCGCTGAGTTTCTTGCCAGTTCTTCTCGGTGGATGACAGCGTTCCGAACTGGTGGTAGAATCATCCTGGCATAACAATTCCAAAGTATCATTAACTTAACCTGTTAATACTTGTTTTGCCTGTTATCTATTGTAGCTGTATTATTTGGTAGTTTTTTCTATGTGAGATTGCTAAAATCATAAGTGCCATTCCTGACATATTTAATACATGCAAAGTGAATTGTTAGTTTCTATGAAATTTTTCATAAATGCGTTCCCAAAAAGTGAACTGTTGTCCAACAAGTAAGCCATTGTTCATGTTTCTGCCAAACATAAGGCATGGCATGTTTCTCAATACTATTTTATTATCTACCACATGAGGTACCAATGGTTGCCAAATCTCAGGTATTAAGAGGGTTGACAGTGGGGTTGGATCCCTGTGAAAAAAAATTGTGTCATAGAAGTAGAACAATTTTTTTTTATGTAACTAAGCATTGATAACTAAATTGTAAGTGCTCCAGATGGGCTCGAAATTATTCAGCTAACCCGCTAAAGCTAAAAATAAGACCAGTAAATCTGGTTTTAAACTAAACTATTATCTTTGTTTAATATTCACAATTAATCACTTGTTTTCATGGTAAATTTAAATCATTGTGATGTTTGTTTATCCCTAGAGTTACTGCTGTCTGGGTCGTAAATTATTACTTTTTAATAAAAAAAAATTATAATCACTACTTACCCTAGTTTTATAAAATTTGTCAACATCGTTATTAACCTTTGTGCAATAATCTCATCATAATCTGGTAATTGTTCATATGCAAAGATGTACTTTAATGAATCTCCATACCCTGCACCTGGGATGTTCTCTTGTTTATTGACAGTTAGTTTCCCTTTATAGAGGAACTTCATCAAATATACAAGATTTTGTTTTCTGGCATGGTAAGCAGCAGATTTAACAACTGCGTATTCCATAAATATATCATTTATATAGCTGATGTAACTTTGAAGTATATTTTGTGGTAGTTCATGGTCATCAAAGTAAAAGTCCCTTACCAGGGTAGCTAACATGCCTTTTGTATGTTCACTTTCAAACAAAAGGTTGTTTGGAAGTAGATTTGTAAAATTTTCTGGTATCACAAAGAATCTGGGATCATTGTCTGTAATTACTGAAATTTCCTCTGCATTTGAATAAATAATCATCATTGGCACTTGTTGGTATTTACCATTTGTTAAATATTCTTTTGGGTCCATATTTAGTAAGCTATTTGATATAGTCTCAGCTTCAATGCACGGGAGAAATATTTTCGAAGAATTTGCAACTTTATGATAAGAAATTTTATAGTAAAATTCTTTTAAAGTTGTAACTTTAGATTCCTTTGTATAACCTAAATTCCTCGCAAAGTTAAATGCATTCATAATTGGCTCATATGTTATGGCTGATGGTGCTAAAGCTGATCCTGAATCTAAAATGGCTTTTTGAAAAAGGTTTTCAGTTAAACCAGAGTATAGTAGAAGTTCTATTGATGCAGCTCCTGAGCCAGTGCCATAGACAGTGACATCTGCTGGATTGCCTCCAAATTTCTCTACATTTCTGTTCACCCAATATAGGGCTGCCACTTGATCCTTGAGTCCAGCATTTCCAGATACTTCTCCTAGACCCAGACATAAGAATCCAAGAGCTCCAATCCGGTAATTAAAGCTTATGATTACAAAGGATTGTTCAAGTAATCTTGAAGGTGGGCTGAAGAAGCCCCATCTAAAAATAGTATGTTTACTTACATCATCATCTTCCTGCCCTTATTCCACTTTGAGTGGGGTCGGCATAACATGTTATAAACTTGCTGTCACATGATTTGGCTGCGTTTTTACGACCGGCCGCCTGCCTGACGTCAACTTACCTCTGTCGTATTTTACGACACCTCGGTAAGAAAGAGGGTGGTCTATTCTACTAAACCAGATTCCACACGGTGGGTCAACTTACCTTAGTCACCTTTTACGACACCTCGGTAAGAAATGAGGGTGGTCTATTCTACTCAGACGGATAACACACGGCGGGTCGACTTACCTTAGTCGCCTCTTACGACACCTCAGTAAGAAATGTGGGTGGTACTATTCTATTCAGCCGGATACCACACGGCGCAGTATATTAACTTACAATTGGCTTATATAATTATTAAGTATACATCAATGAAACACCTACCCTCGTTGGAAGGCTCCGTCGTGAAAATGAACAATGACCGGCAGAGAACCGTCATGGTCTGGTGTGAACACGTTTATGACAAGGCAGTTCTCCTCGCCGGAGCCATCCGCCTGAGGGCACTTGACGCGGTGTATGGCCTCGAATATGCCGCTCCACGGATCCGGGGGTTCTGGTGCCTTGAAGGGGTAGTTGTGAAAGGACACTTTTGAAGTCCAGATTGACTGTTAGTAACTTAAATTCGTTTATTACGTTAAGTTGTATATCCTTGCTTATCTTAGAAATGCAAAGTCTGTTACGCTTTCATCCGCTAGACTTAAGTTGATGAAATTTGGCGTAATAAAAGCAAAGGGATTAACCTATAACATAATAATTCCCGGTTTTTTTAGGAATAGGAAAAAACATAACTATTAAGAATGTACCCACTTAAACACTTCAATCGACGGGTGTTTTATATTAGTTGCAGGTGTAATGAAGGTTAATTGCAAATAGTAAATGTAATATAGCCGTCATACCATTATGGTAAGTGAGGTTTTACATAAGTTACCGACAGAACTCACTCAAAAGGCTTTTCTTATTGGACTCTTAGTATCCCACTGCTGGGGATAAAGCTTCGTTCCCCTTAAAAGAAAAGTTGATTCATGATTTTTATCTGAGTCATAGGACAAATGCCTTACCCAAAATAAATATTTGATCAGTGCGTGTCCCAGATTTGCGTCACGCGTCCGACTGACCATTTTATTGCCACTTTAATCAGCGAACCAATCTCGTAACAGGAAAGTCCGCACCACGATTACTTACCTTTTCCATAATACTTAATTGTGATTGTGGATTTGCAAAGTTTATTCATAAGTATTTCTATTTCATTTTATCCAATAGACTGATGGACCTAGGTCTTTCAAAAGGTCCACGGAATGTGATTTTCTATCGCTTGATGACGTTTTAAAGGTATTTTTCCACTTCACAGCAGTGTAGCAACTATAAATACCTTTTTCAACGCTATCAACCAAAGACTTTCAAAATGCTGTTTTCTCAAATAGACAGAGTGAATCATCAGAAAAGTAGAGGTATATAACTAGTTGAGGGTTTGTGTAAATAGGTTATAGTATGCTACCAAAACCATGCCTTATCCCTTTAAGATATAACAAAATAAAAAGATTATGTACACTTCGATGATTATTCTTTCATAGGTCTATAGATAATTCTGCGATGGCTTGTTACTATCCTTTAGGCATAGCACTACACACTTATCTAACCTTTTGAGGATACTTAAACGTAAGTAACGGCCTGTTACTATCCCAGGTATAGGTCTCCTCAGTTTTTGGAGATAAGGATCTGGAGCTAACACCTATCACGCTGCTCCAATGATTGGTAGGTTACACATATCCTTAGAATTATCTATAGATATGCAGGTTTCCTCACGATGTTTTTCTTCACCGAAATGCGTGTGATAAATTGAAATTATCAATCAGACACATAAGTATTAATAGAAAAACTCATTGGTGTCTGCCCGGATTTTCAACCCATGATCGTCTCTACAGAGTGGCACGGTCTTACCGCTGGGCTATCACAGCTTATGGATACTTAAACGTAGAAGCAAAAATCGAAACGATAGGCCGTAACGACGTGGTGTTGTTAAATAGATGTACGTATGAAAAATGCTGTGCTGAAATGTGCTGACCTTGTACCGTCGGTGGTGTGTGGGTGGACGGGCGTAGGGTATGCCGAGGTAGGCGTGGTATGACGCGCGGGGTGGCCTGTACCCCCTGACGGTGCCTTGCGTCGTCACCACGTCGCGATGGTCTCGGGGGGCAGTCAGGCCGCGGCCACCACCACACGCCAACAGGTGGGTAGCCGCCACCATAACGAGCACGTGCCACCACTCGCACATAGATCAATTACAGACTTCGCAGACGAAGCACTCTGCTAACGAGATCGTGTAATGGAAATGTGACTAAGTTATATTTACTTATACTGTGCTCATTGTGTAAGTGATGTGCAGTTGTCGCTCATCGTACGGCGAGTTATCAAAACAATATTAAATGTAAACTTGTCCTTTATTAATTGTCTATGTTTTGATTACGTGACTGAATCACCGCATAGTGCTACTTACTACTTTATATAGTACTAACGATACCCGCAACTCTCTTTGAGTTAAATCAAGCGTACCGTAAAGTACCTTCAAGTTTTCTCAAAGAAATCAGAAGTGGGACAATGTTTGTATGGGCTATTATAATAAAAATATCAATTTCATCCTTTACAATATATTTTTCATATTTACACCACTGATAATATAAGTAATAATAAATAGGTACATGGCTTTACATAATATAAATATTAACTAAATTATTATTATGTTGTCGATCAATCCTTTTACGTATGCCGTAGTCGTTTGCAAGAAAGTGCCGAGTTTTCTGGAATAAATATGTCTTTATTCTATTTGCAATATAACTAATAAAAAGCCTTGTTTAGGAAAAATATTTATCAATATAGAGAAAATAAAAATCTTAGTAAACTAAGACATTGTGAAAATGACATAAATTATATTTGAGAAATTCTAGAATTATCAAATTTTCAATAAAATATGTAGACGCTCTATAATATGTTTCACAAACATTAATGTAATGTCTTCGAACGGAGAATATTTTCAAGGCTCAAAATCTGCTTAAATTACTTTTCGAACGGAGTATATGTAGATGTTAAGTTGTTAGAGATTTTAAAAATATCCACCTAAAATCCGTACCAGCACTGAAAAGCCTAGTAGTATATAGACTAAAGGCTTGGTAATTGAACCCAGACTCCTATATATAAAATGGTTCTCATAGATGTCTTGCCATACTCCCATCCGGTCCAGATGCATGCCCCTCTCCATTCGCATCTCGTCATTTATCGAAAGCCATTCCTCTTCAGCTTCGATTACATCTCTCAAGTTATTCCAAACAATATTTCCAGCTGATGGTTGCCTGCAAAAATAACAATTTTATTTATTATTATAACACTATTAAAATATAGTATAAATAATGAAATAAAACTCAAACAGAGTAACGTTGTAAACTCGTTTACTGTATCAAAAGACGTCTAACAATGGCGTGCGGCAGCTTATATTAAATGAATCTCTTTTCTTGGCGATAGGAGGCGGCAATATGGCGGCACGACTGACGTCACTTCTGTTTCATTTTGGCGGCTCGGTAGTATCACCGCAGCATAGATTTGGATGACAGTTATCGCGCTCAACTGTCGTGGCTCGCTTGGTTGGCTTAGCTGGAGTACGTGGGTATTTGTAATAGTATACTGGCCGCTCCGTTATCAAAAGAAGCTAGGACTTTAGCGGGTTTGACATATTAGTGAGATGATAATGATGGTAATATGGGAGTGGCATAGTCAAATTGACTAGACTCCTTTTAAAAAAAAAAAGAATAAAAAAAAATAAAAAAAAGTCTGTCTGTTAAGCTTTCTTTTAGGGAGCATGGGTCATACGACTTACCCAGTTTTGATAAAGCTGACCCATAAGTTTGTAATCATCCTTCTCACTGTTTCTGCACCTTCGTTTGTCTGTCCATCTCTACTGAATACTGATGCTAGAGAGTCTCCTCGGGTAGAACCATTGACGGAAATTTCAAGGTTTGGGTTATTAAAAGAATACTCATAAAAGTACACCGTAGCGCCACCTTTGACCATCAACCTTGCACCTCTTAGTCCAGAGTTCAGATATTGACTATCCGTAAAGCATTGGGTTAGCTGATCGACATCATTTATTGTTATATTTCTGTTTCCAAAATATAAGGTTTTAACTCGTCTACTCACGCGAATTTCGTCGTCATCACTTTCAAATATAAGGTCACTAGGTAGCAACAGCGATAGGTTATTATTTAACCGATACAAGGATTCCTCTGTTTGTGTGTGTTGTATAGCCTTTACAGATGCGGCACGATTTGCTAAACCACACATATAAGCAAATTGAAAATTTTCATCATGCATTAAACGCCACGGCGTTTCGGTTATGAATCCACTTCCTACCTCCACGCAGGGTCTAAAAGTGATATTGACGCTGCTTCTGATTAACAATTCTAAATCTTTTTGATCTAATACATTAAAAGCAATTTGTTGATCTCCAGTATTTATATCCGACGCTATATTCTGAAGTAATACACTCGCAGTGTCCAATGGTGTCCTGTCAATAGCCCAAGGTGAAAGACTGAAGCCACTCTCGGTAATGGCTCTGGAAATATACATTCTTGATACATTTGATAGAAGTAAATATTCCACCAAAGCGCCGCCAGCACCAGATCCACTAATGACAATATTAGAAGAATTACCACCGAAAGTCTCTATGTTTCTCCTAGTCCAATTCAGTGCTAGTGTAAGATCTTTAAGAGCGGCATTTCCTGGCGCGGTTTCATTTTGTAAGCACAGGAATCCCAATGGTCCCAGTCTATAATTGGGTAATACTAGAATAATCCCATTGGGAACCAAATGTTTTGGGCCGTAAACAAGTGGATCTCCGCTTCCTAATGAGAAGAAACTGTCATGAATGTGAAATAATACGTCAGCTTTTGTTTCACTACCGCCCTCCCTGACATTCCCACTAGTGAAAGGTTTAAAAACACTTAAAGTAAGACAGTTACGACCTCCGACATATGTATTATCTTCGTTAATTTGGGGACATCGGGATCTGTGTGCGTCTATTTCCCTTATACCTTCCCAATCCGATGGTTCTATTGGTACCTGGAACAAAATTCACTGTTACAACATTTGTTTTTAACACTACATAAAGTACTATGCCGTAATATATAAAACATTGTACCTGAAAAGGTCTTTCAGCACTAAACTCTCCGTATGGTATATCAAAAAACTGCAATATTTCATCGTCTACATATCCTCGTACAGCTCCGTGGTCAGTTATAACCACATTTGATAAACCATCGTTTCCAAAAAGTACTCTTTCACTCGATTTATAATTCTTACGTTCTTCATTCTGACTTCCAGAAGCGGTGTCAGCTTTTGTGGCATTTACCACATTATCGATCACTTCCTGATCAATGCAGAGCCCTCCAGATATTAGAAAGCATATTAATATCCACATATTGAATCTTCACATTACAATATTATAATCTCGTAGCACGAGATTGTAAGAAAACCTTTTAAAAGTTAAAATGTAACGAATGTGACGAGTCACAGTCTCAAAAATTAGCCAAAAAATGGATTCATATAATAAGTATACTCTTGAAACTTCCAAACCTGTTCGACCTTGCTCTAATATCATCGGGCGCGTAAAGGTTTTAATATAGGTATGATATAATAAAATGTTATAGTGGTATAAAAGCTGTGATAGCCATTAGGTTAGACCGTGTAACTCTTAACAGGGGATGAGTTTTTTGTTAAAAACTTAAACTAAACTTAAAAACTTTTGCCTAATTGGTAATTACAATTTATCACACACTTTTCGATGAAGGAAAACATCGTGAGAAAATCGGCATGTTTCGGTAGAGTTCTTGGGATATAGTCGTAGTTTACATAGCGTTAAATATATCGTTCAAGGGATGCAATAGTGGCATAACAAAAAAACACGTCTTTTTGGACTATAAATAGGTGTGAATGTTCCCCTCTAAAAGTTCTAAATAAACGTCCGCGACAGGATATGTCTAGCTTTTAAGGTTAACCCTCTTTAACCATTTTTATGGTTGTCAAAATACTATATCATGGTTATTTTACCACGCGGGTGGAGCCGCTGGTGATTGCTAGTGATTTAATATTAGGCCGGTTGTTTAAACAAACTAAAGCATTTATATGCATTTTCCTTAGCAATGATTTATCACAAAAAAAAATTGAATTGTGCCACTATTGCAGCCCATGAGCACTGATATATTTAAAGCCAGTAGAGGTAGTTTTTTAAATTTGAAATTTGAAGCTTGACTTGTTGTGCCAAGCTATGCCAAGTAATTCGAAAACTAACACTTTTGCTCTCGAGTATGCAATAAGCTTAATTCGTTATCAGCAATATCAAATTTTACCAAATATTATCAGGGCTTTTGCCGACGTGATAAAAACAGCTTTTTAGTCTGTTTACGTTTTCGGCCTCAGCGTTTTTGCGATGTTCCATTCTATAAAATATAGCAACTTTGTCGCTTTTTTTTCATAAATTCCAAATTATTTCATGCAATACAACGCAAAAAAGGTACGTTGTGTCTACTGCCATTTTCGCGTTTGTTCTAACAATATTTTTTATAAGAAACATTACCAAATCTTAAGCTTTCATTTAAAGTTCAGAGTATCCAGTTAAAAATCTGATATGGTAATTATAGTAAAATATTTTATGTTAATACAGTAGTCATATAAAATTAAAATTACATTATAATCTGCTGAGTTATTAACCAAAACAACCCTACAAACATTTAATTATACATCTAAAATGGTGCTATTTTATAATTTGCGATAACAGCGTTACATAAATTAAAAAAAAAAATCAAGAGCTTTTAAATTATTTATTATTATAATATTTTATTTCTTACAATAATATTAAGTTTATGAAATAAATCTTTAAAATGATTAATTGCTTATGTTAATACACTATATGATTTGTGATTTTGATCTCTTTTTTTACAGGTAAGTTCCAAATTCGGGTCTACAGAACAAAAAGGTAGAAGGAGGTAAGGAAATTGGATCTTAGTCACGTGAAACTTAAAATCTCTGGTTTTAGAGGATCCATTATCAAACTGTGTGTTTAAAGCTAATTGTAACAGACACATTAATGATACGTAACATGTTCTGGTAAAGATACTTCGTGGTTGTCTGGGTGACGCGAAATCTTCTCTATTTTAAGACCGATTCGTCTTTTCGTTTATATCTATATTGGCCAGCTGAATAATTCGAGACAGCTTTGCTAGTTATAATTACCGTATGATGCCATTAAACTTTTAACGTCTATGGAATCCCTTGATGTATCGAGCAGAGGATGAAATTACATTAATGCATCAAAATTCTTACGGCGGTTACGACAATCTGTTCTGTTGTTTTAAGATTATTGTTATTCTATAGTTGATATTGTGGAGATTGTAACGTCCGTTAGGCAGTTTTTTTAAATTTTATATCACTCTTGTATTGAAATAGTATTTTTCATAAAAATCGGCCCACATCTCTGCTTCTTTTTTGTAAGGAAAATCTATCATATCCAAACCTTCGTTAATATTTAGCAATTGAGGATTATATGGATCTACTGGCTTCCAGCGAGTATCCTGAATCTTTTCTGGAGTGGGATTTCTGCAAAAAAATTGAAATTGATATAAGAAAATTTGAATATTTGATGTCCATTCGAATTTCTTTTATATACACAGGCTTCATGATTTGGACAAAATTTGACGTCTAACACAAGGCCACAGATTCCGACCTCAGGTGTGGCTACCAATGAACTTTTTCATTAAAACTTATACGCCTAAATGATATTTACCATTTATGACGTGACGTGAAGGAAAACATCAAGATGAAATCTGCACGTCAAAAGAAAATTTTTAGGAATGTGTAACAACCTACTAATCCATTGATTGTAGCAGATTGGTGGGTTTAGGCTCCCTTTTCTCTAAAGAAACACACAACAGGGTATTTGAATAAAATACTTTGAATTTTAATTTATCGTTCTGTCTAGTGCAAATTCAGTACAGATAAAGATAATTAAAGTTATGGCTTACAAGTGTTTGACAAAATTGGTCCATAGCAGAACTAAATTCTCCTGAACGCCACGATCCTCTTCGCGCATATCTCTAACTCTATCTGGAAATAAATACCCCAGCTCGTCAGAGTGCGCTGCTCCTGACTTGGCCATACCAGCTGCCTCTACCACGCCCGTACGTCCGTGGTGAGAAAATTGGTAATAATATACAGGCTGATGCGAGTGCGCATGAAAACGAACGCTTCTGTGTATATGGCTTAAAAAATATGCATCCCTGTGAAACGAAAAATATTTCAATCCATAGTAAATAACTACATCTGTCCATACATATTATAAAACAAAGTCCCCAAAAGCAATATTTTATATATAATCGATTTTCTAAGATATATAAGATGAAAATCTATATTCTTCCCTTATATCATAATATTCGGTAAAGAAGATACATTATATTGTAGTTAAATCGTTACCTATGATATTCTAAGACCCTGGTAATTGTCATATTGTCGCTAAAGTAAATTTCGTAGATTTCCCTCACGACTAGCGGCGTGTTCCTTTTGTCAGATTGCAGTTCAATCGGTAACAAAAATGACATATCCTCGGACATTCTTCTTAACACTTTCGCTTCTTTAATTTTTGAGGCGAATATGTAACCTTCATTGCTATTAAATCCCATTATGATTGGCACTGTTGTTATTATTCCTCTGGATAACATATCAAAAGGTGAAGCGGAGAGTAATCTCTCTTGATTTTTCAATGGAGAATCTATGCAAATCCCGAAAGGTAAATAGGGAAGCATCAGTTTACTGGCACTAGAAGAGAGCTCTATCGCTGATACATTAGTTAAAGCAGTTCCATTAAATTTAGCTTTTAAAAGTTTCCCTCGATGTATTGCGTCGAAGTCAAAAGCCCATGGGGCTAAGACAGTCCCGCTCTGCATTATCACTCCATGGAACAAGCCGCGTGCCATGGGCGTTAGCATCAACGTTTCCACCATGGCAGCGCCGAAGCTCTGTCCGGCCACAACCACCTTATCAGGATTCCCATTGAATGCAACGATGTTATCTCTAACCCATCGTAGCGCTAATACAACATCCTTCACCCCTGCGTTACCTGGAATGTTGTCCTCGCTCGAACACAAAAAACCTTGAGGTCCCAATCTGTAAATTTAGAATAGGTGATTTGTAGGGAACTTAAAAATGAACATAGGTGTCTTTATCTGGTAGTGCGTTCAAAGCCCTGATTTCTAGGCAAGATATTTACGCAACACCAAACCGAAATCTACCTAGATTTACACCTTTAACAGTGTTGGGTCCATGGATTTTAGAATCTCCAGAGATACTTTCAAGAACAAATTTGCAACAATTTGCATTTACAAATTTGCAGAAAAACAAATTTGCTTATGACCTTTGTCGAACAATTCAAGTTTGAATATCATTTCAAAAAAGACTTTATTGATATAAACTTTGAAACAAATGCTTTTGACTTGTCAACTCTCCTGCTGGTTTGGAAAATTTCCTCAACCGAGGAGAGCCAGCAAGATTATTGGTGGCTGCTCAGTTTAAATGTATAATTCTTATAACTAATTTCATTTCGTCATCGCGATTATGAATGTCAAGGAGGACATCATCGAAATACCTGTGCCGTACGATCACTACTATAATTCCTGCCTTTACAAGTTTCGTGGGGTCGTATCTTCCCCTGCCACCTGCGATCCACACCAAAACTGGCAGTGAAGACCCTGTTGGTGTGTTCACGTCGAGTTGAAGACACTCTTCAGCCGGTGAACGTGGAGTGCAGTGAGTTTCACGAGATTCTCTGATATCTGACCAGACGGGTGCGAGACCAGCATGCTTAAAATAATATACATACCAATATTATATATTATCATCCTCCTTCCTTTATCCCACTCTAAGTGGGGTCGACACAACATGTTATAAACATACGTTCACATAAATCGGCTGAGTATTTTACGACCGGCTGCCTGACTGACGTCGATATCACGACGTCTTACGACACCTCAGTCGACTTACCTTAGTCACCTTTTACGACACCTCGCTAAGAGATGATGGTCGTCTTTTCTATTCAGCCAATTAGACAATTAAATAAATAAAAAATATTTATAATTCTTAATATACAGTGGACTATTATATCTGATACTTGCCGCATTCGTTAAAAGATATACACAAACCCCCACCACAATACACGAGCACTGCACACGTTCACTATAACAAACTCAACAATCGTTTCGTTCAGCATCATCAGGAGGTAGAATCCACGACAAAATCGCAAAGCTTCGTGAAGTCTATCTCCTGATGATGCTTCGGTTGCGGGAAAAAGAAGAAATATAGCTTACCTTAAAATTACCACCGGGTCCAGTACTGACCGAAGCGTATGGGATTCCTCTGTAAGACACATGTCCGTCCCTCGGGACTCCTCTGATCTTTCCTTGAGCTGTGCTCGTTATACTTTGAGATGTTATACATATCTCACGTGTCAATGCGACCAAAAATAGGACTAGCATTATAGAATCTACGACCTGGAAAACTAAAACTGCTAGAATTTTTAAAACTACTACTATTCCTTTCGTATAGAATATAGATCTTCTTAAAGTAACGTCTAATTCTATAAATTATTATCCTTATCAGAAATACAAAACTGATAAATACACCGCTTTCGTTTTTATACGTTTATTTTTTATTTTACGATTGGACTTTCGTTTCAAATTTCTCTAATCCGGGTAGTTTGTTTTATAATTTATAGTTTTCAATTTTTGCTACGCAAAATAGCCGTCGCTGTTGCGCTTCTTTCTTAATAATTTCGCACCAGCAGATTTGCCGTGAAAACGTTACATACAGAGAGACTTTCTTTTTTATAGTATAAATATGGATAACTTAGCTCAGTTAGCATGGTCCGATATAGTTTGGTCTTAGAAAGATTTTTCGGAAAGCGTTAAATTCACAAAAAATAACGTAAGGTTCCTAATAACCTAAATGTACAACATCTCGTTCTACATTTAGGTGAAAGTATTTTTAATTATACTTATTCGTTTGGTTTACTTGTGAAGTAGTTACGTGAATGTTTGGACGAGAGTTAAAGTGCTCTAAATATCGAACTAATAGACTGTCGGCTACAGATATTGTTCTGTGATAAGGTCTGCACTCATCGTGAGTTGCGTGCTAACATTTGGTCCAAATACGTTGGGATATTGTGGATTACTTTTAAGGCAGGTAACGTAATGAATCGTGATAAAAAAGGTGTAAGATACAAGTTTTGTATCTCAATCCTATCCTATCCTATGTAGCCTACCCCTTCGTACCATACAAGGGTAAAATAAAATGCTTTCATAACGTCCCAACATGGCAAAACTCTTGGTGAAATTCGTAGGTCTTGTATTCAACTTATCAACAGAATATAATTTTTGCGTGAAATTACATCTTTCTCTAAAATTTATACTTTCAATTTTCAAAAATTCAACAGTTTATCAAAAACTCAAGAAAATACCAATAAAGTTCCGATGTTTAAAAGCCATGCAATGTGGTATCCGGCTGAGTAGAATAGGCCATCCTCATTTTTTATCGAGCTTTCGTGAAATAAGACTAAGGTAAGTTGACGTCAGGCAAGTTACTGGTTGTAAAATACGTAGCCAAATCATATGATATGTTTATAACATGTTGTGCAGATCCCACTTAGAGTGGGATAAGGGCAGGAGGATGATGAGAATGATGACGTTAAAAAGCCAAATTGATTTTAAATCGATTAATTCTAACATGTCCACTATATTCCTACTACAATATATAGATCAAATAAGGCCATCGACTCACGCAATTGTAATTGCTATTATTTTTCTATCTCATTGTATATTTAACACGAATTTTGATACGCAATCGTCATCGGGACATTATTTTTGAAGTACATCCGGTTACACGCTTGGCAGTTATTTCACCTATTAGTAAAGGTACTCGTATAAGTAATTTATAGAATTAAGTGTTACTTTGCGGAAATGGCTGATATTTAATCCAGAAGTTATAATAGAATTTTCTTCCTATTAACCGCGTTAGTTGAGAGAATCTATGTAATGCTAAGTGAAGGAAGCAGGCAACATTCACATACTTATACAAGTTACCACACGTATCACAAAACCATACCACCCAACAACACACTACACAAGAACAACACACTACACAAAAACAACACACTACACAAGAAAAACACACTACACAAAAACAACACACTCCACAAGAACAACACACTCCACAAGAACAACACACTACACAAGAACAACACACTACACAAGAACAACACACTCCACAAGAACAACACAAACTACGACAATGTCACGATAGTTTCGCCATATAACCGTAAAATAAAATCGTAACGTGCCAAACTGCCCAAATAAGCACTCTTATATACAAATAGTTCAATCCCACCATTGGTTTTAAATAGTTGGAACTGTTTGGTTTAACTATACCTATATGTATGGTCTATTGTAAAATTGGGCAATTCTATAATAAAATTCCACAAAGTCTATGATAAAATTCCGCAATCAATTTTAGCTTTGAAATTGCAGCACTATTAAAAAGAGCCTGATACATAAAGCCTGCTATACAGTTGAGGATTACTTAGATAGTAAGATAGATTAGATAATAACTAGTTAAACATATTATTTTGAAAAGAGCAACCGCCGAGTTTCTTGCTGGCTTCTAGGTAGGAACAGCTTTCCGAACCAACAGTAAAGATGACGATTCAAAAGCACTCGTTTAGCAGTTTATTTTTATAAAAAATACTAGTGGCCCGCTCCAGCTTCGCATGGGTATAAAATATATAGACTGTGTCACTCAGTGAAAAAAATGATTAAAATCTATCCAGTAGTTTTGTATTATTCATTACTGCCCGTGGCCCACACGAGGTAAACTTGGAGAAAAACAATTAGAAAAAAAATCCTATGTCCGTCTCCTGGTTCTAAGTAACCTCTCCACCAATTTTCAGCTGAATTGGTTCATCCGTTCTTGAATTATAAATAGTGTAACTAAGACCAACTTTCTTTTATATATATAGATTTAAAATTTGATTTTAACTAAGTTTGTTATAAACTTAAAGGTTCTCTGAATCAAAATTAACCACACTTATTTTTAATATAAACCTTTATTAAAAACAAATACTTAAGAATTATAACAAGTAGAACCGTTATTACTGAAAAAATAATTTAAATATCAAAATAATAATTTACATGTTTGCATTAAATGAAATCTTAAAATTAATAATACGTATAGATATTTGTCACTTCCACAATGGTTTTATACAAAGATATGCCTCAATGTCTTTTTAATAAAAAAATATTAACTTACATAACAAAAAAAATCTCAGTGCTGCGATATTAAAACTAATGAACATAAACATATAAACTTAAGTTTATTAAAAATATATATGATCCAGAAATTTAACTAGGTACCTTTTTTTTTGTCTAAACGTACACTCAAAAGGACAGTAAATTTTCCAATAATATGAATCTTTAATTAAAACAAAAGTTACATGTGACATGTATAAAACTAAAATAATATAAAAATACATTTTTGTCATTCTTAGTATTGAAGTGACATAATTCAAAAAAATATTTTGTGGCAAATTGCAATACAGCGTAGCGTAGTGCCTACGAAATTCGTGAGTGTTTATGAGATCCATATCTTGGAAGAGCAAGGAAGCACTAGATTGTTTTAATATTCCGTGGCATAGTATCATTGAAATAAGGATTACAATGTAATCTAACCCAGTTAATACTAATTTTGAATTCCGTCACTTTAATACTAAGCGTGTGAAATATCCTTTATGAGTTTACAATATCAGATTTAATCAAATGCTCCATTGAGTCCAGGGTAATTCATGCAAATGCTTCACATCGTTTTTTTTGTTCCTTATCACTAATTACATTAACACAATGAAATCTTTAATAAATAAATAACTCATATTTAAAGCTAAATTTAAAAGACACTATCCAAAGTACTAATTTATATCATACTTAATCGAAATAGGTAATTTTAAATTACACCCAGCTCTTTTTTTACACGGCAGATACGTACCTCAGACAAAGGACTTATGGAAAATTTATTGGGGATATGTTCCAAAACTCTAAAAAATTTTCTAAAAAAACGTACGAAAAAGTAATAATCCATATGACAAAAGTATTCATAAACTGAAAATTTCAATAACTAATTAAATCAACTTTAATTTTGACATTAGCTTTTAGAGCTTCATTGTTATGCCTACGAACTAAACAAGTTAACGCAATACCTAATAACGAAATGCTGAGCTCAAATTTAAGTACAACAAGATAAAGAAAAAACCGATACTAAAAATCGGGTATTCCCCGTAAAATAAACATGCCATGAAGTAGACCAAGTCACTAACACATCTATGGGCATAAACTGACCAAAGTTTGTTCACTTACTCAGACCGAGGATTACCAAACGCATTCCTTCAATTGTATTTTGTTGCTGTACAAATCAGTTTCTGTAAAACACTCAAAATTAGATTATTTAAGTAAGAAAGACCATGTAACAAGATAGTTGGGTGTATTGTAGAAAATTCAGGTACTTTTTAAGTCTAATTATTGTGGACAGTGACAATGCTCCGAATATGTAACCTGACTAAAACATCACACACCCAAAAAAGCTGGCACGCAACTAATATATGTTAATCCACGAGCAATTTACTGTCTGTAATTCAACTAGTGTTGTTTTGTAAGCTGTCGAAAAACTGCACCATCTCCCGCCGAGGCACTGAGATGTTAGAAAAACGGAAGTACACTGGCTTTATGGTTTCTTCATACTTTAACATCTCTTCTTCCGAAGCTGGAGATTGAGATATGGAGTTTTGCGGACAAACGGGATCGCTGAAATCAAAGTTATTAAATTTTAATTATACTTTTTTCTAATCCAACATCAAATGTGTCAAATTTATTTATATTTAAGGCTAAGACCTATTAACTGCTCAATTCTTTCTAGTTCGACATTCTTCTGACCTAATCCCACTGTTAAATGGGGTCGGCTCAAAATTTCGTCTACTTTCATTCTCTCCTATAATGCATCAACTACTACTTTAATACGTATTTCAGTAATTTAATCCGCGATGGACAATCTTTTCCTTCAATTCCAAGAATCTTTATCTGAAATAGGTTATCTGATAATTGAGTTCTATCTACCAGTCAAACCAATTTGTAACGGCTTTTTAACACCTTGTTTTTGCTATTGTAAAATTCATTTCATAAATGTTTAATGGTTGGTATAAACTTTAATGTAAAATCTACTTACTTGCAATGAATGAAATTTCCGAAAAACTTCGTCATCCAGTCGATCATTCGTTGATCGCTGTATGTGGGAGGTGAAAAACCCTTAGTGCCGTCCATTGAATTCGGTCGAAAGACAAATAGCATGTCTTCTATGTGTCCCGCTCCTTTAAATGCCAACCCTTTTGTTTCCTTTATCGCGCTAAATTCTGCCTCATAGTTGAATTCATATAAGAATACCTGAGCATGTTTCATCAACGTCCTCTTCTCCGTCAGCTTTAGGGCAGGGTGTATGAAGAAAGTATCAGAGCAACTTTTGATATACTTGTCCATAGTGGGCTCGCCGTTGAAGTACTTTTTCATCATTTTCTTGGCCATATCTAGAGCAACTTTTGGAGGGACCCTAAATATGACACTAGGTGGTAAAATTAATGTGGGATTCTCCTTAATACGCTGCAATATGTCGAATTTTTCGAAGTTCAATCTGAATGTTTCGCATTCTGCATTAGTGTACCCGACTACAAGTGGGATATCCTTTCCGTGACCTATTGATAGCAAAATTTCAGGATCCGTATCTAGTATTCTCGTAAATTCAGGAGATGGCGTTTCGACAACGGGAAAGAATGCGGTCACGCCGAACGTGTCTTGGGTTCGTTTGTTAGCTTCCATGATATCTTCGAGAGGCATTTTGACGAGTTGCCGATGGATGTCATCTGGATCGGTCATATTTAAGCCAAGGTTGGCGAGGAACACGTTCGCTACTAATTCTGCGTACATCGGTGACGTGGTGTAGAAGCTAGGTATTGCGGTGCCACTCATTAATATAGCTCTGAAAAAAAATTAAAGATTGTTGCTATTACGATGAAAATTATAATCATGAAATTAGTATTAGTAATAAAAATCTTAATAAATCTTTATCGTAATGCGTAATTAGTTACGCACGTAACCCACATTCTTAGTTTATTACTTAAGAAGTTATTGTTTTATTTATGCATGTACACGTTCATATTTTGCGGTAAACGGCCTTGCCACATTTTTTGTCCTATATGTTATTATGTATTATCAAGGTATAATGGTTCTCCGCAAAGTGACTCCTAATTCTATAGAAGCTTATATACTAAAATATACGGTTAAAAATCCCATATTCTTTTAAAACAGGAGAAAAACACGTACCAAATTGAAATTATTGAAATATTTGAACTGAAGCGAACGAAGTCGCGGGTCCATTTCGGACGTAAGAAATTTTTCCATGATTCGACCTCACAACTAAATTATATAAAATCTATCTAGAACATATTGCGAATAGGTTAGGTTTAATCTTTAATATCTCTCTTTCTCTTCGACCAATAGGTCTATTAGCGGACATGGGTCTTTTAAAATGACTTCCATACCACATGATATTTTTCGTCGCACCTGCATCTAGCGGCTTCCTGCAATTTTTTTTTCAATTAAGTACCAATCATCGATTGATTAAGAAAACTCACCTTCTTATCATTCCTTGAGCGGCTGCTGACATAGAAAGTAGATGCGCGATTGCACCACCCGCGCTCTGGCCTGCCAGAGTGATATTGTCTGGGTCACCACCAAAGGCCCTGGCGTTGGCTCGCACCCATTTCAGCAATGTGACGACGTCGCGTAGACCATTGTTGCCGGGGATTTTTAAACTGTTGAGTGAGAGGAAACCGAAGACGTTGATTCTGAAAAAAAAAAATCAACAGACTTGTGAAAGGTTTTAAAACAAATATTAGTAAAAAACTAAAATATGAAAAATAATTCTTAATTAAGGCGTATTAAAAAAGCGTGCGTGCTCGATATATAACATCACGCTAAGATGAATAGGAGAGAAGCAGCAATAAAAAATAGGACGAAAACGGTACAATTTAAAGCTTTCCTTGCGTGCGCTGAGTAAACGGTAAAAGTTTATAAAAAATCATGTATCACAAAATTGTTCACCTCTAAAAGTTCTAAATAAAAGTTTGCGACAGCGTATGTCTAGCTTTTAAGGTTAACCCACTTCAACATTACGGTTTTAATTTTTCCACGCGTCCGTAGCCACTGGCAATTGTTAGTAGTTAATAAACTACCAATTAGACAAATCATGTTTTTAATATGTAAAATTTGTTTGCCGTAACATAACATCGTAATATTCTAATTAAAGATCTGGACCTTGTTTTTTTAACTTATATACCTAATTTTAATACGCCTGTTGAGTATTATTAGATGAATTATTAAAATGTACAGATGTTGTTATACTTTGCAAAACATAAAAATAAAATATACAAGATGGAGGAATTATCATAATAATCATTCTCCTAACCTTATCTGGCTCATAATGGTTAGGCATAACATGTTATGAACGTGTTGTTACATGATTTGCCTACGTATTTTACGACTGGCTGCCTGCCTAACGTCAACTTACGCTAGTCATATTTTACGACATCTCGTAAAGAAGCGAGGGTGGTCTGTTCTACTCATCCAGATACCAAACGGCGGGTCGACTTTCCTTAGTTGCCTTTCACGACACCTCGATAAGAAATGGGAGTGGTCTATTCTATTCAGCCGGATACCATAAATAGAAAAAACAATATGTTAAACAAATTAGGGTCTTTTAACAATGAAGCGAACCAATGTGCCAATAGTGGTATGTGGTACATCGATAGATATAAACAGTAGTTTGCACGTGTCCAGGAAATCGGCCGTTCACATTAAGGTAAGGTGCTATTCAATGTCGTTGCCCAAAAACCGGTTCCTTTATTGTTAGCGGTCACATGTCTTATATTTTGGTCATAACAACTTGGCCGACAAGTTTAGCCAAACTTTTTTTATACCTTTGCGGTTACTGAGATTTTTAGCTATTGAGTTTTTCTTAGGTTTTTTTTTAGATTTATTCATAACATAGCGAACTAATCCGAAGTAACGTGATTCCATTCTAATGCAGAAGTCTTTCTGTGTGTTATACTTTCATGTTTACGCTATGCTGCTCCGGGATAACTGAGATATAGGCTAGCTCTTAGGAATCTTGAAACAAAATTACGTAACCAAATCTTCTCTTCTTCTTTTTTAACCGTCCACTGTTGGACATCGATCTCTTAAAGGGTCTCCACATCCCACGATCTTGTGCCGCTTTAGTCCAGAAGCTCTACAGCGGAGCAGGGTCTACCGACGCTGTATTTTCTGGTGCGAGATCGCCATTCCAACACCTTAAGACCCAGACGCCCATCGGTCTTCCGCTCTACGTTCCCCGACCATTGCCACTTCAGATTCGCAATACCATGAGTTATGTCGGTGTCTTTGGTTCTTCTCCATTTCTGATAAGATCACGTAGAGATACTCCAAACATAGCTCGCTCCATCGCCCGATCAGTGACTCTGAGCTTTCTTTGAGGCCCATAGTCAGTGACCTCGTTTCAGATCCGTATGTCTTCTGGCAATACGAACTGTTCGAAGACCAAATATGGCCTTACAATTGAAAAAAAGATTTTGAAAATACACTTATAAACAATGTTTCCATCCATCCATCCATCAGCCTATCGCAGTCCACTGCTAGACATAGGTCTCCCCATGTCTGCGCCAAACATCCCGGTTCTCCAACAATGTTTGTATCAGTTAATCAGAGGTTCACTGACTTTTCAGCGTATATCCCACTTTCAAAATTTAGCTGGCCTCTGTGACCCCTTTGCAGCTACCAGCTAGTTTTGAAAAGCTTATTAGATTAAGGAATATTTCGAATTTGAATTCGAATCAATTCACAACCATAATCGTGGGCGGATCGAAATGGTGCATTTTGATAATTCGTAATTGAACTTATAAATATCCTTGACTTGTTTATGACGTAAGTCATCCAAATGTTTATAAATATCGTCCGCTCTTGACCGATATACATAATTCGTTTACCTTATCAGCTGTAAACAATGATTATTTACTGCTAGCCATTGTCTGTGGTCGCCTTTGACTTGTTTCTTTTTATAGCCACATTATATCTACACGTGTAAACGCCGTGTGGTATCCGGCTAAATAGAATAGACCACCATCTGTCTTATCAAGGTGTTGTAAAATACGAATAAGGTAAGTTGACGGCAGGCAGGTGGCCGGTCGTAAAATACGAAGCCAAATCACGGGACAACATGTTTAGAACATGTTGTGCCGACCCCACTTAAAGTGGGATAAGGGTAGGAGAATGATGATGATCTACACGTGTAAGGCATAAGACTTGAAGTAACATTTGCCTGTTGCCATAGATAAGGTTTGGACCTTAGATCAACCACGCTGCTCACATGCGGGTTAGGTATATCACAAGCATTATCTTAAGATATACAGGTTTCCACAGGTGGCGGTGAAATCATGCTCCAACCGTTCCCTCCTATTAACATGCATATAAAAGGGGTAGCGCCAGAGTTGACGATTGATAGGAGAGAATGAAAGATTAATAATTACCTGTAATTGAATGTGATTACGATGACGTCCTGGTGAATCATGTACTCGGGACCGTGGACCCCTGCGCCGCCAGACCCGTACGCGAAACCACCGCCGTGGATGAAGATGAGAATGGGAAGTCCCACAGCGTGAAGTGGAAGCTCGTCATCGGTGAAACCTGTCTCGTGCGGTGGCTGAAGTTCCTTTGACGGTGTGGCGACATTCTGGTGACGCAGCGCATGCATGGGCACGTGGACGTTGGCGTAGATGCAGGCCTCGCTCATCGTGTCAGTGTCCAGCAACCTCCCATACAGCACGTCGTGCTGTGGACACACGGGTCCCTCGACGGACGCGTCATAGTATCCATCCCATGGCTCCAGTGGTCCAAGTTCCTGGAAATAGAACAGGAATCTTTAAAGGAATCTTGATTATTATATAAACACATGGGTCACATCGCGTTCATTGCCGTGTGGTATCCGGCTGAGTAGAATAGTACCACCCTCTTTTCTTACCGAGGTGTCGTAAAAGGCGACTAAGGTAAGTCGACCCGCCGTGTGGTATCCGGCTGAGTAGAATAGACCAACCTCATTTCTTACCGAGGTGTCGTAAAAGGCGACTAAGGTAAGTCGACCCGCCGTGTGGTATCCGGCTGAGTAGAATAGACCAACCTCATTTCTTACCGAGGTGTTGTAAAAGGCGACTAAGGTAAGATGACCCACTGTGTGGTATCCGGTTTAGTAGAATAGACCACCCTCTTTCTTACCGAGGTGTCGTGAAATACGACAGAGGTAAGTTGACGTCAGGCAGGCGGCCGGTCGTAAAAACGCAGCCAAATCATGTTACAGCATGTTTATAACATGTTGTGCCGACCCCACTTAGAGTGGGATAAGGGCAGGAAGATGATGATGATGGGTCACATCGCGTTCACTTGAACACGTGAAGTGAGGGTAGATGAAAAAAATATTGACTGCAGTACTCGAGAACGAAGACCCCGCGGCGCTCTAGTCAGCTCGTGACCACGGTGGATGCAACTCTGCCGAAACGTCGAACCTTGTATAAAGGTAATTCGATTATAACGCGATGTGACCCGTGTGTTTATATAATAATCAGTATGAATCGCGAAAGTTTAAAATGTACTAGAGGAGTCTTTTTTTGGAAGGAACTGGAATCTTTAAACCAAAGATTCCATTGTCTGTTAGAGAAGTGGTACGAACATGCAAAAATATCCTAACAGTTAAACTTGAATATATTATATTATAGCAAGACTAATCGCAAAAAGTAGTAGGCGGAGTTTTTTGTAATGTTTGTGCTATTTATATATCATATTATGTTAAATATGCTAAACTTATGTTTCTCTCAAAATCATTTATAATACGGAATATAATAATTTCATTTGATATGTTTATAATTGAAAATATTTTTCTAAAAAGGTTTGAAGTGGCTATTCACGGTGGATCCGTGCATAGTATCCGTGGATAGTACAAGAACGAGCGTTGGGAAATGTTAAAGAGGTCTTATGCAAAGCATATAATTACACTCTGTGCTTTACTTCCGCCGTGTGGCATCCGGCTGAGTAGAATAGACCACCTCTTTCTGACTGAGGTATCGTAAAAGGTGACTGAGATAAATTGACATCAGGCAAGCGGACGGTCGCAAAATATTAGCCGAATCATGGGACAATAAGTTAGTAACATGTTATGCCGACTCTACCTAGAGTGGGAAAGGCAAGATGAGGATGATTACATTGTTCTTTAGTCATTCTTTCGGATACATAGTGGGTGACTTACGCTAAAACGCCGCTCGCCAATAGGTTGTGCTGCATATGGCACTCCCAGGAAGCTCGCAAACTCGGTGCGATTATCGGCGACGCGTTTGATGCCGCACGCCCATCCAGACTGCAGTTCTGCACGGACCTCGCACGGAGCTCCATCTGGCAAGGACCTTGGTGCTCCCAACGCTGAAATCAAAATGAAATCCTTAATATTAGTCACATCTTTAGACAACTACATTCAGACGATAAACGTGTTTAAGGTCAACAAACGTACAAACGCACAACCTATTTGAGGGGTCTGATGTTTGAAAAATTGTGTTTTCTCAAATATTATTATGGCTCCCTGTAAGTCGAGCATCAACCGATACACTAAGAATGCTCGAAACATATACATACATCCGGATTGAGGAGCTATACTAACGGAAACGATCCTAAGAGAAAATGAGAAGTTTTCTATCCTGTATGCTCGTAATATAAGCTTCAATTGAAACATGAAGAAGACGGGCTTTCCCATTTATAATAAATATCAATCTTGGTATGTTTTTAATTATTACTTATAACAACCGATGAAACTTAACTACGCCGTGTGGTATCCGGCTGAATAGAATAGTACCACCCTCATTTCTTACCGAGGTGTCGTAAAAGGCGACTAAGGTAAGTCGACCCGCCGTGTGGTATCCGGTTGAGTAGAATAGACCACCCTCATTTCTTACCGAGGTGTCGTAAAAGGCGACTAAGGTAAGTCGACCCGCCGTGTGGTATCCGGCTGAGTAGAATAGACCACCCTCTTTCTTACCGAGGAGTCGTAAAATACGACTAAGGTATGTTGACGTCAGGCAGGCGGCCGGTCGTAAAATACGTAGCCAAATCATATGACAACATGTTTGTAACATGTTGTGCCGACCCCACTTAAAGTGGGATAAGGACAGGAGGATGATGAACAACCGATGAAACTTAACTGTTGTTATATGATATCACTGTCCCACATGACGATAATCTCATACGAATTAATAAATTAATTTTCAATGAATGATATTTAGACTTAGCTCATAAATAACTGCGATGTGGAATATTGATTCAACAATAATTTTTCCAATTGTTGTATCGGTTAATGGTCTTATAGCGTAGAGTCTCGACCAACATTTCAAGCGGCTCTCGCTTAGTTGCTGTATCAAGCGTAGGATACAGAAGGTAGGTGTCTTCCTAAATAAAGAGAGCTTGGGTCCTTTCAGCGCTCCTCATGAATCCCGATTTTTTAATATTTTTAAATGTTTTTTTTTAATATTTATGAATGTGTATAATCTGTGAATTGATAAATGAGTGAATTAATACTACTAGAATTTTTTTATGCTTGTACATAATATCCTTTAATCTAATAAAGTATGCCTAAGAATAAAGGGCTTTGGCTCTATAAAAACAGAGTCACGTATAAGCACAGATTGATTCCGTATTAACGTAGCATTACGTAGCGATGCTACGGCGTTGATATGCTACGACACGATATACCGTAAGTTGCAAAGGGAATGCAATGAAACTCAACGGTTCATGCGAAAGCTCTTGACGTCTTGTTTATATACTTTGATTTGTCGTGATTAACTACGCAGTGCCTAGACACGGTTATCAGTGTTGTATGGAGCATTATAGAAGAGTGTTAACACGACTTTAAATTTTATTTTTCAGAACTAGTAAAACAAAATAAAAAGTATAATTGAAAGTACTGTAACACTAAAACAAACGAAGTCACGGGATAAGAAAGCTTTGATTGTAATTTATATATATATAGTATTTGGATATAGTAAATTTTTAGATTCAAAATTCAAAATATTCTTTATTCAAATAAACTTGTAAAAAAGTGCTTTTGAATCGTCAACTCTACTGCTGGTTCGGAAAGCTGTTCCTACCGAGAAGAGCCAGCAAGAAACTCGGCGGTTGCTCTTTTAAAAATATATTTTTTAATACTCTTAACATTAAGTCGTTAACAGTAACGACTTAATGTTAAGAGTATTAAAAAATAATCTTGTACAGGTTCAAAGAGAGCTATATCCACACATTCTTATCGTCTAAATAATCTTCAAGAGTATAGTAGGCTTTCTGTATCAGCCTCTTTTTAACAGTGTTTTTAAACTGCTGTAATGGCAAAGCTGAAATTGATTGCGGAATTTTATTATAGAATCTTATACCAATTGATAGAGTTTACATTTGCCGACATATTTATCTTATAAATAATATTGTATGTATGCTAATAATACAGATATGTCTACGAGTGTGTCATTTTCCTCGTACGTTCTATAGATCTCATTAGTGTCCCCATGGGGGTATTGAACTGCGGAAATTTGCGAAAATAAGTCACACGTGTAACATCGTGTAGGGCAGTTGTCAACAACATATTATGAGTAATCAGCTATAAGTATAAATTTACAAAAAAATTACTGATTTTTATGAGATGCTAATAAAATATGTCAAAAATCTTTTAATTACGTACTTTGAGTTTTTTCCTTGTTCCCTAAGAAAGATGAGAATTGTTGTTGTTGTGTTGGCGCTCATAATAATGGCTTTAGTTGTATAAAGGTTCACAAATGTTGTTTACCAAATACCATTTGGAAATGTTATTATCCTACCCCCTTACCCCTATGTGTCTTTAATATTTAAATGAATTAATATATACATATATATATATGAACTTATAGGCTATGTTAGTATTAGCTTACTAAACTTTATCTGTGTTTAATTTTATGAATATTGGGTTCAGCGTAACAATGAAAACTGACATAGAAAGTGAATGTTGCCGATCCCTGGCGTAGGGTTACTACAGTCCATTGCTCAGCTGACTGTGACACGCCGCTGTTTTGTTTATCGTTTTCCTTCTAAGCGTATCTTCTATCTAACCTAAATATACAATTCATCATCATTTTCCTGGGTTAACCTTAAAAGCTAGACAGATGCTGTCGCGGACTTTTATTTAGAACTTTTAGAGACGATCAATTTTGTAATACATGATTTTTTGGTAACTATTACCGTTTACTCAGCGCACGCAAGGAAAGCTTCATATTTTCCTACTATTTTTATTGCTGTTCCTCTCCTATTCATTATAGCGTGATGTTATATAGCCTATAGCCTTCCTCGATAAATGGACTATCTTGCACTAAAATAATTTTTCAATTCGGTCCAGTAGTTCCTGAAATTAGCGCGTCCAAACAATCAATCAAACAAAAACAAAATCTTTAGCTTTATATTATATTAGTATAGATCAGGGCTTCTTAAACTGTGGTCGGGGACCCCCAGGGGGGTCGCGAGACTACTGAAAGCAATAGGCGTCGCAAAGATCTGATACTTTTCAATCATTATTGATACAACTACATGGCTGCAGCTGTCCTTTAAAGAACTTTTCTAACAAAGATTTATTGATATTTCTCCTCCTAAGTTCCTTCATTACCCCTTTTCATTAAATTTAATTAAATAGATTTTATTAAATTTATAATTGGTTAGTTTACAACAATTATAAATAAAATTTTAAAATTAGTATACACACTACGTACAAATATAAATACAAATAAAAATCATAAAAAATACAATTGTAGTTTCATTATTACTATTTTTTGAAAAAAGTGGCAATGCAAAACTGTTATTTACATTGTAAAATAGTGCGATATTACATCTACATCTGCGGTTAATATATATTTCATTATATGGAGGAGGGGGTCGTTTAAAATTTCCTAAGCTTGAAGGGGGTCGCTATATAAAAAAGTTTAAGAAGCCCTGCTATAGATAACACGTTTTTATCAAATTACTCTATATTTTCTTTGAAAATTGAAAATGATCTTATTCTTTTTTTTATATATTTATTTGATCACAAAATTTGAATATGTATAAATGTAATTTTATTTCTTTTTGTTACTTTGACAATTGTTTTCAAATAAATCATTTCTTTCTTTCTTTCATTACGAATTGACGATGTTGATAAGGATCAGCTTATATTGCAATTTAATGCACTTAAAGGTCATTATGACATTTTAAATATGATAATGTATCAAAACAAAGATATTTAAACCATATCTAAATGATAACTATCTATTAATGCTAATTAATTTGATAACCGGATAAAAGATGTAATTTATCAATGATAAAAAGTATGACATTGACATTTTACCTATTCAAAGTCCTTGACCATTGTTGGAGTTACAGGTTTCTCCTGCCTTTATCCCACTCTAATTGGGGTCGCAGAACATGTTATACACATGTTGTCACATGATTTGGTTACCTATTTTGACGACCGGCCACCTGACGTCAACTTGCTTTAGTCGTAAGAAAGACCTCGGTAAGAAAGAGGGTGGTTTATTTTATTCGGCTGGATAACACAAGGCGGGTCGACTTACCTTATTCACCTTTTACGACACCTCGGTAAGAAATGAGGTTGGTCTATTCTACTCAGCCGGATACCACATGGCGGGTCGACTTACCTTAGTTGCCTTTTACGACACTTCGGTAAGAAATGAGGGTGGTACTATTCTATTCAGCCGGATACCACACGGCGTGAATATATTTTATACTTTTTAAATACATACTTAAATAAAATTAAATAAGAAAGACCTCGGTAAGAAAGAGGGTGGTCTATTTTACACAACCGGATACCACACGGCGGCTCGACTTACCTTAGCCGCCTTTTACGACACCTCAGTAAGAAATGAGGGTGGTCTATTCAACTCAGTCGGATACCACACGGCGGGTGTTGATGTGAATAATTATAGATTACTTAATTGATGTTGTGAAACACGTTCCTAATATAATGACATGTTTATCAATTATGTAATTTATATCGCGATAGTAACGACGCCGATCTCTTAACCTACTGCTGCATAAAACTATTGATGAATTAAATAATTTTCCATAGGAATTAAATTACTGTTATATGTAACAACGCCGCCGTGTCGCTACTGCAAGCTAGCAAGCAAGCAAGCCATGGCGTCACATCTTGCCACAGCCTTTCGCGCCATTTTGTCGTGGGAGATGTGACAGCCGCTGTCATGAGCAGCTAGCCCGCGGATAGCGAATGAGAGTTTGCTTTGATTTCATTTTAGCATTTTTTATGAAAACAATAAAACTGATTTAGAATACTTCTTTTATTAATATAAATAGTTTAGTTACATATACTAATATTGTAAATGAAAATTTGTGAGTATGGATGTATGTTTGTTACTCTTTCACGGCGAATCCGCTGAACTAATCTCTTCTTCCTGCCCTTATCCCACTCTAAGTGGGGTAGCAACAACATGTTATCAACATGCTGTCACATGATTTGGCTGCGTTTTTACGACCGGCCGCCTGCCTGACGTCAACTTACCTCTATCGTATTTTACGACACCTCGGTAAGAAAGAGGCTGGTCTATTTACTAAACCGGATACCACATGGTGGGTCAACTTATCTTAGTCGCCATTTACGACACCTGGGTAAGAAATGAAGATGATACTATTCTATTCAGCCGGATACCACACGGCGTATCCGCTTAACCAATGTCGATGAAATTTGGCACAATTATTCCTTATACACCGCCGTAACATATAGGCTATAGAAATTCTGGTCATTTTACAGGAATCGGGTGACATTGAAAAGCGTCATCTACTGGCCCGTTGGCCCAGTGGGTAGTGGCCCTACCTTCAGCTCCGCGGGTCGCGGGTTCGATTTCGAGGGCCAACAATTTTCTATAAATGAATTTGTTGGTCTTCGTGTCTGGGTGTATATTTATATTTAAGTATGTATTTAAAAAAATATATAAGTATATATTCACCAGTTAAGTTAGTTAATTTGGGGACGGACGATCGTGTGTGTAACTGTCCCATTTATTTATTTATTATCAACCTATCACATGACAACAGTCTACGCGAACGAAGTTGCGCGTGTAAGGTTGTATGTAATAACCAAACTCCCAAGCCGCGTCTGTAGGTCTATTTCTTATCTTAGAAATTTACTAAACAGATTTTCATGAACTCGAATAAACGATGCAATAATTAGGAAGCTTTAAGATAAGCTAAGGGTACAAATTATGACCGCCGTGTGGTATCCGGCTGAGTAGAATAGACCAACCTCATTTTTTAACGAGGTGTCGTAAAAGGCGACTAAGATAAGTTGACGTCAGGCAGGCGGCCGGTCGTAAAATACGTAGCCAACTCATATGATAACTTATTTGTAACATGTGCCGACCCCGCCTCGAGTGGGATAAGGGCAGGAGGATAATAAAGGGTTCAAATTATAACGATAATTGTTTAAAAATTGAAAAAGATGAAGCTTTCACCTAATCTTTTATTACACAATCTCAAGAGATTGTGTGTGTGTGATTCTCTTTTATATAGTGCCATTATACCTTATATATTGGGACAAAAATCTAGCTACGTTACATTATATATTTAAATGATTGCTTACTATACCTTTTTTAAGCTTCAAATAAATAAAAAAGACCAATAGCTGACATTTACAATTTAAGGCTGCGTGATTCCCTGCGAGATAAGTTGAAGGAAATATGTATTGTTACATTGACTTCACAGTATATTTTTAGTAATATAATTGTTGTACATTACTAATATACTTATTAATAATAAAATTGGCCATGTATACAATAGACAAAGTAGGAACCGACATAAGCTTGCGGCTCCTGCTTTGCGCCTTTATCTATGCTAATATTATAAAAAGGAAAAAATTGTATGTTTTCATACAAAAACTACTGGACCTATTTCAAAAATTCTTTTACCATTGGAAAGCTGCAGCTTAACTGAGCAACATAGGCTGTATTACATTTTCAAAAAAAATGTAATAAGGTGTAAAAAATTATAATTACGCGGGTGCAACCGCGGGATATTACTAGTTCTGGATATATTGGTAAAATGACAACTTATGCTTGCGAAAATTATTCAATGGTGGGTCCCATTTAGGGTGTAATATATACTGTGGTAGCCCAGCGGTAACACCGTGTGACTCTCTTTGAGGAGGTAACGGGTTCAAACCCGGGCAGACACCAATGAGTTTTTCTGTTAAAACTTATGTGTCTAATTGATAATTTCAATTTATCACACGCTTTTCGGTGAAGGAAAAACATCGTGAGGAAACCTGCATATCTCTTGAGAATTCTGGAGACATGTGTAACCTACCAATCCGCATTGGAGCAGCGTGGTAGGTCTTAGCTCCAATCCTTCTCTCCGAAAAACGGGGAGAAGAGGCCTATTCTCAACAGTGGTATAGTAACAGGCCGCTACTTACTTTTACTTTTATATTTTACTAATCGTGCGAGGCCGGGGCGGATCGGCTAGCAAATGATAATTATCGTCAATATAAATTAATCATTAATTAATTGCTTCGAATAAACATTAGTGCTTGGAAGATGAAACTGGTTACTGTGTTTATAATTAGATCAAAAACAATAAGCTATTACTAGTAATTACGTACGACTTGGTCTGGAGTTTGGAAATTCTACTCTTGAACGTCTTTCTGTGTCCTCATTTTGTAAAATCTAAATCTAAATTTAAATGAGTTAATCTTGTAGTACCTGGTTGAACGAGCCTTGCTCGATAATGTTTTACAAAATAAAAAAAAACTTTCGAAAAAAAATGAAAAAGTAATTCGGTAGGTGGGCTTCGCTACTACGTATTTTTATTTCTAGAGACCAGCCGATCCCCGAACAAGCTACGCTTACTTGTCAGTTTTCGGCAAAAATGCCCAAAAACTGGAATGAACCGATTTTTTTAAATAAAACCTAGCTAAATCGATTTTTTTCCCCCAAAACCTGCTGCATGCTGAATTTCAGGAAAATCGTTGGAGCCGTTTCCGAGATTCCGAAAATATATTAATATATATACAAGATTAACTCATTTATATATTAAAGATATAGAATCTGAATTTCAGAAACGGCCCCAACGATTTTGATGAAACTAAGTATGGTTTCGGGAGCGAAAACTCGATCTAGCTAGGTTACATTAACAAAAAAAAAATTATCCCTGTTTTCAAGTACTGAAAAACTGCTATAATATTATTTGAAAACATAGGCTAATTAAAGTGTGATTTGCGGAAGTTGTAACAGCTCAGTGGTAATCGGGTGGTCCGAATAATTATATCACGCCAATTCGAATCAGGTATCTCATATATCTTTCTTTTCATATTGCATCTTTTTTATTTAAAAAAAAAATACTCTCTCGGTCACATAGGTAGTTTATATAAATTGATCCTATCACTAACCATCCCAGGGTAAATATAAATCCTAAAGTCCGTTTGTCTGTTACACTTTTACAGCTATCGGACCAATATTGATAAATTTGACAATTGAAGTTTGTATAATTGGCTTAATATATAGGATAAAAAATTACGTATTTTTACTTTGGGTACAGGGTAAATCATTTTATTATTGAGGGTACATAAACGCTTAACTTGCCATGAGAATCAGCAGGTATCACTAGTTTTTATGTAGAAATCAATAATCGAATGGTTAATATTCTATTAATAAACCTATTTATCAAATACAGTAAGATTTTAGTTTGTAGAATTTGGTTTACTATTCTACGTTAAGAGTTAACCAAATATTGTTTTATCCATAATCTATCGAAGAGCGACATCGCGGGTTTTACTAGTTAATTATAAAGAAATTAACAAGGATTTTATACTTCGTTTTTAATAAAAAAGTAAAATTCCATCTTAGCGGTAATACGTTAAATTTTGTATAATTTTATAATTACTGGTTATTTAAAATTTTACAATTACCATTACCATGAAGTTTTATTGTAATTAAAGTTAATATACGAGACTAATTTAAAAAACCTGTTGTAGTTAAGGTTTATTTCCTTAAATACAGAATAGTATATTTAAGTTTTATTTAAAAAAATATAATTTATTGAAATAGAACTTTAGAAGTTATATATAAAAGATAAAAAACGTTTACAAATTTGAGCAAATTTTTTTAGAAAAATTGTGAACAAAATACAGTATATATTTTTTTGTTTAACTCATTTATATCACTTACCAAATTTCGGTGTAGAATAAAAATTTCACTGAAACCATAGACTATTTTGGTGATACTTTTTTAAAATTTATGGAAGTAGGCGTTACTTTGCGGAGATCCATAATACAAAAGTAAAGTAAGGACTATAACATTTAATTTCATATCAATATAATTACTTTTTTATTTTAAATCAAAAATGTACAAGTTATATCTATCTTAAATTACTTACACGCTAGGACTATACAAATCATGCCCACGTGGAATGGTCCCAAGAATGCTGGCAGCGTTTCCGCGCTGAATCGCTAAGCTGATACTTTTCTTGTTAAAATCAGTAATTTTATAAATTTTGTATTGTAATTATCGTAAAGCATCGCAACTCACCGCTCGTCACGAGGACCGCTAGCACCGAAACTATACACCACGACATACTCGCCGTCGCCGCGCGGCTATCACTGACAGAAAACGTCTCGATACCTTTATAAATATGAGCCAAACGACCAAAGTAACAAACCAAAATATGACACGACGCCTGTTATGCCTACAGACAGCGCGCCTCTGAGAGACACTGAGCTGTTCGATTCAATCACTTTATCGAATGAAGGATGAATGGACTGCATTGTTATTTGATATAATGAAATAATTTAACCCATTTTCTACCTTTATTTTCATTTTTTGGAGAGAAATGTCATGATTCTAAAAATCTACGCAGAGGATGACAAAATACAATTGCCGTTCTCATTTAAAACACAGCTTATCACACCGCTCTTTCGCTGCAGAGCGTTTTGTCTTCCTTTCACTGACTACAATAACAGAACAGAGACCGAGACCCTTTCTGCTATGCATACTTTAGGAAATTTCGCGTGAAACTGTCGAACTTAATAATGACTATATCGCAATTCGGAGTAGTTCAACCCTATTGCTAATGACTGATATTTCAGCTGAGTTCAGGACCTACGTTCCAGTTAGGTCTAACCACCGAAAATATAGGCGCAAAAAAAGCGTCCTAAATGACCCTGACGATCAAATAACGATCGCAAACACAAACACGTAATACGCACACAGCGTCTTAATGACTAAATATTATCAAAGTCATACCATCAGCATTCCACTACATGTCGCCCTAAGCCGTGGTCCGGCCTCACAGGAGGCACTCTTAGGACGACGTTCCCCATAGCTAGTAGAGCTTCTGTGCTCTACTCTCTGCATTTTACAACCTCGGCGATGCTTCTGCACTCGCTAGTCCCGCCCGGTCACGCTGTAAAAACTATTAGGGCTGACAGCATATAGTCAATTTGAAAAAAAAACGACTGATAGCAGATCAGCGTGGATGATGTTATCAAGTCAATTCTGCTATCATCAAACCGCTTGCTAAATAAAGTGATTACTGATAATTTGCTGTGAAATTGAAATCATGTTACAAATAGGGACTCTAGGGTGATTTTTCAAAAATATTAACTTAAAATAATTTTTATTTAAGATATTCGTTAAATATTTCGAAACTCACTTATTATTTAAGGTTTTTTGTAATCGATGCGTACTGCGATTGAAAGGCCAATATTATTTGTCGTGTGTTATGTAAAAAGGTTTATGCCACGAAAAGATATCATTAGTGGTGTGTCTGGATATTTCTTAATCTATGAAACCCAAACATCGCTAATTAATAACCAATCGGTAATTGGAGTAAAAGCTATTATTTGATAAATCTCAGAATTTAAGCAGGTGTAAGTGTACTTGTGATCGTGCAGTGGTCATAAAATGACCAACATTTTAAGTGTGAATGATTGACATAGAATGTCGGAATAGATCGACCTCCGCCGTATGGTATCCGGCTGAATAGAATAGTACCATCCTCATTTCTTACCGAGGTGTCGTAAAAGGCGACTAAGGTAAGTCGACTCACCGTGCGCTATCCGATTTAATAGAATAGTACCACCCTCATTTCTTACCGAGGTGTCGTAAAAGACGACTAAGGTAAGTTGACCCACCGTGTGGTATCCGGTTCAGTAAAATAGACCATCCTCATTCTTACCGAGGTGTCGTAAAATACAACTCATGCAGGCGGGCGGTCGTAAAAACGCAACCAAATAATGTTTATAACATGTTGTGCCGACCCCACTTAGAGTGGGATAAGGGCAGGAGGATGATGTCGAAATAGATCGACCTAAATGTATCATTTCGTATACTAATCTCAAGATTTAAATTCACTGCAAGTCTAGTTGCGAGAATATTATTCCTTTTTTTATATCATATCATATCATATATATATATATATATATATATATATATATATATATATATATATATATATATATATATATGTCCTTATCCCACTCTAAGTGGGGTCGGCACAACATGTTTTTCTCTTCCATTCTGTCCTATCTTTCGTCAACTCTGGCGCCACTCCTTTTATATGCATATCATACTTCACACAATCCAACCATCTCTTTTTAGGCCTCCCTCTAGGCACATATCCATCCACATTCAAATTTAACACACGTTCGGTCACATGATTTTCATCCCTCCTCATTACATGTCCATACCATCTCAATCTTGCAGTTCTCGACTTTTCTATAATGGGCGCAACTTTCAGACTTCCCCTTATAGCCGTGGTACCGGCTAAGTAGAATAGTACCACCCTCATTCCTTACTGAGGTGTCGTAAAAGGCGACTAAGGTAAATTGGACGATATGACCTTACGTCCACCGCTGTCCTACCCAATAATGTAGGCCGAATTTATTCCCAAGGAGGGTTGACCTCAGGCAGGCGGCCGGTCATAAAATATTTGCCAATTCCATTTTTCCTTTTTTTATCTGATCCTTTAATATTTTATGCGGAGGTTTTAAATAAGTCGAGAATTTCGTTTTTATTTTTCTACATTAATTTTTAATACGAAATTACACAATATCTTACACTTGCACACATCTTAGCATAGATATATATGCTAATTTACAAAAAAAATGACTTCTTGAAGAGACCAAGAAGAGTAACTAAACAACAAAGTCCTCTGTTACATCAGATAAAAACAGTGACGATCAAACAATTATAGAATGTGGCCGTTACCAGAGGATTCCGGGTTCAATCCTTGAGTAGAAGTCTAGGTTTTCTTGTTTATGACACAAGGTATACTTGGTACTACGTTCGCGTTAATTTTACTGTTAAAATACTGTCAATAATATCTTTTATCGTGTTTCCGAAGGAAACGCGGGTACTTGTTTTATACTATATCTTAGCCAGGTTTATAAGCTTCTATTCTACCAAATTCAATCAATATTGCTATAGCGGATTATCAGTGAATGCCTGACAACCAGGGAGGTAGTATTTCGCAAGAAATTTCGCATTACTAGGAACTGAAATATCAGTGACTCAGTTTTTTAGTCACTTCTACAAATATATTGACGCCCGATATTTTTGATTGTGTTCTTTTCATGCTTGCGCTTTTATAATTTTAGTAAGGTATCCTGGCCTTATCGGCACAACATGTTTTAAACATGCTGTTACATGTTATGGCTTGTTATTTTACGACCGGCCGCGTGCCTGACGTCAGCTTGCCTTTGTCGCCATTTACGACACGTCGGTAAGAAATGAGGGGGTACTATTCAACTCAGCCGGATATCACACGGCAGGTCAATCTTCCTTATCTTCTTTTTATCATACTTATCTAAGTCATCTTTTACGATAGCTCGGTAAGAAAGCTTTGCTTTGCTTATGACATGGGCGATAGGGGAGTCTAGATGATTGCGTCATCGGTAGTTATTTACTTTTTTAAAAGAATTTCAACCCTCACATTGTCTTTGCTTAAAAAGAAACGCATTACTCTATGTCGAATACCGTATCAGTAAAATATAAATTTGGCATGAAAATTCATAAAGGTAGTTCTTAGTTGCAACTATTTTAAATTAAGTGCCAGCCGAATCTCTTATTTTTTTCTCAGTAATAGCACTTTGCAAAGCCATGATGGCGTTATGATTGACATATCGTAACTGATATTGTGATAACTGACAAATAGTTGCTCATCATTAAGTAAAAAAATCGCATTAATTTGTTGTTCGTTTGAAAATCTTAATAGAAAATCTTTGTTTCATTAAATGTTTAAATAAGGACTAAACTTCGCAACGGTATTATTAATTTAATGTTATTAATTCTAATTGCTATTGATTCAATATTGTTTTTTTAATCAAATTAAATTATTTTACGGTTTAAGTTTTATAAAAATTGTCAACTTTTAATTATTAAAGGATTGTTTTTTTACTTATGCATTAATAAAAATAATTACAAATTAATTATTACAAAAATAATTATAACATTATTTTACTCATTTAGTCATTTATAAGAGCTAGTTAGATTATTGAAGAATAATTTTATTTTTATATTATGGATCCCCATAACATCACGACTAATTATATTAATTAAATAAATAATTAATCAATATCCAGAAATAATTGTGATGACAACGTGTACCTCTGTTATTTTATTTCAAATTCAATATATTATTTATTCAAGTAAACCTGTAAACAAGTGCTTTAAAAATCGTCACCTCTTCTTCCACATTTAAATCGACCCTCTATTCAAACATAAAAATAAACTTGCTCGCCTGCTTTAAATTGTTAAGTTTAAGTAATAGTTTTTATCAAAATTTCCTGTAAGTATAATTTAATTTGTCTCCTTTTAGTAATATAAATAATTTTTGTACCTAACTACCTACGGTAACGCTGTACGCTAACGCTACGGTAACGCTGTACGCTAACGCTACGGTAACGCTTAACAAGTGTTTTACCTAGAACTTGCCTTATGAAAAAGTTTATTAATAACTATGTATAAAATGCTATTGGCTTGTCATAATAAATAATAAATAAAACTCTATCGCTGGTTTGTAAAGCATTTCCTATTGAAAAGAACCAGAAATCCGGCAGTTGCAAAAAACATTGGTTAACAATACGATGAAAGTATAAATTTAAAATAAGTATTGTAAGAACATATGTGTGAGAAAATTATAGAACAGTACAATAAAATAGAAACATACATTCTTGCCAAGCTTCCAGGATATATGATGAACTGATGAACTCACTGGGCAGTGCGAGGATCTTGATCAGCGTCACAAAGTACCGCGATACGGGCAGCATTTTCCCCACTCTCTCACTGATTAAAAACAACCACTTTCGCGGCCTTTATATATGTTCGAAGCCGCCAAACCCAACGTAATTCAGGTCGCCCTTTGACACTGTATATACCAGACCCTACAATGTATCGGAGAAAATATTTATACCTCTCGTAGACCGAATCGCGCTAAATCAATTCTCCGAATGTTACATTGTTAGATGTGATGTTTGGATTTATCGTTCCTATGTTACTATGTGATGATAAGCATATATAAACAAGACTTATAACACTTATAACTAATAAATATTTAACTTATCCTTTTCTAACAAATAAAGTTTTTTCTAGTCTATTCTATTCTTATACGATTGCAACTGCCATCACAGTTTAAAAACACTGTTAGAAGAAGGCTGGTACAAAAAGCCTACTATTCTTGAGGATTACATCTATACTAATTTATAAAGCTGAAGAGTTTGTTTGTTTATTTGAACGCGCTAATCTCAGAAACTACTGGACCGATTTGAAAAACTGAACTTATTCAAAAATGTATTACAAAATTGATACTTTAAAAGTTCTAAATAAAAGTCCCCGACAGCATATGTCTAGCTTTTAAGGTTGACCCGCTTTAATTATTTTTATGGTTATGAAAAGACTATATTACGGTTTCAATCTTTTCACGTGGGCGGAGCCGCTGGCGATTGCTAGTAGATTATAAGAATGCGAGGTTATACTCGTCGCTATCCAGCCCATTCTCCAGGGCTGGGTTGCCAGGAGACATGGGGTCCTCACCTTCCGCCTGACACAGGTGATTTCCGGACACGGTTGTTTCGGGGGGTATCTGCGGAAGGTAGCCCGGTGCGGAGAGTCCGGTGAGTGCCACGAGTGCGGCGTCGAATGTGACACGGCGCTGCATACGCTCGCAGACTGCCCAGCTTGGGCAGTTCAGCGGGCAGAGCTCGTGGCACAGGTGGGGCACGATCTCTCCTTGCCCACTGTTGTTCGTGCCATGGTAGACAGGGAGAGATCGTGGGTAGCGATGGCCTCCTTGTGCGCGGACGTAAGTCGAGTCCTTAGATCCGATCCGCCGTAGGCGAGCGTGGCGCAGACGACTCGCTGAAGCCCGTCGAATGCCGCCCTAACGGGGACCTCTGGGCGTCTCGAACGGGGTTTTTCGGGCGCCCATCTGAAAAGCCCTAGCTAGTCTAGCGGAGGGAGGGGCCACTTTTAGAGAGACCCCGACCCAGAGGGGGCGCACTCTAGGGTACAGAGTTGCTGCTGGCGGGGATGGGGGCAATGTCTTCATATTTACCATATCCCCGCCACTAACAGCGGGGTGGAGCACACAGATTGTTTTAGTCGGTGCGAGTCTGACATAAAACCTGTCCCCGTCGGGCGGCGGTACCCATAAGGGGTTTCTTCCTGTCTAAAAAAACGGCAATAAATGAAACGCGAACGAATTCGCGGGCACACCTAGTGTTATATAGTTTATTGTGCAAGACATACTGCAAATATAAGGCACGTGTTGTTACGTTGTGATGACGTATCCGAAACGGTCACTTCTTTTGAAACGTCTCAGTTTGCGGCTCGTGGCTGACGTCAGAGCGGGCGGGCGATGAACGCTCGAAGGGTAGACTCGTGGCGGCCGTTAAAGCTTATCGCTGCGGAAGACTTGTCGATAATCGGCTCTGTTTATTTAACACTATTAATATCCCACGGTGTCACCCGCGTACATACCGATCTCATGGCAGTGGAAAGTCTGCTTAGTCGGACTGTAGATTTATCTTTATCTTTAATATTTAAATCTTGTATGTATATATATATATTCGGAAACTCCAATCATTTTCCTGAAATTCAGCATGTTGGGGGTTTTGGGAGAGAAATATCGACCAAGGTAGGTTTTAATTTTATAAAAATAATTTTATCCCTGTTTTTGGGCTTTAAAAAATACTTCAATTTATATTGAATTGAATTATTGCCGTTAGCTGTCAAATCAGCGTAGCTTATTCGGGGAACGCGAGAAATGAAATTACCTAGAATCCACACCTACCCTATTATTTTTTCTTTTTTTGTTTAAGTTTCTCTTTTCGTTTATTTTGTAAAAATTTATCGACCAAGGCTCGGTCACCCAGATATTTTTTGTTAACACAAATGTTTAAATGTCGGCACTTTTATCAACTTTTACAATGTAAAAAAGTTATATTGGCATAACTATAGTAGTTGGATATATAGACTCGCGGACTTTTTTTGTAGATATTGATACGTTCTATAGTACTGTAGAACTTTTTTTGTTCTTTCATCAATAATTTCTGCAGCGCAAGCAATAACAGATTTTAATGACTCATTTTTTACACCTTATTACATTTTTATTGCGGATCCCTATTTTTTAAATGTAATATAGCGTATGTTGCTCAGTAAAGCAGCTTTCCAATGGTGAAAGAATTTTTGAAACCGGTATATTAGTTTTTTATGAAAACATACATACAAATTTTTCCTCTTTATAATATTAGTATAGACTAAGCGACCCGACCGGCTTTACACGGGTAATAAGTAGCAGTGTGTAGTAAACGGGTAGTGCCATTCGTCGTTGATTTTTTTGCGTACCTTACCCTCATTACGTCATTACAGCATTACGATTTTGTTCGTGGAGCCTATCCTCCTGATGATGCTTCGGTTTAGGGGCGAAACTATCGTAGAGGTTGTGGTAAGTGTAGTGTTTGTGTGGAGTGTTGGTGTTGGCAGTGTTTTGTGATGTATGTGGTGACTTATCCTACATGTATAAGGTATGTGAATATTGCCTGCTTCATACACTTAGCATTACATGTATTCTCTTAACAAACGCGGATTAAAGCAAAATTCTATTGTAACTTCTGTACTATGGAATTCCGCAAAATAACTTCTACTTCTATAAATAAATTATTACATTCTATAATAAATTATTACAAAGTTACAGATCAAGAGATTTACTCTAAATATAGTGCGAAAAGAAGTAGAAGCTTAGAATCACTGAGCGGGCGATGGAGTGAGCTATGCGTGGTGTATCTCTACGCGATCGAATCAGGAATGAGGAGATCCGTAGAAGAACCAGAGTTAACGACATAGGTCATCGTATCGCGAATCTGAAGTGGCAATGGGCGGGGCACGTAGTACGTAGAACCGATGGGCGTTGGGGTCCTAAGGTGCTGGAATGGCGACCTCGCACCGGAAAGTACAGCGTCTGTACACCCCCAACGAGGTGGACCGACGACCTCAAAAAGGTTGTGGGGAGCCGCTGGGTCCAAACGGCACAAGATCATGTGGTATGGAGATCCCATGAAGAGACCTTTGTCCATTGTATGTGTAATGGTAGATTTATGATATTTTGACTGACTCTTTGGCACTGGAATGGCTGTGATACACGCAAAATCTTTCGGAGGGGCGCGCCTTGTTATCTAGGTAGCTTTACTTTTAATTGACTAATATTATTGATGCAAAAGATTGTGTTTAAAAGGCCCGTTGTTACACATGTTAGTGACCCTTCCTTAAGCTCAGGGTCGCGGGTTCAATTCTTGGCGAGGAGGGTGACAAATGACTTTTGCAGCAGTGGACGTCCGTCGGTTGACAAAGAGAATAACAGACAAGGTTGGACAGCTGGTTCCAAGCGTGGAAACCCCCTCAGGAGACCTATGTTCAGCAGTGGATGTCCATCGGTTAAGACAAATGAAGAGAAGACTGCGAAAAGCTTCTTACTTGCTTATTATAACAATATATAGCCTAAGCTACACGAGCTCGATAAGGGCATTGAGTGCTGCAAAACAAACGATAAACATGCATAAACATTTATTGCATAAGTATATTTAGATTTATAAACAGTACCAAAGTAACTTTGAAGATAAACAGTGATTAAGGCCAAACAAACAAGTTTGTTCATTTGTTTAATAGATTTCAAAATCTGAAGCTTGGACAATTTTCTTTCATAGTGGCTCCTTCATAGGGATTCGTTGTGAGTTTGACTCACATAAAATAAGTACAAAAAAATCTTCTTGCCCTTATCTTTAAGTGGGGTCGCCACAACATATTATAAACATGTTGTCATATGTTTTGGCTACGTATTTTACGACAGGCCGCCTGCCTGACATCAAAGTTGTCGCCTTTTACGACACCTCGGTAAGAAATGAGGGTGGTCTATTCAACTCAGCCGGATCCCACGCGGCGGGTCGACTTACCTTAGTCGCCTTTTACGACACCTCGGTAAGAAATGAGGGTGGTCTATTCTACTCAGCCGGATACCACACGGCGGCTCGACTTACCTTAGTCGCCTTTTACGACACCTCGGTAGGAAATGAGGGTGATACTCTTATATTCAGCCGGATAATACACGGCGTAAGAGCAACATAGGCTATATTAGGTACATTAAAAAAAATAGGGATCCGTAATAAAAAAATAATAAGGTGTAAAAAAATAAAAATTATGCGGGTGAAACCGCGGGATATTACTACTAATATATAAAGATAATTCCCGTTCTAGAACGTTTATATTTTTTAATAGTTGATACAAATATAGTTGTATAATCGGATGGATGCATAATCGATGCAGCGATTGTTATAACCAAAACTGAACCCGTGACCTCTTCGTATCGCGCTGTATCCATACGGAATCGCCATCTTACCGTCGTGAGCGGGGTGAAAGTTCAAATTTGGCGATAACATGGCGTAATTATTATTTAAATATAGATTTTTTTATAAACGTTGTTGGATGGGAACTCATCTTATTTGCCTACCTCACCTGCGATCTAAATAAGATTTATTTCAAAAGTAATAATAAAATTATTTTGCTATAATCCGCGAAGAAGTAAAATAGAAAATATATATAATGCTAAATGTAAGTGGACAATCGGTTATCATACCTGATACATGCAGGATTCGTAAAAACACATACACAAACCTCCACCACCGCCGCCACAATACACAAGCACTATATACGTTCACTATCACAAACTCAACAATCGTTTCGCCCCGCAACCGAAGCATCGTCAGGAGATAGACTCCACGACCAAAATCGCAAAGCTTATGGCTTATGGATCTCCGCAAAGTAACGCCTAATTCTATAAATTATTTAAGATTTACTTATTATCTTTATTATACAAAAAAACATTCTTACATAAATATAAATGAACAGAAAAATATTATTATCTATACAAATTTATCTTAACATAAAATGGACCTCTGTAACCAAACTAGGTTTCCCTGTATCACACAGCAACCTTCCTGTAAAATGTGAAATTTTATTATTGTAAAAATGAACATTATTTTTTAATGTTAACAATAGCTATATAATATACTAACGGCCTGCCCCTGCTTCGCACGGGTACAGAATATATATCCCATGTCACTCAGTGTAAAAAAAAATATTAAAATCGATCCAGTAGTTTAGATTTTTTCATTGCTGCCCGTGGCCCGCACGCGTTAAAACGCTGTTTGGAGAAAAACAATTTCCTCTCCCTATACCAAGAAGGTTTCCTGCTATCTTTGGAATATCTAAATTCATATAGTACATTTTTACTTATATACTTTTACATTTTTCCTATGTATTTTATTTTTACAATTAATTACAGAATGTCTTTATAAACAACATTCACGGCTTTAAACTAACTCTTGAAAGAACGACATATAGCTGCTAAATGCGAAGTGTTATAGGGTGAAGCGCAGCGTCCCCACGGCATTTTAAATCTGTAATATCTTCAAAAATGTTCACTTAAATTACATGCTGTACACGACCATATTGATCTATATTAAATCAACAATTTATTTAAGGTATTTAATTGGATAAGGATTAATGCTGTATTGTATAAAAATTGCTTTGAACATAAGCCATTATTTTTCGTAAAAAGTAAATGACAAAAAATGCTATAGTGGGTTATCCATAATTCAATTCAATTTTCAATGAATGGCGTTCACGAGTGCATTATGGGTTATCCATAAGACATAGACATATACCATTCGCGAACTTTTCTGTAGACCTTTTCAAGGTGTACAAATACTTAGTACATCATTTTGATAAATCTCGTAGGGTTTAGCCAGCGTTTGCAATGTAAGCGGAAAAAAATCTAATTATCTACAGAAACCACAAAAATTACAGTATTTCTCTACTCCGTATTGAATGTTATTATACGTACAAACCTTCCTCTTAAATCACTCTATCTATTAAAAAAAACTCCATCAAAATCTGTTGCGTAGTTTTAAAGTTTTATGCATACATAGGACAAACAAAGAATGCGACTTTGTTTTATAATATGTAGTGATATATGCTTAAAAAAGATAAGAAAAAAAGAGGATAATTAAATGCTCTAACAAAGTTGTGTAAATACCTATCCAAACCTTAAAAGTTTGTAAAAATAAAAAGAGACTTTATAGAATCGTAGGTAACAAAATAAATGCGAAAAGAAGCCGCAAGGTGTGTACTATATAGAATTACGCGTTACTTTGCGAAGACCCATAATACAAACGTAATGAAAATGTTATTTTGCTATAAACCCCTATAATTTTTTCGCGGATTATATTCAAATTCAAAATTTTCTTTATTAAAATAAACTTGTAAACAAGTATTTTTGAGTCGTCAATTCTACTGCTGGTTCAGAAAGCTGTTCCTACCGAGAAGAGCCAGCAAGAAACTCGGCGATTGCTCTTTTCAACATAATACTTATAACTAGTTACATTAAGTCATTACTATCTTGTACAGGGTGGGACAATAGCTATACCCACGCATTCTTTTCATCCAAATAATCCTTAACAGTATAGTAGGCTTTTTGTATCAGCCTCTCCTTAATAGTGTTTTTAAACTGCTGTAATAGCAAAGCTAAATTAAATTATAGCAAAATAAGCTCCCGAAATCGAACCCGGACCTTTTTTTAAAAGTGACAATTTGAATGCTCACTTATATCAAAGGGTCTCTACTCTTAAAAAGAAGGTCACTCGTTTATTAACTTAGTATTGGATCAAAGACCGGTCAGGTACCCGGCTAATAGGCCGGGAATAGGCTAAATAGGAATAGGCCACCCTACTTTCTTACCGAGGTATCGTAAAAGGCGACTAATGAAATTTGACCCACCGTGTAGTATTCGGCTGAGTAGATAAACCACCCTCCTCCTTACTGAGGTGTCGTAAAAGGCGACTAAGTTAAGTTGACGTCAGGCGGTCGGCCGATCGTAAAATACCTAGCAAAATCATGTGACAATGTTTATAACTTGTGCTGACCCCACTTAGAGTGGAATGAGTAAAATGTGATAGTTAGCTTCACCATGCTAGGGGTTTTACCGGGCTTTTGCCTGTATCTCCGCCAGCAACAGCTCTGAACTGGATGTATTATTTGCAGAACAGTAATATTTTTAAATAATTTATAGAATTAGGCGTGCTTTGCGATTTTGGTCGTGGAGTCTATCTCCTGATGATGCTTCGGTTGCGGGGCGAAACGATTGTTGAGTTTGTGATAGTGCTTGTGTATCGTGATGGCGGTGGTGGAGGTTTGTGCGTGTGTTTTTTACGAATCCTGCATGTATCAGGTATGATAACCAATTGTCCACTCTACATTTAGCATTATATAGTATATTTTCTATTTTACTTCATCGCGGATTATAGCAAAATAATTTTATTATTACTTTTGTAGTAATGTTTTTGTTAAGTTTTGTTGTTAAGCTACAGCTATACCTATTGTTCTTCCGATAACAAGTTCACCTGTCCAATCAGAGGATGACTTAATTATTTAAATAACGTCCTTATCTGTACAAGTGCATTGTTATCAAAACGGCTTGCTAATTGCGAAAATAAAAGTGACCCCTGCGCCCCTGCCGATAGTAGTATCACAGTATCTCGGCCTGGTCTACTTACCGAGGTGAAGGGATCGATTTCAGGATCGTACGATTTATTTGCATCTCGTTGTGATATCAGTTTTATGAGCATCAGATAGAACAGTAGCCATGCTAATATTGTTTTGCTGTAATTCATAATAAGCCTAATTTCAAATCAAAATATCTTTATTCAAATAAGCTCTTTCAAGCACTTTTGAATCGTCAAGGATCAATATGATTAATGAAGCTACAATTGGTTCGGAATGTTGCTCTTACCGAGAAGAACCAGAAAGAAATTCGGCGGTCAATCTTTTATACATTTTCAATTTTACATTATTAAACCGCAGTGTTGTATGCAGCTGAAAGGATATTCAAATCCAGGCTCTTTTGTCATCCAAATAATCTTCAATTTTGTAAAATGCTTTACGTATAAGCATATCTTTTTATTTAACCCGTTAACATTCTGGCCGCTTGTTATCCCACTGCTGGGCTGAGGCCTCCTCTATCCGTTTTTGAGAGAAGGTTGAAGTACCCACATATATATATAAAGAAAACCTGCATATCTCTAGCTAATTCTGGAGACTTTGTAACCTACCAATCCGCATTGGAGCCTCCTGGATCCTGCTGGATCATATACACAGATACACACACACAGGCCAATACACAGAAGTGGGATAGTAACAGGCAGTTACTTATCACGAGATCAAGTAATATAAATAAATATCAGTATAGAACTTCCGACAAACAAATCCTAATGTAAACAATATAATAATAACATGGCCGTGTTAGCATCACAACAAGCGGCACATGTCCGCTGACACGTGTCAGTATCGTATGACACGACTGGGCCCGCGTCATTGCTGACACAGCGATCTGACGCCTGCTCTTCACTATTGGCGAAGATTGTGTGATCGTCGATAATCAATACGATCGTCCGTATTATCATACGATACTTGCGATCATACGTATAGCGTACGGTATCCGGCTGAGTAGAATAGAACACACTCATTTCTTACCGAGGTGTCGTAAAGAAATATAATATTCTTATTTATTTATCCCTCTTTTTATAATTATTGATAGCAATCGAGCTATAATAAAATAGCGTAAATACAATCAAAAATTTTAAATGGTTTGAAGCAAATAAATAAGAATAATATTTAATGGTAATGTAATATGTTGTCAAAAACCTTTTTTTTGACATGTTTACGTTTAGTTAAATACCAAAACTTAGTATAGTAATATTACTAAAGTCCGTCTGTCTGTCGTTTAAACTTTCACGGCTAATGCGCTGGAACAATATTGATGAAATTTCCTATAATTAAAGCTTACAAATCGGGGTAACACGTAAGATGCTAGGGTTCTACAGGAAAATTCCGCAATCCATACTAGACCAGTCCACAGAAAGTTTTGAATTTTGTAATATGCTTCTACGTAAAGCATATTACAAAATTGAAGATCATTTAGATGATAAAAATGTCTGGATTTCAAAATCCTTTATCTTCATACAAGTCATTATTAAGTAAGTACTTCATACATGTAAAATTGATTTAAAAGATTGACCGCCGAGTTTTTTCTGGTTCTTCTCGATACGAGCAACATTCCGAACCAGTTGTAGCTTCATTAATCATATTGATCCTTGACGATTCGAAAGTGCTAGAAAAAGCTTATTTTAATATAGATTATTTTGATTTGATTTGTTAAAAAATTCCCGTTTTTCTTTAGGAAATGGGAAATGCATTGACGGTAAAACAAACGAAGATGCGAGTACCTTTAGCATGCTAAATTTCGCTAGTAGCGAAATCTAGGAAAGCAGACAGAACGAGTTAATAAAAAAGGCAAAACAAATGTTATATTTTATCAGTAACATTAACACTGGGGTCAAGGCGGTGCGCCGCACGTGTAAGCATTGACTCCATTTTCCAGTTGCCAGTTGGGTGTATCCAGTACATTTTTGTATGTTTGTACGCAACTCAAAATTTTATTTTGAGACAAATTATTTTTAGATAATAACTTAAATGTGAAAATACCATATCATACCATGATGTACTATATGATTTTATCCTGCAATGCAGGTTAATTATGTGAATAGAAAATGTTTAAAGATTGACCGCCCATTTTCTTGCTGATTCTTCTCGATAAGAGCAACATTTGAATAGTGTTAACTTCAATAAATCTAATTGATCTTTGACAATTCAAAAGCGCTTGCAAAGGCTTATTTGAATAAAATATCTGGGTGACCGAGCATCGCTCGGTAATGTTTTACAAAAAAAAAATTAAAAAAAAAGAAAAAAAAAATTATTGAGTTGGGGATCGATCCTTGGCATTCACATTTCTCGAGGCTGCCCGTCACCCCAAAAGCCGACTTGACAGTTAATGGCGAAAATTCAATTCAATATTAATGTTAGTGTTTTTTAATGCCCAAAAACAGGGATAAAACAATATTTTTTTTACATAAAACCTAGCTAGATCAATTTTTCTCCCCCAAAACCTCCTACATACTGAATTTTAGGAAAATATTTGGTGCCGTTTCCGAGATTCGGAAAATATATATATATATATATATATATATATATATATATATATATATATATATATATATATATATATACACAAGATTAACTCATTTAAATATAAAGATATTAGTTAATTGGATGTGACAGAAAATGTGTCTTGTCCCAGGCATAATCTTCCCCTGGTAATGTCTATGGAAAAAGTCATGGGATTCCTAACTTTACATCGTTAATAGTCCAACAGTTTATAATCTACAAACTTATTATATTCTATCAAAACAAAAAAATGTTTTTATTAATATGGTTATTGATGACATAACACGTAAATTAAAATTCAAAGTTCTTTACCCTTTACGTCATATATAATTCGGTATATAATAAACTATGTTTAAGTATTTCTAAAGGTCCTTAAGAATCAGGTTTAATTTGTCATTAAATAAATTACTAGTATATATTTGTATGATTTTTGTATCTGAGAAGCATTACGGCTGAACTGAGAGCCGAAAAAACATTTTTAAATGTCATATTACGATATCAATATTGTAATTTACATCCTTAACTGCGTAGGCCCTCGTACGCATGAATGATTTGTTTGCCCAAAAACACGTGGATAGAAAGTTCAAAAGTCTGAGGCTATGTACAGACAACACGAGGCGTGCGTCGCGAATAGTTCGTCACGCATGCCTTAACCTGAGACATACGACAGTAAATTTATACATTCGTCCCGAATGTCACATGATCAAGCTGAGCGCACAAACACATGGTATTTTTATGAAGAAAAATGGCTCCGAGAAGGCGAGATGTGCATATTGCAGCTGCGGCTTATATAGTACAGAAGAAGCTCTTTATTCGCGGGGATACGTTCCGTAAATATGCTACGAATACAGACACCGTGAATATGGAATGGTAATATATATAGGGTTATAGGGGATAGGTTCCTAAGCGACGAAATAAAAAGGAAAAACATAAAAATCAGTTTAAAATAAAATAAGTTTTTGACTTTACATTTTGATAATTTACATATTGTCTTCAGATTTATGCAATGGTTTAAAAAATTTGGTAATTTAGTAATGTTTTGAGTAATAAGTTTGTTTTATGTAAATATTTTTGTTTACAACAACACCGTCCGCGGCGGAGGCGGCTAAGCGTTCGCAACGATCGTATGACGCGAATGCTCACTGTGACCACACTCGTCCACACAGCTCGAGGCATCCGAGACGAACCATTCGCAACGCATGCCTCGCCATGTCTGTACACACCGTAAGAACTTTAACAGGACACGTGTAACGAATTATGACGATATTGATATTATTTGTGAAACTTCCGCACAACACTTCGATTTAAATTTATTTTTATATACATACTAGCTTTTACCTGCAACTTCGTGCGAACTATTTGTACGTGATTGTCGTTAATAGATGGTGCTTTCCAATGTCATCCTATTCTTGTAGAATTAACATGATTTCTATAGCCTATATGTTATTCCGGTGTATAAGGGATAATTGTGCCACATTTCATCGATATTGGTTCAGCGGATACGCCGTGAAAGAGTCCTATCCATCCTATTCTACTACTATTATAAATGCGAAAGTTTGTGAGTATGGATGTATGTTTGTATACTCTTTCACGGCGAATCCGGTGAACCCAATATTAATGAAAATTTGCACAATTATTAATTTTAGCCCAGGGTAACATACAGGCTATAGAAATCCTGTTATTTGTATAGTAATGGAATGACATTGAAAAGCGCCATCTATGCGGGTAAAAGTTTATAATATTAGGATTCTTGATTGTGTGAAATAAAGTTTATATATCTTCCTACCCTTATCCCACTCTAAGTGGGGTCGGCACAACAAGTTATAAACATGCTGTCACATGATTTGGCTGCGTTTTTACGACCGGTCGCCTACCTTATGTCAACTTACCTCAGTCGTATTTTACGACGCCTCGGTAGGAAATAAGGTTGGTCGATTCTACTCAGCAGGATACCACACGGCGGGTCGACTTACCTTAGTCGCCTTTTACGACACCTCGGTAAGAAATGAGGGTGGTACTATTCTATTCAGCCGGATACCACACGGCGGAAAGTTTATATATGTATACGTAAGTAATAATATGTATATGTAAATAAATCGAGAAGATATTACTATGTAAAATAATAATTAGACAATTTGTCAAATTTATCTCGCGTTTTCTTATCTTATCGTAGTTTAACTTTGCAATAATACATTCGGCCTTCCCTACGAACTGCGCGTTACCCCTGTGACACACATACACACAGGTTATTGACTTGTTAGAAACGATGACGTCAAGCCGATGACCTATGTGATTTACTTATCGTAAACTAGCCGACCCGCCCTGGCTTCGCAGGGGTGTAGAATATTGCCCTGAGTGCCACCCGTCTTAATTTTAATTTCTAGAGATATCATCCATTAAAATTGTGCTGATTGAGTAGAATAAACCACCCTCATTTCTTACCTAGGTTTCGTAAAAGACGACTAAGGTAAGGACCCGCCCTGTGGTATCTGGCCGAGTAGAATAGACCACCGTCATTTCTTACTGAGGTGTCGTAAAAGGCGACTAAGTTTAGGACCCACCTGGTGGCATCCGGGCGAGTAGAATAGACCAGCGTAATTCCTTACCGAGGTGTCATAAAAGGAGACTAAGTTAAGTTGACGTTAGGCAGGCGGCCGGTTCTAAAATAACTAGCCAAATCATGTGACAATATGTTTAAAACATTTTTTTAATTAAATTGCACCCACGAAGACATTACAGTAATCAATCTTGTGGGGCATGTCGTGCCGACCCCACTTCGAGTGGGATAAGACCAGGAGAATGATGATTGAATGTTACCCTGGTACATAAACCCTAAGTTCCATAAATCATCTATTCTATTCAGTTGGATACCATACGGAGGGTCAACTCACCTTTACGACTCCTCAGCAAGAATTGAGGGTGGTCTATTCTACTCGGGATACCACACGGCAAATAATATTTAAGATAAAAAAACCCGGTTTTTTTTGTAGGAACAGGACTAATCATTTTGGATTATTCAGGGTACTTAAACGCTTAATTTGGCGCGAACAAATTCGCGGGTACCATAAGTAATAAATATTTAATATATAGCTTACTATTATAAATTAGGATGGTTCCTGCGTTGAAGGAGTTCAATGACACCAAGCATTGCAATTTGCAACAGTACGCCGGGATATTAGCGCGTCGCGACGGCCTGCCCACTTGTGGGACTTCGACGCGGCTCCTGTTTCCGCCTTTGCCGTGTACACCGTGACACCTCATCACTTATTCTGCAAACTAATACCGGATATGCATTAGTAATAATATGTTTTTGTAGGCTTCACTATTTTACACGCTTTATATCAGTCATCATCCTCCAGCCCTTATCCCGCTCTAAGTGGGGTCGGCACGACATGTTATAAACATGTTCTCACATGATTTGGCTACGTAATTTACGACCAGCCTGCTTGACATTAACTTACCTTAGTCGTATTTCACGTTACCTCGGTAAGAAAGAGGGTGGTCTATTCTACTGAGCCCGATACCACACGGCTTTAGCAAGTAACAATACAATAGTTTTTTAAAAAATAGCCTTGCTTGATATTTTTTTTAAAATAAAAAAAAACTTTTAAAAATAATTGGGTAGATGGGCCCAAGTATTCTCATTTGTAGAGACCACCCGTTGCCAGAATAGGCTACGCTGACTTGACAGTTTTCGGCAAAAATAGTGTTTTATATATTCAATGTAAATTTTTAAACTTTTTTAATCCCCAAAAACAGGGATAAAACGATTTTTTTTTTAAAAAGCTAGTGAGGTCGATTTTCTTTCCAAAAACCTCCTGCATGCTGAATTTCAGGAAAATCGTTTTAGCCGTTTCCGAGATTCCAAAAATATATATATATACAAGATTAACTCATTTAAATATTAAAGATTTTTATTTATTTAAGTTAAAAATCATCATTATATTCCTGCCCTTATCCCACTCTAAGTGGGGTCGGCACAACATATTATATATACATACAAGATTAACTCATTTAAATATTCAAGATTTGTTATATCTGGATCACCGAGCTTTTCGCGGTTTTTTTTATAAGATATAAAAAAGATGCAAAAAAAGAGCTGGTGATATCTGGACTCGATCCGGGATATTTTCACTTTAGTCCGCCCGTTGGCAACTGAGCTATTATAATTTTGGAAATGACAGTAGAATTAACTTTAGTTTGCTAATAATATTGTAGCAGTTTTTCACTGCCTGAAAACAGGTATAAAACGACATTTTTTTTAAACCTAGCTAGATCGATTAATCACCTACGAAAATACCCCTACATACTACATTTCATTAAAATCGATCAAGCAGTTTACGATATTCAGATTATATATGTATCATTTAAATATCTATATAATATATAAAGCTGAAGAGTTTGTTTGATTGTTTGAACGCGCTAATCTTAGGAACTACTTAAACTAATGACGCCTAGATTACGCCTCCAAAAGGTCCGAAAATCATTTGTCGGTCTCGGTACACGTTTTTATAACAAAATTCCTCAACATTATCTAGACTTGCCTTTACACAAGTTTAGAAATTATCTCAAAACGATGTTGCTACATAAAGCTTACTATACTATTGAGGATTATTTGAGTGATAGCATATCTTAACTGCAGTCAGCTACGCATCCAGCTGCAACGATTATCTTGTAACCATCAAATTGTAATAATTTTTTAAAAGATTAGCCGCCGAGTTTCTTGCTGATTCTTCTCGGTAGGAGCAAACTTCCGAATCAGTGGTAGCTTCTTTAAAACATTTGACGATTCAAAAGTACTGTAAACAGACCACTTGAATAAAGAATATTTTGAATTTGAATTTGAACTACTGGACCGATTTCAAAAATTCTTTCAGTGTAAGATACTCCATTTATTCAGGAAGGCTATAGGCTATATAACATCGCGCTAAGATGAATAGGAGAGGAGCAGCAATAAAAAATATTACGAAAACTGCAAAATTTAAAGCTTTCCTTGCGTGCCCTCAGTAAACGGTAATAGTTATTCAAAAATCATGTATTACAAAATAGTTCCCCTCTAAAAGTTCTGAATAAAAGTCCGCGACAGCAAATGTCTAGCTTTTAAGTTATCAAAAGACTATATTACGATTGCTAGTATTAAGTACTTAGTCAATATTGTTCGAACGGATCAGCTGCGAAAGCGTAACAGACATACTGACAAAGTTTCGATTTAACAATATGAATGTTGTTGTTTGTACCGATTTGTACCGAATTTTTGATACTCTTACACAGTTATCTTAACAAGTGTTTATAATGTACATCATTCGAGTAAATAAGGCAATTATACTAACAAAAGGGTCATAGTTAGGGTTGCCAACTATATATACTGTTCGCACAACATTCTATTTTTAACTAGCTGTGGAAACCAGTGTATTTAATTTAAACTTTGAACATAGAAGTAGTTATGAGTTAACAAGAGACAGAGACATGCTATCGCGGACGTTTTGTAGTATTTTTGTACATGTAGAATTCTCTAGTAAATAACTTTAGTGTTTCTAAAGTGCGTAAACTATTCATCTCGGTAAGAAAGAGGGTGGTCTATTCTACTCAGGCGGATACCACACGGTGGGTACTTACCTTACCTTAGTCGCTTTTTACGACACCTCGGCAATAAATGATAGTGGTCTATTCTACTAAGCTGTATACCACATGGCAGGTCAACTTACCTTAGTTGTATTTTACGACACCTCGGTAAGAAATGAGAGTGGTCTATTCTACTAAGCTAGATATCACACGGCGGGCCGACTTACTTTAGTCGCTTTTTATGACACCTCGGCAATAAATGAGAGTGGTCTATTCAACTAAGCCGGATACCACATGGCAGGTCAACTTACCGTAGTTGTATTTTACGACACCTTGGTAAGAAATAAGGGTGATCTATTCTATTTCGCCAGATCGTAAAATACGACTGAGGTAAGTTGACGTCAGGCAGGCGGCCGGTCGTAAAACGCAGCCAAATCATGTGACAGCATGTTTATAACATGTTGTGCCGACCCGACTTAGAGTGGGATAAGAGCAGGAGGATAATAAATTATATCTATAAAGTATTGTTTGTTAGATTGTATATACTATATATATATATATATATATATATATATATATATATATATATATATATATATATATATATATATATATATATATATATATATATATATACAGGGTGTTTGTAAGGTCGATGCAAAGCTGCAAACAGGAGCTAGTATAGACTATTTAGAACCATTTAAACTGAACTTATGTTAGGCGAAGTGCGACTATTTTTTTTTTATAAAATTTTAAAGATTTTTGAAGAAAAATCCGAAGTTATGTCATTATTTGCTAATAATCGGCCATTTTGAAGCCAAAGTCAATTATTTTTTATTTTATTTTATTAAACTAATGTGTAAACAGTGTAATAAAACATGATTAAGGTATCTGTGTTAAGAGATATTTTTTTTACAGATATTTGAAGTCAATCATTTCTTTTAAGGTCAGAGAAAGCTGATTTTTGATGGCATTTAAAAAAAAAATAGATTGTGCTTTTTTAGTTCAAACATTTTATTAAATATGCCTGGTCATTGTTCTTTATTTTGAGGTATCAACTATGCGGATAGCCCGCAAATTATTGAAATTAAGATCTACAAACTAAATTGCGAGAGAAAATTAAAATTTATAGGCGAAGTAATTAAAACAAAATTTTAATGAAAATCATTTATTTTTCGTGTTCAAAATGTCCGCCGCGGTGTCTAACACAGGTCCGGCCCGTCTTATTATTTCTGTTGTTGTTATTTTCAACTTCATGTCTATTTACATTGGTCGGGTTACAAGCTCGTGCGAAAGATTGAAGGGACTCTTCTAACAAAGGCCGACGCGTAGGCTCAGAGTAGGATTCAGTTTTGTCGTTTTCTTCTCAACTCAGACATTGAAGATGCATGGTTCCTGAAGTCAATCTTGTGGACAGATGAAAGTAAATTTTCAAGGGAAGGCATTATTAATTTCCATAACCTTCATCTATGGGCTGAAAAACATAATAATCCACATTGGAAAACGCAAAAATCATTCCAAAAGAAATTCTCGGTCAATGTGTGGGCCGGAGTTATTGGCAAAATTTTGATTGGGCCTCATTTCTTACCAGATAATTTAAATGGAAATAATTATTTAGAATTCCTGCAAAATGATCTTCCAGAGCTTGTAGAGGAGTCTGGGGCCTTGATATTCGTTAGCGACCGAGAGCTCATTTTTCAACAAGATGGTTGTCCAGCGCATTGGACATTAAATGTACGGGAGCACTTAAACAATTGTTTCCCCAATAGCTGGATCGGCAGAGATGGGCCCATCCCTTGGCCCGCCCGTTCACCTGACCTGACTCCGCTTGACTTTTACGTGTGGGGTCGGGCTAAGGAGCTAGTATACACAAATGTGGAAATAAACACAAAAGAAGAATTAATTGACAGAATTAATTCAGCGTTCGCGACGATGAAAGTGGAAATGAAGTTAAAGATAACGACAACAGAAGTGAGAAGTCGGGCCCGTGCTTGTGTTAGAAACCGCGGCGGACATTTTGAACACGAAAAATAAATGACTTTCATTAAAATTTTGTTTTAATTACTTCGCCTATAAATTTTAATTTTCTCTCGCAATTTAGTTTGTAGATCTTAATTTCAATAATTTGCGGGCTATCCGCATAGTTGATACCTCAAAATAAAGAACAATGACCAGGCATATTTAATAAAATGTTTGAACTAAAAAAGCACAATCTATTTTTTTTTTAAATGCCATCAAAAATCAGCTTTCTCTGACCTTAAAAGAAATGATTGACTTCAAATATCTGTAAAAAAAATATCTCTTAACACAGATACCTTAATCATGTTTTATTACACTGTTTACACATTAGTTTAATAAAATAAAATAAAAAATAATTGACTTTGGCTTCAAAATGGCCGATTATTAGCAAATAATGACATAACTTCGGATTTTTCTTCAAAAATCTTTAAAATTTTATAAAAAAAAAATAGTCGCACTTCGCCTAACATAAGTTCAGTTTAAATGGTTCTAAATAGTCTATACTAGCTCCTGTTTGCAGCTTTGCATCGACCTTACAAACACCCTGTATATATATATATATATATATATATATATATATGTATGTATGTATGTATATATATATATATATATATATATATATATATATATATATATATATATATATATATATATATATATATATATATATATATATATATATATATATATATATATATATATATATATATATATATATATATATATACTTACACAGAAACATACACACACTTCTCTGGCTTCCTAATTATAATAAGAATAATGTTAGCAAAATTAAAATCTGTTATTGGCAGCATGAACAAAATAAATTAATATTTTATACATTACTAGATTATAAATATACTTTAAAACTACTTTCTTATAAAAAAAAACCTGTCAACCCTAGCTATAGCACGTTTACGAGTGCGCGCGCACTGCACACGTTGATTATATTCACATTGCACTTTCCAAAACAACTCGGTCTCGATTATTATCTCGCCACTAAAATTGTCAACAACATATAAATAATACGTAATTGTTATTTTGACGTGAACTAGTGCTGGCTCGATTCACGCGGTTGATTAACCAGAATCGACCAGAATCGGCTAAACTCAGTATTTATCGAGTGGCATACCTTTTTTTGAACCCTACATATTTTCTTAAAAATTACTTTTATTTAATACTAGTGTTCCGCTCCGGCTTCGCACGGGTATAAAATATATAGCCTATGTCATTCAGTGAAAATAATTATTAAAATCTATCAAGTAGTTTCGTTTTATTGATTACTGCCCGTGGCCCGCACGCGTTAAATTTAGAGTAAAACAATTCCCCTTATTCTATACCATGAGGATTTATGAGATAAAATAAATGCGGTCGAACGGGATAAAAAGTATCCTATGTCCGTCTCCTAGTTCTAAGCAACCTCTCCACCAATTTTCAGCAGAATTGGTTCATCTGTTCTTGAGTTATAAATAGTGTAACTAAGACCAACTTTCTTTTATATAGATAGACTAGCTAGCTACTAGTGGATGCTACTATGGAAATCAGTGTGTCACAAATTTTTTCCTACAAATTTCAATTTTGAACAGAAAAGCAGTTATAATGAGTTCATTATACGAGATTTTTTAATATAGCAATCACCGTTTAGTTAGCACACGCAAGGAAAACTTTTAATTTTCTCGTAATATTTTTATTGCTGCTCCTCTCCTATTCATCTTAGCGTGAAGTTATATAGCCTATCGCCTTTCTCGATAAATGGACTATCTTACACTCAAAGAATTTTTCAAATCGGTCCAGTAGTTAATGAGATTAGCGCATTCAAACAATTAAACACACAAACTCATATATTTGTATAGATAAGTAGCTTTGTGTCCTCCTCCCCTTATGCCACTCTAAGCGGGGGTCGCCAGGACCTGTTTTAAACATGTCACACGATTTGGCTTCGTATTACATGACACCTCGGTACCTCTGGCGGTCTATTCTACTCAGCAGGATACCACACGGCTTGTCAACTTACCATAGTCGTCTTTTACGACACCTCGGTAAGAAATGGCAGTGGTCTATTCTACTCTACCGGATACCACACGGCTTATTTAATATAAGTGAAACCAGTGAGTCACTCAGCGGTCAATTGAAAAAAAAATCAACAATATGTAATTGTGTACCAAATCAAAAAGGCTTACATACAAACTATATTATCATTTAATTGGTCTTTAATAGTGTAGTGTAAGTAGCCTCCCTGGGTCGCTGGTTTGAGTCCTGCCGAGAGCTAACATTTCTACAAAAATTTGTTAGTTCTTCGAGTCTGGATGTATACATGTATTTAAGTATTTTATAATTTATGTATATATTTACCAGTTGTATGTAACCCATAGCACCCGACGGCGGACGGCGGACGGACGACGGTGTGTTTAATTGTCCCATATATTTACTTACTTATTGTCCGCTCCAGCGGATTGGACGCTAAAGTATAATATACAGACAAGACAGACTTGCATTTATATATTAGTATGGATCTAGGTACACTCGACAGAGGACGTAAACAACTTTCACTTTATTTTTATAATTATTTTAAGAAATTCCGATAAACTTTATCGATATTAGCTCTTTAACCTGAAGATTAATTGGTTTCACCTTGACCAGTGTCCAAATAGAACTTACTTGAGGAAAATCGTTTCGCCCCAAATCCGGGTCAGAGGGCCTTTTGGTAAACACGTTTTAGCATGACCAATGAGTTAATTAATGTGTAAGTCTTTAAGACAAAGCTTGCTGGAACGAAACTGGGGCAGAATACCTCAATATCACGTATCTCGCGCTTATATAACAGCACAATGGACGAATATCACCGGATGTTGGCTGCGATGATTTAAAAGATTGACCTCGTGGGGGTCTACCGACACTGCGTTTTGCGGTGCGGAGTCGCCATTCCAACAACTTGAGACCCCAACGCCATCGGTTCTACGCACCATGTGCCCCGCCTATCTCCACTTCAGCTTCACAACACACTGAGCTATGTCGGTAACTCTGGTTCTTCTACGGATCTCCTCATTTCTGATCACGTAGAGATACTCCGAGCATAGCTCACTCCATCGCCCGCTGAGCGACTTTGAGCCTTCTGTTATTATTCTGATGTACACCTCCTCCTTGTCCCCAGGTAGTGGCTGTCAGCATGGAGGACGAGGTGACGTTCCTGTTCCAGCTGGGAGTGCTGCGTGACGCGGTGTCGGCGCCCGCGCACCGCCTCACGCTTGCACACCTAAAAGACCTGGCTGTTAAGTTCGTGCACGAAAAGGTGAGCTACATTCCTCCTTTGTATATAATTAGCTAAGGATCTCCTGCTTATCGATTCTTGCTGTATTCAAGATACAAAACTCCAATTCAGCACGCACATAACAACCCTCCCTGGGAAACTGACATCAGTGGCCTACGCCGATTGAAAGGTTAGACAGTGTACGAATGTTGGAACATCCAAATTGGTTTTTTTTACTTTCCTACCATAGTCTTATGAAATACTGTTATGGTGTAAATGCGCAGATATTAAATAATCTTTGTTTTGCAAAAAGACTCATACGTGGCATTGACAGTTTTAGTCTACATTATTTCGTGTGAGAGAATTTTAATGTGTACTGTCATTAGCTTTAAGTATTAACTAGTGTTAAAGAAAGTCCATTGATGAAACCTAAATTGTAATTCAACTTGTATTACCGCACTCGTAATTAATATCATATCCCAAAGCAAACATCACATCACGTAAGATGTCTTGTTTACACGCTGCTATGGAACAATCAATATCCATCCATCCATTTGTTATCACACCATCGTCTGTGTTCGTAGGACGGTCGGTGGCAAGAACTCTATAACTGCTTTCTGGCCTCGCGGCGAGCTCGTTATCCATCAGCTGTATTCGTAATACGTACGATAGCAGCGACCTCTGTAATATCCGTTTACACAAATAATCTTCACCTTTTTCCAGCGTAATTTTTAGAAACAGCAGTAGAGTTGACGGTTAAATAGCACTTGTTTTTTAGTTTCTAGGCCTAAAGCGTATTTTGAATTTGAATTGTTATGAAACCCTCGTCCAGATACCAGACAACGGGCTCAACCGGCTGTCGGACCGCATCCTGCTGTTCCGGCACGACTACTGCTCGGCCAACGTGCTGCAGCTCGTCAACTCGGCCACGGACGTCACTGACGAGACCCTCGTCGAGATCGTGCTCACGGCCAACCGTAAGTACAGCTTAAACTACCAACTGAATTTGATTTGATAAAAATTTATACTTTATCTTGTTCAATAGCTTTCAGTGCTGTTTTTACCCGACAGTTCCTGCTTTAAACTACCAGAACAAACTTTAACAAACCGGAAATTCAAGAAAAAAAATTTCTTTTTATTGTTTATAGACGAGCGCTTGACTGTAATCATGTCTGATGGTAAGCAATTATACAGTCTAAGGTGAAACGGGCATGCCTAGAAGATGCCTATTTACTCTTGCTTTAAAAATACCCATATATACATTGGGAAAGACTGATGCCGGGAGAGCATTCTATTTCCGTGTTGTGCGCAACAGAAATGAACAATCGTAACTCTTCGTACTCCTCCGTGGGATATGGTTAAATTTCTCTCCATGCCTAGCGGTGCGATAATAAAGAAGCGATGCAGGAATATGGCCATGTAGTACCTGAGCACACTCCGAAATATATCCTGTAGAAGAGCGATAGACAAGTAACCCTGCGCCGATGTAGCAAATTGTACAAATGAGGACTTGTTTCTCCTTCTCTACATTCTGGGCACACAAAATCATTTATTCTCATTATCGGCAGTGCCCAGTTGTTATACTTGTTTTTAGGTATTACAACCTCAAATTAATAATGGCTCCTTACATTTCATAAAACCCTAAAGAATTTCTCCCTCGTAATCGAAATCGTCACTGTTCACAGCGCTTTTTTGCGATGGCGGCGACTGCGCGCCGGCGCCGCGGCCGCACGCCCTCGCCGTGCACTCGTACAAAGCGCCCACCTTCTGTGACTTCTGCGGCGAGATGCTGTTCGGGCTGGTGCGGCAAGGACTTAAGTGTGAAGGTGAGACTATGATTATGGAAAATCGTTTAACTTATCCAGTTTCAGAATCTACGTTCAACCGCCGTTAATCTCAAAGGCATCTTCTCAAGACAACTTCAGTAATATGATACTAAAATGTAATGATGTCGTGCTGAGATTCAGACCCAATATCATCACTATAGACGTACCTCGTAAGATTAGGTAGATTTGTTGCCATTGTAGGTATTATTGGCCTTTTGTGTTTTTCATGTGTTTCAGGGCTTGAATTTTAACCTAGTTTCTGTTACCTTATGATATCAATGACCGGGATACTATTATAATTACATTTCTTTCCGGATGTTTCATTAAATTAGAAACAATAATCAAAATTAGTCCGTGAGAGGAACCCTAATTCAAGTGGTTGCGCTTTGTACTCACCAACAATTGTATTTACTTGTAGATTGTTGTTAGATTTTAGAAAAATTAACAAGTGCAGATGTGCGCTGCTGGATTCGTTCGGGATAAACCGAATCAATTAATGAGTCTTTGACATTGTGAAATCGCGAAATTGGCTATAGCTCTAAATAGTAGTAAAGACAAATGCAAAGTGTCGCTAAAGTAAACTGGTGACATATTGTTCGAAGTTCGTCTTCTCTCTTGATAATAAGTAGTATTAGTAAAATTCGTCCAGCTTTGTAGTATTCATTTTATTTAACTTTATAATACATACAATTTAATTTAATACAATATCTATCATTCCCCAAGCTGTGATAGCCCAGCAGTGTGACCGTGCGACTATTTCTAGAGTCAACGAGTTCAAACCCCGGCAGGCACCAATGAGTTTTTCTATTAAAACTTATGTGTCTAATTGATAATTGCAATTTATCACACGCTTTTCGAAAAACATCGTGCGGAAACCTACATATCTCTAGAGAATTCTAGAGATATGTGTAACCTACAAATCCGCATTGGAGCAGCGTGATAAGTATTAGCTCCAATCCTTCTGTCCAAAAACGGAGAGAAGAAGCCTATTCCCAGCACTAGGAGAGTAATAGGCCGCTACTTCACTTTTACTTTTTTCAAAACCATTTAATTTATGAGTCTTTGACATTGTGAAATCGCCCATTTAGCTATAGCTGTAAATATAGCTAAGCTAGGAAAGGCAAAGTGTCGCTAAGGTAAACTGGTGACATATGCTGAGTTATTTTCAGCCTAGGTATCTATTTTCTATCTAGGTATCAATCTAGGTAGTGGAAAATGTGTTGTCTGGTTGCAGGTTGCGGTCTGAACTACCACAAGCGGTGTGCGGTGAAGGTGCCGTCAAACTGCGTGGCATCGGGCGGCAGCCGGCGCACGTCCGCGGCGCCGCGCAGCCCGTCCCGAGCGTCGTCGGCCAGCGCGGGCAGCGCGCAGCACGACGACTCCCTGGTAAGGAGGCTCGCGCACCTCGTCACCGGGAACAACTCCTCCAACTAGCCTATACGATGGAACAAATGATTCGGACATAATTCTTAAAAACCTATGACCACTTTAGAGTGTATATTTGCAAGCTTAGTTGCTTCTGCACGTTCTTCATCTGCAACTGTCATGATGAGAGATAGGGTAGATGTACTTCCCTTTCTCGTCCACTCGATATCTTTCTAACTGGCTTACAACTATTTGTGTGTGTATGTTAAACCTAGCACCAGGTCTCTTAAAACATGAGTAAGATATTTAGTTAACTGCACCAGGTCTCTTAAAACATGAGTAAGATATTTAGTTAACTGCACCAGGTCTCTTAAAACATGAGTGAGATATTTAGTTAACTGCACCAGGTCTCTTAAAACACGAGTAAGATATTTAATTAACTGCACCAGGTCTCTTAAAACACGAGTAAGATATTTAATTAACTGCACCAGGTCTCTTAAAACATGAGTAAGATATTAAATTAACTGCACCAGGTCTCTTAAAACACGAGTAAGATATTAAATTAACTTCACCAGGTCTCTTAAAACATGAGTAAGATATTTAGTTAACTGCACCAGGTCTCTTAAAACACGAGTAAGATATTTAATTTACTGCACCAGGTCTCTTAAAACACGAGTAAGATATTTAATTAACTGCACCAGGTCTCTTAAAACATCAGTAAGATATTTAATTAACTGCACCAGGTCTCTTAAAACATGAGTAAGATATTTAATTAACTTTTTTAGAAGAAACAAAAACGCACAAATACACTTTTCTCATAGACTGTTTTTATTGACATTGACACACTATTTCTTAACAGAATACTTGCAAGCTTAGTCGCTTCTGCACCTTATATACTTTCCCCCTGCTGCTTCCTGCATCCTCAATCTCATATTGAACATTTACTCCATACATTTTTAACCGACTTACAACTATTTGAGACTACTTGCAAGCTTTTGCATTTGCACCTTATAACCCCCCGCCCCCTTTCCCTTTTCTCATTCTCTGTCTACACTTAAACGTCCAGTTCTTCATTTCCAAACTTCAGATTAGGTTAAGTACTGTTGAATTGATCAGTTTTATATATCTATATATCTGTATACATATATACTTCAACTCTTTCTCGAATTCTAGTCTCTTTTTTTCTCACTCTCTTTTCCTAATTTTTATTTTTCATATTTCATATTATTCGGACATTTTTAGATCTCTCTTGTAGTTTATATATACAAATTATTCAACATTCCATTATACATGTGTTTTTTTTAATTATATCAGAGTTTTTTGACTCGTTAGAATAGATTTTTAAGCGGTTTATACATTAAATGGTTTATACATTTTTACGATACGATGCGTTTTATAGTACTGTGATGAATTTCAAAACTATAAACATTTGAGATTATCAAATATATAAATTTTGTACTTAATATATCCTAATTTTTTTGTTATCAATAGATTATGATTAATAATGACTAATAAACCTTGGTATAAGATGCTTTGCAAGTCCTGTTAGTATTATTAAAGTGATAAAAAGATCTGTTAGTAATAGTTATGTATAATACAATTGTTTAATACAATTATAATCATTGATATATAATACCCAAGATACACAGGCAGAAGCTTAAAAGTGTATTCTACAAATGAGCGGACAATACTTTTGTATAGAATGATCTGAATTCAAATTCAAATTCAAAAAATCTTTATTCAAATAAACTCGTAAACAAGTGCTTTTGAATCGTCAACTCTACTGCTGGTTCAGAAGAGCCAACAAGAAATGCGGCGGTTGCTCTTTTAAAAATATAACTCTTAATACTATTTACATTAAGTCGTTACTGCCTTGTACAGGTTCAAAGAGAGCTATATCCGCACATTCTTATCTTCTAAATAATCTTCAATAGTATAGGCTTAATGTATCAGCCTCTTTTTAACAGTGTTTTAAACTGCTGTAATGGCAAAGCTAAAATTGAGTGCGGAATTTTATTATAGAATCTTATATAAAAACTCACAAATGACTTACGAACTTTTGTAAGGTGATAAGCAGGAGCCGCAAGCTTATGTCGGTTCCTACTTTGTCTATTATATACCAATTTTTCTTATAAATTATTTATATTCTTATGCATAAAATATACTGTAGGGACCTGTATCTTGAATATTAGCCATCAATGTTTATAACCCATAGTTACTAAATATAACGTCCAGTTTGTATTTTCATACAAAGTATTTTTATATTTTTTTTTATTCTTGGCTAACGGTATGCACAGGTGGTGGGTAGCATTGGAATAATACATTATTTTGTATATTTTTTTTCGTTAATAAATTATTTTTTAAATATTTTGATTTTTTTATTTTTGATATCCCATGATACCCATCATCCAGTGCCTTGACAACTATATGTTATAAATTATTATAGAGAGTTTTTTAAATAATTATTAAGTTGTAAATAATAAATATAAGTTACTATTACATATGCCATTTAATAAAAATTATTTCATGGCGTAATTCTAAAGAATTAAAAAGACAGATTGGTAACACAGAAACCCACAAATTTTTGTTAGCTGACTTTTTTTTTACTTATATTTCTATATTTGGAATTGAATCTTTGGTCTAAAATACTTTTAGTTTTTTTTTTTTGCAGTCCAATAATCTCGACTAAATACAAATTAAAATAAAACCATTGTTATTGTATTGATATTTAAATAGATAAAATAATTGTAATTATTTATAACTATATTGTAGTCGCTTTAAAAACGATATCAACACAATATGTCTTTTCACCCAATAATATCATTTACATGCCATTTAAAATAATTAAATATTACTTCAATTGTTTATTATATTATTTTACTTAAGCACGAAATTCATTATTGTATATACAGACACTTTCCTTGTATTTTTCTTCATAACATTACTGTATGTCTTATGAAATATTGTAATGAGGTAAATGCAAAGATATAAAAAAAATTGTATGACAAAAAAAATGGCATGTGTGGCATTTATAATTTAAGTCCGAGTAATTCTTAGCGAGGGAAATTTAAGGAAATAGGTATAGTTACATTTGCTTCACAGTACCTTTTTAGCAATATAACCTTATGTGAATAAGAATGTACAGAATTGTACAACAAAATTGGCGATGTATCCATTCAAATTGGCTTTTACAAGCACTTTCGAATCGTCAAATTATAATGAAGCTACGACAGGTTCGGAAAGGTGCTCTTACCGAGAAGAACCAGCAAGAAACTCGGCGGTCACTCTTTTCAAAATTGAGTATTACAATAATGGCTTAATTGAGAACAAATTAAAGAATTACAATATAATCTAGTGCGTAGCTGGACGCAATTTAAAACCAAGCTTTCTTATCATCAACATAGTCCTCAACAGTATAATAAGCTTTATGAATCAGTGTCTATATCTCATCAGTATAAATGTAGCATATGCTTATATACCAAATCTCATATACACATACATATATAAGACAAGGAGACGACATAAGCTTGCGGCTCTTGCTTGATGATTAAAAAGGACTTCTTCCCAAGTTTACTTGAACAATTAGTAATTTGCAAATTGAATCATTTTACGATAAAGAAAGAATATTCAATAAAGACAAAAATTAAAAAAAATAGCTTTGTACATAAGGTGTGAAAGCATGCAAACAATTTAATTCATTAGTGCATATACGATATTAAACATGGCAGGTAAGTATTTTGTTAACTTTACTATTTTATCCTTTAGTGCTCAATGTATATTGAATATTATGTAATCATCATTATCTTCCTGCCCTTATCCCACTCTTAGTGGGATCGGCACAACATGTTATAAACACGCTGTTACATGATTTGGCTGCGTTTTTACGATTGCCGCCTGCCTGACGTCAACTTATCTCAGTCGTTTTTTACTACACCTCGGTAAGAAAGAGGGTGGTCTATTCTACTCAAACGGATATCACACGTTGGGTTGACTTACCTTAGTCGCATTTTACGACACCTCAGTAAGAAATGAGGTTGGTCTATTCTACTCAGCCGGTTACCACACGCCGAGTATTGGTGTATAATTATTGATTACTTAATTGATGTTGAGCTGTGATAGCCCAGCGTTAATACCGTGCGACTCCTTAGAGGAAGTCACGGGTTCGAACCCGGGCAGACACCAATTAGTTAAAAATTATGTGTCTAATTGATATTTACAATTTATCATACGCTTTTCGGTAAAGGAAAACATCGCGAGTAAACCTGGATATCTCTAGAGAATTCTGGAGATATGTGTAACCTACCAATCTGCGTTGGAGCCGCGTGGTAGGTCTTAGATCCAATCCTCTCCAAAAACGGAGAGAAGACCTATTTGCAGTAGTGAGAGAGTAATAGACCGCTTTACTTTCGAAACACGTTACTAATTTATTTATTTTTATTTTATTTATTTTTATTAGACCAACTAATACCATTTTACAATAATTAATTTAACAAAAACATTATTGATATATAATATACTGTAAATCTGTGTAAAACACCTTTAAAAGTTAGTACAACATTTGTATGAGTGAACAATTACCACTATCCTTGCCTAATACCTCGTTACAATACGGACTAAATAGATCGTATTGTAACGAGATGAAAAAATAAAATATACATGTAAATATAATAGATAAAACCAAAAAAAAAAAAAATTAAACAGATGAGTTAATATAGGTGGGTCTGAATCTCGGTCGCTGACTATGGGCCTCATAAGAAAGCTCAGAGTCGCTCAGCGGGCGATGGAGTGAGCTATGCTAGGAGTTTTTCCACGTGATCTAATCAGAAATGAGCAGATCCGTAGGAGAACCAAAGTCACTGATGTAGCTCAGTGTGTCGTGAGGCTGAAGTGGCGATGGGGGGAGGGGACCATAGTGCGTAGAACCGATGGGCGTTGGGGTCTCAAGGTGCTGGAATGGCGATCCCGCACCGGAAAACGCAGTGTTGGCAGACCCCCTACGAGATGGACTGACGATCTCAAAAAGGTCGCGGGGAGCCGCTGGGTCCAAGCGGCACAAGATCGTGTTTGGTGGAGATCCCATGAAGAGACCTATGTCCAGCAGTGCACCATCGGTTGATAAAGAAGAAGAAGAAGTATACATATCAGCGCTTATTTATAATTAATCTAATATAACGACATGTAATGTTCCGATCACTCTGCACCGGTAGGTAGGCGCGGGCGGGTCGCGGCGGGGCGGCGCGTGGAGCTCCTCGCTGGGCATCCCGCACACGTTCCAGGTGCACACGTACACGCGGCCCACGGTGTGCCGGCTGTGCAAGAAGCTGCTGCGGGGGCTGTTCAAGCAGGGCCTGCAGTGCGGCGACTGCCACTACAACGCGCACCGCAAGTGCCTGCCGCTCGTGCCCAAGGACTGCGGCGGCGAGATTAGGGACCATCACGGTATGGACACAACTTTTTGATCTCTTATTGCCTGCTATATCACCCGTACATTTGCCAAATCAGCATTTTGCGTCACAAAATTTATTTACCATAAAATTGGAATCAATACGACGTTGGAGGCCGCGCGTGCTGAACCTATCGTATTATGATATCACTATCAAATTATAAATACTATTAAATAAGTATCCAATATTTTATTAATAAATCTATCAATTGAGCGGCGCAGTTTAATAAATCTATCAACAAAAGACTGGGTAGTAGCAGCCCGTACATTTTCTTATTATAATTTTATTTAGTTTACTAAATATAAACTATCTGTGTAAAACGTCTCAGATAGATTAACACACTTTCCCATTTACAATATTAATGTGTAATAAACATGGATAACTTATTTTTTTCCTAGACTTAGCTCCCCGCGACCTTTTTTTGGGCTTCTGTCCAACACGAATGGGAGAAAAAAAGACCAGGCTACCCAGTACGTGGTCTTTATTCCAAAAAACTTGAGAATCGCACTCCCATCATCTGTTCGAACTGTGTCCCACCCATTATCACGTTAGCTTCGATACCATTATAACGCATCTACGTAGATTTAAAGCATTGCTCACTCGACGGTAATTGGCTCCTTGCTTTCCTATAAGGCCCATAGTCAAAGACCAAGTTTTGGAGTCCATATATCATTACCGACAACGCGCAAAGTTCTCATGTTGGCTTTTAAGCACTGAGGTTGAAAACTAAATGATTTAACTTTAGAAACATTAAAGTAACTTAAATATCTAAAGCCTGTTAACGCACACTATATACTAGAACACGATATAATAGGAATACCACAATTCCCGTTCCGAGATGCACTTCTCTTGAACGACGAACAAAGACTGAATGTAACTGAAACGTTTTATCAATAGAAAGACTACCAGAAACAATAACGGCGCAATGTTGCCACCATTTCAGTCAAAAAGGGCGCGATACTCTTGTTTCATGACTGTGTTGCTATAAAATACAAAGCGGAAGTCAATGGCGACAACAAGCCTAGGTTTTTGTAGTTTAATAATTGATTGCGGCGACACCATCGTCACCGATAGTGGTTGGTTTTAGGAGAGAACCACGACACGTGCAGTACCAGTAGTGAGGTGTCAGAACCACGTGCGACGCTCGACGACGACTCGGATGACGCGGAACTCGACCACGATCACCGTAACCATAACCACAACCACCATGACAACCACGAGGTATGGAACGGTTCATAGGATTTCACAGTTGAACAAAACTTTCTCACCACCGAAAAGATTTTTGACTCATTTATCGTTTAAAGGAGAAAAATCTAAAAACATAGAATTCGCACTTGTACGTTGGTCAATCCACGCTTGAATCTGGTGATAATCTGCAATCCAAGTCCTTACTTATTAGATGTCTACCACTTTGTCTCATTTCAAATGAAGGTAGGGTAAGGGATAGGTAGGGCATATCCCTACCTATCCTTAATTAACCGTAGCGACTGTTTGGACTATATCCGGAATTTTCTTCAACAATCTAATCACTTAGTTGTAAATTCAGAACGTCTACTAAGTTAATATTAGCGTTTTCTAATCCGTGGCTAATCATTGGCTCTATTACGTAAAATGTGAAATTGGAAATGGACCAAATGAAGACAAGGTTTATCCCTTGCAGGTTCAGCTCAGGCCCACTGAAGAGGACGAGGAACCTCAGCGAGATGAGTTACCGGAGCGAGCCACTAGCAGGCCTAGCAGGTGACGAACATGTTTTAAATCCGTTAAAGGCGTAAGGGCTTGGTGGTGGTAGACTTGCTTCACATATATACTTCCTATTTAGCGGCTAACACTGAGTAATCCATCTACGCGTAATTTCCAATCATTCTCACATCTGTTACTTGATCAAATTAATGGCAAATTAAGAATCTTCACTAATATAAGCTTTTGAACAAAATGGGCGATATACTTATATTGAAATAGTGGAAACCGTTATAGGTTTACGGCTCTAGCTTTAGGGTTTTGGTACACTATTAAAAATCCCAATATTAATTTCAACGTTATTAAAGGTAATTTTAAAAAAAAGAGATACCAAGAGAGGCTGATACAGAAAGCCTAATAGACTTTTGAGAATAACAGAAATAATAATGCGTTGAATCTTTTAAAGATACTCTTCGACCTTGATTAATAACGAAATATAACTAGTTATTACAATTGTGTTTTGAAAAGAGACACCATCGCGTTTCTTGCTGGTTCGTCTTGGTAGAAGCAACATTAGGAACCAGCAGTAGAAGTTAATCAAATGGCTAATTTACAAGTTTACTAGAATAATTTCAATTTCAAAGTGAATTACAAAACAGCGATAAGTTTATTTATAGGAAATTTGTTGTAATAGAAATAAATAATTATTGTTCTACATGATATTCTGTTTCTCTTCTTTAGGTTGTTGTTGTGGTGCACATGCCTTAAACGTCTTCCTAAATTGCATCATTTTTACTTTTGGATTTGTATCTATTCCGAAAAAATTTATATTACTCTATGAGCTGCAAAAGTTTTTCTGTTATTTTGGGCTTATAGTTTTTTCTATTTTGTAACCACTAACACAAAGGTTTCCACAAGGACGATATTGGGGCCTTTAATTTTCACTTTATATACGCCTTATTAAATTCACCTATTAGCCTATTTAAATAAAACTTTTACAACGTTTCAAGTACTTTCTAATTTTATTGATTATTTGGATAAATATAACATTTTAAAAGCAGATTTTAATGAAACAATATCTGTTTTATTGTTAACATCTCTCGAACAACTCTGAGTAACAATAACGAATAACCGGAAGATTAAAACTATATTGCATCTTTTATTACACCAGATATATCAACCAACGTCAAATTTGAAGTCATCGGCAACGGTTGTATTTAAGTATAATCAAGAGTGTATTCAAATCCTTGATCAATTTTTTTTATCATTGAAATAAAAAGCATTAAAATGCAAAATGGAATTGGCTTTTAAAACTTAATTCCTGAACACAGTGCGTAAATTTTTAATCCTTTTTAAATTTTTTATGTATTGACTTAAATATCATTAAAATGCAGGGAGGAATTGGCTTTTAAAACTTAATTCTTAACTACATAAGTATGGTAATGTCCCACCACCAAGCCTGCAGCATCCGCACAGACTAATCGTCGCAGTAAGATCTGATGTGTGAGCCTTACAGCTCGTCGTCATCTCCCAGCGCCAACATCCCGCTGATGAGGATCGTGCAGTCGGTGAAGCACACCAAGAAAAAGGATGGTCAGTGGCTGAAGGAGGGCTGGCTGGTCCACTTCACTAACAAGGACAAAACGGTGAGTTTTATGCAAATTCTATTTTTAATTATATAATTTTTGATTATAATGTAACGGAGTTAAATAACCGAGCTCTCACCTCCCCGATATAAATCTTAAATGGAAATAATACCACTAAGGTAGAAGCGGCCTGAAAAATTTAAATGCTTAGGGCAGGGTATTCATAGACAATAAAATTGAAATAAAATGCAGAACTGGAGAAGCTAACGCGTCCTTTTACAAAACGTCCAAAATATTATGTGACCCTTAAATCTCATTGGATATGATGTATCGCGTTCTAAAATGTCTGGACCACTGTCTTATATAGATGTAAATCATGTACCTTAACAAAAGAGGGTTTGCACGCATTTGAGAAGTGGGGATTTCGCAAAATTCTAAAGATCCCTTGGACTTACGTCGTCTCAAACGCTGTTGTTTTAGAAAGAAAGCTAAATGTAAGCAGATATTGATGAAAACCGTCATGCAAAGTAAAGTTGCCTTTTTCGGACATCTCATATCATCATTGATGCTTGATTGATTGAGCTTCTGTAAGGCAACGTCCTAAATGACAAAAAAGCGCCGGTGACATGTGGGACTTAATCCCAGCTTTTGAAATTTTCAGTCAGCCCGTTACCCATTGGGGTATGATGACATTACATTTGACAGGCAAAATGGCAAATGATTTATTCGCAATTAAATACTTATGTATGCAAGGTGTATTGCAGATGAAGCGGCACTACTGGCGGCTGGACAGCAAGTCAGTGACGCTGTTCACGTCGGAGCAGGGCACCAAGTACTACAAGGAGATCCCGCTCAACGAGATCCTGGCCGTGGACACGGCCCGACAGCCGCATTCAGGTGCACTTTCTCCCACAGGCAATCATGTTCAATGCTTTATGCATTAATATTGATGAATCTTTCACTGAGCCGATTATAATACAGCAATTGGCACTTCTCATATCGCCCTATCCAAAGAGTACAGTCATGTCCCATGTATAAACATAGGAAATGTGACTTTATTCTTCGGATAGGGCGATATGGCTCTACGATAATATCAATTAGAAAATGCACCGTGATGCTGCGACCAGTTATTTAAAAAAAATTTGAAAAAAATTCCCGGAGTGTTCCAGAGAGGGTTCCAGAAAGTCCCAGATGCGTTTGAAACTAGTCAGGCTATGCCGATAGAATAAGACTTGAGTATAGCCGGTTTTATACATCTTTACCTACACTTATTACAAAATCACAGTCCCAAAAACTTTCTATCTGTATGAGGTCGATTTTCTCAAAATCTACTGAACGGATTTGTGTGCGGTTTTTACTAAAAGATGATTGAAAAAGGTGCAATTCTTTAGGTAGGTTTAACTTAAAAATATATTACAGTTTTATGTAAAGTTATTTAAATAAACGTAGTACTTAACAGCGATACGCGCTCGCTTGCTGGGATATTTAGTCGCGTGCCCCGCATAAAATAACAGAGATACATTAAAGTAATGTACTAGAGAATTGTAGATCTACAAAAATACTACAAAAAAGTCCGTCATAGCAAGTCTCTGTCTCTTATGGTTCATCTTCTTGCCCTATCCCACTCTATGTGGGGTCGGCACAACATGCTATAAACTTGCTGTCACATGATTTGGCTGCATTTTAACGAACGGCCGCCTGCCTGACGTTAACTTACCTCTGTCGTATTTTACGACACTTCGGTAAGAAAGAGGGTGTTCTATTCTATTAAACCGGATACCACACGGTGGGTCAACTTACCTTAGTCGCCTTTTACGACACCTCGGTAAGAAATGAGGTGCGTCTATTCTACTCAGCCGGATACCACACGGCGGGTCAACTTACCTTAGTCGCCTTTTGCGACACCTCGGTAAGAAACGAGATTGGTCTATTCTACTCAGCCGGATACCACACGGTGGTCTCTATCTGCTATGGTTAACTCACAATAACTACTTTTATGTTTATAATTTCAATTCGGTTAAAATTTTATGTTATTGACCGTTGTGACTAAACTATGGTTTAGTAGTTCATGTCCGGTCTCCAACAGACGTGATGCACTGCTTCGAGCTGCGCACGGCCAACGTGGACTACCTGGTGGGCGTGGACCCCGCGTGGGCGGGGGGCGCCGCGCCGCTGCCGCCGCCCGACTCCGGCGTGGGGGCCTACCTCGCGCGCTCCTGGGAGACGGCGCTGCGGCACGCTCTGATGCCGCACACGCATTCCGGTATGACACTCGCCAGTTCTCCCTCATTGGGTACCTCTTCAGCTAGCGAAGGTTGGAAGTCAGCGTAATATTATCCACATTCTTCCAGAACAGTTAGGCGATCTCCATCCATTCTCCTATTGTGAAGCCGGTTCTTTCTGCATCCTTCTTACTCTCTTTATCTTTTTTACCCTTTTCATTCCCCATCAAGTCGCTGAAGACTATATCTGTCGTATCGGAGGGCAGGTTCTAGATATGAGACTTTTTCATCTTAAAAGGTCTGCGAAAGTTCTCAATTTTTATGAAACTTTCACATTCGAGGTTTTCTGTGGAGCCATAAATACTGCAGTCATGTGTTTATATATGACCTGTATAAACTATATAAAGGATTCCATTTATGATAATTGTCGCTATTTATCGTAACAAAAACTTACCAATATAATTATATTGGTAAGTTTTTGTTAAGCACAAAACTAATATGTTAATTAACATATTAGTTTTGTGCTTAATTGATTGATTTAATAGTGATAAAGTCAGCAAGCGAATACTTTTTCTTTAATATGTATATCATAAATTACATATTGTTATATGAATATTCAGCGTTCAAACGTAGAAAAGACAAAAAAGACATAACCATAAGATAAACGTACGGTTATAACAACTATACTGCGTCCATCATATTATCAGTCTTTTGACAGCTCACGCTCATTAAGTTTTGTATTGCTTACGTACAAATATCATACAAATAATATTTGTACTTTATGGATGGGTACCGCCCACTTAGTGATGTCACACATAATGGTTACTACGATTATGCCACAGATTAAAAATAATCGGTAGAAATCGATGTTACGAGTATTAAAAGACATTTAATAACATTATATAAAGTTTTACTTTCTTCTTAGTTAATACATGAATACAAATAAAACAATCAGGATATTTTAATTTATTTTATTAGCACGAGTCGTCGGAATGATAATCAACACTAGACTCCTCCGATGAGGAGTCTTCAGTAGCAGTTATTATTAGCTCTTGTGTAGATAATATATTATCAAACGCAATATCACGTTCCCAATCAGAGAATATTACTCTTTTAGTTCTTTCCACCACACTTGCCCAGTTCTCGGCCGTTACGTGGGTGCAAGCATTTTTTAGCAATTGCAACATTTTATTCGCTGTGAATGGGGGGCTTGTATTGCATCTCGCAGCATGCCCTTTTACTTGTGCCCATATAAGTTCTATTGCGTTGTACTGGCAGTGGTATGGAGGAATCCGAAGAACAGTATGGCCATATTCTGCTGCCATTTCATTGATTACATAGCGTTTTGCTCTCTTTTTGGTTTTTAATATTTTTATTAATTCAACTTTTAACATTGAGTCGTCCACATTTTCTCCATTGTCCCGAAGCCAATTAATTATTTCATGCTTTTTATTAGCCTGTGTTGGCATTTTGTCAATTTGACGGGAGTGGTAGGGCGCATTATCAATAAAAATTATTGATGGTTCTTCCAATGAAATGAGCATTTTTTTGAACCACTCTTCATACACATTTGCATTCATCTCTTCGTGGTAGTCATTTGATTTCTTCGATTTAAATGCCAACAGTGCGTCTTGTACAAATCCTTTTGCTGTACCTGCATGACAAATGATTAGGCGCTCACCTTTTCCCATTGGTACTGAGGAAGTGGAATCAGCAGTATCATCAGTCCAGAAACGAGATAGTGTGTGGTTAGCGTTGAGCCATGTTTCATCCGTGAAAACAATATTTGCCCAATCTTGTATTTTCTTTGCCTCTCTTAAAAAATCACAACGTGCTATAGCTATATCTGTGCGTTCCATTAATAATTTTCTTTTATTTAACTTTTTATATGAAAAGCCAATTGTGTTCAAAACTTTGACCAAAGAAGATTTTTCACCATGAAATAGACCACTTCTTTTCAAAGAAACAATAAGTTTTCTCAAAGTTGGAATTTCTTTTCTCAAGTAGTAATCATATACATGACGACGAATAGCGTCAGCGTCAAAGTCATCAACAGCTGTCACCTTATGAGCCCAGCGCTTTCTTTTTGGTGTAGATGGTTTGTTTTGCTCCAAGCCGCTCCTGCCGTAGGCATCAGTAGTGATTTTAGTCACAGTTGATAGACTGATCCCCAACGCGGCTGCAACACGGTTTCGGACTTGCGTGATAGGTATAAGAGGTCCGCCATTTTAATTTTCTTGCTCAAAATACTCATGAAGTTTTAACACTAACTGTCTCGATTGTGCTTTCAACACACGTCCTTTCGGCATTTTCACGATCAATTAATATAAGTTTCACAAAAGTTTTTCCGAGGAATAAAGCTACTTAACTCAAGGTGTAACAGACGCGAGAGAACACTCAGCGAACGTAAATGCGTGTGACTATCACGGGCGTTTCGTTGAGAGTGACAGATCACGTCAAAATGGCGGCCGAGCGGAAGGTCTGTTGATGTTGCCAGTTGATGTATAATATATTTTTTATGATTATAATAAATACACACGGATTAACATTTATTTTCAAAAAACTAAGGCAATATTAAATCAAAATGTTGATTTCTATATCTGTTATTAGTTTACGTAGGTTATCATTAATCGAATTACTTAGGTACGTAATTCGATTAATGATAGTAGGTACTATAATCGGAATGGTATCGCATACGAGAATCTTTAGGACATCACTAAATATGTAAATCGACAATCTGTCAAAAGATGGTTAATATAATGGACAGTGTATAGTCAAACAGGTATTGAGTCAGTTAAAATAATTTAATAATATATTGCCAGAACACGATCATGAACAAACACAATGATGGCATATGTTCAGAATGTTGTCATATATCAAGAAAAACTGAAACGATACTCAGTGGTTGCTCTTATCAGGCATTATAGGTATATGAGATTAAATCCTCCTCCAAACTCTTTAAAAACTCTTGCGAACGCGGCAGACGAAAAGGTACCGGCCTATATCAGCCGTCGTTATACAGGGTATTACAGCTTCGAGGGCTTATTCTTTGCCGTATAACGAGTGGTATTTAAATGAGTAAATCTTGTATGTATATTGTGTATATATATATTCGGAATCTCAGAAACGGCTCCGACGATTTTTCTGAGAGAGTTTTGGGGGAGAAAAATCGATCTAGGTAGATTTTATTTGAAAAAAATACGTTTAGCCCTATTTTGGGCATTAAAAGGTACTAAGTCAAGTCAAGTCAGCGTGGCTTATTCTGCCAACGGGTCTCGAGATTTGTGAATACCTACGATCGATCTCAACCACACCATTATTTTGTCTTTTATTTATTTTGTAATATAATACTAGGTAGTATATAATGATGTGTAACGTGTACGTCGCAGCGGAGGCGGCCGGGCCGGCGGAGCGCGCGGCCGAGATGGCGCAGCTGTACCAGATCCACCCGGACGAGGTGCTGGGCTCGGGCCAGTTCGGCATCGTGTACGGCGGCCTGCACCGCGCCACCGACCGCCCCGTGGCCATCAAGGTAACGGGCCCGACAGGCAAAGCGCTAATAAGAAATAAGCTTATGGCAGCACTGTCCACACTTTCTCACCTCCAGGAGAAACCTCCTCCGGAGGAGAAGGAGAGTGGAGTGGAGAACCTCCACTCTCTTTACACACAACTCACTCACAATATATTTAAAAAATATAAACTATATATATTTGTATAGATAACCGTACATCATGTAAAACCGAAATAGTAATTATAATATTCTCTGTCACGCTTATATCTATGATTGAATTAAATTGTGTAGAATTATAATTTTTTTTTTAGTTTATTCCAAATAATGTCCAAAAGTAAATAAACCACAAATAACGTCCAAAACTAAATAAACCAAAAATGTATGATTTTTTTCAAGTTTTCAGAAGCTTCTTGTTAACACTGGAATCCAGATACTATCGCCACTTCACATTAGCCGTCAATCGTAATGTCAAACGTCAATCAATCGATCGTCGTTACCTTGGATAAAGAATACACTGGATGCCGCCTTAGCTATTTTTGTGTGTCCGTTTTATGCTTGTGTGAACTTTTAGAACTGCATTAGTGTGCGTGATTAGGGAAGTACTTAGCTTATCGATAAGCTAAACTAGGCATCGATAATTATCGAAGCCTAGCTCAGGTACTGTAAAGTTAATATACAGTTGTAACCAACCTAGTTGGTTTACTGTTCAGAATAGATTTAAACATTTGAATAGATTGACATAATTTCCTGAGTGTACAGTCTGCAGTATAATGTCATGAATTATCCGATGCACATCTTTACTGCATATCTTACTGTGATGGGTGGTTCTCAAAAATGGTATCAGTCAATTGACTGCGAGCCTAGATTTACCAAAGAATCCTTTGAAGCGTTAAAAATAAAGTCGAAGGTGCAGCCCGTACTCGGTGCTTTATGTATAGATGAAATGTTAACATAAATGTTAGTGCTTCAGTGGCCAATTGAACAATATCATGATCCACATTATTCCCAACATTTACATATCCGTGAGACCGGTGACAGCTTTTATCCACTATTCTGTTATATGTGGGCATTTAGGAAACCTATGAAAATAATCTAAAATTAGAGAATTCGCATTTACTTGGCTAGTAAATATAACTTTGACTGATATTTATCGATACATAATAATTCTTTAGTGTGTACATCACTACGTAGGTAACACAATTCAATCGAATATTTAATGATTAATTTCTATGTTTTATCAGTATCCTACACTCGTGCCGGCTAGGGAATATCAAACTGTACTGATACATTATAATCTGAAACGCTTTAACTGAATAAAACGCTTTAATTTAGCACGCAAATGAGAGTCAAAGATTTACTTATGAAATGGTAATTCCGTGTTTTTAACTCCTCCTTTCGTTGTTCTTGATGGTCACGTTAAGGCAGCACACGACATATTCCACCTTTTTTGAAAAAATATATCAGTAACACTCGTATTTGCTTTAGATTTCAAGAAATAATCTTCAACAAACTCAATGTTATGGCCTCATTTGGTGTCACCAACTGGACACATTTTTAGCGACGTTGCCAAACTTCATCACAATCTCTTTCACTCTTATGTATAGTTCGCGATAAGAACAGGGACAAACGATAAATCGCTTACACACAGACGCAAGATCGGCAACGTCTTTTGGCGCCGTCCAGTATATACTACGTCCATGGTCGTTACAAATTCGAACATATACGTCAACTTACCATTGTATGCGCGCATTCGTTTTGTAAAATCGTCAAAAATTCGTAAATACACGTATACACAAACCAGCGACCTCAGTTCATCATCAACAACACTTATCCGAAAATTTGGCCGATATCGCAAAAGTATTAAAACGTAAGTGTAACGAACGTAACGAACAAACAATTTGTCGTAGGTGATAGACAAACTGCGGTTCCCGACCAAGCAAGAGGCTCAGCTCAAGAACGAGGTGGCGATCCTGCAGAACCTGTCGCATCCCGGCGTCGTCAACCTGGAGCGCATGTTCGAGACGCCGGAGCGCATCTTCGTGGTGATGGAGAAGCTCAAGGGGGACATGCTGGAGATGATCCTGTCCCACGAGAAGGGCCGCCTCACCGAGAGGATCACCAAGTTTATAGTAGCCCAGGTTAGTGGACATGTAAACAACAGCTTTTGATAAATAAACTCAAAAACCGTTCCTACTTGAAAAATCCAGCAAGATACTCGGCGGTTAATCTTTTCAAACTAAAATTTCAGCATGGTGCAATATTGAGCTAATTTTAACAAAAAGACTGCGCAGACCGGAAATAACCAACAAAAAACTGCGTTTGCTTTTTTTAATATAATTCTTATAAATAATTACTGTTGTAACTATAAGGCGTACATGAACAAAGATTGGTCGCAAGTAAATATCCAAGCAGTACACACGTTAGTTTCATTGAAAAAGTCCCCTACAGTTAAAATTGAACTTTAATTACACCAACAATTATATTTATTCATAGTAATATTGAAGTCGAATACTAGCTATGTCCACGCATTCTTATCATTTATGTAATCCTCGATACTATAGTGGGCTCTCTGTGTCAGCCTTTATCTTTATATTTAAATGAGTTAATCTTGTATATATATATATATATTTTCCGAATCTCGGAAACGGCTCCAACGATTTTCCTGAAATTCAGCATGTAGGAGGTTTTGGGGGAGAAAAATTGATATAGCTAGGTTTTATGTAAAAAAACTATTGTTTTATCCCTGTTTTTGGGCATTAAAAAACACTAACATTTATATTGAATTGAATTTTCGCCATTAACTGTCAAGTCGACGTAGCTTATTTGGTTAGCGGGCAGCCTCGAGAAATGTGAGTGCCAAGAATCGATCCCAACTAAATAATTGTTTTTTCTTTTTTTTTTTGTATAAAATAACCGAGCGATGCTCGGTCACCCAGATATTTATTATTTATTTGAAACAGCTCCTAATTTATATATTTATTTATTTCTTTCTTTATTGTACATATATATTAGAAAAGAGAAAGTTAAAGTAAAATAGCACATGTACAAAGCCGGACTTATCCCAAAAAGGGATCTCTTCCAGAGAAGGAAAACGAAAAATAACGCAAAATCATCTTCCTATATTAATATGTATATGCACTCGAGATAACACAAAGGATAAAATATATTTACGTTAAAGGTTTTTGTTCCAAATAAATACTTAATTGTCCCATATATTGATTTTTTATCCAGCAATTCCAATAGTATCCAGACATTTGTGTTGTATGGAAAACTCCGCTTATAAATTGCAGATTTTGGTGGCCCTTAAGCATTTGCACGAAAAGAATATCGTGCACTGCGACCTGAAGCCGGAGAACGTGCTGCTCTCCACGGACGAGACCTTCCCGCAAGTGAAGCTGTGCGACTTTGGCTTCGCGCGGATCATCGGGGAGAAGTCCTTCCGGCGGTCTGTCGTGGGCACACCCGCCTACTTAGGTTGGTGTTCCCACTGCTGGACAAAGATAAATAGATAGGCTTTTAGCTAGAAATAGTACACCCCCCACCAAATCGTAGTATATAGTTCATATTACTAGTTATATTCGTTCATTGTCCATCTTGTGTTAGATCGAAGAATACTTAATTTCACGTATTTCTACATTTATGTAATGCTGAGTCGATTTCGACTGTATGTCTTAGGTGTTAGGAAATATTTTCGCAAATTCGTAACTATTGTTGGTCACCTACCTTTACGGGATCGGGACTCGATTTTGGACACTCTGAACCCTTTATAAATCGTTTCACAAAACACAAGTTTTTTGGAAAATTGCTGTTTCTGCCCGGACGTTGTATTTCGCGGTATGAAGGGGTCGAGGAGATAATGGCCGGTGGTTGCCATTAACCAATCAAATGTGATCCTTGACACCGATATTGGATACTTTGACTTAATAATTGTTAATTTATATAATTAGGCGTTACTTTGCGGAGGTTCATAATACAAAAGTAATGAGAATATTATTTGGCTATAATCCGCGATAAAAGAAAATATGTGTAATGCTAAATGTAGAGTGTACTATTCGTTCTCATACCTGATACAACAATACACAAGCACTGCACACATTCACCACCACAATCTCAACAATTGTTTCGCCCCGTAACCAAAGCATCGTCATCGGTGTCGGGTAGTGCATGAGTTCTTACAAATTCTGTATTAGAACGAATAGTACACTCTACATTTAGCATTACACATATTTTCTTTTATCGCGGATTATATTAAAATAATATTCTCATTACTTTTAATAATTGTTCTTAATTATTAAGTCAGAAGATTAAAATCTTTTTGAATTCAAACTATCGCGAGTGGAGTTCATAATTAATGTATAGAACCGACTATACTCACGTGTTATTTTTTAAAGAGCTCATGAATAAGAGCCCCGTTTGGGTTTGAAACTAGTCGGGCTCATCCGATAAAATAACACGTGAGTATAGCCGGTTTCTATAGATTGAAATCTGCAATATCGTCTGAAGCGCCCGAGGTGCTACGCAACAAGGGCTACAACCGCTCGCTGGACATGTGGTCGGTGGGGGTCATCGTGTACGTGTCGCTGTCGGGCACCTTCCCCTTCAACGAGGACGAGGACATCAACGAGCAGATCCAGAACGCCGCCTTCATGTACCCGCCCGCGCCGTGGCGGGAGATCTCCTCCGACGGTACGTACACGCATTTATTGTAATAACAGGTTCAAATAGCTATAAATATAAGATTTTTTAAAAATAAAAAACTGCAATAAAATTAAGAGTTTTTTATCCTATAGACTATAAGAATACGAAACTTTAATTGAGAAAGGAAGTCTTAGCTAGAAAATAAGTGAAATAATTAGTAAGATGAGTATTGCGTGCAAAAAATTTTGATAACTGTGTATTTAAATATAATTTTGAAAGATATATTTACCAATTTTCGATTACTTTGTTTTAATAGAATTTTAAAAGATATTTATCGTACACCATGTCGAACGCAAAACATGGCGCAGGCGGTAGGATTTTGATTTTTTTGAATACTGTTTTCGTATTATTTTGTTATATTGCTGATTACGTTAGCAGCAGTGAGAGGTTCCAAGAAAAATAATTTTGTCCTAAGAAATTTATTTAGAATAAAAGTTGAAATAAAATTTCACCTACTTAAGCTATCTTCTCAATTAAAGCTATGCAATATCGCTTCAGCTTTACCGTAGTTTCACTAATAATTTGATACTACGACATCAGCATCTTTCACACGTTAAAAGTGAAAGTAGCCAACATATACGTTGGTGTATGTTCGCTGCTGTACATATCCAGTAGCCGTTCTCTGTACGTGACAGCCATCGACCTGATCAACAACCTGCTGCAAGTGAAGCAGCGCAAGCGGCTGTCCGTGGACAAGTGCCTGGCGCACGCGTGGCTGCAGACGCGCGAGGCGTGGGCCGACCTGCGCACGCTGGAGCGCCGCGTGGGCGTGCGCTACCTCACGCACCCCAGCGACGACGCGCGCCTCGCCTCGCCCGCCGCCAGCCCGCACGCCGACCACTGACTGTGAGCACTTACCACACTTACCACACTTACACTTTACACTTCTAGAACATGTACTTTTATGGAATAGGATGGCAAACGACCATGCGGTTCACCAAGCTAGTAATCACCGCCGCCCACTACCTCTCGCAGAGCGAGTTGTCGTCCTTTAAAAAGGTGGAAAATACGTTTTTTGAAAGTGTTCATGTTCTACCGATCCGGAAACTCTGCCAAAGGGAGATCGTTCCATAAAACTGTGGTGCGCGGAATGAAATTATTTGAAAAATAACTTTGAAAAGACAATATTCAAGAATTCTCATAATTTTCAACATACATTTGGTTACTACACAATCTTCTGTCTTTTATCTCTGTTCTATCTACCTACGAATAGATCTTGAGTTATTTGGTCTCATTGCAAAGAAAAAAACAACCTTGAGTAGCTATTACTGGAAAAATTGACGACAAAATACTAAGAGATTATAGTAAATTGGGTGGACTGATCTAATAATCCTCTAATAATAGAGGATTATGTGAATCCAATAACACGGATAACAATGCGAGGATGGGGTCAGGGTTACTGTAATGCGTGGGAAGACATAATGCAGTTATGCCGAACTCATATCGGCTAAAACTACATGGGCACCTTACTGCCCTTGCTGATGAGGAAGTCACAAGTATACCGAATGCACTATATCTGTGCTATCTCGCTCTAAATAAATCGACCGGTTGAAAGTATAGCAGCCTCAAAAGCGTTATTTATGACATTAACATATATAGTCTTCGCTAACAAAGACGCAGGTGTGTAAGGTGTGTATGTATTAAGGATGCAATTCATTTCTATTAGTATGTATGTTAAATCATTACCCGCTATCGCAAATGCAACGGATCCAACTTTCATTGTATCTCACCAAAGTGCTCAAAGGAACAAACCAGAAAAATAAAAGTACTTAACTTGTATTTTTCTGATTTTTGTTCTTTGGACTGCACAGACTCGCCCTGGGGCTTGGATTTTATATGTAAACACATACACTATACGCTAGTACGCATCATTTCCACCGTCACATCCAACGAATTTAACGTTCTTCGTGTTTCATCAAAGTTGCCATGTATAGAATTAAATTTTTCACACCAGTTTGCCCCCCTACAGAGACCCTTGCCGGGGTTCGGACGGCTCCCCGCACTCGCCCCCCATGAGTTGCGTGCGCGCCCGCTGGAGGAAACTGCTCGTGTACGTACGCTAGCACGCACTTCTGAGCGACGACGGGCCAATGACGTAAGCCAACGTATGGGATGGTTAAATACCTCATTTTATGGAGTTACACAGTGTTTAAACAGACGGAAAATATGACAGTGAAATGCAATTTTTATTTAGTGCTAACAATTCTAGAGACAATGGAATATTTTGAATTATCCTTAATTACACTTATGTAAGACTCGTTTTGTACGTAAATCTTAAGTCTTTTAACATGCATCATATCTTTTTCACTACACATTTTTAATTTAGTACTCGAATTTTTAAACCTAGTTTTGAATCTTGTAAGCCTACCGTAACGCATCACGCTGTGTTGCGTTATGCTTGCCCTATTATATTTATTCCTCTACAATATTACAGATTATATTTTTATAATTTCAGTATATTGCTTACAACTGTAGTTGTAAAAATGAAAAATGTGTTTTCTCGTCAAATATTTTCATTTCTCGATATAGAAATATGTTTATTATATCTATATATCTAGAAAGTGTATCAAAAATTTGAACGCAAATTTTAAGTAACTAATAGGTTAAATATAATTAAAGTAATAGAAGGAATTAGTTACTTTTATATTAATAATGACTGTTTTAGTGTTATGGTAAGTAAAGCTAGGCAAGACAGCCGTACGCCTTAAAGAATAATAATAATAAAGTATACGGCATCTGTATGTCTGAGCTGTGATGGCCCAGCGGTGCGACCGTGTGAATCTTTAGAGACGATCACGGGTTCGAACCCGGGCAGACACCAATGAGTTTTTCACTTAAAAACTTATGTGTCTAATTGAAAATTGCAATTTATCACACGCTTTTCGGTGAAGGAAAACATCGTGAGGAAACCTGCATATCTCTAGAGAATTCTGGAGATATGTGTAACCTACCAATCCGCATTGGAGCAGCGTGGTAGGTCTTAGCTCCAATCCTTCTCTCCCAAAACGGAGAGAAGAGGCCTATTCTCAGCAGTGGGATAGTAACAGGCCGTTACTTACTTATACGGCATCTTAGCGAACGAAATTTGTAATAACATAACTGTCAGTAATTGAAATTAGATTTAAACAGAAATCCCAGTATCTGAAGACTTCTTAAATATTTCAACGAGTAAAAAAAACCAATTTCTATGGGAAATAATAAATTAAATTAACAAAATAAACTAACCCCCGAGTTTTAGATTTATATTTTGTGACAGAGTTTTTATAAAGAATGTTTATTTTGTTAAATATTCGACGTAGCCTAATGTAATGCATTATTTAGCAACTAATTTAGTTAACGCACAAGAGTAATATAGGTTTAGTTGATAATGTCCGGCTCGAAGGACCATTATCTCGAAAGCAAGTGTAGTTCTAATCATGATGCATATTAAATTAATATTTTTATATTACCGCAAATTAATGACAGTTATTAATACAATGGACTAGTTTTTGTAATATAGACAGATTATATTTTTTATATAGAGAAACAATAAAAGTCTATGTGTCTATACATGATGCTACGAAAGATAATTTAAATAATGGTTAATTATTAGCACAGTACATTTATATTTACAGTTCCAATTCAATTATCTACTGATTTTTGGAAGGATTTTTTTTTTATTAAAAAAATAATGTTTTTTTTTCAAACACTATGGAAGAGAGTCCGTTGGATATTTTCCGTATACATGGAACAATTTTATTGTTAATATAGTTAACTCGGTTGAAATTTAACTGGTAAAACGTGCTTTATATAAATAAACGTCTACCGGTTAGTTTTTATTAATTTTAACAATGCATTCCTTCTCAACTCTTGGTTGCTTTATTGTGAGATTATAATTTATTTTCTGTTAAATATTTAGGCATCACAATTAATTGTAAGATTTATTTTTTTATTGAAGGCAACTCTTATTAATTTAATTTTATATTTTTGTACCGACCTATTAATTGTTTTACAATCTAATTTATAGATGGCGTTCTACAGTTTTATCTCGTCTTTAATACTTTTTAATTTATGCAACTATTTTTTAAGTTTTATATCCTCATAATTTATATCTGAGGCATCTATTTTATTCTCACTGATCTAAACATAATAATTGTATGATTCCATTATTCTTATGTAATGTTATTTATGATAAAAAGATGGCTCCTAACTTTATACCATATAACATTAAACTACTCAATTCCACAAGCAATCTACCATATTTTTAAATAAAATGTTATGTTTTATTTAATTTTAATTATTATTAAGTAATAAAATCTGTTTTGCAAAGCCTTACCTACGCTATTGATATTACTTTATAAGACAAAATCGTAAAGCGTGTCGTGGGGTCTATCTCCTGACGATGCTTCGGTTACGGGGCGAAACAATTGTTGAGATTGTGGTAGTGAATGTGTGCAGTGCTTGTGTATTGTTGTGTTATCGGTGTCGGGTAGTGCATGAGTTCTTACAAATTCTGCATGTATCAGGTATGAGAACGAATAGTGCACTCAACATTTAACATTACACATATTTCCTTTTATCGCGGATTACAGCCAGATAATATTCTCATTACTTTTGTATTATGGACCTCCGCAAAGTAACACCTAATTCTATAAATTACGTTACTAAAAGGTTACTTTAAGACTTAATTCTTCGTTAATTGATACAGCCTACCATACTTTTAGTTTAAACATCACAATTTTATATATGAGCCCGATATAAGTACTTACAATTAGCAAATTAGGATATTATAGCGTTTTATAGCTTTAGAGGTAGCGTAGGTTTATACATTTAGTGTTAAATTTATTTTAGCAACGCACACAACCACACAGTCGCAATCGACTCTTAGGCCTTTTAAATTGTAGCCGAAATTATGACAAAATATATTTTACTAAGTTTAAAATAAATAGTCTTTTTGGATGTAAAAAGCTAAATGTGTTATATATTTATTTTTTATTGCATTTATTTTATTAAATATAGAGCGAACATCAATGTTTCTATTGTTTGTATAAGATGGTGGTAAATCAAAATGGCTTTTACAAATAAGGCCGTGAGAGCCAGAATGGTCTAACTTCTTAAACAAAATATTACAGTTTTAAGGAAAAACAATAAGCCCTGGTTTCAAATAATTACAACTTTAGCAAATTAATATCTTTCATAAATATTTGCTGTCTTACTCTATTATTATATCATATTTTTTATTTTTTCGTGATTCAACTAACCCTAAGCATCTTATTCATAAATTAATAAAACTCAGTGATGAAAACTGTCAGTGAGGCAACCATTTCTCTCACGGCCTCAAATCTCGTCAAACAAGTAAATATATTCATTATTGCAGTAAATTAATATTAATACGTATGATAACTTTCCTACTATGATATGTTTGTAAATAGTCGTAATATCATCTCATTAATGGATAAGTGTAACTGAAGAGACTCGTGTCTCATGAGCGGCCTAAGTAGATTTAATGTAAGAGATCAATCTGACCTAAAAGCCTACCACGTAGTGTTAGACCTAAAAGCGTACCATGTAGTTTCCGAATGGTACAAATCGATGCTCTTAAAGCATAACCTCCACTAGCGAGTCAACTGAAATGCCGTCGGATAATCTTTGATAAGCTTTTTCAAGCACTTTTGAATCTATATGGTTAATGAAATTACCCATCATTCGGACTGTTGCTCAACAGTAAAATTCATGAATCAAATTCAAAAAAAATAATCTTTATTCAAATAATCTTTTTTAAGCACTTTTAAATCGTCGAGGATCAGTTAGATTTAATGAAGCTACAACTGGTTCGGAATGTTGCCCTTAACGAGAAGGACAAGCAAGAAACTCGGCGGTCAAACCGCAGTCTTGTATAAAGCTGGAAGGATTTTCTAATCCAATCATTTTTATCATGACGATTACTCCGTCAATGGTTTATAGGCGGCAAACGTGTTGCGTGTTAGTCGCGTGTCGCAACGAACGAGTTGTGAGTCAGTCGCGTGTCGTAGCGAGCGTGATACCAGTCTATTGTCTACGTAGCGAGCGTGCTGCGATAACGTCACGTGTCACAATGGACGTGCTACGAGCCCATTGTATTTCGTAGCGAGCGTGCTGTGAGAACGTCGCGTGTCACAGTGGGAGTTCTACGAGTCCCTGGGATTGTTGTAGCGCGCTTGCTGCGAGAACGTCGCGTGTCACAGTGGGGGTGCTACGAGTCTATTGAATGTCATAGCGAGCGTGCCGCGAGAACGTCGCGTGTCACAGTGGGCGAGTGCTACGAGTCCATCAAGTGTCAAGCGGACGTGCTACGAGTTCGTCGCATGACGTACCTTGCGTTATACGAGTGCGTCTCGTATCAAGTCATTAACGTTTTGCTTTTCACATCTCCAATACTATCACCATGCGGAAACAAGCTTATATTTATGCACTCGCTCGTGAAGTTGATGCTGGAGTTTAAGTAAATATAGTTAATATTAATCGCTGAAATATCATCAGTGGTTGGTTTATATATATTTTATGATGTATTGAAGTAATAGTAGATTTTAAACTTTTGCGAATCATACTGTATAATATAGAAACATTCGGGTCACATCGCGATAAAATCGAATTACCTTAGTTAGACGTTTGGACAGAGTTGCATTCACAGTGGTCACAAACTGCCGCGATGTGACCCGTATGTTTCTATAATAGTAAGTATTGAAGTAATTCTAATAATAATTTAAAATAAATACTGCTATACCAGCTGAGCCAATTTAATATTTGTAATTGATCGGAAATCTTCCATATATATTTATCAGTGCCAACAGTTAAATATTTACATATAATTGAGATTTATATACATTGTTTTTTTGTATTTTATACAATGTGAAGCACCACAGAAGACAATACGTTGCCAGCTTGAATTTAAAAAGTTTAAAGAACTTAAAACAGTATAAGTGACTAATTAAATATAATGTGTAAAATAAAAGAAAAATTAAAAAATATATATTAGGTTATGTGTTTTGATGCGTCCTGTCACATCGGCAGCTCGTGAATGAATGCCGTACCGCGGCTAGCGATTGGTTAGACGTTCGTACTTATTCGGTAATACCCGAAGATTGCCGAAGGCCTTTACTTTCATCATATGGTAAAACTTAATTTATATAGTGTAAGATTAAGATAACTATTAATATATTTAAAAAATCAATTAAAATTGTCTTAACTTTATTTATTTTATGTAAAATCAAATGTCAACTTAAATCTGTACCTATTTTAATTTATAAATAAAACATTATAAAATGTTTTATTTATAAATTAATATAAATAAAACATTTTATAATGGATAGGATTATTCTTTCGAGAATGTATTTCTAGAAACAGAAGCGAAAGATGTTTTAATGTTCTTCACATGCATTTATCTGTCATTTCTCTTATGTCTCTCATGTCATGGCAAGAAGTATATCTTGGTCAAGCTAAATGTTTTATTTATTTTACAAAAATGCTCATTAATAAAATAAAGTTAATACATAATCATACTTATGTATGTTAATCGAAATAATAAATAATTTTGTTTAGTTATAATAAGTATTGCGGATTATAGATAAATTTAATTAAACTTTTTCGTTTCTTATTTACTTTGACCGTTATGTCATAAACATATAATACTATTTATAAATCGTTAAAATGCAAATACAATGCAAACTTCCCTTTTCTGTGATCTCTATATAAATATATTAAATTTTTTATATCATTTTTATTACTTTTACAATTAATTTTATTATACTTACTCTAATCCTTATAGTTTAAATAAATAAAAACTTAAAATGTATCACAATCTAAATCAAACTTTTCTATATCTATCGTCCTATTACTATCTACCTCCTACTCCCAAAACTCACTCTACTCACTCACTCACTCTACAAATATAAATACTCGAACTACCTACTATTTAGTAATATTAATTTTTAATTATTTAATTCAATTAATCTTAACCAATATTCCGTTTACGTCGATTCGAGAATTAAAATATTTTATGTACCATAATTTAGTACTTTTTATTTTTGCAGTTTCCAAACATAAAACTGTTTATTTTATCCCATATGTTAGCCTTATCTATAAGCCTCAATTGTAATAAATGTCATCTATCATTCCCTTAGCCGGGAAAGCGTTATAGAGATACAAACATACTTTCGCATTTAAACGATTATGTCACGACGCTCTCAAAAAATATATATTAACACTTTGCATGTGCAACACGCACTAGTGCGTTTTCAGACGATTAATATTGGAACACGGGTCACGTACTAGAACGTTTTCTGACGATTAATATTGGAGCCCGGGTCACGTACTAGGACGTTTTCTGACGATTAATATTGGAGAGCGGGTCACGTGCTAGTATGTTTTCTGACGATCAATATTGGTGCCCGGGTCACCTACTAGTACGTTTTCTAACGATTGATAATTGAGCGCGCGGCACGTACCGCCGCGTAATACGTATTCTGACTATTGTTACTAAAGCGCGGGACACGTGCCTTTACGGGTTTGTGTAACACCGTGGTTTATTTGAGGATACAAAAATAACAAATTATGTAGGTAACTAAATAACTAAAATTACGAGCAAAACGCCCGCTCTGTTGCAAAATGTACCTGCATTGTCTTAATACATTTATTATATTATATAAAACCACTTAAAACTGATAATAGAATTGTTGAAGGCTGTGAAAAAACAGATGCATTTTTCTTTTAGTTACGTCTCGCCATTTTTCCGAAGTTCACAAACAGTTGTCGAACTTTCTACAGCCGTTAAGTGCTTAGCAGTTAATCTTGTATGTATTTAATATATAAATATATTTTCCGAATCTCGAAAACGGCTCAAACGATTTTCATGAAATTCGGCATGTGGGGAGTTTTGGGGGAAAATTCGATCTAGCTAGGTTTCATTAAATGAAAATGTCTTTTTATCCCTGTTTTCGGGAAAATTCTAAAATTTACGTTGAATTCAAAAGACAATTTTCGCTCTCCAATGTAAAGTCATGGTAGCTCATTTGGGGAACGGGCGTTCTAGAGAGGTGATAAGACCTAAGTTGGAGCCCACCCAACTATTTTTCCATTTTTTTTTTCAATTTTAATTTTTTAATTTATATCTTTTAAAAAATTAGGTCTTCATTCAGGTACTATTAATTATTTTTAATGACAATGTAAAAACCGATATGGCCTATCTATAATTAATATTGAATGAAATTTATTATAAAACCGTATTTTTGTCAAAGTAGCGCCACTGTGAGCTCTATGGCGTTTATTTTATTATGTATTCAAAATACTAGCTGTTATAATTTTAGGACTTTAGAAATAATATATACAATATTCAGATAATTCCACAATAAAAACTGTTTACGATATAAAAGTGTTTTTTTATTGTCGGGAACCCTTCCTTCTGTCAAACTTCTCCTGCCCTTATCCCACTCTAAGTGGGATCGGCACGACATGATATAAACATGTTGTAATATGATTTGGCTACGTATTTTACGACCGGCCGCCTGCCTGACGTCAACTTACCTTAGTCGTATTTTACGACACCTCGGTAAGAAGGAGGGTGGTCTGTTATACTAAACCGGATACCACACGGTGGGTCAACTTGCCTTAATCGCCTTTTACGAAACCTCGGTATGATCGGCCGCCTGCCTGACGTCAACTTTCCTTAGTCGCATTTTACAACATCTCCGTAAGGTCTATTCTACTCAGCCGGATACCATACGACAACCCTGCCTTCAAAGCGGCTTATTTAAAACTTTTATATTGTAATTTATGTAATATTTTTAGTAAGGACTGTGTTAATTTCATTGCTTCACAGGCAGGGTGGCGGTGGCCGTATCCAATAGCGGAAGTCGCCACCCTTGACCTGGATGAGTTTGGCCGAGTGGGGCGTTTCTCACCAGTGAGTCACTTAAAAAACCCCGTGTCTCACTCAAAATTGGAAAAAAAACCCTTCTGTCTAATTGAAATCTATACTTATATATAAAGCTGAAGAGTTTGTTTGTTTGAACGCGCTAATCTCAGGAACTACTGGACAGAGTTGAAAAATTCTTTGGGTAAGATAGTCCATTTATCGCGGAAGACTATAACATCACGCTAAGATGAATAGGAGAGGAGAAGCAACAAAAATATTGCAAAACAGCAAAATTTAAACGTGCATGCGCTAAATAAACGGTGAAAGTTGGTGGTAGAAAGAGGGTGGTCTATTCTATTCAGCTACCTTAAAAGTCAGGCTTAAATGATATTTCTGTCATAGTGAACTGTAAATTCTCGACATAATTGAGTCAAAGAGAGCGCAAACACAAGACTGTTTATCGCGTTTCCGCACCGAGACTGTTCACGGATCGACTGCCACAGCATTCATACTAGGGATGTGGTTTAAATGTTACCTTACAACTACGAATATATTATAACAATGATAGTTTTCCTTACAACTTGAATAAGTGTATTCAATATGCAGCAATTTTCTTTAAAGTTAATCAATTTAATCATTTTTAACAACTTGTCAACTCCGCGTATAAATCTCGACTACATTAAATGGCGCTACTACTCTCCTCTCCGCACCGCACCTCACCGCCTGTCAGCAAACCTAGCCACAGCTAACTTCACGTCTCTATGCTAAAACTTCCGTTCATCATTTCCCTTCCGTTGAAATATATTGAGAATTTATTTGAAATTAGTTTTATCAGCATCTTTGATCGCGTAAAATTTAAATGGTAAAATACCACTCAATATTTCCTATTGTGGTAGAGTAACAGACCAACTTTCATATAAGTAAATATTTCTGCAAGTTCTTAAGGCTAACTATTCAAAAGCACTTGTTTACAAGTTCAATAATATTTTATATGTGAATTATATTACATTTTGAGAAGATATAACATAAATACAACACTAGGAACAGCCCTGACTACGGCTCGTTACCATCTACACGCACCTTGGCCTCCGTCACATTACAATTCACAGACGAGCTAACGATGTCCACAAAAGCATACGCGCTGTGCACTAAACCGATTTTGATATTAGTTCTAATTATTGAAGTTCACTGCGACTGGGTTGAAATATCACAAAATCATTACACAAAAGAACCACTACACGACATCCCTGATAACTTAGAGCTTACTACAAAATCAAACAGAAAATATATTAATCAATCACTAGCAGAAAGAAAGTGGAACAGAGGTGTCGTTGACAGAGTGTCTTACGTAGGAAATATTAGAAGAGCTCCGTTTGCAAGTGTTAAAACGACGGCCTCGAAAATAAGGGATGGTGAAAAAAATATATTCAATGAACATTTTGTTGATCACAGTGTTTCTTCGAATGAACAGAAAAATTTTATCTCCGTCAGACCGAACGTAGATACGGGTGATGAACTTAGAAAGAAACCAAATACTATCACAGAACAAGGCATCGCATCGGTCGATCGATTCAGAGACGTTAAACCAAGTGCTAACTCTAAAAAAATACCTGGTTCAGTAGCAAATACCTTTAGTCAAAAGAAAATATTTAATGACACAATTGAAGTATTTGGTATTCATAATAGGAACCAAATAAATAAGTCACCTCCTGCAGAGTTCACCAATAATGATGAAGAAATATACAATGTTGACATCAGCCTAAATGATAATTTATATACTGCGAACAACCGACAGATCCACAGAAATTTCAATGATGATAATGTAAAGATTAACAGTCATCAAATTGTTAATATTACTAAGGTAAATAAATCGCCAAAAATCAAATTTATTTACAGAGAAATTAACGCCGATCGTTCTGAAGGAGAATTTAACGATAAAGTGATTCACAATAAAGAAGATTCAATAACAGCCAACACAGAAAAGAGTTATATTCATTATTTGGATTTAATAAAATACAAATCACATGTACCACAAGGCCATATAGAATCAGTTAATAAATTTTCGCATTCAATGCCAGCTGCCTATATTGATAAAACTGATACGCAAAATTTGAATAAATCTGAAGATAATATCAACCGAAGTACTGACATAACTTTTCTCAATAAAAGTGAACTTATACAATCGACGCCGAACAACAATATTTTTTTAAAGTCAAAAGACATACCTGATGCGAAAAACGGGAATACTAGGAATGGAATTTGGAAGTTGATGAAACTGGTCACAGATATAATTTACAAAAATACCCACAGGAGTTTCGACAGCAAGATTAAATATTTGGAACGCTTAAAGTCGACGATATTAACAAGCATACGTAAGTTAATTTCTAATTACATGATATATAAGGTATCTGTATTATCCTAAGTTACACACACAAGTACACAAGAAGGCAAAATAAGAAATGGTGATATATTTGACCAATTATGTAAAGGGGTTGTTTCATAATTTACAGAATTAGGAGTTACTTTGTGGAGATTCATAACACACAAGTAATAATATTAAAAAATAAAAAAATGGCCTCTTAAGGGCATTGGCCTCATCTCTCCATTTTTTGAAAAGAAGGGTTTAAGCTAAGAATTCAAATTCTCTAATTCAGTCATTCTATACATTGTAGTCACTTAATACCTTATCTTGAATGTACTGAAATAAACGTTGAATAAATCCCACTGTTACAGGTTAAATATCGCAATGCTAAAAATTCCCATTACTATGTATTACTAACAAGTTTCCAAACCGTGCGTTTACGTGAATGAGAGAAATTATATGTTGAGGTTTAAGCTTTCATTAAATATCTTTATTAGCGCACAGTTTCTACAATAACACGATAATAGAAAACCACTATTCCCGCTGTGAGATACACTTCTCTTGATTAACGAACAAAGACTGAATGCTAAAACGTTTTAGCAATAGGAAGACTCCGGAAACAATACGAAACTGTGTTGTACATTTCAGTCAAAGGGCGCAATACTCTTGTTTCATGACTGTGTTGCTATAAAATACAAAGCGGTAGTCATTGGCGATAACATCTTGTTTTATCATCAACAGAAGATCAGATAGACATTGCGTGGCCCGACGACGCGCTAGCGACTGCCGCCCCGCGCCGCACACGCTCCGCCCAAGCGAGAGGTCATCTTGAGTTTCCTTCCTCAGAGAGCACTCTCATGACAATATCTTTCCTTACCTTCGCTGTATTCCTCATTAAACTAGTGTTGGTAAGTTTAAAGGACCAACTCCTGTGTTTCAGCTACGCAGCAAAGTTTTATAAAACGCAAGATTTCCCTAAAGATAAGCTAGTTTTTTGTTGTCTCTAGGACTTGCTATTTGGGCATTTGATAACCACTGGGCTATAACTAGAATAATTTATCTAAATCTAACTGTAACTTAACTCTACCAACAGGTAGAGTTCTCTTCTCTAGGTAGAGGCCTCTTCTCTCTGTTTTTGGAGAAAAGGATTGGAGCTAAGACCTACCACGTCGCTCCAATGTGGATTGGTAGGTTACACATATCTCCAGAATTCTCTAAAGATATGCAGATTTCCTCACGATGTTTTCCTTCACCGAAAAGCGTGTTATAAATTACAATTAAATATCAATTAGACACATAAGTTTTTCAGAAAAACTCATTGGTGTCTGCCCGGGTTCTGACCTCCTAGAAAGAGTCGCACGGTGTTACCGCTGGGCTATCACAGCTTATACTACTATTAACTACTACTAATAATACTAATGAATTAATTCAATTTATCAAATCTCCCAGCAAGTCATCCACACTTACAAGAATAAGACGATGATGGTAGCGCCGACAGTGGTGGCGGCCGTGGGGCGGGCGGCGACTGCCTTCAAGCATCACTACCACCAATCTTGACTTCCCCATGTCTAACCCCACCGAGTCCTGTCTAACGAAATTGAAATTCAAAATATGCCTCATGTAGTTCAGTACTTTAGAATTGTCAAATGTTTTTAAAGAAGCTACCACTTAATAAAATAATACCCATTCCATGTTAATTCGTTTATATTTATCAACTGATAAAATACAATGCCTGCTATCAACCTAATACAATGCCCCAGTCGGATCCAAAACATTCGTTTATATTCTCACTACACTGACAGCACATTTTAAATTGAAATAAAGCATCGAACAAAAATATAAATTACGCATTATACAATCGTCATTCTAATTTAACTTCATTTCAATCTTGAAATGAGGTTTACCTAAATTAAGATTTTTAACATACCCTACCGATAAGAACTAACAAGAAATTCAGCGGATAATCTTTTTAAAAGACATATACAAAAAAAGTAATAATAAAATTATTTTGCTATAATCCGCGATAAAGTAAAATAGATTATATATTATAAAAAACAAGTGTATTTTACTTTATTCTGATTCTGATATTATTTAGTACTTATTTTTACAACAATAATTTAATAACAAGTAATTAGTTAATTAGTAAATACTACAATAAATTAAAGTTGCACTCAGTTAGTAATGCTTGTTAACAGCATAGATTTATACGTTTTTTGTAGAACGTAAATTGTCTGTTTTCCTCAATATATTTAAAATTCAAATATATTCCTTATATTTAAAATTCAAATTTTAATTAAAAATATTCACTGTTATACAAATTACTTATAAGTTCCGAACAAGTACTTTTGCAGCGCATGCATTTAGAAAAGCGAGCAAGAAATTAGGTCAGTACTTGTATTTACAAATTTGTATTTACAAATTATAATTCGTATAACCAGTTACTATGAAGGAATCAGTTACCTACCGATGACGCGAGCTATGCTCGGAATATCTCTACGTGATGAAATCAGAAATGAGGGGATCCGTAGAAGAACCGAAAACACCATATACGTCAACGGGTCGCGCAGTAGAAGAGGCGATGGACGGCACATGCTGTGAAGAACTGATGGGCATTGGGGTCTCAAGGTGTCGGAATGGCGACTCCGTACCCCGGTGTGTGTGGAGATCCCATAAAGAGACTTATGTCCAGCAGTGGACGTGCATAGGTTAACCAAGAAGAATGTAATTAGTTACGCTTCATTCCGTGGTATAGCTGTGGTAGTCCAGCGGTAACACCGTGCGAGAAGCTCACAGGTTCAAACCCGGGCAACCACCAATTACTTTTTTTGTTAAAACTTATGTGTCTAATTGATACTTGCAATTTATCACACGCTTTTCGGTGAAGGAAAACATCGTAAGGAAACCTGAATATCTCTAGAGAATTCTGTGGATATATGTAACCTACCAATCCGCATTGGAGCAGCGTGGTAGGTCTTAGCACCAATCCTTCTCTCCAAAAACGGAGAGAAGAGGCCTATTCTCAGCAGTAGGATAGTAACAGGCCGCTACTTCCTTTTACTTTTTCTTACACTTCATTTCTATCGAGTGTAAGGTCGGAGAATCGTTAAATCTACTTAATATCATTATTCTTAAAAAAAAAATTGAATATAATAATAATAATTTTTATTTAAAGGCATTATAAACCCATACAAGAAAATTAAATTCTTACACAAGGAAATAAAATAACAATCATTTCCTGTTGTTACTACGATGAACATATAGCCAATATTTTAAGATCACACTCGGCATCCCATCGTTTACTCTTTGTAAAATGCGGTTTGATGAAGATCTAAGTCGATCCCAGAAAGAATATGTAGAAAGGTATTTTATTATTTCATTATTTATCCCTTTTTTATATTTGTTGTATAGAAAACTTGTTGACTCTTGCTAGCCCTAGCACAGGCCTAGGTCTATTTGGGCTGCATATTGCTATACACAAACAACAAATGTACCTTTTTCCTCTAATATCTAATTGTATAATGTACTTGCTATAATTGCTAATATCAAAAATAAACAATCCTAAAAAGTAAAATAGATCATGAGTCACCTTTCAATAATTAATTTCTATTACCTCAATGGTAAAACTAATATTGATTGTTGAATTTGTAATAGACTCGTATAAAAAAACTATATAAATGATTCACGATATTATTAAAACAAAGCAGGATCCGCTTACTTATGTCACGTTGCAATTTACATCGCTAATTTCTTTTTATTATTCTAAATATTATTTGCTTTAAATATATTTTGCATTCCAATATTATAATTTACAATGTTACTGTAGATTTTATCATTTTAATGTTTCTTAATTTTTTACTCCTACTCAAAAACGAACCTCGTATCTTAATTTTTAATATTTAAATGAGTCAATCTTGTATGTATATATAATATACAATGTATCCGGTCACGACCTAGCGATATTTTAAAGTAAGAAAATATGTCTAATTTCATTGACAAAAACACCCATATATGAGAGTCCACCTCCCGTCGGAGTGGACGCAATTTCAATTTTTTTTATTCTTGTAGATATCTCTGCCAAAAGATACATATTTCTCTGGCCAGAAAGGCTCTAGAGATGTAAAAAAATGCTATTTAAAAGGTAAAAATAACATCTATGAAATAAAAATAAACATCGTGGAAATTTTTTGCTGCATAATATATTTAAGGCGAGGAAGGCCATTGTAAATTTTTTAAAGATATTTTGCAGCAAAAAATTTTCACGCCAGAATTTTCCAGGATGCATAGGAGAGGAGCAGCAAGTAACAAGTATTACAAAATTGTTCCCCTCTGAAAGTTCTAATTAAAAGTCCGCGACAGCATATGTCTAGCTTTTAAGGGTAGCCCACTTTAACCATTGTTATGGTTATCAAAAGTACTATATTACGGTATTAATCTTTCCACGCAGGCGGAGCCGCTTGCGATTGCTAGTCAAATATAAAGCAAGACCCACGCCATTACCACACCACCCATTAGCCCAGTACACAACACATTAGCTTAGCTCACGACCTAGATATCATTATCTAATAGTCGCTCGAGTCTCGGCATGAGACTGGCTTATAATAACCCACGGAAAGCGTGTAGGGTACAAGTGAATAAAGGATCAGTTGATGCAACCGTGCATTTGTATTTTATTAGCCCAGATAATTCGTGAGAGCCCAATGCCAACGCCGTGTGGAATCCGGCTGAATAGAATAGTGCCTATCTCATTTCTTACCGAGGTGCCGTAAAAGACTACTAAGGTAATGTTGACGTCAGGCAGACGAACGGCCGTAAAATACGTAGCCAAATCATGCGACAATAAGTTTATAAAAGTGTACGTAAAGTGAGATAAGGATAGGAGAATGATGATGAACTGTTCAACTTGCGGCTGCCTTACTCTTCTTATGCAGAGACTTTTACATCAATTTTCGCATATATACATGTCGTCTGTCTTTAGTGAATTTAGCGAAATTTATAGGACATGCATTTACGTACATAGTTCTAAAATTTTTAGAATATACTTATTAAGATAATTAATTTTATCTTTATTTCTGGTAAAACTAAAATTACCTAAATTGAAATTCAAATTCATAATATCTTTAATTCAAGAAAACTTATAAACAAGTTCTTTTGAATCGTCAACTCTACTGCTGGTTCGGAAAGCTGTTCCTACCGAGAAGAGCCAGCAAGAAACTCGACGGTTGCTCTTTTAAAAATATAATTCTTATTACTACATTTATTCATTATTTAACCTTAACCAAACCGTGATAGTCATGATATCTGATTGGGTTGATATGTGACCTTATGTGTGTCATAGGTTCCTTCTCCAGGCGGGCATTATTGTGTTTCTCTACTAAAATAATACCTAATCGCCATTTAAAATTTATCACTCGCGAATAACATCGTAAGGATATACTCGCGAATAACTTGCACATCTTACATTTTTGGTATGGTATTTATTTATTTAGTATAATAATATGCCAATAGGAGTCTAACATACATTTTGTATTTACACGTATTTCATACAGTCTTAATCTATTTAAAATTCTATTACATTAGATAAAAATAGCAAAAACAAACATCGAATGCAGTAAGGTAAACAATAAAAACTTGTAACTGGTAATCATTTTTAAACTACCAATCTGCAATGGAAAGAACACAACCTCTCTCTTCTAAAAGGATTATAGAGCTATTTATATACCTATAAAAAAATTATGCATTTCCCTCATAAATATTAGTTACAATTTGTGATTCGTTTATTTGGATATTTCTCATACTGATATCTCGCGAATGTCTCTCAGAGGCTTACGATAAGGGGTACAAAATCCAACACTTTTTATTATAATTTAGCGCTTCTTTGGACAAATTGCATTTATTTATTACGACGCGAAGATGTTTATTGTACTGTCAACCGAGTCATGCTGTGGTACGTTGTGTCTGTAATAACTATTTTGGTAGTAAACGGTAAGTGTTTGCTCATTAAAAAGTATTAACAATTTGTACGTCGTTAATTTTAATTAGCAATTTGTTTTTTAACCTGATTAGAAGTTTATTATAATAAAGCATAATTCGAATTTTAATTTATCCTAATCTGCTATAGGAAAATAGAACAGAAATTTTTAGCCATAGACATCAGCAAAAGTCTTGTAGTAAATCGTTTTATATGTTATATTTTACATACGTTATATTTTTGTGTTCCTATTAATTTTCAAATGAATTATAAGTAAACTAGCGGCCTGCCCCTGCTTCGCACGGGTATAAAATATATATCTCATGTCAGTCAGTGTAAAAAAATGATTAAAATTGATCCAGTTGTTTTGAGTTATTCATTACTGCCCGTGGCCGTAGCGTTAAATTTGGAGAAAAACAATTTCCTTTCCCGATACCAAGAAGATTTCCTGCTATCTTTGGAATATCTAAATTCATATAGTACATTATTACTTATTTACTTTTATATTTTCCCTATGTATTTTATTTTTACAATTAATTACAGAATGTCTTTCAACAAACTCTTGAAAGAGCGACATCGCTGCTAAAGTTGAAGTGTTATAGGGCGAAGCGCGGCCTCCTCACGGCATTTTAAATCTGTAATATCTCCGAAAATGTTCACTTAAATTACATGCTGTAAACGGCCATATTGATCTATACTAAATCAACTATTTATTTAAGGTACTTAATTGGATAAGGATTAATGCTGTATTGTATAAGAATTGCTTCAAAAATAAGGCATTATTTTTCGTAAAAAGTAAACGACAAAAAATGATTTAGTGGGTTATCCATAAGCGATAGACATATACCATCGCGGACTTTTCTGTAGACCTTTTCAATGTGTACAAATACTTAGTACATCATTTTGATAAATCTCGTAGGGTTTAGCCTGCGTTTGCAATGTAAGCGGAAAAAAATGTAACTATTTACGACATCACATTAAAAACCTCAAAAATTACAGTATTTATCTTCTCCATATTGAATGTTATTAGACATGTAAACCTTCCTCTAAAATCACTCTATCTATTAAAAAGAAACCGCATCAAAATCTGTTGCATAGTTTTAAAGATTGAAGCATACATAGGGATATACGGACATAGGGACAGACAGAGAATGCGACTTTGTTTTATACTATGTAGTGATATTATTTATTTTTACAGTTGATTAGACAATGTCTTTAAATACAACATTCATAGCTTTCTTATCATTAGACAATATAAACTTTAAAGAAGGACATTTAGTTGCGCCTCCGGTCGCTGCTAAATTCGAAGTGCTTGTAGATCAAAGCGCGGCCTCCTCGCGGGATTTTAAATCTGTAATATCTCCGAAAATGTTCACTTAAATTACATGCTGTAAACGGCAATATTAATCTATATTAAATCAACTATTTATTTAAGGTACTCAATTGGATAAGGATTAATGCTGTATTGTATAAAAATTGCTTTGAACATAAGGCATCATTTTTCGTAAAAAATAAATGAAAAAAACTGCTATTGTGGGCTATCCATAAGAGATAGATATATACCATCGCGGACTTTTCTGTAGACCTTTTTAAGGTGTACAAATACTTAGTACATCATTTTGATAAATCTCGTAGGGTTTAGCCTGCGTTTGCAATGTAAGCGGAAAAAATTTAATTATTTACAGAAACCTCAAAAATTACATTATTTCTCTACTTCGTATTGAATGTTATTACACGTACAAACCTTCCTCTGGAATCACTCTATCTATTAAAAAAAACCGCATCAAAATCTGTTGCGTAGTTTTAAAGTTTTATGCGTACATACGGAAATATGAACTTTGTTTTATAATATGTAGTGATATATACGACACACACACGGTCGTTCGTCCACAAAGGAAGTAAGTTAATACTTGTGTTATGGGTGATATATTCATATAGAATTTTTGACTGGCCCGTTGGCGCAGTGGGTAGTGATCCTGCCTTCAGCTCCACGGGTCGCGGGTTCGATTCCCGCCGAGAGCCAACATTTTCTATTAAAAAAAAAATGAATTTGTTGGTCTTTGAGCCTGGGTGTTTATTTGTATATAAGTATGTATTTAGAAAATATATAAGTATATATTCACCAGTTGTCTGTCACCCATAACACAAGTATGAAGTTACTTACTTTGGGGACGGACGACCGTGTGTGTAAGTGTCCCATATATTTATTTATTTATTTATTTAATTATTAAATAAATGCTTAAATAATGAAATATACTCAACTCGAAAAATTATTTAACAAAAAGTTTAAAAATGTTGGCTCTTTGCGGAATCGAACATATGACGAAATTGAAAATGTTTATAAGATTGAACGCCAAGTTCAGGTTCTTGTCGATAAGAGCAACATTCCGAACCAGTTGTAGCTTGATTAATCTTATTGATCCTTGACGATTCAAAAGTGCTTGAACGAACTTATTTGAATAAAGATTATTTTGATTTGATTTGACCCTCATTATTGCAACCGGCTCCATTAAGTCCGATAAAACTTGCTTTGATATTCTCGATAACAATCGAATTTGATTTCACAAATCAACAGATATTAATATATTTTAAAATATTCACATAGCGAATTTCCTCAAAATTGTTACAGCGCAAGAAGAACCGCCATGCAACGTTTTCGCGCGAGTGGAGGCCGGAAAACTGTGCGGGATCAAACGCGTCCTCAACACCACTAACAGCATCCATAGCACCAGGAAGAGACAGTATGCCAGCTTCCTGGGCGTGCCCTATGCCGAGCAACCAGTCGGGGAGAGGCGATTTAGCGTGAGTGTACCTCGACATTATATCGTAAATAAGGAGGAAAGGAAGGAAAGGATTTTCAAATCCAGGCATTTTTATCATCCAAATAATCTTCAATTTTGTAATACGCTTTACGTATAAGCATATACCTTACATAATTTATAGAATTAGGCGTTACTTTGCGGAGATCCATAATACAAAAGTAATAATAAAATTATTTTGCTATAATCCGCGATGAATTCATCGCGGATTATAGCAAAATAATTTTATTATTACTTTTGTATATACCTTACACTTAATTTAAAGCTGGGTTTAATTGTAGACGCGAATACTGACACCATGGAATGAGTTGCAAACTCTGCTGAGTCGCGACACAGGTATCATAAGCTTTTTGCGACCGTATGTCTATGATATACATCGAATTTCGTCTGATACATATTATGGATATTTTTCCGTACGTAAGAATATAGTAAGTACGCGACACAGGTGCCATAAGGTTTTTGTCGATTGTTGATTCCCAGGAGCTAAAGCCGCTGCAACCGTGGGAGGGCGTGTATCATGCAACCAAAAACGGACCAATATGTCCACAAGTGGATAGACTATTCTTGGAGCTCTTGGAAGCAAACACCATGAGTGAAGCGTGCATCTATGCCAATATCCACGTTCCCATCCACGCGCTGCCCAACATCACGCAGGAGTCAAAAGTTAACTGCTGTTCTGACTCGGGTCTTCCTATCCTGCTGTTCATGCCTGGCGGTGGGTTCGCGTACGGTGGAGGCGTTACAGACATATACGGAGCCGAGTATCTGATGAACTGGGATATTATTGTCATCACGATAAATTACAGGTGATTCTGTTGATAGTAAATGTATAGAACCGGCTATACGTGTTATTCTATCGGGTTAGCCCGACTAGTTTCGAACCCATCCGGGGCACTTATTCTGTTTGAGTTGTTTCTGATTTTGAGTAGTAAGTATTTGTATATTAAAATTAAAATTAACAAGACATCATTATTTTGCGCGGATGGCGTTGCGATAGTATAATATTGTGCTGCATATGTCTTCCGCATTCTGAAATTAATAAAATATAAAATCATCCTTGCCCTTATCCCCCTCTAAGTGGGATCGGCACAACATAATATTATAAAAAATTGTGCATGTGTGTGTGAGTATGTAGTTATGTACTATTTTGTGGAATGTGTGTGTGGTGTGTGATGAAATAGAAAATACAGTTTGTATGTATTTTATTTACGCGAATATAGGTTCATATAACAAAAGTACAAACATTAGCTGTTCATTTGCTGTAATTTGAGTACACGTTTTATTAATGAATAGATGTTCAAATGTTTGTTTATTTTATTATACACAAAGGACGCTAATGACTGTTGATGTTTAAAGATATTGGGTATAGCGCTGATAAAAAACGAAAGGTGGACTCCGCTAAGCAAAAAATTAAGTACCAATACCTATACAAAGCGTGTATTGAGACGATATACCTACCTACTACATTTTTTCTTTGAAAACAACAGTACAGTACAGTACTGGTACAATTTTGTACGTATGTAATATATGGTACCTGAGTGATCGAAGGAAATTTGTAAAAAGATATAAAAAAACAATTTAAAATACAATAGAAAAAAGATGTGGAATTTGTTCCTGGTTATTTAAACTTTTATAGTCCGCCCGTTCCCCGTTGAGCTATCACAACTTTACAAATCAAATTACACAGCAAATTGAAGATTCTGTTTCTATTTTTAGTTTAGGAGACATTTTAGTGTCCGAAAACAGGGATAAAACGACATTTGTTTAAAATGAAACCCAGCGAGAACGATTTTCGCCCCTGTATGTAGAGACATACTAAGTTTCATGAAAATGGTAGGAGCGATCTCCGAAATTCTGAAAACATATATATATGCATATACGAGATTAAGTCATTTAAATATAAAATATTTAATTATCTCTATATATTTAATTACGTGTCTGACTGTATCGTTACGTAACATAATTTTGTTTTGCATCTTTTTAGTGCATGTGAGATATGGATATTTTATATTTATGTAACCCATGACCTAACAGAAAATTATATTTTTTTCCATTAACACACAGTTAATATTACTACATACTTTAAAACAAAGTCCTCCACCTGTCTGTCTGTAACTTTAAAAACGAATCCAAGGCGAATTAGTATAAAAATATAAAAAAATACTCTGAATATGATCTAGTCCATTCTTCTGACGTACTATGGTAATAATACATAGGAAGCTGAGCGATTTTTCACACAGTTCAGTTAATAATAAATTTTAAAAATATTAAAATTGAAGTTCTGAGTAGTTTTTTTCAAAAAGTTACAAGCGCTACTCACATGATTTACTACTATCTATTCGTACAGATCATTAATATTATTTTAATACCAGAAACCCACAAATTTCCCATATTTGTGAACAGTACGCAAAGTAGTGTAAAAAAAACTATTACTTGTGTACCTCTTTAAGAGTATATATTTTCTTGATTTATAATTGATTCTGAGTCGTCAATACAACATCATCAGATGTTACGAAGTCATCCATTAATTACAGTATGTATCACTACATAGTATAATACAAAGTCACATTCTTTGTTTGACCATATATCTCTATGTATGCTTATTTCTTTAAAACTACGCAACAGATTTTGATGCGGTTTTTTTTAATAGATAGAGTGATTCAAGAGGAAGGTTTGTATAATTACATTTAATACGGAGTAGATAAATACTGTAATTTTTGGGGTTTCTTGTGATGTCGTAAATAATTACATTTTTTTCCGCTTACATTGCAAACGCAGGCTAAACCCTAAGAGATTTATCAAAATGATATACTAAGTATTTCTACACCTTGAAAAGGTCTACAGAAAAGTCCGGAATAGTATATGTCTATCTCTTATGGATAACCCACAATAGCATTTTTTGTCATTTACTTTTTACGAAAAATAATGCCTTATGTTCAAAGCAATTTTTATACAATACAGCATTAATCCTTATCCAATTAAGTATCTTAAATAAATTGTTGATTTATATAGATCATTATGGCCGTTTACAGCATGTAATTTAAGTGAACATTTTCGGAGATATTGCAGATTTAAAATGCTGTGAGGAGGCCGCGCTACATCCTATAGCACTTCGCATTTAGCTGCTATATGTCGTTCTTTCAAGAGTTTGTTTAATGACAAGAAAGCTGTGAATGTTGTATATAAAGACATTCTGTAATTAATTGTAAAAATAAAATACATAAGGAAAATTGTAAAAATAAATAAGCAAATATGTAGGTACTATATGAATTTAGATATTCCAAAATATCAGGAAATCTTGGTATAGGGAGAGGGAAATTATTTTTATCCAAATTTAACGCTACAACGGCACGGGCCATGGGCAGTAATCTAAACTACTGGATTTATTTTAATCATTTTTTTCACCAAGTGAAGTAGTTTATGTATTTTATACCCGTGCGAAGCAGAGGCAGGCCGCTAGTAGGTATATAAATATGCAAATGTTTCAAGATACGTTTAGCAGTTCGTTATTTAGATTAGTTTACCATTCTGCTTTATCTTAAGTAAAGATTATTTATGATAAATCCCGAAAACACTTCGCTGTTTAATTTAAAGTCAAAAACTCTTTGCATAATTAATGAGACAGTAATATGCAAGGTCGTGTCAAAGTTACAAGACATCTAATGTAGTAGCACTAACAACTGTTTGGACATATTAAGACTTTCATTTATTTATATACAAATTTATATTAAATATTTTCTTTATAAAAAAAATACAAAACCCACTTAAAAATATAAAAAAAATTTTGACACAGGGAGCGGAGAAAGCACTCAAGCTACCGGCGGTTAGGGCTCCAGACTAAGGAACCTCCTCATAATCCTTACCGTCTCAAGCAAAACTGCCTCTTGTATCCTACGCTCGATCCAACAACTAAGTGAGAGCCTCTTAAGATGTCGGTCGAGGCTCTTCGCGATAAGACCATTAACCGATACAACAATTGGAACAATTATTGTTGAATCAATATTCCACGTGGCGGTTATCTCATGAGCTAGGTTAGTTAAATTTTCTTTTTCAGCTCTTATGAGATTATCGTCATGTGGAACAGTGATTTCAACAATAATTGCCCGACGCGCTGACCGATCGACTAAAACTATATCATGTTTATTGGCCACAATATACCTGTCAGTAATAATGGATCGGTCACAATACAGCAAAGTACGATTATTTTTGAGAACTAGTGCTGGACTGTATTTGCAATAGGACACTTCCGAATTTACAATGCTATATTGAAAAGCAAGCTGCTGATGGTCAACGCTGATTGTGTCTGTGAAAATACTCACCATTAGCAAGACAAGAGCAACCGGAAACAATATGTCTAAGAGATTCATCAGGGCGGTAACATGCTCTACAAATGTCAAGCGTGCCATCTCTCATTATATGTTTCCGGTAGTTATTCGTCTTGATAACTTCATCCATAATTGCACAGACAAAAGTCTTAGTTTCTCCGAAAAGATCACCGAATTGCAGCCAGGATATTGAGGATATCGAATCTACATCTGGACCCGTTAGCGCCTTGTAGAATCTGCGATGCAACTCCTTACTATTCCATATAGCCATTCGATCCGAAGACTACTTCGGATCGACTAAACCTGTATTGTGTACTAACACAGTTCTTTTCAATAGTTCTTTTTGCCTAAGGAAAGTAGCGTCAGACTTGTCTGCTGCCAATATCCCTATGCATTTCGCCATTTGCCTTGAGAAAATATTCTCTGAGATTGCACACTTCACGATTGTGGAGGTCTTTGGCATTTAAAAAACCACGACCACCTTGGGTGGAATATACAATCTCATTACAGACGAACGCGTATTATGCATGCGATATGCTATGAACAGAATATCGCATGCATCATCAAGCCATATTAATATTATTTACGCGAAAGACTTTTAAATAAATTGTTCATATTACTGTTTCGAATTACGATGATCTCATAAAAGCTGAAAAAGAAAAATTAACTGTAGACCTAGCGAAAAATTAGCTTTAGACATAGGATCACCTCTATGTGGAATATCCAGTTAACAATAATTGTTCTTATTGTTGTATCGGTTAAAAATGAATGATTATATAGTCATTCAATGAGATGTGATAGCCCAGACGTGAGACCGTGCGACTCTCTAGAGACGATCATAGGTTCCAACCTCGGGTAGAAACTTGTCTAATTGATATTTGCAATTTATCACATGCTTTTCGGTGAAGGAAAATATCATGAGGAAACTGCATATCTAGAGAATTCTAGGGATAACCTACCAATCTGCATTTTAGCAGCATGGTAGATTTTAGCTTCAATACAAACACAGAGAGAGGAGGACTATGCCCTGCTGTAGATATTACAGGCCGTTATTTTTTATAGTCATTCGTGTCATTCCCGAAGAACTCTGCCAGTGTACGTTTCAGCGGCCCTGCCGGTCCCAAGCCCGGATAAAAGAGGAGAGTTCATCGAGGGGTTAACCACCCACCATGGTAAAAAAAAGCCGGTACCGAAGTCCACAACAAGTAATAAAACCGGATAGAGCGAAGTGGAAAAGGCTCGTTGAGGAGGCCAGGACCCATAAAGGGTTGTAGTGCCGCAGGAAGAAGAAGTCATTCCCGAAGTTTTATTATAATTTCTTTTTATTTTCCAGGCTCAATGTGTTCGGGTTCCTGTCCTTTAACTCTTCGAGCATTCCCGGTAACAATGGGCTGCGTGACATGGCGACCGCTCTGCACTGGGTCAGGTCTAACGCGAAGTATTTTGGTGGTAACCCTGAGGACATAACACTGGGGGGCGAGAGCGCGTCGGCGGCTGCGGCGCACTTGCTGTCTCTATCAGAAGCCACTAACCGACTATTTAAAAGGTTTTATCTTTTACTGGATTACAACTATTAGGCCTGCGATACCCATTCAGGGTAAAACAAAAAAAATATACCAAATATTGTCAACTTACAAGAACCCTGATCATGTTAGGGAAATTAAAAAAAAAAACTATGAGACCATCGATATAATATTGATATTTACTTAGTTTTTAATATGTTATGAATATACATAGAACTTGAAACTTGATCGTTGACTATGGGGCTTATAAGAAAGCTCCGAGTCCTTCAGCGGGTGATGGAGTGAGCTATGCTGGGAGTATCTCTACGTGATCAAATCAAAAATGAGAAGATCCGTAGAAGAACCAAAGTCATCGACATAGCTCAGCGTGCCGCGAAGCTGAAGTGGCGATGGGTGGGGGTATATAATGCGAAGAACTGATGGGCGTTGGGGCCTTAATGTCTTGGAATGGGGACCTCGCACCAGAAAACGAAGCCGTCCATCGGTTGACAAAGCGGAAGACGATATCATCCATATCGTCTTCCGAATAATAATAATACGTAGGAATGAAAGCATGTGACCAAGCTAGTGTTAAATGCTACTAAAGATGAAACATTATTAAGCAGCAAGATAAGAAATCTATTTAAGTATGTGAAAATAATACTATAGCCGTTTAAATGTTGTTTTAGGCTAATACTAATGAGTGGTGTGGGCTTTCCCAGTTTCTATACCACGTCGCCAGTTTACGCGGCAAATACAGCAAAACTATTCCTCTCGCATCTCGGAGTGAATGCAACCGATCCAGAAGACATCCACAGGGAACTTATCGCAACGCCTCTGACTGACATCATGAGATCTAACAAACAGCTACAAGAAGACAACTCGTTTGGTATCGCATTTTTCCCCGTGGTCGAATCACAGTTCCCTGGAGTCACCAGAATCTTGGACGCAGAACCTGAAGTTTTATTAAACAATGGCAGAGGAAAGCATATACCAATATTAGCTGGATACAACAGCGTGGAATGCGAAACGTTCAAAAGAATTTTTGAGGAAGTCGATATGTTTACTTACATTAGGGAGAATCCAACAGCGATTTTATCAACCGATCTGGTGAACAAAGTGTCTCCAGAAGTCGCGCAAGTTCTGGCCGACAAAACCGTTAACAGATATTTTGAAGGTGATCCTACATTGGATAAATATGTGAAATCCTGTTCTGACTTTTTGTTCGTATATCCATCACTCAAACTAGCAGAGCTGAGGGCATCATTGGACAGTGCTCCGTTATACTTGTACCAATTCGCGTACCAGCCTGACTTCAGTCCGATCAGGGAGGCGAATCATTTGAATTTTACGGGAGCAGGACACGTGGAAGATATGCAGTTTTTGTTCCGAGCCACTGCAATGGATGGCAGAAAAGGCTACTCGCCTCCCTCCCATAGGGACCAACTAATGGTGCATTGGATGACCATGTTAGTCAGAAACTTTATGTATTGCAAGTAAGTTTCTCGATACACCTATATTTTCAAAAAAATTATTAGCATAGTGAAAAATTAGCCTCATATTGCTATTGTGTATGAGGGGTTATTGTGCCGACCCCACTTAGAGTGGGATAAGGATAAGAGAATGATGATGATGAGGGGCTACCACTATACTTATTTTGAGTCAGGAGAGTATAGCGTTGGTAGACGAGCCGCCTTTTTCTTTTATCTCGCTTAATCGCATACTAACAGTTTTTATAGCGTAGATACAGGTTAATACTTTGACTTACCCCACTGCTCCAATTCTGAATGGAAGGTAACACAAATTGCAGGAATAACCCTGAGAAATACAAAGTTTCTTACGAAGTTATCCTTCAGCGAAAAGAGGGTATTCATTGTGGATATTCACAAGTATATGCCTAAGTTTGATTAGAAAAACATCAATCGGAACAACATGAAGGCATAGTCAATTAAGGTATCATCTTCCTCCGTTTTTGGAGCGAAGGATTTGAGCTAAGAGTCATTCATTACGCTGCTCTTATGCAGATTGGTAGGTTACACATATCCCCAGAATTCTCTACAGATATGCAGGTTTCCTAACGATGTTTTCCTTCACCGAAAATGTCATAAATTGCAATTATAAATTAGACACATAAGTTTTGACAGAAAAACTAATTGGTGCCCAAGGTTTAAACCCGTGACCACCTCGAAAGAGTAGCATGGTTTCACGCCTGGGCTATCGCAGCTATTAGAGTGTAGAGAAATGTTCCCTAAGCAAAAGGAACCTTTTCCTGGACCCTAGTTCGCTGGTTCGTAATTTTAAATGGACTGTATAGGAGGGTTCAGGGATTATCTTTCTGGGCAATGCATAATTTATTACCGATAATAAGTAATAACTTATTATGACATATTTACGAATACGAGCTTGCAGTACGTTAAATATTAAATATGATTTTCAAATAGTTCTTGGATGTTTCAGTAACCCTGTTTGCCAATCAATCCGGATTGACAAGTCCTTTAATCATCAGTCAGTCAAGTCATTGCCAAATCAATCGGGATGGCCCGCTGTCAGTAAAGATATGCCATTATTCCATCAACTAATCGCAGAGCCAATGGTATTCAACTTCACAGAGCTACCGACAGAACAACAGGAAATGAAAGTATTCATAGATGGGCTGTATAAAAATATCACTTAGCTGAAATAAAGTCACGACACAATTTCCTTTTTTTTTTCAAAAAAATAAATTTTATCGGATCGAACATTGAAACCATTATCCATTAGTAACAGAAATGAAACAAATCCATTATGTACACTACAATCTTTGAAGCAAAAGTAATAATAAAATTATTTTGCTATAATCCGCGATGAAGTAAAATAGAAAATATATATAATGCTAAATGTAGAGTGGACAATCGGTTATCATACCTGATACATGCAGGAGTCGTAAAAAACACATGCACAAACCTAACCTTTGTGCATGTGTGCAACCTTTGGCAAAGTAACGCCTAATTCTATAAATTATCTTTGAAGCACATTAGGAAAATAATTATATGTCAACACTAAGCATGTATGTATTGTATACGAATAAGAGTTTGTGTGCTTGTTGTGTGTGTAATGTGTAGCTATACGACGTGTGTGTTTTATTGAAGTACCTAATAACTCTTTGAGCAATTTCTGATTACCGTCAGAATCAAAAAACTGTTGAGTCAATAAAATTTTCAAAAACAAGGAGATTTTCGTTAATGTTCTTGTTGAAAACATATTACATATTTGTATTTAATTAATTTAAAAAACAAACGCGCTATTGCCTTCAAAATTTGCAGATTACTTTATTAACTTGTAAAAAGTATGAACCTATGGTATGAACCATAAGAACAACAAAAATAACAATAGTAATAAATTACAAAATACTAAAAACTAGATTCCGGCCCAATTATCAAATTAAAAATATATGATTACAGAGTATAGAAATAGTTTATATTCTGTGGTATTAACAAATAATTAGGGATTTGACTGATTAATAAATTATCGATTTTTCTCCCTTTAAAATAAATTGATTTAGGAAAAAATTTCGATTTTTTGAGATGAACTGACTATGAGAAAATTTAATCGTAATAATTAAAATAAAGACTTATTCAAGTGGACAAGTACGAATTCAAAATAACGTACCTTTGTGCTGTTCACGAAAGTTGTTGTGTGGCTAGATTGGTTTCATTCAACCACATATCTTATGTTACGCAAAATGATAAAGGAATAAAAAGTAGGGCGGAGGAAGAAGAAGGTAATTAATATAATTGATTTTTAAAAATCGATACTAAATATTTTGAAAATCGATTATTATAGTAAAATAATTTATTGTTACGAGTATCGATTATTTTTTACAGCCCTACAACTAATGCAAATAACAAAAGTTCAAAACATTTAATTAATTAAACAAAATATTTTGGTTTACCATCTGTAATAGTTATTTAAAATTTGAATATAACGCAAAATACTGACTGCTAAACCTTATAGGTTGGTGTATATTGAAAATGAATTCGCCGGTAAATAATCAATGACACAATTTTGGTTCCTCTTAAATAATCTGATTCAATATTAGCTTTATAGAATGATGCATATAGGTCCACTTCAAGTATGAATATTAATTATATTTGAGAAATACACCTGAAACAAATTATATCCAACTGTACCAGCGAGAGTGACGAAAAATACGGTTTTTATTGAAAACTGAGACCGTAATGTCTTACAAGTTGTGTTGTGTACCCGGTTGCACTGTAACGGAAGGCGATGGTATGTAGTTGGAAATACATCGATATACACTATTTATGAATTTCGACATAAGTCAGAAAAAAGATAAAATTGTTTTTTGAATGTGAATATCAAAGTTCCGCCGTGTGGTATCCGGCTGAGTAAAATAGATCATGCTCATTTCTTACTGAGGTGTCGTAAATGGCGACTAAGGCTACGACTATGATAAGTTGACGTCAGGCCGGTCGTAAAATACATATCTAAATCATGAGACAACATGTTTATAACATGTGGGGTGAGACCTTGCTACTCTTAAAGGGTTAACAGGTTCAAAACCCGGGAAGGCACCAATGAGTTTTTCTGTTAAATACTTGTGCCTAATTGATAATTGCAATTTATCACATTCTTTTTAGTGACTGAAAAAATTGTGAGGTAACCTGCATATCGATAGGGAATTCAAGGGATATACATAACCTACCAATCCACATTGGAGTGGTGTGGTAGATCTTAGCTCCAACCCTCCAAAAACAGAGGAGGCCTATGCCTAGTAACAAGCTGTTACTTTCTTTACTTTTATGTGAATATTGTTTATTGGGAATGTGAGATTTATCTCATAGTTCTATAATATTATTGAAACCAAATATATTATTCGTTTCTCTTTGTAAAATTTTCTATCATAGTAGTTTAATAGAATGTAACAATCTCCATCAAAAATTTTAATTACTTCATGGATAAACCATTCCTTTTACTATTGTTATTGTGGTATTTCTCTTGAATTTCATCCACAAATAAATATTTCAGGAATACCTCTACATTGTTTCCCAAACCCTGTCAATGAGCATGATAGATTCAAGGAGTGGATTGACAAATGTGCTGTGAAGATTGAAGGAAAAGATGATTTATACATATTCAGTAATAGACGAGTTTGCCACCGACATTTTACATCGAATTATCATTACCCAAAGAATAGGTTGTGTAAATTAGCAATTCCAATGCTAAATTTGCCAGGTAAGTAAACAATTTTGTACTCGCTGTGTTCTCTGGGAGATCCTGGGTAAAAAAGAAATAGTAGTTGAGAAACTAACAAATATCTGCAGATATTGTCAGATTTGTTTAAGTAACTAGTAGGTTAAAGCAGGTGCCACTCTTGGAACTGCAGTAAAACCCATGTCCCAACATGTGGAAATAGGCGGAATAGTCAGTGCCAAGATAGACAGATAGAAAGATTTTTGTAACAAAGTAATTTTTAAAACGAATATACCGTGCAGTGCAGTAATTCTGCCAATCTGGATTCACTAACATACAGGCTACAGAAGTTTCTCCTTAATTTGATCAAAAGAAAAGAACTTATTTTTGAAAAAAAAATTGACAATGCCTCAGTGGTTATAGTTTGTATAACCCAAACCGAAAAATTAACCGAACCCTTGAATAAAGTGGCAGGTGTATTTATATCATACGCTTAATTAATATAGAATTGTAAACTATCCTTGTTATGTTTTAACAACATTTATTTATAAAAATAGCATAATATATATACAAATGTGAGATTACTTTTAATTGTTATAAATTTTTTACTCTGTATGACTAATATTATCAAATTTTATATATACCTTTTTTTTAGATATGGCTCAAGAAAATATTAAATCAATTTCTAATAATTTAAACCAAAAGAACTCAATCCCCATTGTCTATGAAGGTAACTTTTACTACTATACTAGATAATTGCATGGGAGTGTTGATATTAGCTCAAAGTGCAATTTGAATTAATACTACTTATAAAGTCAATATTTCTTGTAGGATCAGAAAACTATTGTCGTGTTTGTGCTACCACAGCGGATAAGGGTTTCCCAATATTTGATGGACGAGGCGATCAAGACGAACTTGTGTTAAAAATTAACAAGTATTTACCAATAAAGGTAATTGTGATTTCGGCTGAAAGCCTGGCTACAAACTGACCGACAAAATCATAAGTAACATCCATTTTATACTATAGTATAAATTTGATCATCGTCCTCCAGCCCATATCCCACTCTAAGTGGAGTTGGCACAACATGTTATAAACATGTTGTCACATGATTTGGCTACGTATTTTACGACCGGCCGCCTGCCTGACGTCAACTAACTTTAGTCGTATTTTACGACACCTCGGTAAGAAAGAGGGTGGTCTAATCTACTAAACCGGATACCACATGGTGGATCAACGTACCTTAGTCTCCTTTTACGACACTTGGGTAAGAAATGAGGTTGGTCTATTCTACTCAGCTGGATACCACACGATGGGTCAACTTACTTTAGTCGCCCTTTACACCTCGGTAAGAAATGAGGTTGGTTTATTCTGCTCAGCCGGATACCACACGGCGGGTCGACTTACCTTACTCGCCTTTTTCGACACCTCGGTAAGAAATGAGGGTGGTTTATTCTACTTAGCCAGATACCACACGGCTAACTGTAGTAGTAGTAGTCTTCTTCAACTAATGGATTTCCACTGCTTGATATAGGTATCTTCTTGGGATCACTCTATATTAAAAGGAAACTATGGCTGAATAACGTTTCTTTGACAAAAAACATAAAACCCCTTGTTTATGTTAAATATGGCTCATATTTAATATAAAAAGAGGCGTTGTTCGGTGCATATTCGCACCTTACACATAGCATAAATACGGACGCGCGGCGCCGCCGCATTCAGTTTTGCATTCGTCTACCAGCACCGCGAACAACGCGCGCCTCCCGGCATTTATAGTTTTAAGAGCATTAGTTTATAGTAGCATAGTTTAAGTAATCACTTATCATTAGTTTTATTATATGTTTGGGTAGAAAACAATTCTTCCCCTTACATTTTGGTCCTTCGAGCAACTTAACCACACGTGCGGGTTGGTTAAAGTGCGGGATAGCAAACACGTGGCGCACTCGAATTAACGCGTGTGTGTGGTGTGGACAGTGACTTGGGACTATACGTGTCCACAAAGCATTCAGCATCAGCATACAGCATTCAGCAACAAGCATACAGCATTCAGCATTCAGCAACAAGCATTCAGCATCAGCATTCAGCATCAGCACTCAGCATCAAGCATACAGCATCAGCGTTCAGCATCAATCATTCAGCATCAGCATCAGCATAAAGGTAGACGGCAAACTCCGCAGCAGCAGCAACCAAGTAAGATCTTTCCATTTCATTATCATATAATTAAGCAAGCATCATGGAAACCTTGTACCATAATCAAAAAGAACTAAACGAGGCTATCGCTAAGTTTATCGTCAATTTAAAAAAGACCGGGGCGGAAAGAAAAACAAAAGAGCATATCATAAGGCGGTTGGAAACTTTAGAAAAGCATTGGGGTGATTATGAAAGAAATCACAAAAGCATATTGGGGTTCAAAGCAGAGGACCACCCATATTTTCGTTATGCAGATAACGACAGCACTCGTAAGCTGTATTTAGCAGCCAAAGCTCTTGTGGACAAGCAGCTACAAGAGATAGGCACAGCAGGGGGGAAATGAAGGGGATAGCATAGGCCAGAGGCCAAACATCGAGCAAGAATCAGAAGTCCACCGCCCGAGCTCCCCAGGACTCAGCCAGCCTGGACCATCCAGGTGGCAGACATCTCCAGGTACACCAAGTAAGGGAGATCTGCTGCGTAAACAGAATATAAACTTTCTTGCATTCATGCGAACAGCAGAAAGAATAGATATAGATTCAGTTAGTGAGAAATGGGAGTTAGACGACTTCCTTAAACAATTACAGTCACGGTGGGCAGCAATAGACGAGCTTCACTGGGAGATATACTTAGAATTAAATGGAGTAAATAATGATTACCAAGAGAAATTTGATAGCTACGAGAACACGTTCCTCATTAAAAAAGGCCATTTCTAGCAAAATATGGTCTACAAAACACAGAGCAAATATCACTCCACAAATGGAGATTCCTGAATTTAATGGATCCTACAATGAATGGACATCATTTAAAGACTTGTTTACTGAGGCCATTCACAGTAATACAAGTTTATCAAACGCCCAAAAAAGATGCAGTTTTTGAAGGGCAAAGTACGCGGCGAGGCCGAAAGGTTAATCCAGCACCTATCCATTAGTTCAGAAAACTATATCACCTGTTGGGATATTCTAAACCATCGGTACAACAACCAAAAGCTCATTTTCACGTCACATATAAACATTCTTTTAAATTTGCCTATCATGCAACAAATATCAATAAATCATATAAAACGTTTACACGACACCACATTGGAGTGTATAAACGCGGTGAAAAATCTTGGTGTAGATGTGAGTACGTGGGACCCACTGCTCATACATATTCTATCTCAAAAACTGGACCAAGAAACACATTCACAGTATTTAGAGTCGCTAAAGGATCCAAGAGAACTCCCTAGCATCAAAGAATTTCTATCATTCCTAGAGAGTAAATTTACAACTCTCGAATCATCGCGCAGAAAATCAGAACAAACACAGCAACATACAAAAAACAATAATTATCGTGTTCCAATACCTACACAAAATCCTAATTATAATAATGCATACAAAGCAGCAAATCGAAATGGTAACGCATTTGTAAAATCATTTCATATTTCGACAAGCAAATGTGAAATATGCCACGCAAAAGAACACAGAATATTTCATTGTGAAAGGTTTACAGCAATGCCTTTAGAAATAAAGTTCAAATCAGTAAAAAGACTTAATTTATGTGTAAATTGTTTGTATAATCATAATGGCAAACAATGCACGTCCCAGAAACGTGTCGGAGGGAGAATAAAATATGCTAAGATTTGTGACGAAATGAAGCATCCAATTATCATACCATACAGTAGTCGTCTTACAAGTCTGTTCATCGAGCAAACACACAAGTTAACCTTTCATGGGGGTCCACGACTAACTTTATCAAATTTGAGACAAAGGTACTGGGTTGTATCGGGATATAGAGCAGTTAAGAAGGAAATCAGGAAATGTGTGACATGTCGGAAGCATGACCCTATTAAGCAATATCAGCTGATGGGTAACTTACCTGAGGAAAGGGTTGATACAGCCCCGCCTTTCTTTCATACAGGCGTGGATTACACAGGATACATCGAAGGTAAAGCAAACAAAGGACGCGGAATCAAAACTTCTAAAGGTTATATAGCATTATTTATATGTATGGTTACAAAGGCCGTTCACCTAGAATTGGTGTCAGACCTCAGCAGTTCCGCTTTGCTAGCCGCTTTGAGACGGATGGCCGCTAGACGTGGAGCGCCAAGGCACATATACAGTGACAATGGCACTAATTTCATAGGAGCAAGCAGGATATTAAAAGCAGAATATCATGACTTCAAAGCTAATCTTAACGACGGTATCTTCGCGGCAATTATGGAGCTTAATATCGAATGGCATTTTAACGCACCTTCGTGACCTAGTGCTGGAGGGTTATGGGAAAGACAGAGAGAAGATATACAGTAAATAAGTATCAACATAATTTAAGTATAAACATAATTTGAGTAACAAATGCACTCTCATTTCTTCAGAATCGTAATTTGACGTAGTCCTTTTACAACTTCGTCATAGTACGTTCACCTTAAAGTTCATCAATCGCACACATCTTGGTCAGCGAAACACAACACGCCGTCGTAACAAACGCGGGCTTATTAATGGAGTCGGATATCTCGCTAATGTATTGTTCGGAGTATTGAACGAACATTTCGCCGAACAATATCAACAAAATGTATGTATATATCTCCAAGAATATTGAAGCAAATACTACAGAAATACATAGCTGCCCTCATCATAGACATACACAATATGATCAGCATTATGTCTATTTCCGACTACATATCAATAAATACACAAAAGAATATGTACAAACAGCAAGATTCCAGTGGATGATGTATCCCTTCATGTGGTCAATTATCAGTGGCCATAAATACATCAGCAAGGTTCCTGTAGCAACGGGGACGTCGTCGAGCACGCCGGGCCGGCTCGCGGTGGGCCGTGCCTACTGCCTAGCCGGAGTCGGCCACACCGAAAAGCAGTGATAGTGCGCGATATCATAGATCGGCTGACCGTCAGCCTAGTGGTCACAATAGTGAAAATGTGTGTGAGTTAAGTACAAGGGACATAGCAAGCTCTCCTACGCCGAGGAGAGTTTATACGTTAGAAGACATTTTGTGAACTGGTTAATTTGTTATTTTGGTGCCCGGGAGCATGTTCGGTGCATATTCGCACCTTACACATAACAGCATAAATACGGACGCGCGGCGCCGCCGCATTCAGTTTGCATTCATCTACCAGCAGCGCGAACAACGCGCGCCCCCCGGCATTTATAGTTTTAAGAGCATTAGTTTATAGAAGCATAGTTTAAGTAATCATTTATCATTAGTTTTATTATATGTTTGGGTAGAAAACAATTCTTCCCCTTACAGGCGTGTTTGGTACATTTTGCTTTTACATATCAATGCTCTTTTATTTATTTATATACAAATTTATATTATATTTTAAAATATTTTCTATATAAAATGAATAAAAAAAAAAAAACCTATTGTTTTATTTTTTTCAAATTAAAATTTCCTGAAATCCGGGCTGAAGACCATTTTTATATGGGTTGCATATGTGTGTGTAAGTGCGCCCATGCGTACTTGCGGGTACACGCGTGTGGGTATGAACTATAAATGTGTTTTGGTAAATGCTAACCAGCAATAATAATAAGTACTTTACTGATTATTTCAAAGCTCTTTCAAGCCCTTTTGAATCGTCAAGTATCAATATGATTAATAAAGCTACAACTGGTTCGGAATGTTGCTCTTACCGAGAAGAACCAGAAAGAAACTCGGCGGTCAATCTCTTAAACATTTTCAATGTTACATTATTGAACCGCAGTCTTGTATGAAGCTAAAGGATTGTCAAATCCAGATTTTTTATCATCCAAATAATCTTCAATTTTGTAATATGTGTTACGTATAAGAATATTTCTTATACTTAATTTAAACCTTTCGGTAGACTGGTCTAGTATGGAAAGAACTTTATGGTAGAACCTTAAGAATATAGTCCACTTTTGGAAATTTTCATCGCAACCTAGGTCCTTTGAGATGTTGACTGAACAAAAATCAACTATAACATTAAGTATTACAAAATAATGTTTGTCCTTTCAGGTATCAAGAGAAGATGGGTTGCCTCAAATAATATGCCACCAGTGCTGGGCCATGATTATGGAATGGGACAAATTTGTCAAGTACTCCCTGGAGGCTGAGCTGAGGCTGCAACAGAAGTTATCTGTGACGGAATTTTTGGACCCTGTAAGTTATAATTTTATTATTTTAATTTATCTGTCTCTTCCATAAGCTTCAATTGTATCAAATTCCATCAATATCGCTGAGTGGATTAGCTGTAAAAGCGTGAGGGAAAGAAGAAAGTCTTTCGCATTAATTATATTAGGATAGATGATAGTAATTTTTGTTATATTTAATTTCAGGAAAGGAAACCGAAACAAGAGGGGACATTGCAAAGCGCTGAAACAACCGCACAGACAGAGTGAGTATTACTACGTTTCATACAAAAGCACCTACCACGGTTAACTGTGACAACTATGTGTCGACATTACAAAAAGAATCCATGCTATTTGTCTCTGCTAATTCAGAGTCCAGAACATAATAATTTTAACAAAAAAACAGATAACTGGCTCTTTTTTGATTGCGATATTAAAGTAATAAAAACTCTCACTATGTCCTTACCGTCGATATGGTTAAAGCAGGCACATGTTACAGCGAGCCGTGCTAGGTGCTGTTTTAATTGAACTATAAAAACCAGTGTCGACACTTTCAGGGCACGCAGTTCGTTGATAAATAGCGTAGTGAGAGAGATATTGATGGATTACTTTCGTGAATTGAATATTGAGAATAATTCAGACCTAGAATATGTCTGCCATTCGTGCACCGAACGGCCCGTGTGCAAATCCATAGAGAATCTGATAAACCATTTAAAATCAATACACGGTCACCGACTGCGAAATGCGCAAACGATCAAAACTTTTATAAAAGATAATGTCACCTTCGACGAAGTACTCGATAAAGACGATATCGATAGCGAATCGATTAACGATGCAAAGGAAAATCTACAGAATTACTGCTGTCCGTTTTGCGAGAGCGTATTCTCAGCACCGAGCCGTCTCATCTGTCACCTCAATAAACATATAGAAATATGCATCACAGACGGCGTTATCTGTTGCGAGGAGCTGTTCGTCGATAAGGTCGCTTTCGTGGAACATCTTCAAACGCACGTAACTAGGGCCGTGGACGAAAATCACAGCTGCAAGAGCTGCGGATTTACAGCAACTGACTCAGACGAGTTGCACGTGCATATAAATAAATCTCATCCCGAAGTCGAGAGACGAAAAAAGATCTCCTGCAACCCGAACTGCCAGAAGTACATCCGAGTGAAGTGCGCGGAATGCAACAAAACATTCTCCAACAAGCACAACCTTCGCGTCCATATGGAAATCCATAAAGGGACGACCGGCCAGTTCGCATGCGACAAATGCGGAAAGATATATAAGAATCGCGGGAGCCTTACCTATCATAACCGAGTGTTCCACGAGGGGATCCTCAGGTTTTACTGCTCTCACTGCGGCGAAGCTTTCCCCACGCGCATGACCAGAAACGTCCACGCACGGATACACACCGGCTCCAAACCGTTCGCGTGCGTCCATTGCGGGAAGTCTTACCGCGCGAAAAACACTCTGGACCGTCACATGGATATGCATTTAGACGTAAGGAAATATGCATGCCACATGTGCCCGAAGAAGTTCAGGAAGAGAGCGCACTTGAACTACCACTATCGAACGCACGAGAGACGGGCGTGAATAAATGGAGGTTGTTTGTTCCAGATGGACGCGACGCGTCAGCTTTGAATCTCACCTCGCGGACGGTGATCTTAAATACGTGACGGACGACAGCGCCCGGGCGTCCGACGAGGACGACAGACCCCTCGCCACTCTAGCCTCCGAACCGACGGATGCGTACCAGAAGTTTCATACGGCCCTCGTGAATTTCCGAAACCACTTCGTAACGGAACACGGCAGCGAGGAATGCTCGGACTTCTCGGACTCGACCGACTCGGAGAACGCGAACGAATTAGATTCACGCGTAGATCTGAACAGTTTCGACGATTTAACGGACTCCAATATGAGGAAGGATAAAATGGACGAGCAGACCCGCACGGAGCTCAGTCAGGCGCAAACGAAGATTAACGGGAAAGTGTATTACGCGTGCAAAATATGCGGGAAACACTTGAGCTCGACGCACACGTACGTGTTCCACAAGCGCATCCACACCGGGGAGCGGCCGTGCGTCTGCCACGTCTGCGGCAAGCAGTTCCGCGCGCCCAACGGGCTGCAGCGGCACGTCACCGAAACGCACGAGAAGCAACGTTGGTACACTTGCGTCGTGTGCTTCAATAAGTTCGCCAACTCGCAGAACCTCAAGCAGCACATGCGAATCCACACGGGCGAGCGGCCGTTCGTCTGCGCCCACTGCGGGAAGAGGTTCACGCAGAGCGGCTCGCTGCACGTGCACCTGAAGACCCACAGCGAGCATTACCCCCATAACTGTGCGGAGTGCGGCGCCAAGTTCAGGCTGCGCTCCGGCCTCACCCGGCACAGGCTCAAGCACACCGGGGAGCGGCCGCACGCCTGCGAGCTCTGCGGGAAGGGCTTCAGGCAGAAGCACGAGCTGAACGGCCACGTCCTGACGCACACTGACTCCAAACCCCACGCGTGCACCGTATGCGGCACGGCGTTCCGGCAGCGGAGAGCCCTCCGCCACCACTGCAAGCGATTGCACCAGAACGAGGCCAAGGACGTCGCCCACGCGGTCTACGACCACCTCGGACAGTACGAGGGATAGTTTAGTTCTAGCTAATCCGAGACCAAATGTAAAAATATAGTGAATTTTAAACAGCATGCGTTTCAATGCACGTCCTGAGTTTCGAGTAACGTTTAATTGTTTCATTTTCAGTCCGGTTTTGAGTTGTGTCAAAAACGAAAATGATACAACGGTAATACTCCATCGGGAGAATATCTGCCGAACTGAAATTCCGCCGCCTACCGTAACGAAAGACGGGAAGAAGTATAACACGTGCGATATATGCAAGAAGAACGTTTCAGCCGCGTCTTGGAAGCGCCACCGCCGCTCCCATCAGGCCGTGAAGAGGTACAGCTGCCACACTTGCGGGCTCGGCTTCAACGACAGCGGGAACCTGTCGCGGCACCGGCGCGCGCTGCACGCGGCGCACCGCCCACACAAATGCCACATTTGCAACAAGTCCTTCTCGAGGAACAGTCACCTCGAAGACCACGTGAAATCCCATTCGGAGAGTAGAGATTACGTGTGCGACGTGTGCGGTAAAGCGTCCAAATCCAGCGCGGCGCTGAGAATGCACAGGAAGATTCATGACAACGAGTTCAGGTTCAGATGCATGTACTGCGAGGCTCAGTTCCGGCGGAGGGCCCAGCTCCAAGCGCACGTGTCGGTGCACACAGGGGAGAGGTCCCACGTTTGCGCCTGTGGGAAATCGTTCCGACTCAAAGGCCAATTGACTATCCACGCTCGAACACATAACAGGGTCAAACAAGTTTGCGAAGATTTATACTCGTCAATTGCAACATAAAGTTGCTCTATGTAGTTGAATAAAAGTTCAAACACGCCGCAAAAAAAATCTATCTTTTTTTACATAAAATCGCTCTGGGTAGGATAAAGTTCATACACGCTGCAAAATAACACCTAATTCTATAAGTTATTAATCTCTGCTAGTTTTTGAGAAGTATTATTGGAACGTTTCTATATAAAATTATTGTTTGTGATAAAGAAAATAAGGACCTAAATTGAACGCGCTCATCTAGAAATTGTTTTGTACTCTTTTTGATATTAAGTGGTAGAAATATATAAGGCTAGAATGCTATTACTTACAGCTTTAAATATTAATTATTTATCATTCTCTTGCCCTTATCCCACTCTAAGTGGGGTTGGCACATGCTATAATATGAATATGAATTGACCGCTTGCCTGACGTCAACTTACCTTAGTCTTATTTTACAACACCTCGGTAAGAAAGAGGGTGTCCTATCCTACTTAACCAGATACCATACGGCAAGTCAACTTACCTTATTCGCCTTTTACGACACTTCAATAAGAAAGAGGATGGTTTATTCTACTCAGCTGGATAACACACGGCGGGCCATATTCAAATGTTGATGTATTAAATAGTTAAAAGTTGTCAATATATTTTACCATTGAGCTATTGAATAATGAAAAGTAACATTCTGTTCTATACGATATCATTTATTTATTTACACACAAACGATTACATTTTCAGTTTATATATATTTAATTTTACAACTTATTCTACTATAACAACAATATTCTTTCCTTTACATTTAATTAATAAATAAGAAGTATTTTTTTCAAAAATCAACCAAATTTATATTTAACAACTTGTCACATTGACATTTGACAGTGACAATGTTTATTTAAATTATTGACCTTATTACTTGAAGGAGGTATTTGAAACATGTTTTAACACATTAAACATGTATATTTAGAGTCTCTTAACATATTTTGAATTTGAATATATCAGAGGTCTTTAATAGTAATAAAATATTTGATCGTTAACAGATTCTGCCATCCAATGATAACATATTTGTATAGACAAATAAAAACGATTCCTCACAGTGAACTCAGTAGTAAATTTTAATTTCTAAGTTAAATAAATACTATCCTAAAATCTTAACTATTGAATAGATCATAATATTGAATCTATGCTCCTGAGATCTCTCTCTATCTCTCTAGAAATATGCAGGTTTCCTCACGATGTTTTCCTTCACCGGAAATAAGTATATGGAACAGTTACACATGGTCATCCGTCCCATAAATAACTTAATACTTGTATTATGGGCGACAAACAACTGGTATATATACACATATATAGTTTTAAATACATACTTAAATACAAATATACACCCAGACTCGAAGAACTAACAAATTGTTTTATAGAAAATATTGGCCATCGTCGGGAATCGATCCCGGGACCCGCGGAGCTGAAGGCAGTGTCACTACTGCGCCAACGGGTTAGTCAAGAAAGAGCAATACAATATATTGCAAACTTATGTGTCTAATTGATATTAGACTTATGTTTTAACGGATAATCTCATTGGTGTCTACCCGGGGTTTGAACCCGTCACCATCTTAAAAGAGCTGCACTGTCTCACCGCTGAGCTATCACAGCTTTTTTAGATTTCATATTAATGATAGTTAATTTAGTTTTTTATTTTATTATTTATCTTATATTCTAAACTTAACTAGTATTTGGATCAGTAAACAAAATTTTTAACACAAATTTTATAAATTCATAATTTTCGAAATATTTAATTCCATTAGCATTAATTAACCAAAACGTGAATCATTGAACCCTAATAGATAAATACATTATTTGTACAAATTATTCTATGTTATATCACAATATTTTGAATTCTGACACAGTCTACATATAAATTTAATGTATTGAAGTTAATTTAAATATAATCTTAAAAGTAGTACGGACTCAACCAATCCGATAGTTGCCATGTGCGCTGCTTCAGCCTCAGTAAACAGTTAAAATCAATCTAGTTGTTAGTTGGTCAGATCAGTCGAGTTATAAGTTAAATTATTAATCTATCGAAGCAGTTCAATCAGACAGTTATGATGTAGTTAAACAGTTAATGAAAAAACCGAACCAAAAAATAATGCGTTGACCGGTAGCTTAGAGGTAAAGCAGCTCAAAGCATAGGTCGAGCAGGTACAGGTTAGCAGCCAAATTAAGTTTTTTTAATAATCATTAAAACTGTAATTCAGTCTTTGTTTGAATCAGTATAGTCGTCAGACATTTATTGAGCGTCAGTTCACTGTTCAGGAAGTCGTCAGATATCCATTCAGATAGTCGTCAGTCAGCTGTTGAGATAGTCGTCAGTCAGCTATACAGATATTGGTCAGTCAAATATTCGATAGTCATCAGTCAGCAACTCAGATAGTCCTCAGAAAGCTGTTCAGAGAGTCGTCAGCCATTCTTTGAGATAGTCGTCAGTCATCCATTCAGATAGTCGTCAGTTAGATGTTCAGATATTGGTCGTACATCCATTCTGATAGTTATCAGTCAAATGTCCAGATAGTCGCCAGTCAGATGTACAGATAGTCGTCAGTCAGGTATTCTATAGTCATCAGTCATCCATTCACATAGTCGTCAGTCAGCTATTCAGATAGTCGTCAGTCAGATTTTCAGATAGTAGTCAGTCAGATTTTCAGATAGTCGTCAGTCAGCTACTCAGATAGTCCTCAGTCAGCTACTCAGATTTTTTAAATTTATTTTTTTATTTTATTTTGAAAGATATACCAACAGCAATCATAACAATAAATTACTAATTTACATAAACAATTGGATAGGGACCGTTACAATCACTTATTATAGGTATACACAGCATTAAAAATAGGTCTCTATACATGTCTCAGATAGTCGTCAGTTAGTTTTTCAGATAGTCGTCAGTCAGATGTTCAGATAGTCGTCAGTCATCCATTCAAATAGTCTTCAGTCATCCATTCAGATAATCGTAAGTTAACATGTCGTGTCGTCAGTCGTAATACAAAGTTGTGAGTAAACAACTCGGATAGCTGTGTAGCAAGTGTAAATTCTTGAGTAAACTAATGCCTAGAGTACATAAACTAAGATATTACCGTACATGATATTCAGTTTATTTATATCGATATACTCTATAACAGTGATTCTCAACCACTGTGCCGCGGCACTTTTGTGTGCCGCCAAATTTCACGTATAAAATATTATTAAATTATATCATTTAAAAAGAAACATATTTTTATTTTTAGCTTGTAATTAATCCCTTAATAAACGTTTAGTTATTGTAGTATATATTATTTCGTATATTTAAAATTTTTGACAAACTATTTATGCAGTGCGTTGTAGTAAGTAAATAATTTTTATCTTTTTCTTTGTGTGCCGCCTAATTTTGAAATCGTTCAATATGTGCCGCAACAAAAATAAGGTTGAGAGTCACTGCTCTATAACAATCTTATAGAATAACGAAAGAGAGTTGACCACGTGGTTATTTGGACAAACACCCAGTGCTCAGCCCTCGTGGTGCAAAAGCGGTGGCGTGGAACCGCCCTCGTTGACTAACCGCTGCCGCTCGCGATACATGGACACCTGGATGTTCTGGAGCTGGTGGTAGCGGCATAGCTTAAGGGTGGAGAACACCGCCAGCCCCACCCATGTCGCGAACGCACCCCATGCCCCGAACTTAGGACCATAATTAAAAAAATGATAAACAAAAGTAATAGTAAAATAATTTTAAATATATACAATGCTAAATGTAGAGTGGACTATCTGTTTTCGTATCATAATTGCAACAATCTTTTCGCCCTTCAACCGAACCATCATCAGGAGACTCCACGACAAAATCGCAAAGCTTTTGGCTTGTCTTTTTGGCTATAAATTTCCGCAAAGTAACGCCTAATTCTATAAATTATTTGAATGTTAAATGATTTTTATTTTTCTTCTTAATAGTGTACTTGCACAATATAACTCGTACTTTTGTGTCTGTCGATGTGTATGTTTGAGAAAGATCGTGTGTACAAGTGTCCGTCTGTTTGTGTCTGTGCGTTTAGGATCTACATACCTGTGCAGTGCCAAGCTCAATGTAGAATCCGTGTGTGGATATTTTGTCCTTCTTATCAATATCTTGGCCGGTGGCATCTTCACAGCTTGAACAAAATAAGTTTGATTAGAAATAATCATAGATTTGTGGTTAATTTTCTAATATATTTTTGATGCTACAAAATTATTCGGCTACGCCGTGTGGTATCCGGCTGAATAGAATAGTACCACCCTCATTTCTTACCGAGGTGTCGTAAAAGGCGACTAAGGTAAGTCGACCTGCCGTGTGGTATCCGGCTGAGTAGAATAGACCAACCTCTTTTCTTACCGAGGTGTCGTAAAAGGCGACTAAGGTAAGTTGACCCACCGTGTGGTATCCGGTTTAGTAAAATAGACGACCCTCTTTCTTATCGAGGAGTCGTAAAATACGACTAAGATAAGTTGACGTCAGGCAGGCGGCCGGTCGTAAAAACGCAGCCAAATCATGTGACAGCATGTTTGTAACATGTTGTGCCGACCCCACTTAGAGTGGGATAAGGGCAGGAGGATGATGCTACAAAATTATTCGGCTGAGAAGAATAGAATCATTTACCAAGGTGTCGTGAAATACGACTACGGCCGGTCGTAAAATATGTAGTCATCATGTGACAACATGTTGTGCCGACCCCACTTAGAATGGGATAAGGGCAGGAGGATGATGATGCAGATGTAACATGTTACACAAAAAGTAGTTGTTAAATTTGTGAAATATTTTCGATGCTACAAAATTTAAATACTAAGAAGATAATTCCAGGAAAGTTAAACATTACTTTCATTCGCCACAGGAAATATAGTCCTTACCTTGGGAAACGCTCCACTATGTTCTGGCACCAAGTCATGAACCCAAGGGTCACGATTGATGCAGCAGACACGCCGAGGGTGCATAATATAGCACATCCAACAGCTTCAATGAAAGCAGATAGGAATGAACTGTCGATCCCTCGGTACATGAACATTGAGAGCCTGTTACAAGTAAATAAAAATCAATCATCACCCTCCTCCCCTATTCTAAGTGGAGTCGGTCCAACATGTTACAAACATGTTGTCACATGATTTGGCTACGTATTTTACGACCTGTCGCCTGCCTGACGTCAACTTATTTGTATTTTACGACTCCACTGTAAGAAAGAGGATGGTCTATTTTACTTAACCGGATACCACACGGTGGGTCAACTTACCTTAGTCGCCTTTTACGACACCTTGGTAAGAAATGAGGTTGGTCAATTCTACTTGACGAATACCACACGGCGGGTCGTCTTGCCTTAGTCGCCCCTTACGACACCTCGGTAAGAAACGAATAAAAATCAATAACAACAAAAATTACACCATATTTGCTTAAAATTATGATCGGGATCGAGGATGTGGTCGGGAACACTAAAGGAAACGATCAGGCGGTCGTTCTCCAACAAGATGGACTGACCAAATAAGAAACTCGTCGTCCTCTAAATTTCAAACAATCGTAAGAAAGGAAATGGATCGAAACAGATGGAGGTACAACATCAACGTCTGACACAACCCTGATGCTGACCATGATTTATATACAACATTCATAGCTTTCTTATCATTAGACAATACAAACATGTTTTCTTTAGGGGTTACTCTTGAACGTTTAGTTGCGCCTCCGATCGCTGCTAAATTCGAAGTGCTATAGGGAGAAGCGCGGCCTCCTCGCGGGATTTTAGTCAAAGTCAAAATCATTTATATGCTTAAAACATGGATACAAGTAGATGTTATAACTAATTTTAGAACATGTTTAGTCAAGTTTGACATGCAAATTATTTAACAAAGTAAAATTCCTCCTCCTCCTCCTTCAGTCGTGTGCTCACTACTGAGCATCGTGATGGTCCCGATCCCTTTTGTTGTTTATTAACTGCCGCCAATTTTCCCGGTCAGCAGCACTGTGTATAGCCGAGCTCAGTCCGATGTCCAGATGTTCAGACACCTGATCCGACCATCTTTTCGGGCTCCGACCCCTGGATCTCTTTCCGTCTACCTTCCCAGTGACCATGAGTTTCTCGAGGTTATCGCTGGGTTTCCTAGCTATATGTCCAAAATACTGAAGTATTCTCTGTAGACATATGCTTGAGAGTCTTTGCTTCACCTTCAGCTCACTGAGATTGGAGACGTTTGTTCTAAAGGCTGTCCAGGGGATTCGTAACATGCGTCGCCATCAGAACATTTCAAATGCATCGATTCGTTTTCTGTCTGCTGCTTTCAGGGTCCAGGACTCAACGCCATATAGAAAGATCGGGAAGACTAAAGTTCTTACGATGTAAATCTTTGTCTTTTTGAGCACATTACGATCTTTCCATCTTTTGTGAAGTTGACTCATGGCTGATTTTGCCATGCCGATCCTGCGTCTGATTTCGGTTTCAGAGCCTCCCTTGTTGGTAATAGTAGAGCCAAGGTAGACGAAATTATCAACGGTTTCGTACTGGCTTAGAGAGGTTTCTGCTTGCAAGATCCCGGTTCTATCAATTACCATGAGTTTTGTTTTGGCCTGGTTGATCTTGAGCCCCAGTTCCAGACTGACCACCTCCAAACGATGCAAAATATCTTCCATTTCTTTACACGACGCTGTTATCAATGTGGTGTCATCAGCATATCGCAGGTTCGAGATCCGCCTGCCAGCCACTGCCACACCACCATCCCATCCTTCTAGGGCTTTGCGCATTATATATTCGCCGTATATGTTAAAAAGGATAGGTGAGATGATGCCGCCCTGTCGCACGCCCTTTCCAAATCTAAATTCCGATGACCGTGCTGAACCAACTTCTAGCGACCCACGACTTGATAAATATAAGGATCGTATGAGGCGTATCAGATGCACAGGCACCCCCATCTCTTTTAACACATGCCATAGGTGATCCCAGCTCACACAGTCGAAAGCTTGCTGGTAATCTATGAAACACAACAGTGCTGGTATGTTAAATTCATAGAAATTCTCCACTAGTGACCGAACATTGAATATTTGTTCTCTCGTGCCTTTTCCTTTGACAAATCCAGCCTGTTCTTGTGGGATTTGCCAGTCCAGGTAGTATCGCAGCCTACTGTTAATAATATGGAGTAGAACCTTGCTAGTGTGTGAAATTAGGGCAATGGTTCGGTAGTTTTCACACTTTTTAGTAGCACCTTTTTTGTGTAGAGGCAGAATCACTGAGTGGGTCCAGTTGTCAGGCCATTGACAGTCTCTCCAGATTGTGTTGCATAGTTCCAACAGCTTCGATGTTCCTTTATCTCCTAAAGCTTTGAGAGTTTCAGCTGTGATCCTGTCTACGCCGGCTGCTTTATGTCGCTTAAGTCTCTGTATAGCTGCTTCGACTTCACTGTGCAAGATTTTTGGCTCTAGTTCTTCTGTGTTAATGGCCACATCCCAGTCTGCATTATGACTATCCATGGATCGATCCCTGCTATAAAGCTTGCTGCAGTATTCCTTCCACCGTTCAGCTACTTTTGAAACCTCATTGATAGTCTTTCCATCTTTGTCTTCTATCGACCACGAGTGAGTTTTAAATTGCCTTGTTATTAATCTCACTTTTTTGAATAGATCTGCCGTTTGATATCTTTCGGCGTGTCGTTCTAAAGTAAAATTAGAGTTCACTTATTATATTATTATTATACAGGGTGTTTGGAAGGTCGATGCAAAGCTGCAAACAGGAGCTAGTATAGACTATTTAGAACCATTTAAACTGAACTTATGTTAGGCGAAGTGCGACTATTTTTTTTTTATAAAATTTTAAAGATTTTTGAAGAAAAATCCGAAGTCATGTCATTATTTGCTAATAATCGGCCATTTTGAAGCCAAAGTCAATTATTTTTTATTTTATTTTATTAAGTAAACAGTGTAATAAAACATGATTAAGGTATCTGTGTTAAGAGATATTTTTTTTACAGATATTTGAAGTCAATCATTTCTTTTAAGATCAGAGAAAGCTGATTTTTGATGGCATTTAAAAAAAAAATAGATTGTGCTTTTTTAGTTCAAACATTTTATTAAATATGCCTGGTCATTGTTCTTTATTTTGAGGTATCAACTATGCGGATAGCCCGCAAATTATAGAAATTAAGATCTACAAACTAAATTGCGAGAGAAAATTAAAATTTATAGGCGAAGTAATTAAAACAAAATTTTAATGAAAATCATTTATTTTTCGTGTTCAAAATGTCCGCCGCGGTTTCTAACACAAGCACGGGCCCGACTTCTCACTTCTGTTGTCGTTATCTTTAACTTCATTTCCACTTTCATCGTCGCGAACGCTGAATTAATTCTGTCAATTAATTCTTCTTTTGTGTTTATTTCCACATTTGTGTATACTAGCTCCTTAGCCCGACCCCACACGTAAAAGTCAAGCGGAGTCAGGTCAGGTGAACGGGCGGGCCAAGGGATGGGCCCATCTCTGCCGATCCAGCTATTGGGGAAACAATTGTTTAAGTGCTCCCGTACATTTAATGTCCAATGCGCTGGACAACCATCTTGTTGAAAAATGAGCTCTCGGTCGCTAACGAATATCAAGGCCCCAGACTCCTCTACAAGCTCTGGAAGATCATTTTGCAGGAATTCTAAATAATTATTTCCATTTAAATTATCTGGTAAGAAATGAGGCCCAATCAAAATTTTGCCAATAACTCCGGCCCACACATTGACCGAGAATTTCTTTTGGAATGATTTTTGCGTTTTCCAATGTGGATTATTATGTTTTTCAGCCCATAGATGAAGGTTATGGAAATTAATAATGCCTTCCCTTGAAAATTTACTTTCATCTGTCCACAAGATTGACTTCAGGAACCATGCATCTTCAATGTCTGAGTTGAGAAGAAAACGACAAAACTGAATCCTACTCTGAGGATCTCGCTCTTCAAGGCCTTGAACACCCGTACCATGAAACGGGTACTTGTTGTTTTTGTGCATTGTATTCCACACCTTCCAATGACAAATGTTTAAATTTCGTGCTTCTTTTCTCGTGCTAGTATGTGGATCAGCTTGAAACGCCGCCAAAATATCATCCTCAATATCAGTACTATGTCTACCTGCATTGACTCCAGGTTCCACACGGTGTATCCCATCTTCAGCAAGCCGACGAAATGTGTTGTAAAATACTCTCACATTCGAAGTGAGAAGTCGGGCCCGTGCTTGTGTTAGAAACCGCGGCGGACATTTTGAACACGAAAAATAAATGATTTTCATTAAAAATTTGTTTTTTATTACTTCGCCTATAAATTTTAATTTTCTCTCGCAATTTAGTTTGTAGATCTTAATTTCTATAATTTGCGGGCTATCCGCATAGTTGATACCTCAAAATAAAGAACAATGACCAGGCATATTTAATAAAATGTTTGAACTAAAAAAGCACAATCTATTTTTTTTTTAAATGCCATCAAAAATCAGCTTTCTCTGATCTTAAAAGAAATGATTGACTTCAAATATCTGTAAAAAAAATATCTCTTAACACAGATACCTTAATCATGTTTTATTACACTGTTTACTTAATAAAATAAAATAAAAAATAATTGACTTTGGCTTCAAAATGGCCGATTATTAGCAAATAATGACATAACTTCGGATTTTTCTTCAAAAATCTTTAAAATTTTATAAAAAAAAATAGTCGCACTTCGCCTAACATAAGTTCAGTTTAAATGGTTCTAAATAGTCTATACTAGCTCCTGTTTGCAGCTTTGCATCGACCTTCCAAAACTCCCTGTATATACATATTATTGTTATATTATTATTTATTATATTATTGTTATTAAATTATTTATTATAAATTATGTCAAGGATATATATAAATGTTTTAAATCTGTGATACCTTCGAAAATGTTCATTTAAATTACATGCTGTAAACGACCATATTGATCTATATCAAATCAACAATGTATTTAAGGTACTTAATTGGATAAGGCTGTATTGTATAAAATTTGCTTCGAAAATAAGGCATTATTTTTCGTAAGAAGTAAATGACAAAAATACATATACCATCGCGGACTTTTCTGTAGAACTTTTCATCATCTTCCTGCCTTTATCCCACTCTAAGTGGGGTCGGCACAACATGTTATAAACATGTTGTAACATGATTTGGCTACGTATTTTACGACCGGCCGCCTGCCTGACGTCAACTTATCTTAGTCGTATTTTACGACACGTCGATAAGAGAGAGGGTGGTCTATTCTACTCAGCCGGATACCACACGGCGGGTCGACTTGCCTTAGTCGCCTTTTACGACACCTCGGTAAGACATGAGGGTAGTCTATTCTACTCGGCCGGATACCACACGGCGGGTCGACTTACCTTAGTCGCCTTTTACGACACCTCGGTAAGACATGAGGATAGTCTATTCTACTCGGCCGGATACCACACGGCGGGTCGACTTACCTTAGTCGCCTTTTACGACACCTCAGTAAGAAAAGAGGGTGGTACTATTCTATTCAGCCGGATACCACACGGCACTCCTGTAGACCTTCTCATGGTGTACAAATACTTAGTACATCATTTTGATAAATCTCGTAGGGTTTAGCCTGCGTTTGCAATTTAAGCGGAAAAAAATGTAATTATTTACGACATCACATTAGAAACCTCAAAAATTACAGTATTTCTGTACTTGATATTGAATGTTGTTATACATATAAACCTTCCTCTTGAATCACTATCTATTAAAGAAAACCGCATCAAAATCTGTTGCGTAGTTTTAAAGATTTAAGCATACATAGGGATATAGGGACAAACAAAGAATGTGACTTTGTTTTATACTATGTAGTGATTAGCTTTTACATGCGACTTCGTTAGTGTGACTGTTAGATCATTACTCCTGTAGAATTAACAGGATTTCTATGTTATTCCAGTGTATAAAGAATAATTGTGCTAAATTTAATCTATATTAGTTCAGCAGATTTGCCGTAAAATAGTAACAAACATACATCCATACTCACAAACTTTCGTATTTATAATATGAGTAGGATAGTAATGGCTGAACTGTAAGATATCAAAGCCTGCCACAAGTTTTAGTATTTATTTATTTATTTATTAAATCACCAACAAAATGTACACTTCACATTCAAATTATACATCGAACAACTTAAAATAGTAGTGTTTTAATGAAAGGTAGTAACTTTCAAACTACATTACGACAACTGAGAGATATAATTGAATAATATTATGTAATTGTTTAATTAAAAGAAAATAAAAAAAATATAAAAATGTTAAACCTCAGAAGTTAATAAAAATAAGTTAAAGTACAGTTACTAATATATACTTCACCTGTATATCTGTAAACAGCAAACAAGAAACATTAGCACTCCCACAACAATGACGTAGTTGCAGTACGCTTGTGATGCCCAGCTCACCAGCAGCTGCCCATCCTCCTCTTGCCAGATACCCTTAGAAAAGAGCAGACAGTGGCCACTGGGGACAATTAAAGAAACATTTTTTTTTTCAATCTAATACCTTGAAATAAACTACAATATCATTAGAATACAAAGGTAAGTTTCTCCATCATATAAAAGGTTATAATAAGTGGGAAATCATATGGTCCTAAAACCAGTAGGTAACATTTTGTGTACAAATATCACCAGTTCAATTATTTTCTTCCCTTTTTTGAGAAATCTTTTGTGAGAACCTTTTGTGGCCTTTATCAATTTAATATACATATATCTTAATATATCTTTTTAAAAATAATAAGCAAAACTTGGGTCATCCAGTTTATATGTCATTCTCTGGCCCTTATCCCGCTTTAAAGCGGGATCATGTTTAAACATGTCACATGATTTGGGTAGGTATTTTCGGACCGGCGGCCTGCCTGACATCAATTTACGTTAGTGGCGTTTTACGACGCCTCGTTAATAAATGAGGGTAATCTATTCTACTTTGGATTGGTCAGTTTCTCTAACATTTTCACCTCCAAAATAACATAAATAATATAATGCGTAAGTATTTCACATAGAATGATGAGATAGAAAACATACCACACAAACAATGCTTCAAACTGACCATTGAACCTAAAGCAATCTTTTACAATGTTGTTATATTTTGATTATTATACAATAGAGAAATATTTCTGATTATAACACTAAGAGTTTTACAACTCCATAAGGTCTATAAAACATCATCATAATCCGAAGCAAGAAGCACAGCTGAACCAAAGCAAACTTAAAATGCTTAGAGAGGCTTTGTCCAACAGTAAATGGATGGATTATAAAGATGAGTAGATATAGATATAAATCAGTCAGCGTTTTTACCTGAATTCATGCTGATGCATACTTATAGGTACAATAATGCATAGCGATAGAATAAGACCTATAACGTAGCCTGCGATTTGGCTTAAAAGTAAAATGTTCGTTAAAGCCATTACTGTAATCTACCAGTTGCTACTATCGCTTCTATAATTTATTTTAAAGCTACACAAAATAAACAAACAGAACGATACGACAATAAAACACACAAGTTGACAACTGATAACATAGACCAAGAAATTATAAAATAAATTAATAATTAAAATTTAAATCCTTGTAATAAACAGAATACAGAGCTATATACACATAGATTTAGGGATTTATTAATATGACAATCAATTTTTGAATAAAATTAGGATAGCATATTATATGAAAAATATTAAATAAATTTAAAATAGATAAGGCATTTTATTTATTTTATCGCGGTTAAGTAAAGCAAAACAATTACCTATACATTGAGTTTTGATCATAATACGGTCAAAATAAAAGTCTAACTCAAGTTATTTAAATTTAAAAATGCTAAAACAAAGTCACATTATCTTTTTTGACTAAGTCCCATTTTTAGATAGGTTTTTTGATATCAAATAGCGTTATATATTTATTGTCCGTGGTTTAATGTCAAAAATCTAAAAGTTGGATGTTGATGATGTGTTTCAATCATTAAATCAGAAAATTAATTAATTTATTGCTACTTTTATTATGTCGGTGCATCTGTATTAAATGTATTAATATAAAAAAATGAATTTTAACGCATCTAGAAACGGTGAGTACGAAAGCTGCCTCAAAATAACCTAATCTTGTTACTTTAATCGGAGTTTGATTTTTTGTACATTCATGTATGTTTATATTTTATTTCCGTTTTCGATAATGGAGTATCCTATCACCACTTCAAAAAATCCTGGATCTTATTATGTTGTAAATTCACAGTCACATAATTTTTTTGATTAATTTGATTCTTAAATTCAAAATATTCTTTATTCAAATAAACTAGTAAACAAGTGCTTTTGAATCGTCAACTCTACTGCTACTGGTTCGGAAAGCTATTCCTACCGAGAAGAACCAGCAAAAAACTTGGCGGTTGCTCTTTTAAAAATATATCTCTTACTACTATTTACATTAAGTCGTTACTGTCTTGTACAGGTTCAAAGAGATCTATATCCACATATTCTTATCTTCTAAGTAATCTCCAAGAGTATTGTAGGCTTTCTGTATCAACCTCTTTTTAACAGTGTTAGGTCTGTCTATTATAGAAAATGAAATTTTAGTAAATAATATGAAATAATTATAATCAAGATTTTAAATTACAGTGGCTGCTGGTGGCCCTCGTAAAGCTAAGCGTGTGAGCGACGTCGCAGCAATGGGTGCACCCTCGCCAACTCCAGGATTCAGTCCCGCAGCAGCGTACAACCCAGGGTATTCTTCAGCTCCACAGCCCAATTATCAGCAAGGAATCCAGTTGGAGCCTGGGCAAGATTTTGGAAACACTGAAATGACTGGAAGTATGAACTATATTATACAATATTCTTTCCACATTAAATATGTTTTCATAATTGTTTTCTAAATTATTATAAATTAGTAAGATAAGCACACTACCATTTTTTTGCAATAGTAATAAATATTTTAAACATTTTTCACTTTTATATTTTTAAAGTATGTTTTTTAGTTTTCTTTTTGTAGTTTTGAATGGCAGGTTTTCAGTATTTAAGTTTAAATGCACAGATAAAATATACATAGCCTTGTATAGATTTGTAGGTGTTCATTCTGATCATTAATTAATCCTGTTTAGACAAATCAAAATGTTACTAACTTGGATTGTACATTATGTAGATGATATACTCTGTGTTGTTGATAATATAATATTTTCAGACTTTGGCTTCATGAGTGGCTACCCTCAGGGTCCCATGCCATCTGCGGCAAATATTGGCTCCATGCTGCAACAGCCTATAGTGCAGGTATTATTTAAATCATATTGTTTAGTAAGTGAGTAAAGTAAGTAGCAGCCTGTTACTATCCCACTGCTGAGAATAGGCCTTGTCTCTCTGTTTTGGAGAGAAGGTTTGGAGGTAAGACCTACCATGCTGCTCCAATGCAGATTGGTAGGTTACACATATCTCTAGAATTCTGTAGAGATATGCAGGTTTCCTCATGATGTTTTCCTTGACTGAAAATTATGTGATAAATTGCAATTATCAATTAGGCACATAAGTTTTAACTCATTGGTGCCTGCCCGGGTTTGAACTCGTGACCTCCTTGAAAGTGTTGCACAGTGTTACCGCTGGGCTACCACTGCACACATTGTTTAGTACTTGTACATAATTTTTGTTCAGTATTGCTGTAGGATGACAGAAAATCTATGTGATGCTTAATGTGTGATACACAATTCATGCAGTCCTAATTCTCGAAGCAGGTTGTTAATGAATGTCAATTGAGATGCCAAGCAAACCTGTAACATATTAAAAAAGAATGATTTATAAAAGTGATATTGTCATGTTGTGGATGTGCATTACTTTTATTTATTAGTTCACAGTCTGACATAGATTACTTCATCATTGAAGTAATCTATGTCAGACTGTGTGTTTCTCTGTCCTTTAATCACTTTTTTTGATAATTATTTTTTTACCAAGTTGTGGGGAAGGGGGATGGTATACTTCTAATAATAATAATAAATATATGGGACACTTCACACACGGTCGTCTGTTCCCAAAGTAAGTAACTTAATACTTGTGTTATGGGTGACAGACAGACTGACAGACTGGTGAATATATACTATTTTAATTTTTAAATACATACTTAAATACAAATCCAGGCTCAAAGGACAACAAATGCATTTATATAAAATGTTTGCCCTCGTCGGGAATCCAAACCACGACCCGCGGCGCTGAAGGTAGGGTCACTACTCACTGCGCCATAGGTCCAGTCTTAAATGGTTGTGAATTTAATCTACCAGTTGTGTTTAGGACATGGCGATGCAATATGGTAACCAGCTGGCGGCGCAGGGTCGCGAGGCGGTTAAGCGTGAGCTGCACCGCTTCGTGCCGGTCTCTCGGCTGCGGTACTATTTCGCTGTGGACACGCGCTATGTGCTCAGGAAATTGCTGCTGATACTGTTCCCATATAGGCATAAGGTGGGTTACCATCTGACTTGCCAATTTCTGGACCTGAGCCAAGTACAAGTTTATTTGAATAAAGAATATTTTGAATTTGAATATAGTAATACACATTGCTGTTATCTAAGCCAACAAAGCCAACCACGACAGTGGAGCGCCATAACTATCAGCCAAAGCCATGCTGCGTCAGATACTTCCTTGCTGCCAAAAGGCAACGGATGTGATAACAACTGAGCCGCCATATTGTCCCTCTCTATCTCCAAGAGAGAATTCATCTATACTTATATTAAATCTGAAGAGTTTGTTGGTTTGATTGTTTCATCATGCTAATCTCAGGAATTATTTGTGTGTAAGATAGTCAATTTATCAAGGAAGGCTATAGGCTATATAACATCACGCTAAGATGAATAGGAGAGGAGCAGCAATAAAAAATACTGAGAAAACGGCTAAATTTAAAGCTTTCCTTGCGTATTCTGAGTAAACGGTAATAGTCATTCGAAAATCATGTATTACAAAATTATTCCCCTTTAAAAATTCTTAATAAAAGTTTGCGACAGCATATGTCTAGCTTTTAAGGTTAACCCACTTTAACCATTTTTATGGTTACCAAAATACTATATTACGGTTTTAATCTTTCCACGCGGGCGGAGCCGCTGGCGATTTCTAGTATTTTAATATACACAATCTCAGCGTTTTAAATGAGTAACTTAATACTCGAAAGTGAAATAAGCTTGTGTTTCTACTGCTCAACTGAGCCAAAATGACATCCGCATAATAGTGATCATTGGTCCACCACAAGCATGTACCGAAACTGTGCCTGTTAAATTCTAGTGTGTTTGCAGGAATGGATGGTGAAATACGACCAGGAGACCCCGGTCCAGCCGCGGTACGACGTGAACGCTCCCGACCTCTACATCCCCTCAATGGGTTATGTCACCTACGTGCTGCTCGCTGGATTCATGCTGGGTAAGCTAAGATTACACTGTTTAATCCAATCATAAACCTCATAATTATAGCTATACTTGTTTGTATATATTATTACAAGTTGTAACACGTTTTATCCATATCCATGGAAATTATGGAAAAAAAGGATGAACTATAGTCCAATTTTCTGAAGTACGATTATAATATAAAGAACAGGCTGAGAAAGTCTTGAAATTTTTTAGTTAGTTATGATTTTATTTATTTAAATTATTAAGGACAATTAATTAATGACACTACGCCGTGTGGTATCCGGCTGAATAGAATAGTACCACCCTCATTTCTTACCGAGGTGTCGTAAAACACGACAATGTTAAGTTGATGTCAGGCACGCGTCCGGTACGTAAAATACGTAGCCAAATCATGTGACAACATGTTTTGTCAACCCCACTTAGAGTGGGATAAGGGGCAGGACGATAATGAATTTAGTAATGACACTAATTAACATTAAGAAAATTATTTATTACCATCAGAATACATGACCAGAATATATTAGAGCAAATCTACCAGTAGTTCAGAATGCTGGTCATGTAATAAGAACTGCCAAAGACAATCAGTGGCTGACTCAGTGGTCCATCACAAAATGTATTTATACTAGGATAGATTCTAATAAACCAGAACATAATTGGATAGATGCCGATCAACCTAATATATAATACATATACCTACCTTGGTTATTTGTGTGGAGTTTGGCATTTATAACATACAGATTTTAATAACATGAATCACATTCCAGGCCTCCAACATCGCTTCTCTCCGGAACAGATTAGCATCCAGGCGTCCAGCGCGCTCGCATACATCATCTTCGAGATGGTGCTCTACCTGGTCACGCTGTACATCACCAACACCACCACGGCTCTCAAGACCCTGGACCTGCTGGCCTTCTCTGGGTACAAGTACACGACCATGATCTTCAGCCTGCTCGGTGCGCTGGTGCTGCATAGTACAGGCTATTACAGCTGCCTGGTGTTCTGTAGCTTCGGATTGTCATATTTTCTAGTGAGTGTATCCGATTTTTTTAAATATTTTTAGTAAGTGTATACGATTTTTTATGTATTTCTAGTTAGTGTATCCGATTTATTTATATTTTTAGTAAGTGTATCCGATTTCTATATTTAAGTAACCCAGAAAAAATCGCATGATACGGGTATATCTTTTTTGGAATACAGTAGTACCTCAATAAATTAATATCTCAGGGAAAATCGATTTTTTTTCAGTTATAGAGTTAATTTATCAAGGGTTTATGAAAGTGAAGGAAAAAGGAGGGATGGGGACGTGAGATAATACTAAGCTCCAGAGCCACTCATGCTTTTATTTCGACACTATTTGAACCATGTAACCAAACTTTGTTCTAAAATAGGAAAATCTGCCATTTTTGGCTTTCACCTAACAAATTTCGTCCCGATTCATGTTTTTTTTAAGAGCTCAGCTTCTTTTTTAACAATGAGTGATAATGTACTGTACTGTCTTGTATTCCGAACTGAGCGGCAACGTCTTACATTTAAAATTCACTTTCACAATTTCAGGTAAAAACTCTACGACTGCAACTTCTTTCGGGGTCCCACGCGCAGGAACCAGCAACGTACGGGCCCTACACACCGAACTACACCACAAACAATTATGCCTCACCGAACCCCTACACGGAGAACTGGTCAAAACCCTCCAGCAGCGGTGCCAAGAGAAGAGTCTACTTCCTCCTGTTCGTCGCCATCACCCAGCCTCTGCTATCCTGGTGGCTGACGTACCACCTGGTCCCTTCAGCGCCAGCCCTCGCACCATTAACTCCGACCCGATAACCCGGGCTCACTTGCCCAATCATCGGAAATGCTTTACATATATACCATACAAGTTTGGTGTATCGACATACAAGTGATACAAAAATCAGAAAGTGCAATAAGTGAGTGTAAGTGAAGTGAAATAGTGACTTATATATTAATACGTGAAAATCAAAACTTTGTATACATTTTTAAGAAAATTATATAGAGGAGTGCTGAATGCTAATTATAAAAACATGTTAAGTTAAAAAAGCTTTAACATAACAAAATTTTTCCATTGAGCTATCACAATTTTACAAATGACAGCTAAAAAATCTCATTTGCATTCTATTCATACATTTTAGTATTTTTTCAGTGGCTGAAAGGGCGTAAAATTTAATTTTTTTTAAATGAAACCTAGCTAGATTGAGTAATCAAAATATTAGATTAGATTCTGAAGGCTCTGTATGTAAAATGTGATTCTTATTATGTTAGCTCATTAATATATGACTACTGAGGAACTGAAATAAATAAATTTGTAACATAACAATAAAGTAACTTTTGAAATTAAATAATTGCAGTTTATAATATTCTGAGTGAAGTCAATTTTATATCCATTGTTTTATAACATGAGGCTTAATAAATTTTTTTTGTATGGATATTTGCAATTCATCCCACAATTTTCATTGAAGAAACATATTGTGAGGAAACCTGCATATTTATAGGGAATTCTTGGGATATGTATAATCAATCAAATAGCACTAAACAGTGTGGTGGGTGCAAGCTCCAAACCTTCTCTCCAACAATCCTTAATCCAAATTTGGGGAAAGTAAATACTGTTACTTTAATACTTAACTTTTAGAAGAGTTTTGAATGCAAATGTTGACTTTAGCTTACTTTTTTAATTCGAGATGGCAGGTACTTCTACACTGTTTAATTTATCATAAATGCAAAACCATACTGTCAAGTTATTTGCGTTATACTGTACTTAAGCTCAGTATATGTGTTAAAGTTAATGACGAAAAATGAATGTTTACACCAATACCTCATTAAGCTTCGTGGTTACTTAAAAAAAAAACACGCTAATTGAAACGATGCAAAGTGAATTAATATATTCAACAGCAAACCATGTAAAGATCGAAGGTAGGTTCCAGGGTCACGAAAATACTAATTTTTAAAAAGAAAATTAAAGAAAGTATACATTTAAAGATGGCATAGCGAATTAGAAACCAGTGTTGCCATCTTTTAGAAAAAAAGAAAATTAAAAAAAAAATAAAGTCGCAGCTTCATTGTAATTTGACGATTCAAAAGTGCTTGTAAAAGCCAATTTCAATTTTGAAGACTCGAACCCAACAACCTTGAAAATCTAACGACGCACAGTAAAAATTAGTACAAACTGACGACGCAACTTCGAAGAAACGCAAAACGAAACGGCGCAAAGCGAGGTATTGGTGTACTACTAAAACATTAAAACAAAGTGATAACCATTCAACTAATATTTTATTATATAACTGATTTCTTATGCTATGTCACATATTGATCTTAAATACTAATAAATATATGCTTTATAAATGTTCAGTTACTTGCATTACCACTTGTATTGGAGCGAAGGGGCTCCAACCTCCAACCCCTTAATATGAGGTATAAGAAGTCTTTGCCCAACAGTGGGATAGTAATGGAATAAAGTATAGTGGATATAGCTACTCTTCGACTCTGTACAAGACAATAATGATTATTTAAGTAGCAATAAGAATTATAGTTCAAACAGAGCAACCGCCGAGTTTCTTGCTGGCTCTTCTCGGTAGGAACAGCTTTCCGAACCAGTGGAGTTGACTATTCAAAAGCACTTGTTCAGAATTTTACTTGAATAAAAAATATTTCGATTTTTTTTTTCAAAACGTTCCAGTATTTGATTTTTGAAATGACAGCTTGATGAAAATCACACTGTTGAGGGAAGAAAAAAATAAAATAAAAAATGATTTAAATTCTGCAATTCAATAAAATTCTGTAGATTATGTCAAAATATACAGCAAAATTATAGATAAGATATGGCCTAAATACGTTGATAAGAGGTCATGCGGGGTTCATATGTGTAATTAAATCAAGAATTATGACCCAAAATAATTGATTACACAAGTGAATAAATTGAAATTGCATTAATATGAGATTTCAGCGGAATTATAATTATTTCACTAAGTATCTGGTGAACCTCCTATAGCAGCGTAGTAACCGCGCGATTTGTAGACTTAAAAGTAGTCTATGTATATTCCATATTCATCTATCATCCAGCGAAAGAACCAACAAAATCGGTTTAGGCGTTGCGAAGAATATTCCATTAACGTAATCCTTCCGCTTTTAGTCGTATTTTACGACGCCTCGGTAAAAAATTGGTTGTCTCTTCTACTCAGCTGGCTACCATACGGCGGGTCGTTTTACCTTAGTCGCCTTCTACGACACCTCTGTAAGAAATGAGGTTGGTCTATTCTACACAGCCGGATACCACACGGCTACGACTAAATAATCCAGTTAAAACTTCGTCATAAAAAACTATGCAGAAAACCGTTAACCGTACCGTAAGAAATAGTTGTTAGCGAAAACTGCATGAAAATCCGTTTATTAGTTTGTATTTTTTTTAAACCTGACAGACAATGGGGACTCTGTTCTGATAATAAAGATTTCAATCGCAAGTAGCCGGATACGATTTATATCTAAGCTTCTTTCTCTTTTACATAATAACCAAATAGTATAGCTTTGTATAACAGTACACAATTGACAAATTTATGTTAAACTATCAAAGATAAACGTAACGCATTCATAATATTTAAGTAACATTGAGACGCAACAATTAATGTTATCTCTAAAAATCCCACGATCAATTTCATCAGAGCGTAGGAGTGATTTAGGTTCTTCGTTTAGATATTTTAACCGCTAGACATCATTGTGCGGTTTCAATTGATCTCTATAACACCTATTCCCGACCTGCGGTACGTGTACTTGGCAGTGTTCTATGGTGTTCACATTGAGGGTCTGTAATAGGGTTGCCACCCGTACTATATTATATAGTATCGTACTATATTTTAGTCAATTGTACTATATATTATAGAAATACAATATAGGACGAGAAATACTATATTTTTATCGCTAATTCAATTGTCGCACTTTTTTTGAATCAACTGTGAATGGAACGCACCCGCAGCACTGCATAGGGAATGTTTGAACAAAACTCATTCATGTATTTACGGGGCTTAGTTAGTTAGTAACTCTAATTCCTTTGTCATTGTCCAGCGAAAAGTAATAATAAATAAAATAATGATTGAATATAGATGTGTACTATATTTTTTCCTCAATTTCCTTAAAGTACTAAATCTTTTTGATTTAAAAAGAAAAATACTATTTTTCTTCAAAAAAAAAAATGGCAACCCTAGTCTGTTATAATAATAAACTAATAACTATGCTTATTATTAAACATCATCATTCTGCCCTTATCCCGCTCTAAATGGGGTCAGCACAACATGTTATAAAAATGACATATAATTTGGCTACGTATTTTACAACCTTAGAATTTAGTTGTCGTGTCTTACGACAACTCGGTGAAAAAGAAGATGGTCTATTCTACTCAACTGGATACCACACAGTGGGTTAACTTACCTTAGTCGCCTTTTATGATACCACGGTAAGAAATGAAGATGGTCTGATCTAATCAGCCGGATACCACACGGCGCGTTCATTGAATAAAAAATTTATTAAATTATAAAATTTATTTGATTATAACAGCCGCGTTATCTGCAACAAAGGCGGCAACAAATCTACTCTCAGATATACACCGAAATTTATGTTATTTCGGATAACTATATAAATTAAACTATGTACCTTATCTGCTTGTAACGTTTGTGATAAAATTGCTCATTTATTATTTTTATATTGTGCACCATCCGGCACTGCGGATTTGCGAGCGAGCGAGACGCCTACAGACTCAGCCTTGACCCAGATTTAGGCCGCGGCCTGTGTTCTAGCAGCTAAAAAAGGCGGGGAAGATGTCAAGGCGCCAAATTTAAAAACTGTTTCACAATCCTAACCTAAACACAAGGCAACTAATTAATAATTACTTACTTACCTAATGTTTATGGAAGATCGAGATATATATTTAATATTAATCAAAAATTCTATACATGACTCATGTTTTCAATTCTGGTTAAGAAAAACAACTATGATGTAATTATATTCATTATATTATGCGTAACTGAATAAATAATTTATGTTATAAGTTATTATTACAATTTTACAAAAACGTAATGGCGCAAAAACTAGTTTAACTGGTATGAAGTTTCTGCAATCGGTGATTGGTGGAGCGCGAACGACCTTGTATATTTTTTACAGCTTGTAGTGTTGTACATTGATGGTTCTAATAAAATAAATTATTATGTTATATTTTTAAATAATCTCGTTTTGGGTGAGTAAAAGTGATCTTCACTACCATAAGAACCACAACTACTGTTCTGTTACAGCGTATTAATCTATCTTCTCTTATGCAGAGAAGAAAGAAAAGAACTTTAGCGTTGGATCAATAAAATAAAGATTATGATGTGTTTATGTGAAATTATTATTATATGCTTATATTTATTATATACTACGTTTTTGAATTTTATTTCGTAATACGTTTATTATTAAAAATATAATAACAGCAAAAAAAAGAACAATGCTCTTGAGTGGCATTTTAAAAGTATAATTTTAATCTACTTCCGAACAGTTGTTATACAACATAAATCATTAAGATAATATGTACTTATTGTTATTTTGTAACTCAACTGGTCTTGATTTATGTTCTAGGTATTCCCTCCGCTATCTCTTTAGTCACTCTTGATATAACTTTTTATGTGACAAAAAAAATGAAGAAACGTTGCTAGTAGAAGCCTACATGGAACTGAAAAAAATTTGAAGAGCTTTTGTTATTTTTATTGATTGTAAATATGCTTACTTTAAAATAAAAATTAGAAAGTTCGCAATAAGTTTAACAATAAAAATATAAAATTAATCAAACCCATTTATGTAAGTAAATAAATCTCTGCGCACATCACTACTATAATCAGCTGGTAGCTGTCAAAAGTCGGGAGTGCCAACGTAACCAGCGCAAGCTGCAGATAAGTTCACTCTGACAGTGCGCCATACACAACAACCGCAGAGCAGTATCGACAAACGTTCACATTACATTTAGACGTAACAACTATAGTGTCATTTTTCTTCTATTTTAGTATTTAGAGCACTAAAAATTTAAATCTACTTGTTTTAGTTGTTTAAGTGTTAAGTGTAATTCATGATTTTTTAATAATGTATAGTGCCGCATCTTTATACGCATTCTGAAGCAATTACGTAATGGGAATTATGCTAGAGAGGTTTTTAGTATTGCCCTGAAATTCAACATGGCCGCTGACACAGGAATGGATACTTGCCCTAGTCCGGAAATCACGGACTCTAGAAAACGACCCTTGGATGGCGATTCGGAAAATGGGGACGTCAAGAGGTCACACTTCAGCTCGGGTGAGTGCTTGAATATTTACAGCCGCCGTTTTGTTTAACTCGATTGCGTATTTGGCAAGTGAAGTTAACATTGACATAGCGAATCGACCCTGCTAATCGTAACTATACGGTCACCAACAAGATTCTTATCAGAATGTATGTTATCAGTTTGACCTATTTAATGACAACTGTATGCCGATTAGTGTTTAATAAGTGGAAATATTGTAAAATAGAGCCCGATAAGGACAAATATGCCATAAAACGTAGAAAATTATGATGTGCCACGAGTATAAAGCGTAATCTACAATATTTTAACATGAATATTGAGGTGTTTGAAATTCAAATAATCAGAGGCGTCGATAAGTGCGCGCGTTTATATGTTAATGTGTTTAATTTAATGAAATGCAATGTTAAAAGTGAGCCGTTATTTTTTAGTTCAAGACTTGGTGACGGCCTTGCCAATGGCAAACGGTCATGGCAATATAACGTCTCATTTCGGTGAGTCGTCCAAATAATTATGTTCGCTCCTCATTGGCTTTGTGGTTTTTGGTGGCGCGCATGCCTCACGCGCGCACACGCTCACGCTCATCAGGTGCTGATGCCCACTCGCCCCGCGACCCTCGGCTCTCGACAGAGATCCAGCTCCCACCAGTCTCGTACAACTTGCAGCCCCGGCGCTGTCTAATAAAACTATTGTCTTGTTCAGATGCGGGTGTACTTACCGCTGGGACAGTGAGCCGTCAGCAATATGAGCCAGCGTAGACGTTAGCGTTTACCGTCAACCTCCATTGCACAGTAAACATTGCCTCGGTGTTGTGAGCCTGTACTTAGCCTCACATCCCACTCATGGCTTAGTCGTTGCATCGTCGGTGTGTCCATCATGTTTATGTACAGATCTCCAACATTTACTATTAGGATCATTCGCAATACTATCTTCTTGAAATTATTATTTCACATCTGATCGCTTTAATTTGCTTTTTTATTATTTGAGAGTTCATTTTATCAACTAAACTAACCTTCGAGAGATTAACATTATTTGCATAAACATTGACTTTTTTTATTCAATATTGTCACTGTATTTAGGTATTAGATTGGCACATTATGTATCAATACATGAATTAGATGTAACATAAATCATTGAGTGAACTCAAGCTATAGTCCAATGTGTGTGAAGGTTAGGGTTGCCATCTTTTTTTTTGAAGAGAAATAGTATTTTTCTTTTTAAATCAAAAAAATATAGTACTTTTAGGAAATTCAGGAAAAAATATAATACACATCTATATTCAATCATTATTTATTTTTCAATGATTATTTATTATTACTTTTCGCTGGACAATGACAAAGGAGTTAGAGTTACTACCTAACTAAGCTCCGTAAATACATGAATGAGTTTCGTTCAAACATTCCCTATCTATGCAGTGCTGCAGGTGTGTTCCATTCACAGTTGATTTAAAAAAAGCGCGACAATTGAATTAGCGATAAAAATATAGTATTTCTCGTCCTATATTGTTTTTCTATAATATATAGTACAATTCACTAAAATATAGTACGATACTATATAATATAGTATGGGTGGCAACCCTAGTGAAGGTGTGGCTGATGGCAAGGTCATTGTCGGTTGTCATATGCAGACCAGCTAAAGTTCTTTTGGATTTAAATACCTGAAACATAGAGTTGGGTATTGCCTGTTGTTGTATTGAATATCATTCAAGGTTGATGGATGTGTTGTCATGTCGTCAGTAGAGATTGCAAGTGTATAATGTTTACATTGATTTACTAGGATCTGTTAGTTTTTTCACTCGTATATCTTTTAAATATCATTATCATTCTAATTTGTATTTTGTTGAAAATTGTAGTTGAAATAGTATTTGTATAATTCTGATTCGATGCAGCACTCAAGGGCATAAGTAATTTATTAAGGTTTTGTTAATACATTAAAAGTTGATTATTAGATATATAATGCATATCCATTCTTATAAGAATGTTAATAGAATTATGTTATATACATTTTGCAATGGATGCATATAAGCATATCAGTGGGCTTGCCAAATAAGAGTATTTATATTTATTAATGAAAGTTCAACATTTGATCAGTTAATTGCAGTTTTGGAAAATTCGTGGATTATGTGTTACCTGTCGTTTTGTATTTATTTAAGCTGAAAGTTTACATTTACCTGGCAGTAAGATACTACAAGCTTTTTTTACTACAACTTTAAAAAAAAAATGATTCATAAGAATTCTACCCCGTGTGGTATCCAGCTGAATGGAATAGTACCACCCTCGTTTCTTAACGAGTTGTCGTAAAAGGCGACTAAGGTAAGTCGACCTTCCGTGTGGTACCCGGTTGTATAGAGTAGACCACCCTCATTTCTAACCGAGGTGTTGTAAAAAGCAACTAAGGTAAGTTGACCCACCGTGTGGTATCCGGTTTAGTAGAATAGATCACCCTCTTTCTTACCGAGGTGTCGTTAAATACGATTAAGGTAATTTGACGTCAGGCAGGCCGTAAAATATGAAGCCAAATCATGTGGCAACATGTTATAACATGTTGCGCCGACCCCACTTAGAGTGGGATTAGGGCAGGAGAATGATGATCGTGTGGTGTGGAGACCACTTAATGATATATGTCCAGCAGTGAACGCGAATCGGTAGAAAAAGAAATAGGCTTAGAAGTAGTTAAGGAAGATTTGTCTTTTCTCAGTAGGAACAACTCCGAAACAGCAGTAGAGTTGACGATTCAAAGACTTGTCTTCGAGTTTTTTTTTAATTTCATTGAAAACTAGTAGCATTATATAGTTTTTTCCGACATACAGATATTGAATTTATGGATTGCGACGCTCACAGAGTGTAAATAATGTTTATCTTATCAGTTATTATGCTTTATGGCTTAGGTGTAGTGTGCGAGTGATAAGTGTACAAGTAAATACCGTGTACAGAGTGGTGATGTAATTAATTAAAAAAAAAAATTAAAAAAAAAAATTAAAAATCTTTATTTACCAAAAACACATTTAACAATAATTTAGGAGTATCCGTAGGAACTCACACTAGGTATTCCTGTGCTGTGAGTTACCTTTCGAGATTTAACATTACAGTTTTTGAATTGCGCTCAGTTTTACTTTTATGTTAATTAATTCTAAGTAATTTTAAAATGAAAAACTTATATAAGATGCGACAAAATACTTTCAGTTGTATCGTAATTTAAAGAGGTCAGCCAAGAAAATATTTTAGTTTTGGCTTCTTTGACAGAACAATGTCTTATGTCACACGCACGGACTACTTTATTATAAATAAATGAGTCGATATAAGGACTGAAACGTCTGGCGAAGCGAGATCTGATTTTAGGTACATGTAACTTAAAGTTTCTTCGATTTAGCATATCTTTATAGCCATCAGATGTAATTACTGACCGATGTACTTTAAGAGCTAGTTTTAAAATATATAGCTGACGCACGTTTAACACACTACAATCCTGGTAAAGTAAATTCGTGGGATATTTGAAAGGCTTTTTTAACATTGTTTTTAGTACAGATCGTTGGGCTCTTTCTAATTGAATCATATTTGTTTTACTGGCACTACCCCACGATTGTATACAGTATAAAATTCTTGATTGACACAGGGCAAAATATACTGATCTTAGTGTTTTGATAGAAGCCAAGTGACGTAGCGTTTTCATGATGTTAATAATTTTTCGTACTCGGCTTGAAAGTGATTTTACGTCAGCTTTGAAATTCAAATTTTGATCAATGAGGATACCTAGGTATTTTACCACGTCGGTTTTTGTCAGAGTTGCACAACTACAGCGATTACTTATATATGGACACCGATGTAGTTTTAAAATTAATGTTGGGTCAGGGGCTGTTACAATTGTTTTATGAAAACATATATAGTTTGTTTTTGAATGATTTAGAGTAAGAAGATTATGTTGCAACCAAGTGGATGTACTTCTCATACCTTCTTCGGCTTTCTTAAAAACTTCTGTCCAGCTCTGTCCCTCATAGATTAAAGCCGTGTCATCAGCGTAACAAATTATTTCGCCATCAACATTTGCATGTATATCGTTGATATACATAATAAACAGTAAAGGGCCTAAAATGCTTCCCTGTGGGACACCAAAATTAACTATCTCCTGACCACTTTCGTGATTGCAGACTTTGACACAGTGTTTTCTATCTGATAAGTAGCTCCTAAACCAATCTAGTGCTACTCCTCTTACTCCAAACTGACATTCTAGCTTTTGCAAAAGTATTGGAGGTGAAACTGTGTCAAAAGCCTTTGATAAGTCAAGGAAAACAGCAATACTATGTTTTTGGGCATTTAAATGACCAACAACAGTGGATGTTAATAGGGTAACGGCATCTTCTGTTGACATTCCTGTTCTGAAACCGAATTGCCTTGAGGAAATAAGATGATTAGCGTCAATGAACTTTAACAGTCTTTTACAAACTACTTTTTCGAGAAGTTTTGAGAATGCTGTCAATAATGATATTGGTCTGTAGCTCTGCGGAGAATTTTTAGGTCCATTTTTATAAATTGGTTTAATACACGCCGTCTTCCAAATTTCAGGGAAAATACCATTTGAGAGACTTAAATTGAAAATAACAGTTAGAGGCGGAATAATAATATCTTTAATTTCTTTCAAAAGAGTATTGCTTAGACCATCGATGCCAGGCGCTTTATCATTCTGCAGTGACAAAATAAGAGACTCTAGTTCATATTCGTCAGTAGGTTGCAAAAAGAGTGAGTTTTTAATTTGACGTTTTGAATTAATCATGGCCGCTAGTGTTCGTTCGTCAGTTTGTAATTCTTGCAAAATATCGTCCGCTAGTTTTTGACCTACTTTTGAGAAGTATGTATTACAGTTGTTTAAAGAGTCCTTAATATCAGTAGTACCCTCGATCTTAAACAGTTCGTGGGGATCACATTTGCTCGTAGGGAAGTGACAAATCTCTTTTATTGATTTCCATAACTGTTTTGGATTATTTAAGTTAGAATATAATGAATTATGTTCATATTCGATTTTGAGTTTTCGTAATAAATTATTACAATAATTGCGATAGCGGGTATAAATAGTACGTTTAAGAAAATCGTTTGGGAATTTCCGCATTTGAATATGAAGGCGATCTCTGTGGCGCATACAACGAATCAAACCGGGAGTGATCCAAGGTTTAATTATATGTTCTTTTCTTTTAAATTTCACTTTACTTGTATGCTTGTTAATAGTTTCAAATAATCGGAGGCAGAAAATATTTACTGTTTTATTAATGTCGTTGTAGTTAAATATATCAGGCCAGACCAAAGCACTCAATTCACTTCTGATCGCGTCAAAGTTTTGTTTGAACTTCACTCCGTTTGTTTTCCTTGCATTCGGCAGATTCCATAACAGACCTAGTATACATATTTCATGGTCAGTTATGTCATTGTAGCACACTACACCTGTAACATCTTTATATTTATTTACGAAAATATGGTCAAGACAGGCTTTGCCTCTTGTCGGTTTTGTTATTGCAGGCAAAAGACCATGTTCAGCCATTAAACACCAATATTCCATGTCTTGGGTATTTAGTCCAGATAGTAAGTCTATATTTAAGTCCCCGGCCACTATAAGGGTTTTATTAGAATTAGAAAGGGCAATTAGTATTGAATTTAATGAGTTCAAAAAGTTATTTGTATTTTTAAAAGATGGAGGGCGATATATAGCTAATAAAGATATAACGTCTGAAATTTGTATCTGAAGACAATTAGCATCCTGGAGAGGAGGCTCTTGGACTGCTGCATTCCATTTATCTCTTATATAAACCACAACTCCGCTATTTTGGTTAATAATTTTTTGTGTGAAGTAAGCGGTATAGAAATCTATTTTTGGGATTATAGACGTGTCGTCAAGCCAACATTCAGTCAAAATAATTACATCGAAAAAGATATCAAATCGTTTTAAGGTCGTTAAAAAATTATCAAAGTTTTTATTTAAGCTTCTTATATTGAAGTTAAGAATTGTAAAATTATTATGGTGTGCTATGGCTAGATTACATTGTTCTGGTTCTTGTATTATGTGGCAGTTAATACTTAATGATTCTAATTCAACATCAGTAGTGCGACTATCGCCTTTTATACACAGAACCTAAGCAGGTTGATAACATTTTTCTGCAGGAATAGGTTGATAAACTACCACATATTAAGCTTATTATTTGAAGGTACCAAAATATGCAATAAAATAATTTATGGACAAAATTAATTACCTCTTTCAAACTACAACTGATTGATTTAACTCGTGTACAATGATATGCCGTAACTACAGTAACAAAATAATCTATGAAATATTTATCGGATAGTTGAAGCGCAGTGACAACAATAAGTTTTCTTTGGAAGGTACAGACTAAAGTAAACATCACAATCAAATACATTCTAATAGTAACAAGTAACAATAATATGGATATTAAAGCATTTAGTATTTTTGTAAAATTAAAATTAGGACCATGCGAGAGATAGCTTTTATGGATTCTTTGTAACAAATATTTCAGAAATATCTTCAGGGGAGCGAATAGGCCGGGCTGGTCTACCATCATATTGTCTGACAAATATGGTACCTCGCGAACACCAACAATGTGAGAAGCCCAGTTCTTTGGTTTTCTTCCGAGCATCACGAAAAAGTTCACGGTTATATTTAGTTAGTCTTTCATTATAATATATTTTTCGAGACATACCGGGAATTTCAAAGTCTGCGCTTGTTATGTTTCGCCTTATCTTAGCTGCATTAATTATCTCATTTCTTTTAGCTTGACGTAAAAGACGTACAACTACGGGCCTGGAAAACTTGGTCTCGGCTTCTGCATTGTTTGCTGTTGGTCTACGGGGGCCAACACGCGTAACCCAGTCAATATCATGATCGCCCAGCTCCACGCCCACTTTACGGGCAGCCAAAAGGGCTAAATGATGTAGATTTTCATTATTAGTCTCAGGTATGCCTGACAATTCCACTTCATTTAGTAGAAGGCTTTGAGCTTGTGCGTTAAATACTTGTTGATAGTCTTTTATGGTTACTTTTAATGAATCCGTTTGTTGCTCACGTTCTTCCAGATGTTTGATGCGTTTGTCGTTGTTAGCAATTGCAGACCCCAATTCATCCAGTCTCTTTTCGCAACTAGTAAGTGATGATATAGCGCTCTCAAGCTGCTTTTTTAAAGAGTAGATTTCTTGGGTTAATAAACGGACTTCATTAGTAAGTTCTTTCACCTCTGAGTTTGTTGCTGGGTCGGGAAATGTATCGGGTTTTTTCCTGAGAGTAATATTTTCTTCTGCGGGCCTGATAGGTGTTAAACTGTTGTCTCCACCTTTTTTTTGAGAAGCACAGCAGTCTGGACATTTCCAGAGACTTCGTTTATCACTTGGCAGGCTTGATAAGTTAATACATAAAGAACAAAAATATTTTTGACATGTAGCTGTTGAACATTTTATTTTATTTAAGTCCTTTACAGGTTTTAAGCAACCATGACACTTCATTTTTATCACCGACAAAGATTCTAAAAGCGATTTATAACAAAGTAAGCTCACAGAGTAAACGACCAAAAAGGTCCGATCTGTATTTTTATTCTTTGCCGCGTGACGTAGTCGGCCGCGAGTGAATCAGAGGCTATGCAATTCACGGCAAAGTAGGGCTTACTCCACACACGTAACCGTTTAAATCGCTTGCGCACTACAAAAACACACGACTGTCAACACGTCAGCTGATTAGTATTTGTTACAATTTTAATTTGACTTTTAATTCACATACACGCTTTATTTTGATGTACTGTTTATAAGTTAATTGGGTAATACACTTATTAACACACTAATGTTCAGAATAAGTTAATTTCACGTTAATTACTATTTATAAACGAACTATTTATGAAGAGATTTAACAGTTAGAACTTTAAAAGTTGACCGAGCGTCAAAGAATGTATATTTTTAGCCATTTTGGATCACACACGTCTTTTTCGCGAGGTAATTATCAAAATGGAAGACGTCACTAAATATTTTCTTGTATATTCTAACAAGAAACTTCTTCATAGAGTTATACTAGAGGAGTTAGTCTAACTCGAACCATCGACAATAAAAGTAACAGAGTGCTTATTATCCCACTTCTGAGCATAGGCCTTTCCCCGTTTTTGGAGAGAAGGTTTATAGTTTCTAACTCGAATCTATCGTAAATAAAAGCAAAAAAAAGTAACGGCCTGTTATTATCCCAGTTCTGAGCATAGGCATCCTCTCTCCGTTTTTGGAGAGAAAGATTGGAGCTAAGATCTACCTCGCTGCTCGAATGCGGATTGGCAGGTTACACACATCCTTAGAATTCTCTAGAGATATGCAGGTTTCCTTACGATGTTTTCCTTACCGAAAGGCGTGTGTTAAATTGCAATTATCAATTAGACACGTAAGTTTTAGAAGAAAACCTCACGTTTTTAATTTTATGTTTGATACACACTAAATGTTATGAATGTATTACTTTTTTATCTGTGATTATGAAAAGGTGAATAACGCCATTTTTATCCAACACCTTATACTATTTATAGACTATATTGTTATAGTATTTATAATATATTACGATATGAATTCAGACGAATCCAACCCGATTTGGCAAGGTTTGTAATGCGACTCAAGATCTGTCCATCCCATATGCTTTGGTACCTAAATATTAATTTCGAATAGACGTGTTGCCAGCATAATCTACGGTTCAGAAACCTTAGCACTGACGTCTTATGAATTACCCACTCAGCAATGGAAAGAGCCAAGCTTGGTGAGTCTACGTGATCTACTCAGGCGAATATATAAATTGTAAAGACGCTCTGAATAAATAGTGAAATAGGGAAAGTACTGGAATTTGGTTTTAATTCAGGATGCGGATTTTAAAGGATTAATCGTTTGAGCAATATAATATAATTTACTACTCAATAACCAATTTTAATTTTGAATTTATATGAATTTTTTCCCCAAAATTAAGCCATTGGCAAGAAGCATACTTGAGGCTTGACCTCGGCTTAAAAAGACGTGTCATGAACCACATAATAAGACTTGCAGAAAAGTTTGTTTGTTTGTAATCTCTTTATTGCATTAATTAATATAATAATAATTAATTCTTAGCGTCATAACGAATAAGGCTGGACGGCCTTGTCGCTCGACGTGAAGAAGCAGGGACATGTCTTCATCAGCTAAGATGCTAGGTGTGTAGGAATGTGCAGCGTTTTTCGATCGTCGAGGTCGGTTAAGATTTAGGGCGTCTGCGTTTCTTCTTGTTACGGACTTTATCGTAACGAAGATATTAGGCTAAAAATTCAAATGATGGTTACTTGCTTCTCTGCAGGCAAAATTCTTTGCTGTTCAAATCGGTACAGCGCCATCTATTATACTAGAATCGGGAAGGCAGTACCAATTACGCCATATTAAAGTAAAGAGAAAGCAAATCAAGTTTATGAAGTCCAAGTGCCTAGTGAGCCAATGTCATTTTGAAAGTGTATTACAAAAAAAAAATTTGAATTAAGAACGCGCCATGAATATTTCTTCCCATGATTAGACATAAGTATACGAATCTAATCTTCCATTTATCTATTGTGACACTCTCACTTACAGGCCTTTTTATCAGTAAAAACCCATTATGGGTCATCACCGCCTGACGAGGACTGAAAACTTGACAATGCTCCACCACGTTGCTGGTGGCTGGGACAGGGTAACGTTGTCATTGCCCATGACGTTGCCCATCGTCTGCCGCCCTAACTAGGGACCTTCGTTCGAACGGGGTATATCGGACGCCTGGCTTACAGGTCCCCGAGGCGGTCGGTGCATCTAGTGCTCCCGATGCACCGGTTATCGAAGGCGGACTTTTCCTTTGAGTGAGAAGTCTCTACCCGGAGGTGGAGTTTCTGGGATCAGAGCGGCTGTAGGCGGGGATGGGGGCAATGTGTACAACGATACCCTGTCCTTGCCATCGGCAGCGTGGTGGAGCACACAGGCGGTGGTACCCATAAGGGGTTTTTTTCTGTATAAAAATAGGGTAACGTTGTGCATATTGCCCCCATTCCCGCCAGCAACCGCTCTGTACTCCGAATAAAGAGGATCGTTACATCTGGGTCGGTGCCTTCATAAACAGTGGCCCTTTCCACCGCCAATCGATGTATCGGGAGCACCTGATACATTAACCTCTTTGGGGGGTAAACTCACTAACAGGCTTTTGACTCCCCTATTCTACTACAATAAATCTAACCATGCTACATCCATATTCGTGAATTCGCATGAATTTCGAATTCTAATGCGAAGGTCAAAAAATGTTACGATAGGAATGTCAATAACATTTACGTATGTTGATGCACGTATTCTGTTATGAAACTTGTTATTGGTGAGAAGTGAATATTTTTGGTTGTTCCGCTGTATGTATAACCGATGCTACAGGCTATTGATTTGGTAATTCAGTGTTAAAACATTCATTGACTACTAATCAAACAATTACTGCCTCTTTAATTTTAATATATCTTGGTATTTATTTGACTAAGTTAAGAGTCATAGAGTTATTAATATTATAGGCAGGCCTGTAAGTGTGAGTGAAAGGGGAGGTAAAACTCGTATACTTCATCTTTGTCTATAGCCGTGTGGTATCCGGCTAAGTAGAATAGTACCACCCTCATTTCTTACCGAGGTGTCGTAAAAGGCGACTAAGATAAGTCGACCCGCCGTGTGATATCCGGTTGAGTAGAGTAGACCACCCTCATTTCTTACTGAGGTGTCGTAAAAGGCGACTAAGGTAAGTTGACTCACCGTGTGGTATCCAGCTAAGTAGAATAGATCACTCTCATTTCTTACCGAGGTGTCGTAAAATACGACAAAGTTAAGTTGACGTCAGGCAGGCGGCCGGTCGTAAAAACGCAGCCAAATCATGTTACAGTATGTTAATAACATGTTTTGTCGACCCCACTTAGAGTGGGATAAGTGCAGGAGGATATATACTTCATCTTTGTCTTATTACACATAACAGGTTAAGTTAACCGTAGAGGAGTTCCCTCATCTAGATCCAAAGCCGTATATAAAATCCAAAAAATATAAAATTATAAAATCTAACGTGCACCGAAAAGATTAAGAAAATTACAGATAATTAAGAAATTAGGTGTTTATTTAATTGCTTGGTAATAGGCATTTTCTGGTTTTATTTTGTCATTATGAAGTCGTTAGCAACTTGAACGAAAGAAAACAAATTAAGAGAGCATTTCAAAATGTAACGAGTCGGGTGCGACGGTAATTTCAAAAATTTCGTGTTTCAATTCAAGTTGCCATGGTGGTATCGGAATAAGAATTAAAATTTAGATTACCGTACCGTACCGTACAGAAACCGGAGGTGGAAACGTAGGAACTTTTAAGAGCAGACCAAAAGTATTATTAGTATTCAGTATCTTAACCATAGAAGCCGTGTGGTATCCGGCCGAGTAGTATACACCACCCTCTTTCTTACTGAGGTGTCGTAAAATACGACTAAGGTAAGTTGACGTCAGGCAGGCGACCTGCTTGACCATGCATGTTTGTAACATGTTGTGAAGACCCTACTTAAAGTGGGAAGACGATGGTTTAATTTTTTTACTATAGAATATCGCATAAATTGTAATGTAATTCTAATAAATACAACCTAATTTCGTAACTTCGTGTATTTAACCTTTTTGTATCAAATAAAGTACCGGGGTGACCGAGCCTTGCTCGTTAATTTTCAAAATGGTGTAAAAAAAAAATTGAAAAAAAAAAGGGTTGATGGGGCTCGATCCTAGGTATTTTCACCTCTCTAGACCGCCCGTTCCCCAAATGAATTACCATGACTTTACATTTGACAGCGAAAAATTGTGATTGTATTCAACGTAAATTTCAAAAAAAAATTAGAGCCCGAAAACAGGGATAAAACGAATTTTTTTTAATAAAACTTATCTAGATCGATTTTTCTCCCCCAAAACCCTTTACATGCTGAATTTCAGGAAAATCGTTGGAGCCGTTTCCGAGATTCCGAAAATATATTTATAAATATACATACAAGATTAACTCATTTAAATATTAAAGATATGAAGTGAAGAATAAATATGAAGTGAGCTTATAAAAAAATCTCTATGAATCTTAACAGAACTTCATTACAACAACAGATTATTAATTGCTGTTAATTAAGTAATAAGCTGTGGTAGTCCAGCGGTAACAACGTGCGACACTTTCGAGGAGGTCACGGGTTCAAACCCGGGCAGATACCAATGAGTTTTTCTGATAAAACTTATGTGTCTGATAATTGCAATTTATCACACGCTTTTCGGTGAAGGAAAACATCGTGAGGATACCTGCATATCTCTAAAGTTCTGGAGTTATGTGTAACCTACCAATCCGCATTGGAGCAGCGTGGTAGGTCTCAGCTCCGATCCTTCTCCCTAAAAACGGAGAGCCCTATTCTCAGCATTGGGATAGTAACAGGCCGCTACTTAATTACTAAGTACTGGAAGAGAGTATATAGACGATATCAAGCGCCATCTGTTTTTAATATCAAAGAACGTAATTTTTATAACGATAATGGATTAGGTATAAGATTGAAAAACTTATGCATTTGATTAATATTTATTATTCATCCTGGGCATTGAGGAAAACATTGTGAGAAAACACCTACAGATTTCATATTGATTGTTGTTTATATACTAGAACTGTGTGCTATCCGGCTGAGTAGAATACACCACTCTTGTTCTTACCGAGGTATCGTAAAAGGTGTCTAAGGTAAGTTGACCCGCCGTGCGGTATCCGGCTTTGTAGAATATAGCACCTTGATTTCTTACCGAGGTGTCGTAAAAGGCGACTAAAGTAAGTTGACCCGCCGTGTGGTATCCGGCTTAGTAGAATATATCAGCCTCATTTCTTACCGAGGTGTTGTAAAAGGCGACTAATGTAAGTTGACCCGCCGTATGCTATCCGGCTTAGTAGCATAGACCTCCCTCATCTCTTACCGAGGTGTCGCAAAAGGCGACTAAGGTATGTTGACCCGCCGTGTGGTATCCGGCTTAGTAGAATAAACCACCCTCATTTCTTACCGAGGTGTTGTGAAACGAGACTAAGGTAAACTGACCCACCGTATGGTATCCGGCTTAGTAGAATAGACCACCCTCATTTCTTAGTGAGGTTTCTTAAAATACGATTAAGGTAGGTTGACGGAGGCAAGCGGCCGGTTATGAAATACGTAGCTAAATTATGTGACATTTTATAACATGTTGTGTCGACCTCTTAACTTAACTTAACAGTGGGATAAGGGCCTGCCCTTATCCCATTCCCCTTCCCCTTATTAGAATATAATAGTTTAATTCCAATCAATAAAAACAAATAGTAACTTTACCTTTGCCTGTTCACTTGTGGGCAAACATCTCTTCCTGAAGATTAACAGATACAGATCACATAAAACGTGAACGTGGCATAAACATGTTATCAATAAAATATAAATACTAGCAGTATAATGTTAGTGTACAAGCTCACTCTTATCTGTACATAATATATATCGCTTATCTAAAGATATCTTTGCATTATAAAGCAATTTGCGATACCACTATCGCTCGGAACAATAGCGCGATATCTCAAAAAACCTGCTTCCTACTTTGAAAATAAATATTTATTTAAATAGTACAAATATTTATCTATTCAGGATGACTTTCTTCACTAAAGACTTTGTCCTAACTCTATATCTAAACATAACTTAAACACAAAACTTAACTTGTGATGACGTCTGAATCCAATTTAAAATCTATAGGTAAAGGAAAATAACGATGACTTCGTTGGATATAGTTGAGTATAGTTATGTTAAAACAATTATTCCATTAAATCGTTTAAATTGTTGATACAGGTAAAGAAAATTAAAATATTATAAACTTAAGTTAAAAAGAAAAATTAAACAAATATACGTAGGCACTATAAAGACCCGGTTTTGCCAAAACCGGTGAATACAAGCTATTCTTCTAATTGGACGGTGCAAGATGAAACCTCTTTCGCCTTTGCAACTTGTCTGCAAAAATTGCTACATTTTCTTTTCTTTCCCCCAATATAGATGAAGTTCACTCGGTGAATCTAGGAATTCCTGAGTCTATGCAAAATTTGAAATTCATACTTTGTAGGATAATAAATGTAAATGTCTGACTGTTACCTTTCATTGTTAATCCGCTGGACCAATATTGACTACATCCGATCCAATAGAATATTTTTGTTTTATTTGGAGATTTAATATTTATTTATACTTGTCTAACATATATTTGATTAATTGGCAATTATTAATCGATTGGTTAACATATATTACTTGTGCCGTATGAAAACAGCGTCTCCCCGCGACGTTTTTGAAGTAGTCAGTCCATCTCATAGAGGATTTACTGACGCTGCGTTTTACGGTGCGAGGTCGCCATACCAGCACCTTAGGACTTGTTATTATACCATACTAGCAATCGCCAGTGTGGACAGGTTAAAGCCGTATATAGTCTTTTGATAACCATAAAAATGGTTAAAGTGAGTCAACCTTAAAACCTAGACATATGCTGTCGCGAGATTTTATATAGAATTTTTACAAGGAAACAATTTTATAATACATGATTTTTGAATAACTATCACCGTTTACTCAGCGCATGCAAGGAAAGCTTTAAAATTTGCCGTTTTCGTACTATTTTTAATGTTGCTCCACTCCTATTCGTCTTAGCGTGATGTTATATAATGCCTTCCTCAATAAATGGACTATATTACACTTAAAGAATTTTTCAAATCGGTCCAGTAGTTCCTGAGATTAGCGCGTTCAAACAAACAAACAAACAAACAAACAAACAAACAAACTCTTCAGCTTTATATATTAGTATAGATACCTTAGGACATAAAAATCAGCGTATATAACGAGATAAAACACCTCATCGACATGAACAAAGTCGCGGGTTTGGTATAAATATCCATTTCAACAAGTTCACAGTAAATGGAGCCTGTAACAAACACGGCTTCGAAGGGAGCGAACTTTGTTGATTTTGCTTTTGAAACTCGAGCTGCGAATCCAGCTCCCGTTAACGAAAGGCTCTACTTCGAAAGTTTATCATATTCGTTACGAACGTCTACGATTGTTCCAAGCTTTTGGGAGCATTGTGTTACCTATCAAAAGGAAATATTGCTATTTTCAGTTAGCGAATATTGGAAAAATAATTGTATTAAAAAAAAGAGCTATGACATTTACAATTTAGGTCCGCGTGATTCCCTGCGAGAAGTTTAAGGAAATAGGTATTCTTTATATATAAGAATACCTATTTCCTCATTAAAAGCTTTTATTCATCTTGCAGTGTATATATGTGAAGGTGGAATCTTGCAAGTTAAATTTGACCCACTTTCCGGTGTCCGATTGAAATTTTACATAATGGTTCAGTCCCGATGACAATGCATGTTTATGATAAGCATAACCTGATGGCTCCAGACGTTGGAACTCCTCAACGGTTAACAGTAGGGATATGGAATTATGTAAAAAAAATCTTACTTAAGCCAAACAGATATTATTGCATTAGATAGATAATATTGTAGATAGACAAACTGGGCGTTGTTTTATTGTAGTAAATGTCTATTCAAATTCAAATAATTATTGATTCAAATTGGCTTTTACAAGCACTTTCGAATCGTCAAATTACAATGAAGCTACGACTGGTTGGGAAAGGTGCTCTTACCGAGAAGAACCAGCAAGAAACTCGGCGGTCACTCTTTTCAAAATAAAGTATAACTATAATGTATATTTAATTAATAACAAAAAATCTAATCTAATATAATAATAATCTAGTGCGTAGCTGGTCGCAATTTAAATCCAAGCTTTCTTATCATCAATATAGTCTTCAACAGTCTCACGCTTGTCCGTTCGCACGTTGTTAAAAAACGGGTACAAAGTTCTCTCTATACGTTTTGATACATTGATATTTACGAAATCGTTAGCCGCATGATAAATCTTAAGTAGGAAAATTTTTATGTCGCCGACATTTCAGAGAGCGACGTGAAATATATTTTCATTTCAATAAAAAAAGTATATTTCTTTGAGACACGATTATACATGACATCCGAGTAATTTATTCGTTCGTTCCAATTCCATTCAATATATTATTAATTCAAATAAACTTGTAAAATAAAACAAGTACTTTGTATCTGAAACTCTACTGCTGGTTCGTAAAATTGCTCTATCTCAGAAGAGCAGAAGGAGGCATTAAACTCGGCAGTTGCTCTTTTCAAATTCAAAATATTCTTTATTCAAGTAAACTGGTAAACAAGTGCTTTTGAATCGTCAACTCTGCTGCTGCTACTGCTGGTTCGGAAAGCTGCTCCTACCGAGAAGAGCCATCGAGAAACTCGGCGTAGCTATTTAAAAAAAAATATATATATATAGAAAATTTTGTCATTTGCTGTCTCGTGTAAGGTCGAAGAGTAGCTTTATCCAAGCATTCTTATCATCTATGTAATCTTCAACAGTATAAATAGGCTTTCCATATCACCTTTTTAAAAGTTTTTTAAACTGCTGTAAAGCTAAAATTGATTGTGGAATTTTGTTATATAATCTTATACCAAAACCCACAAACGACTTACGTATGTATTACTCGTAATACGTGTCAAAAAATAATTGTTATAACTAGTAATATTTCGTCATTACTATCTTGTATAAGATCAGAGATTAATAAAATCCACGATTTTTTATCACTCAGATATACCTCAATAACATATTATCCTTTCGGTATATGAATAATGGAAAGATTTAAAAATTATTTGCATACTCAAACCGTACTCAAAAATCACACTACTTGTGTTTTATATGCATTTGAAATGCAAATAAACGCTAATTATGACTGGTATCAAGGCTTGTTCATTATTCATGAATTTAAATTTACCTATTATATACTTGTAAATTGACTAGTTTATGTCCGCGACTTGTTTTGAGTTGACTTCGAAAATAAACAATACCTAATCCTTGTAACTTGTAACAAGGTTAATAGCTTAGAGGGAGGGGACACTTTTAAAGAGGTCGCGCTTTACTCCTGGCAGGAATGGGGACAATTTGTCCAACGTACCCTATTCCCACCACTAGCAGCGTGGTGGAGCACTCAGGTTGTTTTAGTCGGTGCTAGAAAAAAATAGTGATAAAAAGCGCAGCCCCGGAACCAGACAACCCCGATTCGAGTCCAGATGTCTCTAGTATTATTAATTTCCCCCTTTTTTTGAAGATCTTTTGTGAGAAAATTTATTTTTGGGAGCTCATTATCAATTTGTATCACGTAATTATATTCTTAAAGAAAAGATTACCAATCAAAGCTCGGTCATCCTATTCCTATTCCTTACTATTTCTTAAAATAATTTTTATTGGCTTAGTTTCAATTGTTATTCACATTAATTTATGTTTTTAATATATATTTTGCAGAATGCAAAGAAAAAAAAGTTAAGTCAAATTTTTGAAAGTTATATTCCTTTCAATTCAAAGCTCCTCATTCTTCAAAATTGAAGAATTCGAAAGAAAGTTCAGAGTTGCCTGGGTTATACAAAGTTTTGTTCAGAAACAATATCTTTCATATTTATTGTACAAAGCTCCAAAGCCGTCTTTGGAATGAGAAATAAAGTTGAGGAAAAATTGATAAAAATTTATGATTTACAGATATAATTAAGTACCTAAATACTTTTTATTGTAATAACCTAAAACAGGTGCGTGTGTGTCTCTGCAGTGAGTTTTTCATGATCCAAAATTTTACGCTGTTCAATTTTGAGTGTTTCAAATTATTTCAAAGCGTTTTAAATTATTGATAGCAATCATGCCATAGTAAAATGTAGCAAATACAATCCATTATTTAAAATGCTTAGAAAACAATTAATTAGAATAATATTAAGGGTAATGTAATGTGTTGTAAATTGTAATACAAACTACTAAAAAGAACCTTTTTTTGACATGTTTCTTTTTCTGTCTCTACCGATAGACGTCCACTGCTGAACATAGGTATACATAACATACTCTTTAAGGGATCTCCGCAACACACGATCTTGTGCTGCTTGGACCCAGCGGCTCCCCATAACCTATTTGAGGTCGACAGTTCACCTCGTTGGGGGTCTACCGACGCTGCGCTTTCCGGTGCGAGGTCGCCATTACAGCATCTTAGGATCCCAGCGCTCATCGGTTCTACGTACTACGCGCCCCGTCCATTGCCACTTCAGATTCGCGATACGCTGAGCTATGTCGGTGACTGGTTCTTCTACGGATCTCCTCATTCTTGATTTGATTTCGTAGAGATATACCAAGCATAGCTACTCCATCGCCCACTGAGTGACTCTGAGCTTTCTTATGAGGCTATAGTCAACGACATAATGGCATTTATAAGAGTAGGAATAAGTTATTTGATCTGTATGCAGAAAAACAATATAATCAGTCCCACACTTTTCTAGAATATATACAAAAAATATTCAAAAACCTTTAGAAGTGTCTGCACACAGGCCAAATCTCTTCATATTAAAAGTAAAATAATTAATTCTAAAAATAAAATAAAAACAACCTGGAATGTTATTGGAGATGAAAGAGGTAGATGTAAAATGCATAATTCTGCCATAGAGCTTAAAATTGGGAATGAACTTATTAATTCTGATACAGCAGTAGCTAGTGCATTTGAGCATTTCTTTCAAAATATACCCATTTCTACCACTAGCTCAATAAACTCATCCCCAATGGAAGCTTTTAATGTTTTAACCTGTACCTAAACCTACGGAGTATAAATGATTTAAAATTAGCATCGTTGTCATATTTTTGTATTCAACGCTTAACCGACGTTACGTAATGGCACTTAAGGTTTTCCATAAACACCTTGCTCACACTCGTGTTACCGCAAAAAGCTAATTTGAATTCAGCAGCAGTAAGATCGGTTCTGCTGAATTACTTTCGCTTTTATCGCGGCCGGCTGTCGGTTACACAATGGGTTTCGCTAGATTTATTTCGGATTAGTATTAAGTGAAAAGTTGTGCGAACAAGTTCGCGAAGCCACATAACCCCGATGCTGACGAGATTGTTTGCGAATTTCTCATTTGTGTCCGCCATTTCATTTTATTAATCTTTATTATTAAAAATAAGCTGATCTTGTATTAATATATAATCTGAATTTCGGAAACGGTTACATCGATTTTCAGGAAACTTTGTTGGGGGTTTTTAGGGGCGATAAATCGACCTAGCTAGGTTTTCACAAAATATACTTTTATACCTATTTTCAGGCATTGAAAAACTGCTACAAATCTATTAGAAGACAAACCGTAATTACGTTGTCATATGTTAAGTCCCAAGGCAGTCATCAGTTGGGAACGGGCGGACTTAATAAGTGAAAATACCCGTGATCAAATCCCAGTAATTACAAAATTGTTCCCCTCTAAAAGTTCTATATAAAAGTCCGCGACAGCATATGTCTAACTTTTAAGATTAACCCACTTTAACCATTTTTATGGTTATCAAAAGACTGTATAACGGTTTTATCCTTTCCACGCGGAAGGAGCTGTTAGCTAGTATAATAAAAAAAAATCTACCATAATGACGACTATTTTCTCCTATAAATGTAGAACAAAGGTATCCGTCATAACATCTTTCCATTATATCTTTGTTCCGTAAGATATTGATATGCCGTGACATACTTAGCATCCCGCTTCGGTTCCACTTGGCAAAATTTTATGCCAACAAAGTTACTCATATTTGTGCTATTACCTGGATGACCGATATTTGCTTAGTAATTTTTAAAGATATAAAAAAAATAATTTGAAAAAAGAAAAAAATGTGGGACTCGATCCCGGGTATTTTAACTTTCGTAGCCCGTCCGTTCCCCATTAAGCTATCACAACTTTACAAATGTCAGCAATTTTAAGCTTCTGTTTGTATTTTTATTTTAGCAGATTTTTTATTGCTTATGCTTAATACAGGGATAAAACGACATTTTTTTTTAAATCTCTACATACTAAGTTTCATGAAAATCTTTGGAGACGTTTCCGAAATCAAGCAAGACATGGGTGTAAGTGTCAAGTGCAAGGGATTTTTTTGTAGGTATTATATAAATATTTTTTAAATATGTTTTTATATATTATGAACAAATATAGTATTCTACTCTCCATTGCTCCTTCTTTTTTATCCCTCTGCGTCATTTATAAAAAAATCCGTACAAAATTTTTGCTTTATATAGTTAATTGAAAACAAACGAATTAAATTGAATTCAGTTAACAGAAATAAACGCTACCCTCGAATATGAACGGGGCCGATACTATAGTGTAAGCCAGGGGTGCCAAACTCTAAAGCTAACTTGCTCAAGTTTTTGAAGCGTCCGATGAAAAAGTTCGACAACCCTGGTGTAATGTCCCGTAATGAGTGGCGGCGCTATAACCATTTGCGAGTTTTGTTAGTTTAGGCTCTACCTGCACAGGTTGTTTGCTCGGAATTACATTGGCCGTTACACTTGGGAAATATGAAATGTTTGGGATAAACATTATCTGAATATGCTTACGCGTGCGGGTGACATGTGTTTGAAGAGTGTTTTGTTATAGCCAAACTATACCTAGCACGGTTTAGGTTTAGTACTTATAAAAAAGATGGAACGTGAAAAAAAAATTGTACAGGTTGGCCTCGATTAGGATATATTTATTTACTCTATATATTGTATTTTTACTCTTGTAGACCGCCCGATTACCACAATGAGCCATTACTACTTCACAAATGACAGCCTAATTAACCTATGTTTTCAAATAATATTATAGCAGTTTTTCATTGCCTGAACACAAACAGGATAGAGCCAAAATTCCGAATCTATATATACAAGATTAACTCATTTAAGTATTAAAGTGTTGCAGTTTTCTTTGAAACGTCGTGAACGAACTAATGAGCAGTTAATCCTCGCAACCTCGCATCTCCTATATCTTCCAAGACTTACATAGAACCAACCATACGTGCCATTTATAATTTAAAAATCCATAGTGATCCATAAAATCTCTAGAATTCTTTAGAGATATGCAGGTTTTCTCGTACTGTTTTTATTTCACCGAAAAGCGTGTGATAAATTGCAATCAGGCACATAAGTTTATCTAAATAACCCCTTAAAAAACTTAGACCCTGGGAAGTGGATCATATTTAACTTGCAAGATTTCACTTTCCCATATAGCATACATAAGCTTTTAAAAAGTAAATACAAAACTAGATACCGATATAAGCGACAAGCAAGGTCGAAGTACACACATAGTATGAACACGGTATCGCAGGTTATTATCAATGTCGAAAATACAAGTCACTATCTCTATCTGACCCAAAACACCGCCAACCGCAATGCACCAACCGAAATGGCTTCCTATCGACTCGATGTGGCCGGAGTGGCACGTCACTACACCCCGTGTGGTAATGGTGATTGATTAACATACATGTCCGTTTTGATAGGAACTTTTTAGAACCAAATTCAAAATATCCTATGACCGAACATCGATGGAATGTTAATTTTCTTGCCCACATTTTAAGTTAATATGTGTTTAAATTTGACCGCCGTGTGGTATAGACTACCCTCATTTCTCACTGAGGTGTTGTAAAAGGTGACTAAGTTGACCTAGTTGAACCGCATGGTTGGTATCCGGTTGAGTTGAATAGACCACCCTGTTTCTTATCAATGTGTCGTAAAATAAGACTATGTTGAGTTTACGTCAGGCAGGCGGCCGGTCGTACCTACCTACGTATTTTAGTAGGCAAATTATGTGAAAACATGTTTATAACATATTTTGCCGACCCAACTTAGAGTGGGATAAAGGTAGAATGAGAATGATCATGTGTTTAAATTTGACTCGACATATTTCTAGATTACTTTATTTAGTTTTGCTAACTAGTAAAGTAACGGGCTGTTACTATGCCAATGCTGGACATAGCCCTCTTTTCTCCTTAGAAGGATTGGAGTTTAGGTATGTTACACATATACCAGAAATTCTCTAGAGCTATGCAAGTTTCCTCACGATGTTTTCCTTCACCGAAAAGCGTGTAATAAAAAGGCATATACATTTTTAAATAGAGCCAGGGTTCGAACCATTGAGTCTCTAGACGTACGCACACGGCTATCACAGCAGTTTCGTTGCCTAGATTTAAAGTACGCGTTAAATTTCATTAAATAAATTTGACACTGCAGAAAAGTGCAAATAGTCCTATATTGTGACCCAGTTTAGCAGATATTACGCCACTTGCTGCAGCGTAACCCTGTTTGACAAACTGACCTCATTTTGAAGATTTAAGTTGGCACCATTTACTAACCCCTGAGGAAAGAAAACACGGTTACTATGGGCAATAGTGTTCTATTGGGGTAACTCTGACGTCAAATCTTGACCTGATCTGGTCTACTAAATTTGCTGATTCAATGAGTGGTGAAGCTGAAATGGCGGTAATGAATAGGTGGGATCTTCTCATAAATATAAAGGAAACAAGAATTGAAGTCCTAAAGTATGTCAATCCAGGAAACAGAGATTTTAGATCCCGTATAAGGTGAGCCTGATAGCCCAGTGGTGAGATCACACCTGATGTTATGAAAAAAGGCTGAGAACAGTTAATTATATCAGTTAACCTAAATTTTTGTAAAAAATCTATACTAATAATAATATATATAAGGAAAAAATTGTATGTATGTTTGTAATATTTTCACACAAAAACTAAAGGTCCGATTTCAAAAATTCTTTCACCATTGGAAGGTTCCATCTTTACTGAGCAAAATAGGCTATATTACATTAAATAAAATAGGGATCTGTAATAAAAATGTAATATGGTGTAAAAAATCTTATAAAGAGGAAAAATTTGTATGTATGTTTGTAATGTTTTCACACAAAAGCTATTGGACCGATTTCAAAAATTCTTTCACCATTGGAAAAAAAGAAAGAAAACCATCTTTACTGAGCAACATAGGCTATATTACATTAATAAAATAGAAATCCGTCATAAAAATGTAATAAGTTGTAAAAAATTAGTCATAAAAAACTATCATCGCATGCGCTGCGTATTGATTAACTTTAGTAACTTATATATTGATAATATATATAACAAAAATAAATCTATAGTGGGACTTAGCAGACCTTTCACTGCCATGAGATCGGTATGTACGTGGCTGAAACCGCGGGATATTATTAGTATAAGATAAAGAAGAAAAATTCCAACAAAAACTGGCTGCACAAACCTACATGACCCGGTTGTGATTTCAGCATAAACGCTGTGACCTCACAAAACTGTAGAGCTTTTTTGTGCCATCGTAATGGTCTCCCGAGGGAAATGATTTAGTGCAGCACAACAAAAGGGAACATGAAATTCTGGGGCGGAATTTTAAAATTGAACATTGAATTGCCATTCATTGAAAATTCAACTGAGCTTTGAATTTTTTGACGGTTTTCATTAAGTACTGTCCTAATAGTTTGTCTTCATTTTCTATTTTGGAAAATGTTAATAATGGTGAGATACAATATACAGTAGAACCTCTGTAAGTTAACTTCAAAGTGAAACACAAAATATTTTAAGTTCATCATCATTGATTTGATTGATTTGATTTGATTTGATCATCTTCCTGCCATTATCCCGCTTTAAGTGGGGTCGGCACAACATGTTATAAACATGCTGTCATATGATTTTGCTGCGTTTTTACAACTGCCGCCTGCCTGACGTTAACATAACTCAGTCGTATTTTACGACACCTCGGTAAGAAAGAGGGTGGTCTATTCTACTAAACCACATTGTGGGTCAACTTACCTTAGTCGCCTTTTACAACACCTCGGTAAGAAATGAGGTTGGTCTATTCTACTCAGCCGAATACCACACGGCGGGTCGACTTACATTAGTCGCCTTTTTGACACCCCGGTAAGAAATGAGGGTGGTACTATTCTATTCAGCCGGATACCACACGGCGTACAAAATATTTTAAGTTGTTGATTTTTTAACTTATCAAGGGTTTGTGTTGGTTGTAAGTTTATACTATTTGTTCCCAAATGCGTCCGGGAGTTGAAAATAATATATACACGTGTTATGTAAAAAATAATTTCTAAAACTTGTTTAGTTAATAGAAAAAGTCTTTTAATACAGACAGACTGTTTTATAACAAGCATAGATATAGATTGTCGCTATCAAAAGTAATAATAAAATTATTTAGCTATAATCCGCGATGAATTAAAATAGAAAATATATAAAATGCTAAATGTACAGTGGACAATTCGTTTTCATACCTGATATATGCAGAATTCGTAAAAACACATGTACAAACCTCCACCACCGCCACCACAATACACAAGCACTACACACGTTCACTAACACAAACTCAACAATCGTTTCGCCCCGCAATCGAAGCATCATCAGGAGATAGACTCCACGACAAAATCTCAAAGCAGTTGGCTTTGTGATTGTCCACTCTATATTTAGCATTATATGTATTTTCTATTTTACTTCTTCGCGGATTATAGCAAAATAATTTTATTATTACTTTTGTAATATGGATCTCCGCAAAGTAACGCCTAATACTATAAATTATTGTCGCTATCACTTCAGGCCTGCCTATAGTTTCCCTACTCTAGTATTAATAACTCTACGGTAATAATGCTTGATACTCGTAAAATGGTATTCACGATAGCTAATTTGTATTAAAAAAAAGAAAAGCTCGATATTTCGAGGTCAATAGCTTTCTAAAAACACTCATAAACTTTAGACTTTTCCAATTAGGTTTCAAAGAATGTTTTGTTCGAACATTTTTGTTCCGCGAAAGTTTTGGAGTTCCCAAGGTGTTTGTTTAAGACTTTGATGAATTGTTTAGATTGGCTCATTTTTTTCTCAGTTAATTGTTTGATTTATAGTATAGGCATGATCTACAATTCACTAGTACATTACTTTAGTGTATCTGTGGGTTTACGCGGCGCACGGAACTATCGCTTTCAGAAGGCGAGTTTTTTTTTTACAACTGCTCAATATATTTAACACAATCTATACTAATACACGAAGCAGAAGAGTTTGTTTGTTTGTTACGTTAATCTCAGGAACTACTGAACCGATTTGAATTTTTTTTTGTTGGGTAAGATAGTCCATTTATCGAGGAAGGCTATAGGTTATATAACATCACGCTAAGCTGAATAGGAGAGGAGCAGCAATAAAAAATAGTACGAAAACGTAAGGAAAAATTAAAAATGTTTTATTTTATTTTTTTATTTAACCTTTTTATTTTAGCGTGATGTTATATAGCCTTGCTCGATAAACGGACTATTTTACACTCTAAGAATTTTTCAAATCAGTCCTGTAGTAGGTACGTGAGATAAGCGCGCTCAAACAATAAAATAAACTCTTCTGCTTTATATATCCGTACAAATTGAGGGTACTCAAACGCTTTAGTTGGCGCGCACTAAGTTGCCGGTACTCATCATCGTCCTGCCCTTATCCCAGTCTAAGTGGGGTCGGCACAACATGTTATAAACATGTTGTCACATGATTTGGCTACGTATTTTACGACAAGCCGCCTGCCTGATGTCAACTTATCTTAATCGTATTTTACGACGCCTCGATAAGATAGAGGGTGGTCTATTCTATTAAACTGGATACCACACGCTGGGTCAACATGCCTTAGTCGCCTTTTACGACATCGCGGTAAGAAATGAGGTTGGTCTATTCTACTCAGCCGGATACCACACGGCGGGTCGAGTTACCTTAGTCGCCTTTTACGACACCTCGGTAAGAAATGAGGGTGGTACTATTCTATTAAGCCGGATACCTCACGGCGTAAGTTGCGGGTACTAGTTAGTTGTAAATAGCACGTACGTCTCTAAGTTGCACTCGACGCACAAGTGCTGTTCGAGGCCCGCGGCCGTGCCAACAGTGCTGCACTGCGACACGATGCACTGCGGGCTCAATCGATAGCGGCCTGACGTTGGCAACGTGATAGAAATGCGTTAGTGTAACAAACCTTTCCAAAATACTTAACAAAATTTTGGAACACGAGAGTATTTTGTACTTCACACCTAGAAATGTCTCGGTATAGCAAATTTTATTTTCAAAATACAGTTCAACGTTAATATAGCGAACTTCAACAACTTCCTCGATTTAACAAATTATAATTTTATTTTTTTGTTTGTTTGTTTCTTTGATTGATTGATTGTTTGAACGCGCTTATCTCAGGAGCTACTGGACTGATTTGAAACATTCTTTCAGTGTAAGATAGTCCATTTATTGAGAAAGACTATAGGATATATAACATCACGCTAAGATGAATAGGAGAGGAGCAGCAATAAAAATATTACGAAAACTGCAAAATTTAAAGCTTTCTTTGCGTGCGCTGAGTTAAAGGTAATAGTTATTAAAAAATCATGTATTACAAAATTGTTCAACTCTAAAAGTTCTAAATAAAAGTCCGCGACAGCATATGTCTAGCTTTAAAGGTTAACCCACTTTAATTATTTTTATGGTTATCAAAAGACTGTATTACGGTTTTAATCTTTACACGCGTGCGGAGCTGCTGGCGATTGCTAGTCATTTATAAGAAGTTTTTTGCTATCACAATATGAGTGCATGATTTTGAGGTGAATAAAACTATTTTTTAACAAATTTTAAACCACCTTAACTGAATATAATAAACCCCAGTTTAACGAATTACTTGATATAACGAATATTAACTTTATTTATAGAATTAGGCGATACTTTGTGGAAGTCCATAATAACCTTATACAAAGGTAACGTGATTATCGCGATGTGACCCGGTTGTTTATATTTTAATAAGTCCATAATCAATAATGAATGTGTATTTATGCACCTATGATAATCAAAAAACGCACGTTCATCAAAGTAATCATGTAATTCTTTTGCTATAATCCTCATTTAAAAAAAATCTATCTAATGCTACGCTCAGAAAGACAAATGTTTTCAAATCTTATACATAGCTAAGTTAGTAGCTAAATCTACGGAGTATAGATAGATTCACTCGAAATTCTCGCTATTTTTCCATTTCACAAATGCACAAAACAAATACATAATTCGTTTTCTGATATTGAAATTGCGTCATATCGCGGCAATGGTCTGTCATTCAACAGTCCGCCGCGGGTTATCGGGTTATCTAAAAATGTTCACGGAACTTGCTAATGGCCATGTATGGTAAGGGTATGTAAAAATAGTTCATCGTATTGTAACTATAAAAGTTACAATAGAATTATTTGGCTGCAATCCGCGTTTGTTAAGAGAATCTATGTAATGTTAAGTGTTTAACACTGTTAAAAATAGGCTGATACAGAAAGCCTACTATACTATTGAAGATTATTTAGAAGATAAGAATGTGTGGATATAGCTCTCTTTGAACCTGTACAAGACAGTAACGACTGAATGTAAATAGTATTAAGAATTATATGTTTAAAAGAGCAACCGCCGAGTTTCTTGCTGGCTCTTCTCGGTAGGAACAGCTATCCGAACCAGCGGTAGAGTTGACGATTCAAAAGCACTTGTTTACAAGTTTATTTGAATAAAGAATATTTTGAATTTCATTTTGAATATAAAGCAGGCAACCATCACACACCTTATACATGCGGGACAAGTGACCACACGTATCACAAAACACCGCCAACACCATAACTCTACACAAGCACTACACCCATTCAATACCACAATCTCTACGATTGCCCTGAAACGGAAGAATTATCAGGAGAATACGGCAAAATCGCAATGCAAAGCCACTAAAAAATGCAAAAATCGGAAAACGCCTGCTTCTATAAATCAGTTCTTCTGAATCAATGACAACCTTCCGATAGAATCGTATCGATTGTATCAATCGAGAATTGTAGTACGATTTTGTTGTGGAGCTTATCCACCTGATGATGCTTCGGTTTCGGGGCGAAACGATCGTAGATGTTGTGGTAGCGAGTGTGTGTAGTACTTGTTTGGAGTGTTGGTGGTCCTGCATATATAAGGTATGTGAATGTTGCCAGCTTCATACACTAATCATTACATATATTCTCTTGACAAACGTGGATTACAGCAAAACACTATGCCATTTACTATGAACACAACTGTGGAAAGTTAAAAATAAATACATGTAATTTAAATTGAAAATATTTTGTGTTTTATGTGTTTATATGTCCTTGAAGTGTTACGAACCCTCTAACAAACGGCGGTGTACCGGAACGCTTATCTTAAATCGCTAGTACGTATTTTCGACAACACCAAAACCGAAATATACTTAAACAGAAAATAGGTTTTTATAACGTCAATTGTATGTTTCATTGCCTTGTAACCCTGGAACCTGTAATAGCCCAGCGGTGCGAGCGACTCTTTCGAAGAAGTCACGAATTCCAACCCCAAGCAGGAACCAATGAGTTTCTCTGTTAAAACTTGTGTCTAATTGATATTTGCTATTATCACACACTTTTTGGAAGGAGGAAACATGCATGTATCTAGAAAATTCGGGGTTGTGTAACTTACCAATCCGCATTGGAGTAGCGTGGTAGGACTTAGCTCCAACTCTTCTCTCCAACCAAGAGGAGAGTGGAGGCCTATGACCAGCAGTGGTATATTAAAAGGCCGTTACTTTACTTGTAATACCCGTGATTCTTTATTGTAGGTAGTATACATTTTTTTTCAATTCCCGGAAATAAATGCGACAATATTCATTGTAAAGAAAGTTAGCCTGGTATATGAGCTTCAACTGTATCAAATGAAATCAATATAGGCCTATCGGATAAGTAGCGAAAGCCGGTTTTGCTAATCTCAGCAACTACTGGACCGATTTGAAAAGTCTTTCAGTGTAAGGTAGTCCATTTATCGAGGAAGGCTATGGGCTATATAACAACACGCTAAGATGAATAGGAGAGGAGCAGCAATAAAAAATAGTACGAAAACGGAAAAATTTAACTTTCCTTGCGTGCGCTGAGTAAACGGTAATGGTAAAAGTTCGCGACAGCATATGTCTAGTTCTTAAGGTTAAGCCACTTTAACCATTTTTACGGTTATCAAAATAAGGCGATTGCTAGTGCTCTATTAAGGTAAATCGCTCCTCTTAGATTATAACAAACCGCTCTGTACGGCTCTCCTTTGATTATAACAATCATGCGCTACGCGCTGACTCGCTCGACATCGCTTAACCCACCTGGTCAGTGGTCTATGTTGGTAGGATATAGGTGACACGAGTACCTTAAAATAGGTCTCTAGTTTGTTCTGTTGCCCGCAGAAAATCTACATCTAAAATTCTACTTAGTTGAGCATTGTGCTTCTAATGTTGATAAATCACCCTAAGGTCGTCCTGTCTTTCTCTCCGCAATCCCCTTTACTAATGTATCACAAATCCGGCCGGGAAACCGTCCGACAATAAGAATAACGAACTAAGCTAACTAATCCATGAGCGAATGACCTCTTAATGTTATTTCCCTCGTTTATTTATTGATTTGGCAGCAATTTGTGTTATAAAAATAATTGACGTCACATAAAGGCGCATTGAAAATTACGCTTTCCACAACATACTGACAGGTGGCAATAGAGATTACGGTTTGAGTGCATTTGGCGTTTAAACCGCGCGCTTATAAAACGTTATAAATGAACTTTTTATAAAAGATAACTTTATAAGGAGACACAATTAACTTTCCAGAATATATTTACTCAATAATTATCATCCTCGTGCCCTTATCCCACTCTAAGTCGGCACAACATGTTACAAACATGTTGTCACATGATTTGTCTACGCATTCTACGACCGGCCGTTTGTCTGACATCAACTTACATTAGTATGTAAGATGTCAACTTACATTAATAAGTAAGGCGTCATCTTCCATTAGTAAGTAGTCGGTAAGAAAGAGGGTGGTCTATTTTATTCAACCAGATACTAGGTCAACTTACGTTAGTAGCCTTTTACGACACCTCGGTAAGTAATGAGGGTGGACTTTTCTACTCAGCCGGATACCTCACGGCGGGTCGTTTTACCTTAGGCGCCTTTTACGACACCTCGATAAGAAATGAGGGTGGTACTATTCTATTCAGCCGGATACTACAAAATAATTTAAAGTAGACATAGCGAAAAATAATTGTTAATCATTATTATTATAAAATTGAGTTTCAAAGTTCCACCAATACTAATACTGCGTCTAAATGATGCTGCCAAAATGGTTAGGTTGCAACTCACGTAATACGAAACTCGATTCAGAAAGATTTTGTTTAAAAGTTTTTCTTACATCTTACTTTGAAATTGTTCATATGACGTAGAGCGTCATGGTTCGGATCGTCTTGCGTTTTTTCGTATATTTTTTTATCATTTAATAATAAGTTACGGTTTGTAATTATGTAAACCAAATCCTCTCTTTTTAATGAAAGCATTTTTATAAAACTTTACTTATTATAATGATAAAAAACATATTTTTGACTCGTTACTTCAAAAGTAAAGCATGTTACTATCCGACTTTTAGGCAAAATTGTAATTTAAGGCCATCGCCCCGACGTGGATTGGTATGTTATATCCCTGGATTACTCCAGAATTATGCTCTTGATGAAGTTTTCTTTCACCGAGAAGCGCATGATGAATTATATAAATATTTTTTATTGTTTATTTAAAAAATATAACGCCTAATGTGAACGCGAACTTAGAAGAGAAAATCCGTTGTAGTAAACAAGCTTTATTTGTGCGCCATTAAAAAAAATCGTTGCTTTGTTACATATATCACCTAAGATTATTTCACGAGATAAATTTGTTTCATGTCCGTGAATCAACTTATCGAAATAGTGTTGTTTTGCGGTGTATGATTTCAACTCAGTGTAGGATTTAAATCTACACTGTTTTAATGAATATGTGAGTGTCTTGGTTACGTTTAGAGCTTTTGGATTGGTTTCTAGTGTGTTCGAGAAATAATGTTACAATTTACTACAATTGAGACTTCGTGACGTATAGGATAAAAGGAATCCCGTATTTCTTTCAGGAATAGGAAAAATAGATACTCGTAGTACGTCACTGAAGGTATTTTAACGCTCAAGCGTTATAAGTAAGCGTATATAAATAAATACTCTCAATATGAATATTTTCCGCCGTGTGGTATCCGGCTAAATAGAATAGTACCACCCTCTTTTCTTACCGAGGTGTCGTAAAAGGCGACTAAGGTAAGTCGACCCGCCGTGTGGTATCCGGCTGAGTAGAATAGACCAACCTCATTTCTTACCGAGGTGTCGTAAAAGGTGACTAAGGTAAGTTGACCCACCGTGTGGTATCCGGTTTAGTAGAATAGACCACCCTCTCTTATCGAGGTGTTGTAAAATACGACTAAGGTAAGTTGACGTCAGGCAGGCGGCCGGTTGTAAAAACGCAGCCAAATCATATCACAACATTTTTATAACATGTTGTGCCGACCCCACTAGAGTGGGATAAGGGCAGGAGGATGATGACTCTCAATATGAATATTTGATACGAAATAATAACATGGTGTCTTAGAAATCAAGTCGCAATTTACTTCTTATTGACAAAATACCTAAATAACAGAATACATATCTGAATCAACGTTGTAGAAAATCGCTGTCTACTTTAACCGAGAATTTGTTGTTAGTTTGAATGTTAATATTCTATAGTAAAACTAATTGTGCCTGTGGCTTCGCCTGCGTTGAAATGTCTCGTTATATACGCAAAATTTTTTGTTGAGATTTTCAACATTAAAGTAGTTATTGTGAGTTAACCATAAGAGATAGGGAAATGCTGTCGCAGATTTAATTGTGTTATTTTTTAGATCTACAATTCTTTAGTAGATCAGTTTAGTCCCCTGTTGTTTTCGTGGCACTCGCGATAAAAACTCGCATCAGGCGAATTTTTTTTACATCTGCGCGACAATTTACATAAAACCGTAATGTACTATTAACCTAACCTTCCAGAAAAATTGCAATACCCTTTAGTGGAAACCGTACAAAAATCCGTTAAGTAGATTTTGAGAAAATCGATCACGTACAGACAGCTTTTGAGGTCTTTGTTTTATAATAAGTAAAAACACATCCATTCCTTTGTTAATATGCAAGTCCACTCATATCTGCTACATTTTTACTGCTAATCCACTGCAAAAGTATTGATTAAATTTCATATTATTATATTTTATATGCCAGGCTATTAATAGGAAAAAATAACCGTTTTTCCTTTGTAATCATAAAAGGTAGTGAAAAGTTTTTGTTTCATATATTAAAATATAGATTATGAAAAATTGTTTTAAAATTTACACTCAATCTGTTTGAAACTCTGTCATAAACAAATCTGGGTCAAGGGTCATAACGTATAAAAGATTTTTTGCAAAGAAAGATATATTGTCTCTACATCTCCCGTGTAGTCGGCAAAGGCGAGTGCTCTCGACTGTTGAAAGGTATTGTCAATCTGCACTTGACTCTGACGACCCATTTGCGGTAAAGCACAGCTGTATTATATTGCGACGCAGTGAAATTCTTTTTACGTATACAGTATGCAATATTTTCGTTTCTAACTGTAATTTTTTTCTAAAATCTCATATATTCTGTCCTAGTAATATAATAAACGCGAAAGATTGTGAGTATGGATGTTTTTGTTACTCATCCACGGCGAGTCCGCTGAACCAATATCGATTGAATATGGCACAATTATTCCTTATACACTGGCGTAGCATATATGCTATAGAAATTATGTTAATTTTACAGGAATAGGATGACATTGAAAAGCGCCATCTATTATAAACCTATCACGCGGCAACAGTCCACGCGAACCAAGTTGCGGGTAAAAGCTAGTAAATCATGAGTCATAGATGTAAATGGTACCATATCGGAGTTCCATGAATTTATCTATTTAGTGATTCTATTTGTATCGATTTCAAATTTTAAATATTCTTTGTTCAAATAAATTTATGAGTTCTTAAATGGTACATACAGGGTGTATGTATCGATAAATGTATATAGGATAAAAAAAAATTGTTATTAAAAAATAAGTTTAATTTGGACAACTTTAACCTCTTAAACCATTAAAATCAAATAAGTTCTTTATAATCAATGCGTATATTTTCAGGTGGGTTTAGTCAATTTCTCAAGTCATTTAAACTACAAAAATATGTTTAAAAAAATGCTTTAAAAAAAGTAGTTTTAAAGTTTAAACATATATTTATATGTGTTTATCTTCTTTAAAACTCCAGGCATATAGGGCTTTCTACAACATTCGGCATTTGGGTCGCCCATATATTATAGGATGGGTCTAAAGTGGATAGATAACACAATCATAACGTTGTAACTGGTTTACGTTACATTCATTTCACGCTATTATTACATAAATGGTTAAATTATTGTCGATATTCCGAAATACCTGTAAAACAGGTTCAATTACATCGTCCATGTTACGGTTCATCGTTTAAAAAATATAATTTAGATCCACTGCAGACATCGCTATCATAACAAGCGTTGAAAGGAACAGACACTGGTGACCCAATTGCTGCAATGCGGAACGTTTCAAATAGTACATGTTAGTGACACAATTGTTCATTTTGATTCTGTTTTTTTAATTATTTAAATAGAACCAAATAAATATTTCATATAACATACCCAATAAGCAGTTGGAGGTCACGGGTTCAAACCCCGGCAGGTACCAATGAGTTTTCTATTAAAACTTTTGTCTCTACTTGAAATCTGCATATTTCTAGAGAATTCTAGGAATATGTGTAATCTACGAATCCGCACTGGACCAGCGTGGTTGGTTTTAGCTCAGGTCCTTCTCTCGAAAAACGGAGAGAGGAGGCCTATGCCCAGCAGTGGGGTAGTAACAGGCCGTTACTTTATTATTACTTTTATAACATACCCGTTAACGCCGTGTGGTATCCGGCGGAATAGAATAGTACCACACTCATTTCTTACCGAGGTGTCGTAAAAGGCGGCTAAGGTAAGTTGACCCACCGTGTGGTATCCGGTTAAGTAGAATAGACCACCCTCTTTCTTACCGAGGTGTCGTAAAATACGACTATGGTTAGTTGATGTCAGGCAGGCGGCCGGTCGTAAAATACGTAGCCAAATCATGTGACAATATATTTATAACATGTTGTGCCGACCCCACTTAGAGTGGGATAAGTGCAGGAAGATGATGATTTAACATACCCGTTACTTTCCTGAACTTTTCCTGTGTTACTTTCCTGGTTTAATTCTTGAAACTCAATCTAATCTTAATTTTTTTCTCTGCCTATTTCCGATTTTTTCATGTTCCTAAAAGAAAAGCGGAAATTTTTGAATGTATATATTACCCGGTGAACGCTCTTAGATTGCGCCAAATATCATGAATACTTGTCTAGGATATTAACTGTGTTAGTATTACAGACAAACAGAATATCGTATTAATAAGAGTGGTATGGACTTTTTATTTGGTACCAAATAGTTGTGAAAGTGGCAATAGAAAAACAAAAAGATTATAAAAAAAAAAAATTTAGATATTTTTAGAGAGAAATTTAGAGGGATTTTAAATAATTAATAGAAGATAATTAGACGTTACTTTGTTAAGATCTACGCCGTGTGGTATCCGGCTGAATAAAATAGTACCATCCTCATTTCTTACAGAGGTATCGTAAAAGACGTTTAAGGTAAGTCGACCCGCCGAGTGGTATCCGGCTGAGAAGAATAAATCACCCTCATTTCTTACTGTGGTGTCGTAAATTACGACTGAGGTAAGATGACGTCAGGCAGGCGGTCGGTCGTAAAATACGTAGCTAAATCACGTGACAACATGTTTGTAACATGTCGTCCCGACCCCTCTCAAAGTGGGATAAGGACACGAGGATGTTACTTTCTACAATACAAAAGTACAAGTAATAATGAAATTATGACAACATAATCGCGGTTTAAAGCAAATAATTTTATTTTTACTTTTTTAGAGATTTTAGTTCCGCGTAATTTTTATAAACGCCAGATAAAAAGTCTCAGTTTCAGTTCGGCCAAGGGCTCTCGACCGATGAAAGGTGTATTCGATCCGTTCTTGACTTTGGCGACCCATTTGTGGCAATGCGGGCCGCTGTGAGTGTTACATCATTGCGACATAGCGTTATATTGATTCACTACCAAACTTAATATGTACATATAATAATAATATACTGGCAAAAAATATACTGTGTATCTATAAAAAATACTTATGCCCTTGAAATTTGTTAGATTTAATAAATTACAGAACAATATATTGATAACAATGCAAGAAATTCTTTTAGGTTTTTATTCTACGTAATTGGTAATTCGAATAACAAAATATTTAAAAATGATTCCATGACCACAAAAACAATATTTTTCTTAAAACTAAATAAGGTCGTAGTTGTATTAAAATTAATACTCCAATAAAATTCAACAATTAGAGATCATTGCTGATATTTTTTTTCAATATCAGCGAATTCATCCTATAAGAATATTACATAAGATTATATATAAAGAAAAAAACTTAATCATCAGCCTCCTGCTATTATCTTACTCTAACTTGGGTCGTGGTCTGTGACTATGGGCCTCATAAGAAGGCTCGTTCAGCGGGCGATGGAGCGAGCTATGCTAGGAGTATCTCTACGTGATCAAATCAGGAATGAGGAGATCCGTAGAAGAACCAGAGTTACCGACATAACTCAGCGTGTCGCGAAGCTGAAGTGGCGATGGGCGGGGCACATAGTGCGTAGAACCGATGGGCGTTGGGGTCTCAAGGTGTTGGAATAGCGACCCCGCACCGGAAAACGCAGTGTTGGTAGACCCCCCACGCGATAGACTTACGACCTCAAAAAGGTCGTGGGGAGCCGCTGGGTCCAAGCGGCACAAGATCGTGTTACTGGAGATCCCATGAAGAGACCTATGTCCAGCAGTGGACGTTCATCGGTTGACAAAGAAGAAGAAGAAGAAGTTGGGTCGGCACAACATGTTATACAGATATAGTCAAATGATTTGACTGCGTATTTTACGACTGGGGGCCTACCTGACGTCAACTTACCTTAGTTCTATTTTACGACATCTCGTTAAAAAATGAGGGTGGTCTATGCTAGTCAGCTCGCTATCACAAGGCATTAGCGAAATAAAATAATATCAAAGTTAGATTTAAAAAAATTACCCCATTTTTGTCCACAGCATTAGTTGAATTTTAAAACGTGAAACAATGCCGTGATGACCTTTGTCATCTATGCATCTATTATTGAAGCTTACCACATTTATTACAAACGATACAACCGCTACATCGATTGTATAGCAATAACGACTGAATTGCCTCCCTTCGTAATTCAAATTCAAAATATTCTTTATTCAAATAAACTTGTAAACAAGTGCTTTTGAATCGTCAACTCTACTGCTGGTTCGGAAAGCTGTTCCTACCGAGAAGAGCCAGCAAGAAACTCGGCGGTTGCTCTTTTTAAAAAATACAATTCTTAATACTAGTTACATTTAATGTTTCTATCTTGTACAGGGTCGAACAATATTTATATCCACGCATTTTTATCGTCTAAATAATCCTCAACAGTATAGTAGGCTTTCTGTATCAGCCTCTCCTTAATAGTGTTTTTAAACTGCTGTAATGGCAAAGTTACAAACACATAGCACAGTACGAAAAACAACATTATATAACTCTTTACATACATTTATAGCTATTTTGCTATACTACTTTGAAAGTATTGAAAATTTCCTTCTACTTCGTAAAAAGTACGTTTAAGATAGCTAATTTCATTAAGTAAGTAACGAATACCTGGTCATGTTAATAGTCAAAGTTATCTCATTCAGTACGTAAAGAAAAGGTGGTACACAATTGCAGCATCATCATCCATCATCCTACTACACTTATCCCACTCTAAGTAGAGTCGGCACGACATGTTATAAACATGTTGTCACATGATATGGCTACGTTTTTAACGACCGGCAGCCTGCTTGACGTTAACTTAGTTTATTCATATTTTACGACATCTCCGTAAGAAAGAGGATGGTATATTCTACTCAACCGGATACCACACGGTGTGTTAACTTACCTCAGTCGCCTTTTACGACACCTCGGTACGAAATGAGGGTTATCAAAACATAGTACATAATTGATTGAGTACAAGGTACTTGTACTTGACCGAGCCTTGATCGGTATTTTAAAGATATAAAAAAAATGCATTAAAAAAGTGCCGGGTGACATGTGAGTATCGAACCTGGGGTTTCGATTTTTTTTTGGTCCGCGCGTTACCTTTAGGCTGTCAAAGCTCTGCATTTGATACCTAAAAATTTCACTTACTTTCTATTCTTATTTTAGAAGTTATTTAGTGCCTAAAAACAGGGATAAAACGTTTTTTTTTTTAAAACCTAGCTAGATTGATTTTTATCCCCCAAAACCGCCTATATGCTGAATATTAGGAAAATCGTTGGAGCCGTTTCCGAGATTCCGAAATATATATTTATACATATATATACATGCTAGATTAACTCATTTAAATATCAAAGATATTTTAGCATTTAAAGTTTACGCAAACTAAGTCGCAGCTAGAACTAGATAAAAAGTAAATACAAATAAAGTTGCCAATACGTTGCCGTCAATTGTCGGATATTCCTAACCAAGAATGGTGTTGTATCTAATGGCAGGTGTAGGACACGGTTCGTTTGAAATGGGGTCAAATGGGACGCGGCTGTGGGATGCGGCTCAATTGTTATACACGTAGGACGTCTTTGTATCCTCGTCTACATGACGTGCTGTCCCATATTTACTTTTAATTGGGTCAACAACGTCTATGTTACTTTATTTTACCGTTGGGAACTCCTGCTATTTTTTACGTTTTCGGCACCTTATATACAATTTTTAAAATTCCACTTACCTTAGTCGCCTTCTACGAAACATCGGCTAGAACTTAGTGTTGTTTATTTTATTTATTTTACTCAACCGGATACCAGACGGCGGATAGAACGATCATCATATCATCTATCATCATCATCTTCCTGCCCTTATCCCACTCTAAGTGGGGTCGGCACAACATGTTATAAACATGCTGTCATATGATTTGGCTGCGTTTTTACGACCGGCCGCCTGCCTGACATCAACTTACCTCAGTCGTATTTTACGACGCCTCGATAAGAAAGAGGGTGGTCTATTCTACTAAACCGGATACCACACGGTGGGTCAACTTACCTTAGTCGCCTTTTATGACACGTCGGTAAGAAATGAGGTTGGTCTATTCTACTCAGCCGGATACCACACGGCGGGTCGACTTACCATTGTCGTGTTTTACGACACCTCGGTAAGAAATGAGGGTGGTACTATTCTATTCAGCCGGATACCACACGGCGTCATCATATCATCTATATACTAATAAATAAAGCTGAAGAGTTTGTTTGTTTGAACGCGCTAATCTCAGGAACTACTTGACCGATTTGAAAAATTATTTGAGTGTAAGACAGTACATTAATCGAGGAAGGCTATAGACCTCAGATATAGCATCACGCTTAGATGAATAGGAGAGGAGCACCAATAAAAAATATTGCAAAAAGGGCAAAATTTAACTCTTTCCTTGCGTACGCTGAGACAACGGTGAAAGTCGTTTAAAAATCTCTTATAATTAACTCACGCTAAACATTTGTGACACACGCCGTGTGGTATCCGGCTGAATAGAATAGTACCACCCTCATTTCTTACCGAGGTGTCGTAAAAGGCGACTAAGGTAAGTCGACCCGCCGTGTGCTATCCGGCTGAGTAGAATAGACCAACCTCATTTCTTACCGAGGTGTCGTAAAAGGCGACTAAGGTAAGTTGACCCACCGAGTGGTATCCGGTTTAGTAGAATAGACCACCCTCTTTCTTACCGAGGTGTCGTAAAGTACGACATTGGTAAGTTGACGTCAGGCAGGCGGCCGGTCGTAAAAGCGCCGCCGAATCATATGACAGCATGTTTATTACATGTTGTGCCGACCCCACTTAGAGTGGGATAAGGGCAGGAAGATGAAACATTTGTGACACATTGATCTATATGTGGGTGAAACTACTGGCACAGCTAGTGCTCAATAAAATTTCCTTATGAAGGAACGTCAACTTAATTGATGCGAAGGATTTTAAGACTTCATCATGTCAAATAAATATGCAATGTTAATGTGTCAGTAGTTTTGTAATTATTTTATTCTATAAACTAATTTTATTCTATAAATTAACCCGGTATACCAAATTTCATCGTTATGCCTTGTGGTATCCGGTTGACTAGAATAGACGACCCTAATTTTTATCGAGATGTCTTAAAAGGCGGATAAGTTAAGTTGATGTTAGGCAAACAGCTGGTCGTAAAATACTTAGCCAATTCACGTGACAACATGTTTATAGCATGCTATGCCGACCCCACTTAGAGTGGAATAAGGGCAGGGGAATGTATGATGTATCCGTAGTTTTGTAAGAATCATGTCAGCTTGCTACTGGGTCACCCTTGTCTATGCGATTTATTTTCTCTATGGCTTCTCTTTAGCTTCGATGTTTGCAAGGGTTTCCTCAAACCTGAGATGGCGATTGGCTGTAGTGAAGTTAGTAAATGGATTTAAGATTAGTCGCTGCATGTGAATGTGTTATGGCATTGTATAATATTGACCTTGGACATAATTTCAGTCTGCGCATATAAATTTGCCTCTTGATTCTATGATCGTGGTATTATATGCTTTTAAAAAAATTAAATATTATTTTGTTATAATCCGCGATAAAATAAAATATATATGTAAATAAGTTTAGCGGTGTTAGCGGATTGGTTAGGCTAACTGATATGCGATCGAGAGGTCGTGGGTTTGAATCTCGGCCATTATACTACCGACGTGAACCCATTCCTACTACAAACATTTGGCTTAGCTGGAGGGGTTAACAAGTTTACTAGTAATTTGTAACTCATATTTCTAATAATTAAAAAAAAAAAATTAAATTAAAATGCAAAAGTATCCGCTGGTAAACTATTCTACTGGTGGGCAAAGGCCTGTCCTGGTGTGCTATCAGTTTTCATACCATGATACCTGTAGGATTCGTAAGAACTCATGCACTACAAACCACCAACACTACAATACACTAACTAGCACTGCAAACACATTTATTATCACAATCTCAATAATCGTTTCGCACTATCGCCTTAGGAGATAGACAACGACAAAATCACAAAGCTTTTGTTGAGATTGTGTGCAGTGCTAGTTAGTGTCTTGCCATTTTTTCACTTTATTAGATTTCTTGTCTGTATTTATTATTATATGAATTTTTGAATTATGTCGTGCGAAGATTATCAATTTTATGAAAAGAAGGTTCATTGTATATTTAAATAAGGAACAATTTAAACAAAGTTGACGCAATTGTTAAATATTTTGTTATTGTAACAGATTCTCAAAGGATTTTTATACGCAAAACATTTTGTATACGTTCCCGAAAAAGCCAACTAAAAGCTAAGCTTACTCCTAATATACAAAACAAACATTCTCTATTTCACATCTCTCGCATACACGTTAAAACAGCGGCGAATTGAAAATCACAACTTCTGTTTATTCAAATCTGCCGGTACAGTATCTCATATTTCGCAAAATAATGCGCTGAAATGTTAATTTTTTCAAACAAATCTTATATAATACAAGCTATAATTCATATAAAATTAAATGTAAAAAAATCGTCAATTTTATTATTTTAACTGTTCCTAATGAATAACAGTTTTAACATAAAAGTTGTCATCATTATTCTCCTGCCCTTATCCCGCTCTAGGTTGGGTCGGCATAACATGTTATAAACATGCTGTCACATGATTTGGCTGCGTTTTTACGACCGGCCGCCTCCCTGACGTCAACTTAACTCAGTCGTATTTAACGACACCTCTGTAAGAAAGAGGGTGGTCTATTTTACTAAACCGGGTACCACACGGTGGGTCAACTTACCTTAGTCGCCTTTTACGACACCTCGGTAAGAAATGAGGTTGGTCTATTCTACTCAGCCGGATACCACACGGCGGAGGTTTGAACATAAAAGTATTCATCATTATTCTCCTGCCCTTATCCCACTCTAAGTGGGTTCGGCACAACATGTTATAAACATGCTGTCATTAAGTCGTAGGAATCACTAGTATTAGTATTACTATATATAGTACTTGATATAAATACTAAAAAGGAAATTACCATAATAATGAGATTGACCAGGAAAGTTTTATAAAATACACCCGAAACTGTTATTACAGTAATTTCACTTCTTTAAATATACGAAGGCGACTCGGTAATTACTCAGACGAACTAATTCCACCGTAGACATTGAGTAAATTACTTTAAACCACTGGCAATTTCTTTAAAACATTTTACTATTCAAAAGTTCTTATACAAGTTTCAAATCAAATTCACTGTTTGAATGAAGAAAATATATTTCGAATTTGATTTATTTCAACTGTCTAGCAAATAAGATGGAGACTTTGATAAACCATCGATTTACTTACTTTACGAGTACTTTAATCAACGAAAATAACAGGCCGTTACGTTACTACTTTTATTAATAAGGAAAATATCTAACGTAATCTTATATGACAAAAGAAAAAGGAGTTCTTTTTTTAAAAAGCTTTTATTTTACTTGCATTCAATGTATGTTTGTTTGGTGGAATCTTGCAAATTAAATTGCAAATTAAAACGGAAAGAAATTAAAGTTGATAAAGTTTAGTCAAATTTAATTTGGCCGACTTCTTTAACTTGAGCTGGTATTTATCGTATGATCAATACCGGCATCAGTATTGATGCCACCTCCATGACAAGGCATGTTTATAACAAACATGACCTGATGCTGGTTGCCAGGATTTGCTTTAGACTAGGGCCCTCCTCAACGGTTAACGGTAGGGACATGAAATTTTATTAAAAGCTTTTATTAAAACTTATATACACATCTATAACCATAACTTATGTACCCTTGAGTGCGATGTATCATAAATTCGTTTATGCTTATTTCGATAACGTGCCTTCTTCAATGAAATTGGAATCATTTGATAGGTTTTTCCTTTTCTGTGATTTAGTATAATAATGAAAATACTTTTGGAATTGTTCTCCTACATTTAGTTCGTCGGAATTAACATATTCCTTAATTATATGTATACTTTTATTCAGCCAGTCTTCTCCGAGGTACTCTGCAATACGATTTGAATTAAAAACAGGTTTCATAAATGTTCCCATTGTGTATGGGTGTATTCTTTGATGTCGGTATGTAAAGTGTTTCATGTTTCCATCTCCGAACGTAATTATGCATGATAATTTATGTAAATATGTTCGTCGTAATGTAGCCTTCGATTTAAGTCATGAATCAAGTTAACTGTGTATTTCACTGTCGTTTAATTTATCATCGCCTAAATTGTTTTAGTCATTGCCTTGATGTTTTAGACAATTAGTTTTGCTATTACGATTAAATGTGTACTGGTGAGGTTTAACAATAGCTGCTCAATGTTTAGTAGGCAACTTTGTCGTAATTATCAACTTAGCGTTGTATTTCTTCTACTTTAATAAACTCTACATCCATGTAATTATCATAGTCAGTTAAAACAGTTACATCAATGCTAATACAAACGATTCAGTAAACAGATCAGCCTCAACACTAACAGATCAAATAGAGATCACATCCGTCCTACAAATCATGACTGCACCAGCGACTGACATCAGCACAAGCCGTGGTTATAAAGCGACATTGTACATTTATACTACATCAAAACTGTGCACTGTATCACTCTTAAGAGATTGTTAATGAACTTATATCAGTAAATATCGTTCTGTAATCGCTTCTGCTCTTTATACCACTGTAACAGCATTTGGGGTTTGATAGCCCTTATCAGACTTCTCTTCCTCATATACTATCTCTATTATCACTCAAAGGAGTAATGCGTCTTCAAATAAGAGTACAGTGATTGTAAATAAATAACTAGGAAGTGTTCTTTATGGTTTAGTTCATTTTAATACATACCAATACCTCAGTTTGCGTAGTGGTTACGTGAAAAAAAATGACGCAAAGTGAATTAACATTTTATGTAGCAAAGTATCATGAAAAGATCGAAGATAGGTTCCAGTTTAACCAAAATACTACTTTTTAAAAAGAAAATTGAGCAAAGTAAATATTTAAAAAAAAAAATTAACTGCCAGTAGATAAATTGGAAAAATATTTACCTTTTTTGTAATGGTACGTAAAAAATTATAATTTTAAAAAAAAAATAGCACACTACGTAGTTGAAACTGAACTCTAAAATTAGCAAAACAAAGTGAAAATAAAACTAAATTGAGTTGACTAACTGCGGAACTACATACAAAAGTGTTGCCTTAAAAAACGATTAGATAAAAAACGATATTAAAAAAAATTGAAGACTTGAACCCAATACAACTTAACCTCGAAAATCTAACGTCGCACAGTGAAAATTAGCACTTATTAAGCAGCGATGCAACTTCGAAAGAAGGCAAAACGAAACAACACAAAGCAGGTATTGGTGTATTTACTTGTAAATATATTTGCTACTTAGGATAAAGCCGTATGCTTTTAAAAGCCCATAATTTCCGAATCGTAGGGCTGGTTATTGTTTTTTTTTACCGTCACTCGTTCCCACATATGATAGCGTCGATGGAAAATTATGTTAAACAAGGTGTTGATTTATTGTATACAATCACAAACAAACAAGCGGAATTTTTAACGTGGCCATTTGAAGACGCAGTATTCCTATTTCCTGATCATCATCATCGTGCTCATTCAATTCATTTATGATTTTCACCAGCCGTGGAGCCGACATACCACTTCAAGGTGTTGGTGCCATCCATGGTGGCCGGCGCCATCATCGGCAAGGGTGGTGAGACCATTGCGCAGCTACAGAAGGACACCGGGGCGAGGGTGAAGATGTCCAAATCACATGATTTTTATCCTGGTAAGTTCTTTTATTAGCTTTGTTTAACAAATGGTTTCTTCGTTCATTTAAGAAACTAGTTGCGGAAACCTAGTGTTTAAACACTCTAAATGAAGTATTTTATTGTTATTTACTTTTATTATTTACTATTCCCGAAGGACCAATAAAGGAGAGTTGAAGTTGATACATCTTCATTTAACATTTATCATATTTTCCCCGACGTGCAATGACTGTTCGACTCATGATTTCTTATATTTACGGACACTTAACTTATAATAACCATTAAGATAAGTGTGAATTGTTATTTGACATTTTTCAAATTGACATTTGTAAATTAAATTTGGAACCCAGTTAAAAGATATAAAAAAATGCAATTAAAAAGGCGCCGGCGACACGTGGGATTCGATGCCGGGTTTTGTACATTTTTGGGCCGCCCGTTACCCATTGAACTGTCACAGCATTAGGTTTAACAGCTAAAATATCATTTGAATTCAATTATATCGTGAGTAGTATTCATAGTTAATGTATAGAACCATACTCACGTCTTATTCTATCGGGTTAGCCAGACTAGTTTCGAACCCATCCCAGAGTCGCGCCCAGCGAGCTGCAGGACGCAGTTCCCGCCGCGATTACGTCGTGTAAAGAGCTCATGAATAAGTGCCCCGGATGGGTTCGAAACTAGTCGGGCTAACCCGATAGAATAAGACGTGAGTATAGCCGGTTGTATACATTAACTTCAATTCTACATAGAAGTTTTTGAATGCCCGGTGAAATAGGGATAAAACAACATTTTTCTGAAATGAATACTAACTAGATCGTATTTCCCCTAAGCCCTCTACATGCTGAATTTCATTAAACATATGTATATACAATATTTCATGATATGATACTCTCTGTCGCTGAAATAATCTTTGTTTAAATAAGCTCTTTTAAGCACTTTTGAATCGTCGAGGAACAGTTACGTTTAATGAAGCTACAACTGGCTCAGAATGTTGCTCTTACCGGGAAGAACAAGTATAAAACTCGGTGGTCAATCATTTAAAAATTTTCAATTTACATTATTAAACCGCAGTCTTGTATGAGGCTGAAAGGATTTTCAAATCCAGCCATTTTTATTATGCAAATAATCTTCAATTTTGTAATATTTAATTTAAACCTTTATATACCGGTTTAGTAGTAGTAAAGTAACAATTATGTTATTAAAAAATTGTCGCACACAATAGAGGCCGGATCGTCTTGAATAAAGACGCTTTGCTACGCTTTATAGGATTTACTTAAGGCGGTATTCCAGAGTATATGCAGTGACCCAGATGTGTCATGGCGGAGGCGCTTTGTTTGTACCTACTTACCCGGCTGTAGCCCGGGACAAAGGGAGCGAGCCTTCTTTGCTATGGCGCCATAAAGGAATATTAAATCTCGACACGTGCGCCTCTAACATGTACATATACATATGAGTTACCAGCTTTTACTCGCGATTTCGTTCGCGTGTATTGTTGTGTAAAAAAAATGTAAAGTAACGGCCTTTTATAATCCCACTGCTGGGCATCTCTCTCCGTTCCTGAAGAGAAGGATCGGAGCTAAGACCTAACAAGCGGCTCCAATGCGGATTGGTAGGTTACACATATCCCCAGATTTCTCTAGAGATATGCAGGTTTTCTCACGTTTTTCTTCACCGGAAAGCGTGTGATAAATTGCAATTATCAATTAGAAACATAGGTAAGTTTTAATATTTAATAGAAAAACTCATTGGTGCCTGCCAGGGTTTGAACTCGTGACCGTCTTAAAAGAGTCGCACGATCAAACTGCTGGGCTATCACAGCTTCGTGTCGTATGATAGGTCGATAATAGATGGCGCTTTTGCATGTCATCCTATTCCTGTAGAATAAACAGGATTACTATAGCTTATATGCTACCCCGGTGTATAAGGAATAATTGTGCCAAATTTCATTGATATTGGTTCAGCGGATTCGTCGTGAAAGAGTAACGAACATACATCCATACTCACAAACTTTCGCATTTATAATATTAGTAGGAAAGAAAGAAAGAAAGAAAGAAAAAACATTTATTTCAAGGATAGTAGGATTAGTAGGATAGGATAGGATGTGAACGCAGTGAACTCGGTATCCGTTATTAAAAGACTTGTATTATTAAAAACTAGTAATATCCGCGGTTTCATCCGCGTAATTTTAATTTTTTTTACACCTTATTACATTTTTTTAACGGATCCCTATTTTTAAAAAAATGTAATATAGCCTATGTTGCTCAGTAAAGATGCAGCTTTCCAATGGTCAAACTATTGAAGAAACAGGTCCAGTAGTTTTTGCGTGAAAACATAAGAAACATACATACAAATTTTTCCTCTTTATAATATTAGTATAGACAAATCCGCGATTCATCTAATTGATTCTTGACAATTTAAAAGTGTTTGTAAAAAGCTTACTAAAATAAAATTTATTTTGATTTGACAATAAGACCTTTGAAATCACCCCTATGCGTAAAAAATGTTATTTCATGTCATACACATTATTATAATTAGTTAGGTTTAACTCGTCGAGGCGTGTCAAGGTCCTAACGAGATTTCGACAGCCCCAGCCGTTTGGTTCGTTAAGTAAATCTTTTTTTCTCGTCGATATAAAATTGCGTAATTCATAATTTATTAGCTTTGATGATATCATCGATTAGAGAATGGATGTAATTGATGATTTTTGAAGTGAGATATTTTTAGCGGAATTTTGCACTTTTTGTAATGGTTAAAAAATGTTAGTCTTGAAGAAAACCACGCTTTTCGGTCGGCAACAGCAAAAAACGTATTCCATTATTGAGAGTACTTAGATGCTTATGTTGGCGCGTACGAAGTCATGGATATCACCAGTTAATTATATTGAACTACGAGTAGCTATCCGGCCACGCGTTTGCCCTTATCCCACTCTAAGGGGGGTTGGCACAACAGTTATAAATATGGCTGGCATGAATGGCCGACTGGCTGATGTCAAAGTACCTTAGTTGCCTTTTAGGACACCTCGTTAAGAAAGAAAGAGGGTGCTCCATTCTACACAGCCGGATACCACACGGCGGGTCAACTTACCTTCGTCGCCTTACACGAAAAATCGGTATGAAAGATGGTAGTCTAATCTACTTACCCGGATACCACACGACGGGACAACTTACCTTAGTCGCCTTTTACAAAAACTCGATAAGAAAGAGGCTGGTCTAATCTACTCAGCCGGATACCACACGGTAGGTTAACTTACCTTTGTTGCCTTTTAAGATATCTCGGTAAGAAATGTGGGTGGTCTATTCTACTCAGCCGGATACCACGGAAGATTGTAATATATAGATGTTTGCTTAATACTACAAGTGGTCCGCAAACACGTAACGCAATTAACGCCGTACAGGACAAACAGCAAACGACACGTTTCATTGGCATAATTGCACTGGCCGGGAGCATCCTGCGACGCTAACGAGCAAATTGGGTTATGTACTCGCTGGTGGATATCGGAATTGGGAAATTGTACGACCAACTTTTTAATCCAATATCACTTAAATTGGAATATTAAATAATATTCATTCATGTTCGCTTTTACAAACTTACAAGCAAGATTTTATTTATATAATATTCATTTTGTTAACCAGATAAATAAGCGATGGTCTCGGTATTCGTTTTTACAATAAAATTCCGCAACCATACTAGACCAGTCTAAAGATAGTTTTAAATTAAGTGTAAGAGATAAGCCTATACCTAAAGCGTATTACAAAATTGAAGATTATTTAGATGATAAAAACTTCTGGACTTAAAAATCTTTTCGGCTTCCTACAAGATTGCGGTTTAATATTGTAAAATTGAAAATGTTTTAAAGATTGAACGCCGTGTTTCTTGCTGGTTGTTCTCGGTAATAGCAACATTCTGAACCAGTTGTAGCTTCATTAACCATATTGATCTTTGACGATTCAAAAGTACTTAAAAGAGTTTATTTGAATATAAATTATTTTTATTTGATTTGACTTGAAGCTTTAAGTGTACTAAAGGAAACGGGGACTTTTGTGTCCATTTGTAATCTAGTTGAGGGTAGAGCTTCAAAAAAGTGGTATATTTTTAGGTTTCAAAATATAAAAAGTAACTTTTTATTATCAGAATTTTAAAGCACAAATGAAATAATTTAAGTAAACAAATATTTAAACATATAACAAAAAATGCACTGATTTCAAGACATTTCAATTTCAAATTATTAAATAATAATATAAATTTTTCATTTAGCTAATTGTTAAATATTATAAACTATAAAGAAATTTATTTTGCATGTATCAGATATGAAAACGGATATTGCACTCTACATTTAGGATTATATATTTTTCTATTTACTTCAATGCGTATTATAACAAAATATATTTATTATTACTTTAAGAACATAATCTATTCGTGTTCATAACAAAAATATTTCTCTAATGTATGTCTAAAAATAAAATACGTAAACAACTCTAATTATACAGTCTCAATCAACAACTTAGCTTCAACACTACCCATCACTTTACACTATTAATTAGGTTAAATATTTACACTTGAGACCTTATTTCATATAAGCTACACACGCTACATCGTTTGTATCAATTTTTGTTCAAATACCCCCATTTTCACGTCTGCCTAAACTCTAGTTCGGCCTCACAGGAGGCAACCTTTAGGACGGCGTTACTCGACGCTAGTGGAGCTTATGCGCCTTTCCGCATTTCGTGGCCTCGACGATGCTTCTGTACTCGCCAGTACTGCCCGTTGACACTGTAAAGCTAGGACTAACAGCATAAAGTCTGATCGAAACATCTCAATTACGAATCTTTTCCTATTACAGGAAGAAAAACGGGAACTACTTTATTCTATAAATCAATACTCGGTATATAGTGTTCAATTATGTTTACAAAATATCATCAATATTGCTAGCAAGGAATGGCCGTGAAAACGTAACAGACAGACGGACTTTCGTATTAATTATTTTAGTATAGATGATTTTATTACTTTTACAGTATTAAATTTTGATAGTTGCTAAATTTTGATTGATTGAGATTTAGATTTTATCAAAGGTTTTCGCTGAAGGAAAACATCGTGAGAAACTTACACTTACCTATCTCTGTAACCTACAAATCTCCATTGGTGAGTCTAAGTGCCGACTTTCCAAAAAGAAACTGATCTAACTAGGTTCTTCATTTACAAAAATGCCGTTTTATTCCTGTTTTTGGGCACTAAAAACTGCGATAAATTTATGAGAAAGCAAAGTATAATTTTGCTCTCAATTGCAAAGTCATGATAACTCAATTGGGTAACGGGTTGTCTCGAATTCTGAATACCAGGATCGATTCCAGATATAATCTTTATAATATATATGTATATTAAATAACTAGAAAGGGGTGTTTGAAGAAAAAATTCACGATATTATAATGCATCCTTCATAGTACATCAATTGAAATTGAATATATATATATATATATATATATATATATATATATATATATATATATATATATATTTATATTTATATATATTTATATTAAGATAATATAATATACTGAGCAAGGCTAGGTTAGCTAAGTACTTAAATTTTAAAAAGATATGCTCACAGGCTAAATAAAAATGTTTATTCAAACACAATCGTAAGGCAACTGTATAAATTAACCGCGAGGTCATTACGGTATTAAAAAATTAATATAAATTAACAACAGCTATTGATAAAACTTCCATCTTTGATTCTATGCATATTCGCGTCCATCACGTCCGAGTTGTGGCCGATTCTAGTTCGCAGTAGTCGCGTCCTTGGCGACTGAGGTAATTACCATGTTCACGCTAAGCCTCGCTAAACAGGCCGGTTTGTGAGGTGCTAAGTTGTAAGGCTGCTTGAAAACTATGCGTTTTTTAATTTATTTATTAATATTCACTTGTATAGTAAAAATAGTGATAGGTATGATAGACATACAAGAAACAGACATAAACTAATGACGCCTAGATTACGCCTCCAAAAGGTCCGAAAATCATTTGTTGGTCTCGGTACACGTTTTTATAACAAAATTCCTCAACATTATCTAGACTTGCCCTTACACAAGTTTAGTAATTATCTCAAAACGATGTTGCTACATAAAGCTTAGTATACTATTGAGGATTATTTGAGTGATAGCATATCTTAACTGCAGTCAGCTACGCATCCAGCAGCAACGATTATCTTGTAACCATCAAATTGTAATAATTTTTTTTAAAGATTAGCCGTCTAGTTTCTTGCTGATTCTTCTCGTTGGAGCAAACTTCCGAATCAGTGGTAGCTTCTTTAAAACATTTGACGATTCAAAAGTACTGTAAACAGTCCACTTGAATAAAGAATATTTTGAATTTGAATTTATAGAGTTGGGCGGTAGCTTGGTGGCGTCTATTATACAAAAGAAATAATATATTTTTAGCTATTGTTGTCGCCATTGACTTCCGCTTTGTATTTTATAGCAACACAGTCATGAAACAAGAGTATTGCGCCCTTTTTGATTAAAATGGTGGCAACACTGTGCCGTTATTGTTTCCGGTGGAGTCTTCCTATTGATAAAACGTTTCAGTTACATTCAGTCTTTGTTCGTCATTCAAGAGAAGTGCATCTCGGAACGGGAATTGTGGTATTCCTATTATATCGTGTTATTGTATATAGTGTGCGTTAACATTATAATCCGCGATAAAACAAAATATATCGCTCCAACCGAAAAATAAAGCTACACGTTTTATGTTTATACTTACTTTGGAGACGGACGACGTGTCTTTAAGTGTCCCATATATCTATATATTTATTTATATATATTTATATTTATATATATTTATTTATATTTATATGTATTTATTTATATTTATTTATGTTTATATATATTTATTCTTCGAATGGGTCCATATGTAATGCAAAATGTAGAGTGTACTTTTAAGTTTTTATACCGGATACATTCAGCATTCGTAAAAACGCAAACATTGTCGAATGTGTGTAGCAATAATAATACCACTGCACACGTTCACTACCACCATTTCAACAATCGTTTCACCCCGTAACAACAGACTCCACAGAAAGCCAAATCGTTTATCAACATGTTTAAAACATATTGTGCCGACCCCACTTAGATTTAAATAGTGGAATAGAGGGCAGGAGAAGAGAAATGTACAAAAGTTTACAGTTCTATAAAATTTTGCCATAATCCGCGTTTGTTAAGACATTTTTGTCAAATTATGATTGATTTTCTTAACAAACTCGAATTATAGCAAAATAATTCTAACATAACTTTTGTACTACGGAATTCTGCAAAGTATCGTCTACTTCTATTAATTATTTTAAGTGTATTTGGTGCCTGAAACTAATTTAAAGTAAAGGATTTTATACTTGGCACGGATAGAATTTAAACTACCCAAAAACGATGGAAAGTATAAGAAGTAAGTTTGAATAAATGTTTTTTTCCGCAACTGCCATACGACGCACATTCCGTTTTCCCAAGACTTTATTTAAGTATAAATTATATATTTAAAACATACATTACTAACTTTAATTGCATGGCTAACTGCGCCAGCATTATGCCTTCAGTTTAGCTACAAAAGGAAATGTAAGTTAGTGATATTCCTTATCGTTTTTTCCCCGCGTTATGATTACATCAGCCGTCGACTCATGCGCGATGACCGAACATCGATGCAATGTGAATTTTGTTCACCATCACCACATTTTGAGTAAATGTGTTTACATTTGACTTAACATTGGTGTATTGGGAGTACTTTTAAGCATGCTTAAATATAATAATTTTAATGCTTAATGCTTAAAAAACGCCGTGTGGTATCCGGCTGAATAGAATAGTACCACCCTCTTTTCTTACCGAGGTGTCGTAAAAGGCGACTAAGGTAAGTCGACCCGCCGTGTGATATACGGCTGTGTAGAATAGACGACCCACATTTCTTACGGAGGTGTCGATAAAGGCTACTAAGGTAAGTTGACTCACCGTGTGGTATCCGGTTTAGTAGAATAGACCACCCTCTTTCTTACCGAGGTGTTGCAATATACGACAGAGGTAAGTTGACGTCAGGCAGGCGGCCGGTCGTAAAAACGCAGCCAAATCACCGCCATCAAGTGACATCATGTTTATAATACGTTGTGCCGCCCCCACTTAGAGTGGTATAAGATCAGGAAGAAGAGGGAGCAGAAGGAAAGAGAGGGACAAAGACCAACAAATTTATTTATAGTAAATGTTAGCCCTCGGCGGGAATCGAACCCGCGAACCGCGGATCTAAAGGCAGGGTCACTACCCACTGCTCCAACGGGCCAGTCAGTTTAGTTTAGTTGACTATGTTTAATGTAAATGTTGTCGCCATTGACTTCCGCTTTGTATTTTATGGCAACACAATCATGAAACAGGGGTATCGCGCCCTTTTTTATTGAAACGGTGGCAACACTATGCCGTTGTTCTTTAGGGTTAAGTCTTATTGATAAAACGTTTCAGGGACATTCAGTCTTTGTTCGTCATTCAAGAGAAGTGCATCTCCGAACGGGAATTGTAGTATTCCTATTATATCGTGATATTGTAGAAAGTTGTGATGGCCCAGCGGTTTGACCGTGCAAATATCTACAGACGATTATAGGTTCAAACCCCGGCAATGAGTTTTTCTGTTAAAACTTATGTGTCTAATTGATAATTGCTATTTATCACACGCTTTTCGGTGAAGGAAAACATCATGAGGAAACCTGCATATCTCTAGAGAATTCTGGGGATATGTGTAACCTACCAATCCGCATTGGAGCAGCGTGGTAGGTCTTAGCTCCAAACCTTCTCTCCTAAAACGGAGAGAAGAGGCCTATTCTCAGCAGTGGGATAGTAACAGTCCGCTTCTTACTTTTTACTTTTTATTGTAGACAGAGTGCGTTAACTCGTTAGTGCGGGGTCGGCACAACATGCTATAAACATGTTGTCACATGATCTGGCTAGGCATTTTATGAGCGGCCGCCTGCCTGACATCAACTTATCTTAGTCGTATTTTACGACACTTCGGTAAGAAATGCGTGTAGTCTATTCTACTCAGGCGCATACCACACGGTGAGTCAACTTATATTAGTCGCCTTTTACGACATTTTACTACCATACCACACGGTTTTGTATGATAAAATGTAATACTAACAAATTTAAAACAAAGTTAACTGCTAAACACTACTATATGTAAAGCAATTATCATTTAAATGCTATGCATGTTTAAATGATAATTGCTTTCCTGCAAGTAATTATATTATAAATATAAACATATATATAAACAGATCTAAATGGATTTGTGTTTGAGTTTAGACTAACTTTTGCCCGCGATGTCGCTTGCAGCGACTAAAATGTTGATATAAAATTTCTACGTCCTATGCCAACGTTTAAGCTACTTTAATAAACAAATTTATTTATCGTTGACACGGTTGTCGAAACAAACAAACGCTCTTTCACATTTATAATACACTAGTGGTAGGTATCTCCCCGCTGTGTGGTATCCGGCTGAATAGAATAAACCACCATCATTTCTTACCGAGGTGTCGTTAAATACGACTAAGATAAGTTGACGTCAGGCAGGCGGCCGATCTTAAATTGCGTAGCCAAATCATGTGCCACGATGTTTATAGGAGGATAGGAGGAGGCCGTTACTTATTCTCGATTGGAACTCGTTAGCCGTGTGGTATCCGGCTGAATAGAATAGTACCACCCTCATTTCTTACCGAGGTGTCGTAAAAGGCAACTAAGGTAAGTTGACCCACCGTGTGGTATCCGGTTTAGTACAATAGACCACCCTCCCACTTACCGTGTCGTAAAATACGACTAAGGCAAGTTGACGTCAGGCAGGCGGCCGGTCGTAAAAACCCAGTCAAATCATGTTACAGCATGTTTATAACATGTTGTGCCGACCCCACTTAGAGTGGGATAAGGGCAGGAGGACTACTCTCGAATGGAGCTCGTCCACTATGCAGTAAAAAAACAAGTGCAAAAATATCAGCAATGTCATTTGCGGACTTGAAATCCGCGCCGCCCCCGCGAGGCGCTCGCGTTATGGCCATATAGCGTGCGCTCTGATGTCATCGCAACGAAAATAAAAGTATTAGAACAACGTTTGACCTTACACGGCTGTACTGTTATAAGCCACTAATGGAATTGTAAATAACTCCAATGGACCTTCGGCTATAATAAATATGCATAAATAATTATCGAGGAAAATATTTGTTCCGTCCGTTTGTTTTTTGGCATTCTTGTTCGAAACGCGTTTGTATTTTTTTTTAAATTTACGTTTTGTCTATAGCTCGACCTTGTATATTTGTATGAATCTCTTATATATGAAGATCTTTGTACAAAATTTTTGTCGTAATTGCATATTAAGATTTGGCACATTGTTATAAATCAAAAGAATCATTGCACTCCTAAATTGCAAAGATAAATAGGAACACACATATATTTTAATTTCAATGTTTTTTTTTCCACCCATTTCACTGATAGAGATCTATCTATATCTCTATGAACATAAGGGTTTTGCCTGGTTTTTAATTAGTTCTGTATCACTACGTGTGCTACAGAACACTGTATGTAAATGTCCCATATATTTAAAAAAAAAGTGCTATCTTATTATTAAGTATCGTAAACGGATATAACAAGAGGTCGCTGCTATCGTGCGTATTACCTGTGTGGCTGGTAAATAACTTGCCGCGGCTCCCTGTCATCGAGCGTCCTACGAACACAGCCGATGATGTGCTCGGCGTAATGCCCAGTAGCAAAAGGAGGTTTCGATGGCAACGGAATAACAAGTCATCTTTTGTGATATAACGTTTGTTTTGGGGATATAGTATTTATTACGAGTGTGATAATACAAGTTGAATTACAGTTTAGGGTTTCATTAATACTCATTTCTTGACCTTCTTTAACAATACCTATTTTTAATACTAAAATAAGCTTCAAATTGTAATTTTATTTAATTGCGTTCACTGTTTATTTAAAGGCGTATCTCTATTTAGCTGATTAGGAGGTTACGTCGTAGCTGCGTGTGTGCTTACGCGATTTTGATACTTATTGCTAGCAATATAAGTATATTAATCGCTCGCTGTCCGTTATCATCGGTACATCTGTCACAGCGCGATGCCACGTTTTGGGTCATCGTTGTTTAGTGTTGCCAAATTTTATGTGCTAATAGTTTTGAAACAAACGTTTAAATATCACGACAATGTCACGTCATTAAAACGGTCGATAAGCGGTACCTTGTTACCGGCAAACGCGTTTGTAATATTACGAAATACATGACGGCCTTTATAATTATAGAGGTTATATTACTCGCTTCACAGTTGCCGTGTGGTATCGGACTGAGTAGAATAGACCACCCTCATTTCTTACTGAGGTGTCATCAAAGTAGACTAAGGTAAGTTGACGTCAGGCAGGTGGCCGGTCGTAAAATACGTATCCAAATCATGTGACAATATGTTTATAACATGTGCCGACGCCACTTAGAGTGGGATAAGGGCAGGATGATGATTACCCGCTTCACAAAACAGAAATAAGAGTTTGGTAGACTGAATGTTTACCTAGTTGGGTATTGAGTTTTATCGCCTGTAAAATAATTTTAGATTGTTATTGTTTAATAATTTTAGAAAGAAGATGCAATCGAGTTGTAATGAAAGGACACTAAGAATCTTATTTACCACCTATATTTTTTTATTTTCTTTCTTCTTCTCTACTTTCTCTTCATGATTCTTTGGAGTCAAACTCTATTGATACAGTACGCAAGCTAGAGGTGAACTTTTTGAATGGTAGAGGAAGGTGCTTCCTTCTACTCTGGAGGAAAAAAGCTCGACATTATGGATCTTATTCGTCGGACGCTCGCTGGAATTAGGTCCTAGAGGCAGTCGATGCATCTAGAGATGCATCGATTAGCGGAGGGAGGGGCCACTGTTTAGCACTGGGCCCCAACTCGGAGGTTACACTCTCCAGAGTACATGGGATGGGGGCAATGATGTACAATATTATCCTGTCACTGCCATCAGCAGCTTGGTAAAGCACTTCTGGTGTTTAGTCTGTGAGAGTCCCACATATCCGCCGCTTGTCCCCGTCGGGCGTTGAGAACCCATAATAGGTTTGGCTGACTTAAAAAATTCAATGAAATCCTTCACTTATGAAGGATTTCATTCTTCACATTAACACCGTGGAAGTTTTTTAATTAAGCGTAATTATTTAGTTTAAGAATCCACGTAAAATGCTCTCGTGAAAACGGGGGTAAGTAGGCACTTGAAAGCGCGATGCTGGAAATTTTTAAACACCTCGCCCAGCTTGGCTCGCTCTCTGACCTTGACCCAAAAATAACAAAACATTCCTCGTGACACGCTAACATAGAATAGCTTTTCTTTTTGTCCATCAAGTGCACTGCAGCCGCTCTGACGTCTATTGTTACTTGTCTAGAGGTGATTTTGGCGTTGCTCGTTGAGAGTGCGAAAATTGGCACTTGCGTAATGAGCGTTGAGACTTCTGTCAGCGGACATCCCAGGGCTGTCCATTTCTTAAACAATGGAAGTTCTAGATGCTATAGGAATCGCTCCAAAATACGGGATAAATTATATATATGAGAAACTTACACACACACGGTCGTCCGTCCCCTAAGTTAATTTAATTTTTGTGTTATGGGTGACAGGCAACTGGAGAAATATACATATTGTAAAAGATGGTCCCGAAGTGAGTATTAAATAAACCCTGAACTATAATTCAACTTGTATTACCGCACTCGCAATTAATATTATATCCCAAAGCAAACGTCACATCACACAAAATGGCTTGTTATTCCGTTGCCATCACAACCTCCGTTTGCTATTGCGTATTGCCGCACTCGGCCGGCACTCGGGTGTGTTCGTAGGACGCTCGATGACAGGGAGCCGCGGCGAGTTCGCTAACCATCAGCTACTCTGGTAATACGCACAATAACAGCGACCACTTGCAATATCCGTTTACAATATATATATTTTTAATAATTACATAAATACACTCAGATTCGAAGAACTACTAATTGTTGTTGAAATTTTGAACAACGGGAGTCGTACCTGTAACCTGCGAAGCTGAAAACAGGATCACTGCCACCTGCGTGTATTTAGAGATAGACAAACATGTCTTCAGTGTAACAACACTGTAGAAATTTCGTTAAAAAACCTGTTTGAAATGTTTCTTTGTTTTAAAATCGTAAACGCATCCAAATTGTGTGTATGTTACGCTTTTACAGCTAATCCGCGCAAATAAGTAATATTGATGTAAGTAGCGGCCTGTTACTATCCCACTGCTGAGAATAGGCCTCTTCTCTCTGTGTTTGGAGAGAAGGATTGGAGCTAAGACCTACCACGCTGCTCCAATGCGGATTGGTAGGTTACACAATTCTCCAGAATTCTCTAGAGATATGAAGGTTTCCTCACGATGTTTTCCTTCACCGAAAAGCGTGTGATACATTGCAATTATCAATAAGACACATAAGTTTTAACAGAAAAACTCATTGGTGTCTGCCCGGGTTTGAACCCGTGACCTCCTCGAAAGAGTCGCACGGTGTTACCGCTGGGCTACCACAGCTTATAATATTGATGTAATTTCACACAATTAAAGCCTTTGGACTAAAAAACTTCGATAAAAAACCACAGTACATAATTTAGAGTATTTCAACAAAAGAAATATTAGAATTATATTGCTATTATAATTGTAATTAACAGTAAAATAAGTAAAGTGTATTATGGATTTCCGTAAAGAACGCGTAATTCTATAAATTAAACAAAATAAGTCTAATTTTGTTCTATAGAATTCTGTAAAGCCTTCTTCTATAAATTATTAATTTATAGAATTAGGCGTTACTTTGCAGAGATCCATAATACAAAAGTAACGTTATTATTTTGCTATAATCCGCGTTTAAAGAAGATTAAATCTTCATCTTAGTCACGGATTATTGTTAAATAATTTCATTATAGTATTTTATAAGTATTTGACTGTAAATTAGTATTTAAACACTAGAGAATGCAAGCAAAATCGCGGTGAGATTTGGTCCTATTGGACCAGATATTAGACATACATACATATATAGATAGATGTAAGTAGATGGTTCGTGACAACCACCAAGGCCGCCGCCTGAAAATCATTGTTGCAGCAGGTATTTTAGAATACCTTATACTACGTGGTCAATAAAGCTTGATGTGTTCAGTTATTTAGTAACATTAACAATGTAACATAACGCTCCATAAAGAATGCAGTGATCAGCTGACCCGCTACGGCTTTCTTTGAATAGAACTAAAGTAGGTGATGTTTACCTCCTTTGTCCCATTCGCTCTAGTTGCGAGCGGCATAATAACTCGCCAGTGCGCATAATTGGATAACGTCGGTAATCGCTCGTGGCCTTGTCTGCAACAATGCGGGCCAACGTGGACCGCACGTTGCCAGTATACAATACTTCGTTGCACATTACTTTATATTACAACTTAGTGATGCGACACTGAAAAGATCGATTTATAAATCGATTCATCGCAACGATCTTTAATACTTAAATGTTTTAATAGTTAATCTTTTATGTATATATGAAAAATATATTTTCTGAATCTCGGAAACAGCTTCAACGTTTTTTCTGAAATTCAGCACGTAGGGGTTTTGGGAGAGACAAATCGGTCTAGGTTTTTTTCCAAAAAAATCTCGGTTAACCCCTGTTTTTGGGCACTAAAAAAACTACCTAAATGGGAATAGATAGCAACTCATCATTTGAGCTGTTAACTGCAAAGCTTAATGTTAACGTACGGATTTAAAAAAGGTTCGAAACCTAGGTTCGATTTCCACATCCGGCGTTTTTTTGTACTTTTTTTAATCTTTTGAAAAATTACCGAGCAAGGCTCGGTCACCCAGCTATTACTAGATTAACAGGGCAAGCTTTAAATTTGTACATATTGATAATAAAGAGAAAGCAAATGACACTTATTATCTCTTTTTTTATATGTGATGAGACAAAGATAGATATATGAGTTTCATCTTCCCTTTCATTGTTTGTTGTGACACTCTCATTTACAGGCGTAGGCAGGAGTCCTCTATTCTAGTATGTTTACCTTATGATCGATTGTCGAAAAAATCGAGTTCAAAGATATCGTTTTTTTTATTAAAAACAAGATATCAGAATAGAGAATTGTAAGGACATAAATTTCGCTATTCCTGTATGACAATCATTCACCCAAGAAATACTCAAAGAAATAAATGACGCAATATCAATCGACAAATGCAATTAAAAGATTACGAACGTAATTTTTTCTTCATTATAGAAAGGCGAAGGAAACTTATCCACACCTATCAGTTTTTGAATACTTAACCTTTTAACCGGCAACACATATTTGTCGCATATTTAGGGTTGATTCAATTAATATATGTTGGTAGTATATAGTTTAATGGTTTATTTTATTTTATTTATTAAGGAACATCAACAGCACACATATTAAACATTGATTAGGCTAAATACAAAAATAGGAACAACATCCGATACATGCACCATTTATAGATGTACTAGCAGCCTGCCCCTGCTTCGCACGGGTATAAAATATATATCCCATGTCAGTCAGTGTAAAAAAAATGATTAAAATTGATCCAGTTGTTTTGATTTATTCATTACTGCCCGTGGCCGTAGCGTTAAATTTGGAGAAAAACAATTTCCTTTCCCTATACCAAGAAGATTTCCTGCTATTTTTGGAATATCTAAATTCATATAGTACATTATTACTTATTTACTTTTATATTTTCCCTATGTATTTTAGTTTTACAATTAATTACAGAATGTCTTTAAACAAACTCTTGAAAGAGCGACATCGTTGCTAAAGTCGAAGTGTTATAGGGCGAAGCGGGGCCTCCTCACGGCATTTTAAATCTGTAATATCTCCGAAAATGTTTACTTAAATTACATGCTGTAAACGGCCATATTGATCTATATTAAATCAACTATTTATTTAAGGTACTTAATTGGATAAGGTTTAATGCTGTATTGTATAAGAATTGCTTCAAAAATAAGGCATTATTTTTCGTAAAAAGCAAAACGACAAAAAATGCTTTAGTGGGTTATCCATAAGCGATAGACATATACCATCGCGGACTTTTCTGTAGACCTTTTCAATGTGTACAAATACTTAGTACATTATTTTGATAAATCTCGTAGGGTTTAGCCTGCGTTTGCAATGTAAGCGGAAAAAAATGTAATTATTTACAGAAACCTCAAAAATTACAGTATTTCTCTACTCCGTATTAATGTTATTATACGTATAAACCTTCCTCTGGAATCACTCTATCTATTAACAAAAAACCGCATCAAAATCTGTTGCGTAGTTTTAAAGTTTTATGCATACATAGGGAAATATGGACTTTGTTTTATAATATGTAGTGATAGTGATTGTTATTTTCCTCGCTAGAGAGCTCCGATCATAAATGCGTCCGATCGCTGCTAAATTCAAATGGTTAAAGGGCGAACCGCGTTTTTTTTTTTTTCGAATTAGACTAATGCTGTTAGCCCTAATGGCTTTCACAGCGTCACCGATAAGACGGGCAGCGTGGAAGCATCGCCGAGAGGCGAACCGCGACCTCCGACGCGCTATTTATATTTTATAGGCTCGCGTCGCGGCCCGTGCATTTTAAATCTGTAATATCTTCGAAACTGTTTATTTAAATTACATGCTGTAAAGGGTCATATTAATCAATATTAAATAAACAATATATTTAAGGTTCTTAATTGGATAAGGATTAATGCTGTATTTTATAAAAAAATTTCGTAAAAAGTAAATGACAAAAACTGCTATTGTGGGTTATCCATAAGTGATAGACATATACTATCCCGGACTTTTCTGTAGACCTTTTCATGGTGTACAAATACTTAGTACATCATTTTGATAAATCTCGTAGGGTTTAGCCTGCGTTTGCAATGTAAGCGGAAAAAAATTAATTATTACGACATCACATTAGAAACCTCAAAACTTACAGTATTTCTCTACTCCATATTGAATATTATTAGACATGTAAACCTTTCTCTAAAATCACTCTATCTATTAAAAAAAAACCGCATCAACATCTGTTGCATAAAAATAAAAGTAAATAGTCTGTTGCATAGTTTTAAACATTGAAGCATACATAGGGATATACGGACATAGGGACAGACAGAGAATGCGACTTTGTTTTATACTATGTAGTGATATTATTTATTTTTACAATTGATTAGACAATGTCTTTACATACAACATTCATAGCTTTCTTATCATTAGACAATATAAACTTGAAAGAAGGACATTTAGTTGCGCCTCCGGTCGCTGCTAAATTCGAAGTGCTTATAGGTCTAAGCGCGGCCTCCTCGCGGGATTTTAAATCTGTAATATCTCCGAAAATGTTCACTTAAATTACATGCTGTAAACGGCAATATTGATCTATATTAAATAAACAATTTATTTAAGGTACTCAATTGGATAAGGATTAATGCTGTATTCTATAAAAATTGCTTTGAACATAAGGCATCATTTTTCGTAAAAAGTAAATGAAAAAAACTGCTATTGTGGGTTATCCATAAGAGATAGACATATACCGTCGCGGACTTTTCTGTAGACCTTTTTAAGGTGTACAAATACTTAGTACATCATTTTGATAAATCTCGTAGGGTTTAGCCTGCGTTTGCAATGTAAGCGGAAAAAAATGTAATTATTTACAGAAACCTCAAAAATTACATTATTTCTCTACTTCGAATTGAATGTTATTATACGTACAAACCTTCCTCTGGAATCACTCTATCTATTAAAAAAAACCGCATCAAAATCAGTTGCGTAGTTTTAAAGTTTTATGCGTACATACGGAAATATGGACTTTGTTTTATAATATGTAGTGATACAGCATTGTCTGGACTGTGCGCTGTCTACTATTAATTATAATAAATATAAAAACATAACTTAATGGTTATTGCTATTACAGAAAAAAATCAAACGTCTATATTTATATGTCCATATTCTGTACTGTATATTCATTTAAAAAACGAAATATTTGCTCCCATAAAATCGATACTTTAATTTATCGTTCTTAAATCGCCATCCCTAATTAAGCCGCTTTATTTCGCGACCAACGTTTGCATCAAACAATTGCCACACGCACGCGACAATGTTGAAAGCTATTTCCGATTCCAAACATTTGGCCCAACCTGCGCTATTTCTGCGTGCTCGCATCACGTGCGAGTTATTATAAACTGTGCAATAAAATTACAGTATTGCACTCTTTATGTAACATAATATTTTCAAATATGGAACAATTAAAACTAGTTGACTCTAATAATGTTTACCTAAGTCTTGTAATAGCCCAACGGTAACACCGTACGGTTCGTTCGAGAAGGTCACGGGTTCGAACCCGGGCAGACACAGTTTTTCTGTTAAAACTTATGTGTGTAATTTATAATTGCAATTTATCGTACGCTTTTCGGTGAAGGAAAAGAGGAAACCTCGCATATCTCAAGAAAAGTCTGGAGATATGTGTAACCTACCAATCCGCATTGGAGCAGCGTGGTAGGTCTTAGCTCCAATCCAAGAGGCCTATTCCCAGCAGTGGGAGAGTAATAAGGCTTAAGGCTTGTAATAAGTCATTCGAATCGTATATCGCTGTTTATCTACTAATGATATGATATATCTGCATTTGAGAATGATCAATAGGAAATTAAACGAAAAGTAATGACAATATTATTGTGCTATAGAGAGCTAGAAAAAAAATCCGCCTTGTAGTATCCGGCTGAGTCGAATAGACCACCCTCATTTGTTACCGAGGTATTGTAAAAGGCGCCTAACGTAAGTTGACCACCGTTTGGTATCCGGTTTAGTAAAACTCACCAATCTCTTTCTTACCGAGTCGTAAAATACGACTAAGGTAAATTGACGTCAGGCAGGCAGCCGTTTGTAAAATACGTAGCCAAATCATGTGACAACATGTTTATAACATGTTGTGCCGACCCCATTTAGAGTGGTATGAGGGCAGGAGGGTGATAAGTGAGCTATAAAAGAATATATATTTAGTCCTAAATGTAGAGTGTACTATCCGTTCTCGTACCTGATACATGAATTTGTAAAAACTCATGCACTCAAAAGCTTTGCGCTTTAAATATACGCCTATGCTTAGTATCGTCGTCGAGTACATCAGCTATTGGCCCACTGCTCTTAATTACAGCGGCATTGGACTAACACCAAGTGTTAATGACCCGGTTAGAAGCGAAAATATGCGCTAAAATTGTCGCACATTGTAAAGTGGTCGCTACCACAAGGTCAAGGGAGGTGGAACCGGTCCGCGGCTGTTGCGTCATCGAGACCGGTTCGTGGTGCTCGCTGGACCTGCGAAGATGGCTCTAAGGCATCTTGCTCACGTAGCGTTTTTTAAGCCGTGAGAATTTGCGGTTTATTCGCCCTGTATGGACACGGTCGTCAGTGTTGTGTGAAGGGATTTGAAAGTGTTAATAACCAATAAGTGTTACAAATTAAACCCGCGTGATTACCTGCGAGAAGTTTAAGGAAATAGGTATTCTTACATTTGCTTCACAGTATATTTTAAGCATTTTAATTTTTGTACATGTGTGGTACCTAAGCGGTACACCGTGCGACTCTTTCTATCGAGGAGGTCACGGGTTCAAACCCCGGCAGGCATAAATGAGTTTTTCTGTTAAAACTTATGTGTCTAATTGATAATTTCAATTTATCACACGCTTTTCGGTGAAGGAAAACCTCGTGAGAAAACCTGCATATTTCTAGAGAATTCTAGAGATATGTGTAACCTACCAATCCGCAATGGAGAAGCGAGGTAGGTCTGAGCTTCAATCCTTCTCTCCAAAAAAACGGAGAGAGGAGGCCTCTGCCCAGCAGTGGGATAGTAACAGGCCCTTACTTACTTACTTACTTACTAATTATATTATTACTTTTGTCAATTTAAAACTTATCTGTCTGTAAGTTTTTACAGTTTATATGCTGGACCAATAATGATTAAAGTTACAATTTATGTTAATTTACGCAACGGGCTAATACAAAGGATTAAAAAATCCCCTTTTTTCCTTCGCAACGGGAACACAGCACACATTTTTGCTTATCCCGCTAAAATTTACGAGAACGATATCGAGGGTTAAGTAACAGTTTTATACATCCTTACCTATTATAAAACAATATACCCCATCGCGTCTATCTGTTCTGGGTAAACTCAACTATCAAACGGATTTTCGTATATTTGGACAATAGACAAAGGGAATGGAATATTCAAAACTGTGAATTTAAACACGTCTAATAAGAATATGTTAATATTCTATATAGTATTGACTGGCCCGTTGGCGCCATAGAGAATATTTTTATTTTATTTTATTGGTTCGGTAGAGATTGCAACGTAAAATATAAACACAATTATAATTAAATGAATACATACATATATGTATATGCACAATTGTTTAAAAGCAAAACCCATCATGCGTTAACATGTCATTACAATCAACACATTTCTAAAATGATGCAGATAAAAATTTAAAAAAAAAATCAATAAAAGCCGGTACGTTGTATAAGTTACAAGCCAAAGAAATTAATTTAGAAAAAATACAAATAAGCATTAAAATTAAGTTGACTTATCTATGACTTATTAATAATCTACGAAAAACACAGGATGTACTTACTATTCACAGATTAAAATATCATCCTCACCATCTGGATGCGAGGCGATGCACCACAGTGCGGTTTTCAAATAATTTCTTTCCGCGCACCACCATTTTATGGAACGATCTCCCTTTGGCGGTGTTCCCGGATCGGTACGATATAAGTACCTTCAAAAAGCGTATTTTCCACTTTTTTAAAGGACAGCAATACCCTCGCTCTTTGCGAGAGGTCGTGGGCGGCGGTGATTACTTGAGGTGCACCATATGCTCGTTTGCCATCCTATTCCATAAAAAAAAATGTACTGATGTTAATATCTAATGACTCGCTGAATTTATTGTACAAATTGCATAACCGAAGAATTGAGGCATTATGTTACTAAATTTATTTAATAAAAAAAAATCATAGTAAAAGTATAATAATTCATAGTAAAAGTATATATTGATGAAGCTTTATGCAGTGTCCTAGATAACATGTATAATCAAAGTGGCAAGGCTTTATGAATCACATAGTCTAATTTTGTTAAAAGCCAGAAGGCACGAGTCAAACATTCCTTTTCTGCTTTAATGGCATTGTTGCCGGCGAGCGACAAATAGCTTATGAGAGTTGGCGTTTTTTAGAAAATTCCACGATACCATGATAACGAAAAAATGAATTTTTTTGCAAATCTACTAGCTATGCTTGTATGTCCACGTAGAAATCAGTGTATTTAATTGAAATTTTGAACATAAAAGCAGTTATTGTGAGTTAACTATAAGAGATAAAGACATGCTGTCGCGGATTTTTTTGTAACGCCACGGAAAGTACTTAGTACAGAATTACAGAAATTACTTCGGGGAATTAATAGTACGAAAGTCATCATTATTCTCCTACCCTTATTCCCACTCCAAGTGGGGTTGGCACAACATGTTTTAAACATGTTGTGAGTTGGTTTGTCTACATATTTTACAACCGGCGAAATGATGGTGGTCTATTCTACTCAGCCGGATACCATACGGTGGGTCAACTTATTAGTACTTAGTCGTCTTTTACAACAACTTGTTATAAAAGAGAGTGGTCTATTCTACTCAGCTGAATACCACACGACTGGTCAACTTACCTAAATCACTTTTTATGCCCGGATGGCACACGGCGGAATTAGTAGTGCAAATATAAAGATTTAAAAAATAATAACGTGGAATAAAGATCTGAATGGTCACTTTTGCATGTAAAGAGTTCGAAAAAAAAGAAGTATAAAAGTAACTTTACGGAATAGTAAGTACTCGGGCATTTATTATAAAGCAATGTTTTTTGAGCATTCAACAAAACAAACTGGGCTACAACGAAAGTGGGCAAGAGCGACTTAGCCATTGTTTCAAGGATCTCATTCCCTCGGGCGACATCTAGCAGAATAATGGCGGCGTTCGCATTCATTTGGACCACAATAGGGCCGGCCCACTTCTGAATGAGGTCTTAATACGGATTCTGCGACTCTATTATTTAACACTAATTGACGGTCGCCATGTTTGGACCCATTCTGAAATTCAGTGAATAGTTTTTTGTTAGCGATTCTTAGCTCGGCACGGAAAATGTAATTTTGATTTCGAAACAAAACACACAAAAGGTCATTTGTTTTTCGTACAGTCGGGGAAATAAAAGCTGAAAGTAATATCGCGATAAGATCTGTGAAAATAATAGCGTAATCAAAATGTAGTCACGTTTTTTGAAAATGATTCTGAAAATACGGTCAAGATTTATTTTAGAAAAGAATAGAATAGTGTTGTTGCCATTGACTTCCGCTTTGTATTTAATAGCAACACGATCATGAAACAAGAGTATTGCGCCCTTTTTGATTAAATCAGTGGCAGCACTGTGCCGTTGTTGTTATCGGTTTAGTCTTCTTATTGATAAAACGTTTCAGTGACAGTCAGTCTTTGTTCATCATTCAAGAAAAGTGCATCTCGGAACGGGAATTGTGGTATTCCTATTATATCGTGTTATTGTATGCGCTAACAATAGGATTACTAGAATAGAACTTTGAAAAGAGAAACATTACTAAGAGTCTTTATTACAAAGAATATTACTAATAAAAAAATAATTAAATTACTTTGACTGGCCTGATGACGCAGTTGGCAGTAAATAAATAAATAAATAAATATATGGGACACACACACTGCTGTTCGTCCCCAAAGTAAGTAACTTAATTCTTGTGTTATGGTAGTCAGACAACTGGTGAATATATACTTATATAATTTTTAAATACATACTTAAATACAAATATACAACCAGACTCTAAGACCAACAAATTCTTTAATAGACGATGTTGGATCTCGGCGGGAATTTTTTTTCTCGAAATCTCTATACGGCTCCGATTTTCCTGAAATTCAGCATGCAGGAGCATGCAAAAATACTAAAATTTATATTGAATATAAAACACTTATTTTGCCATAAACTGTGAAGTCAGCGTAGCTTATTCGGGGAACGGGCAGTGTCGAGAAATGTAAATACCTAGAATCTGTCCCCAAATACCTAATTATATAAATTGTTTTTATTTTGTAAAAAATTACCGAGCCAGTTATTATATATATACCAGTTTTATGACGCCCATAACACACGTATTAAGCTACTTACTTTGGAGATTAAATAGCGGTTTCTGTTGCGATAGAATCTGCCATACCCAGTTAGTTGAACAACAAATGTAAAGGTCGGTGCGACGTCATGTAATGTATCTAACAAATACGTAGTAATAAATGTTTGAAGTCTCAATTGAACGTAATAAACTCTTGGATGATGAAATCCCTATTTATATTGTTTCGAATTAATTGACACAATGATTCTTCTATCTTCTAATGATACATCTACTCGTATCTAGTGGTTAAAATTACGATTGTATTATAATCATGTCCCAACTTGTTTTACCAACATTATGTATGTGTATTTATGCAATGAAAACAATTATTATTGTCTCCCACTTTCTCAAAAAATCGTTTCATCGTTTCGAAGCATCATCAGGAGATAGACTCTATGACAGAATAGATTTCGCGATTTCTTTGTGCCCGTATTAGATAAGTGGCCAGCAATCGCCAGCGGCTCAGCCCGCGTGGAAAGATTAAAACCGTAATATAGTATTTTGATAGCCATAAAAATGGTTAAAGTGGGTCAACCTTAAAAGCTAGACGTATGTTGTCGCGGACTTTTATTTAGAATTTTTATAGGGGAAAAATTTTGTAATACATGCTTTTTGAATAGGTATTACCGTTTACTCAGCGCACGCAAGGAAAGTTTTAAATTTTGCCGTTTTCGTACTATTTATTATTGCTGCTCCTCCCCTATTTATCTTAGCGTTATGATATATAGCCTATCTTCCTAGATAAATGGACTATCTTACACTGAAGAATCTTTCAAATCAGTCCAGTAGTCCCTTAGATTATAGCGTTCAAGCAATCAAACAAAAAAACTCTTCAGCTTTATATTATATTAGTACAGATTTGATTGTGCCTGTAAATTAAAACTATCGTCATTTTAGTGTTTAGGATCATTGAAGTAATTCGTATCTGTTGCAGGTACGACGGAGCGGGCCTGCCTCATCACCGGGTCGGTGGAAGGCATCATGGTTGTGTTGGACTTCATCATGGAGAAGATCAAGGAGAAGCCGGAGCTCGTCAAGCCTTTCCCAGACGGCATCGACGCCAAAATGCCGCAAGACAGAGACAAACAGGTACTGTAGATATTTTAAGACTAAGTTACTTTTTAGATTAAAAATTCACCCGTATACTACAGTATCCCAATTAATTTTTCCGGGCAAATTATATCAAAAAAATATAATAGTAATAATTATATTTTTATTTGTTGGGCAATAAAAGAAAAGAATGAAAGAAATGTGCATGCGAACGAGATGAGAATGTTAAGGTGGATGTGTGGTGTGACAAAACTAGATAGGGTACGCTATGAATATATTATGGAAAGTCCTGCTCACTCTGTGATTTCCGAATCTGAACCCTTGGTGCTTCAATGTACATGTTTTCTGTAAAGCGCACATAAACACTACTGCTCGAACACTTTAACTTTACATCATCATAATCATAACCATCATCATCATCAATTGGGATTAAGATAAAGATATAGTGCATAAGTTTTGATAAACATATATTAGACAGTTTATAAACCGTGTTAAACAGTCGACACCATATTTAGTAGTTCGTAGTATTCTTTTATTATTATTAACCATATTATCCAGTGATATCCTGTTCTCTTAGTACAGGCGGGGCGGCGGTGGACGTATTCAATAGCGGAAGCCGTCACCCCTGACCTGGGTCGAGCTTGGCTACAAGTTTTGTCGTTTCTCGACAGTGTTGCACAGAATCCCATACAGAGTAACACTTATAGATGGAAAAAAAATCATCATTAAGGTCATATGTCCATCCAGTAGATGAAACACTTCGTCTCTGTGTTGTCGCCAATGACTTCCGCTTTGTATTTTATAGCAACACAGTCATAACATAAGAGTATCGCGCCCTTTTTGATTGAATTGGCAACACTCTATCGTGTTGTTTCCGTTAGAGTCTTCCTATTGCTAAAACGTTTCAGTGGCAGTTAGTCTTTGTTCATTGTTCAAGAGAAGTGTATCTCTGAGCGGCAATAGTAGTATTTCTGTTACATCGTGTTATTTTAGAAAGTGTGCACTAACATCTGTATGATCAGGTTTTTAACCCCTCTAGTAACTTTTTGATAAGATGAGCTATGTCGGTCGCACGGTTCTCGTTTTTAATTTGACCCTAAAAGCTAAATGAACAAAAAAGATAAATAAAACAAAATAGAGGTAGACTTATCGTAAAGTTAATTTCCCTTCATTCATCTCAGGCCTTACGGTCGGCCTACTGACTGCGCAATTAATATTCACCCCTCTTTCCGCAGGGTACGTTGAATCGTTTGTGCTAACAACATCAGGGTCGTTTATTTTTAAAGGGCGCGTTTAATCCTTTAAAGCTGGTCTTCTTTGATCAATACTGTATTCTTTTGCTCTATGGTTGCTGTATTCGGCTGACTGATCATCCCCCTGCCATTATCCTACTTTAAGTGGGATTGGCATAACATGTTGTCACATGATTTGGCTAGGTATTTTCGACCGATCGTCTGCCTGACGTCAATTTACCTTATTCGTATTTTACGACACCTCAGTAACGAAGGTGGTGTATTCTACTCGGCCGAATACTACACGGGGGGACAACTTACATTAGTAGCCTTTTACGATACCTCGGTAGGAAATGAGGGTGGTCTTTGCTACTCAGTCGGACACAACACGGCAAGTATTAGTTTGTTGATTACGGCTTCATAAGAAAACCGGAGTCACTCAACGGGCGATAGAGCGACCTATGCTTTGTTATCTCTACGTGATCAAATCACGAACGAGGAGGTAATTATCTAAGTCTGTTCGCAATACAATTATCTAACAGACTTAGATAAATTTTTATTGCGAAGCTCACGTGGCAATGGGTGGGGCACGCAGTACGTAGAACCGATGGGTGTTGCGATCCTAAGGTGCAGGAATGGTTATCTCGCCCCGGAAAACACAGCGTCGGTTGATCCCCTACTAGGACTGAAGACCTCAAAAAGGTCGCGGGGAGTCGCTGGATATAAGCGGCACAAGATCATGGGGTATGGAGGTCCCTTAAAGAGACAAACGTCCAGCAGTGGATGTCCAACGGTTGACGAGAAATAAGAAGATGGTATATTCTTGACTGAGTTGTCTTGAGTGGTTCTTACAGATCTAGCATTTGAAAAGCGGATTTGTAATATGTTTCACTAGTCTCTTGAAGATGTTTGTCTAGTCTTTTCGTTATCACAATATAAAGGCTACGATCAAGATAGGTAGGCGATACGTATCTCGAGGCGTCCTTAATTAATATAGCCTTGACCTTACTGAAGCTACGAGTATATATATAAAAATTTTAACTATATTTAACTGAATGCATGATCGTGCTATACGCCGTGATAGCCGATTGCGGCGACGTGTGACCCGCATAAGTCAAGGGTTTGAATTCCGGTCAGGCACCAATTATTTGTTCTATTTTAACTTTTATGCTTAGTTGATAATTAGAATATATTATGCTCTTGTATGTCTCAAAGAAAGCGTTAACAGACTGACGGACACATGCAACATAATATCCGCTTTTGAAATTTTAAAGAAAACCTATCTTGAGAAAATGAAATATCTCTGAAGATCTATATCTCTCAAATGTACAGACTACCAATCCGCAATAGAGCAGCGTGTTGGATCTTTATAAGAGGCCTTTGTTCAGAAGTGGGATAGTAACAGGTCGTTACTTAATTTCACGACGCAGTAAAATAAACAATTTTAACATATTGTATAATATTAATAATAATTTTATCGCGAACCAGCACTCCCTAAGTCCCGCGACACACGAAGGTCGTGTAAAAATAAATGCACGTTATACCTATTTAGCATGCACGAGACGCGGCAAATATGCCTCGCCCACTAAGGACTCGACGTACTCCATAACTAACCTCTGACTATTGCAATGCTTAATAACTAGCATCTACCTGGGTGATCGAGTCATCCACTAGTATCTAGGACTCGATTCCGGATATTTTCATCATCATCTTCCTGCCCTTATCCCACTCTAAGTGGGGTTGGCACGACATTTTACAAACATGCTGTCACGTAATTTGGCTGCGTTTTTACTACCGGCCGCCTGTCTGACGTCAACTTACCTCAGTACGACACCTTGGTAAGAAAGAGGGTGGTATATTCTACTTAACCGGATACCACACGGTGAATCACTTACATTAGTCGCCTTTTACGACACCTAGGTAAGAAATGAGGTTGGTCTATTCTACTCAGCCGGTTACCACACGGCGGGTCGACTTACCTTAGTCGCATTTTACGACACCTCGGTAAGTAATGAGGGTAGGTACTAATCTATTGAATCGGATACCACACGGCGTATCCCGGATATTTTCATAAAATATTTATATAGATGAAATAGTCAGGTTTACCCTGTAAAATAAGAAACTGTTTTACAAGTTACCAATAAACTGTCAGTTAGCTTATTCGGAACATATCTGACACATATCTCGGAAATTTGCGTTTCTCAGGTTTCTGATAGGCTTATTCAGCACTTAAAGTCCCTAATAAGTTAATAGGTAGATCATGTGGCTGTTATTTTGTATATCTGCTGGATAGCAAATACCTATTTCAAAATGACCATTTTTATTTTTATTAAATTATATCACTTTTCAGAGTCTCGTCGTACTTAAAAAATCAGCTGTTTAACAATAAGAAGTTCGTGACTTTACTTTTACTAAATCTTTTATGAATCTGCTATTAAATTGACAAAATCAGCCAAATTTTTAATGATACTTAACTAATAAAAATACCATTATTTAACCCCATTTTCATCTTTTTACATCTTAGGCTCAAAATTGTAGTTTTCTTTGAATAGTTTTTACAAAATCCGTCATTTAATTTTTTTATTTTTAGTCTCTTTTTAGAAACATTTATATGCTACTTAGTTTATTTGTCGGTTAACTATCCGACACTTTATCAGTAGCTTGTGAAACAGGCCCTGAGATGTGAGTAAAGCCGGTTTCTATATATTTCAGTAGACTTTAAATGATTTACAAGTGGAGGTTACGCCTTAGCGAAAGGAATTTCAGAGGAGTTTAAAAACTAATTACGCGCATAATTCAACACTAGCTCATTAGAAGTTGTAAAGTAAAGCGCTCTGACCTGTGTACATGTTTGGACACAAACTAATTGCAGTTATGATAGTGATGCTAATTGCTATTGCAGAACGAGGTTTGCTTATAGGCGAAGGTAATGTATATTTTGTACTAGAGGTCCGGCGATGCGTTGCTACGGCTCAGTTTGTTTTCAAGTTCTTCTCGAAATAAAAATGTTTCGATCCCTACCAAACTTCACCAGAATTGGACGCTGGAATCTTAAAATTAACTGAAAATTTCATTAAAATTGGTCTATTCGCTAGTGGTGGTGCATCTTTGTTTGCGTCGACTTGTGATAAAATTCCTTCAAAAGTGTATTATATTGTTTTGTTCCTATCTCGAAGAAAAAAAGGGATTTTTATGTTCTATATGTTATCCCGGTGTATTAAGCTTCAATTGTACCAAATTTCATCGACTTTTGTTTAGGCGAATTCAAAGCATAACTGACAGAATCAGAAAGATAAATTTTTCCCGTATCAAAAACCCCGAATTTAAATATAAAACTAGTTATTATGAGTTAATCTTAAGAGATAGAGACATGTCGTCGCGGACTTGTCTGTAGTATTTTTATAGATCTACAATTCTCTAGTACATTACTTTAGTGTATCTCTGCTGGTTTACGCGGCGCACGCTAAAGCTCCCAGCAGGCGAAATTTCTTTACAACCGCGCGACATTTTCGACGCAATTTATATAAAACCGTAATTTACTATTATCCTGAAAAGTTCGTCCGGACTTCCGTTCCGGAACCGGTCCGGTTCGTTCTTCCGGAAAAGTTGCACTATCTTTTAGTAAAAACCGTACAAAAATCAGTAGATTTTGAGAAAATCGATCACATACAGACAGAAAGCTTTTTGGGGAGCTTTGTTTTATATAACTGTAGATATGGATTTTTAAAGCATAATAACGCGTTGTACTAAAGTATTATGCATACGTTTAACGCTGTGTCCTACATTCTCAAGGCCGCTGTAGCACCTGTACTTATATCGTTTTAATACTACATTACATTGTTTTGAAATATTTTTATGTATTAACTAGATTTTACCCGCAACTTCGTTCGCGGGGACTGTAGTCTTGGAATTACCAGTAGCTTCTGTCACTCTCCAACTGCAAATATCTCTATAGAATCAGAATCAGAATAGTCAGAGATATTTATAGTTTTATCGAGAGCATAATTTTATTGTTTTAGTAAATAACCCGTACATGCAACAAATATTAAAAGGAGATTTCCTAGATTGGGCTACTCTGTTACAATAAACTCCATATATGTACATCAAAAAAAAAAATTTTCTGCTATTAAATATCATTATAAATATTATAAACTAATAACGTGCAAGAAAACTTTAATAATAACATTTATATGCAACGTATGAATTGTCAACCTGTTTTTTTAAAATTACCTATATAGGTTCAGCGCTGGATTCCAAGTTTTTAGTATAAATACGAAAAAAAAAATATTATTAGAATTTTTAAATTATGTTATTATGTACATAATGTTTTAAAATAAGTATCTGAAAATATATTAAAGTCTCGTTATTAACTGTAATGACTTTTCAGATATTATTATTATTATCTTGCTTTATGGCCTGTACTTCAGATATTAAAACTGACCACCATCGTAATTTTTGTTTTAGCTATTATTTTATGGTGTATAAAATATTTAAAACGGTGAGTAGATCGATTATGCAAAATATGCAGTTGTCGTTTAATTTTTGCGGTAACACAAGTTTGAAAGTCAAACCTGTTGTGAATTTTAATCGCTGTTTGATTAAAAGTACGCAGTAATTCAGTTCTTATCTAAACTTTGTAGTTGGCACATATGAGCATAGCTTTATATTTTAGATATTCTTACATTTGCTTCACAAAATATTTTAAGCAATTTAGTTTTCGTACATAAAAATATAAAAAATTATAAAACGATAGGTGATGTGTATAAAAGGCAAAGTAGAAACCGACATAAGCTTGCAGCTCCTGCTTTGCGCCTTGCAAAAGTACGTAAATCGTTTGTGGGTCTATAATAAAATTCCGCAATCAATTTTAGCTTTGCCATTACATCAGTTTAAAGACACTGTTAAAAAGGGGCTGATCTAGAAATCCTTCTATACTGTTAAGGATTACTTGGAAGATAAGAATGTGTGGATATAGGTCGCTTAAACACTGTAGAAGACAGTAATGACTAAATGTAACTAGTCATAAGAATTATATTTTTAAAAGAGCAACCGCCTAGTTTCTTGAGCTTTCCGAATCAGCAGTAGAGTTGACGTTTCAAAAGCACTTGTTTACAAGTTTATTTGAATAAAGAATATTTTGAATTTGAATTTACCCTTTTATAAACAATTTTAGCTTTGCCATCATAGCAGTTTTAAATAATTATTTAAAAAAAGCTAACACAAAAAGTTGTTTTGTTGATAGCGGCTGCAATGGTTAACATGTAATTAATCAAAAGAATTGTATTTTTCAGGAGGATCAAATTTCCAGATTAAAGGTAGCTTCTTTAAAACATTTGCCGATGAAAACCTACTTGAATAAATAATATTTTTAAATTTACCACAAATAAAATGGAGGTATGACTTAAAAAGCGGCATATTTTTCTGATCCAAAATATAAGAAATTAAAGTGTTTGGTACAAATTAAACAAGTTTTTGATTGGAATAATCGATTAAAGTAAACGAATACTTAAAAATACAATAAAGATGGCGTTGCTTAGATGGAAAGTTTTATTTAACAGTTTAAGGGCCTGTTTTACAAGTTACTAATAAACTGTCAGTTAGTTTATTCGGAACATATCTGACACATATTTCGGAATTTTGCTTTTCTCAGGTTTCTGATAGGCTTATTCAGCACTTAAAGTCCCAAATAAGTTAACAGGTAGATCATGTGGCTGTTATTTTGTTTATCTGCTGGATAGTAAATTCATATTCTAAAATGGCTGCGGTTTTATTTTTATTAAATTTATCGCTTTTCAGAGTTTCGTCGTACTTAAAAAATCAGCTGTTTAACAATAAGAAGTTCGTAACTTTACTTTTACTAAATCTTTTGACTATGCTATTGAATTGCCAAAATTAGCCAAATTTTCAGTGATAACTAATAAAAAAGCCATTATTAGCCCCATTTTCATCTTTTAAAATCTTGGGCTCAAAATTGTATCAGTTTCCTTGGAAAAGTTTTTTCTGCTTGTGCAGCCGTGTATCAACGAATATTCTAGACATTCTGCGTCATCGGCGGTCACCGGAATAACATCCAAGCTTCCCGCTTTTAGAACCAATTAAAATTTCGCAAGCCGTTCATTCAGCAACGTTACGCAACAAACAATTATTAATTGATTGTTACCAACACGTGCTCACAAACATACGCGCCATATTTAGCTTTCTATACTCGTGGCCAGGGTTGCCACAACCGAATTTATTATTGCTTTATTTTTTAATAAAATAATTAACTCGGTCATTTTATTAAAAAATAAAGAAAAAATGGTAATAAAATAATTTACTCGGTCATTTTATTGAAAAATAAAGAAGAAAAAAAGAAAAATCAAAGAATGGGTCGGTAACATGGGGGACTTGAACCCAGGTATTTTCACATAGTAATCCGCACGTCTACAATTGCACAATTACAACTTGACAAATGACAGCATATTTAAGATTCACAACCTTTTTTTAATTTTAGCAGTTTATTTAATGCCTGAAAACAGGGGATAAAACAACATTTTATTTTAATAAAGCCTAGTTATATCGATTTTTTCCTCTCAAAACCTGGTGCATGCTAAATTTCATGAAAATCGTTGGAGTTGTTCCCAAAATTCAGAAAAATATACATATACAACATTAACTCATTTAAATATTAAAGAATACTAATGCAAAAATTCTGTTTGTCTATCTGTTACGCTTTCAAGACTAATCCTCTGGACAAATAAATATTCTTGACTAAACTTGATAAATATTCCTTACGAAATTCCATAATTCCTAGCTTTTACCCGCGACTTCGTTCGCGTGGACTGTTGTCGTGTGATAAGTCGATAATAGATGGCGCTTTTCAATGTCATCCTATTCTTGCAGAACTAACGGGATTTCTATAGCTTTTCTATATTTTATAGGAAAAATTGTGTCAAATTTCATCGATATTGGTTCAGCGCATTCGTCGCGAAGGAGTAACAAACATACATCCATACTCAGAGACTTTTGCATTTATAATATTAGTAGGACTAGCTGTGCCGCACTTCAGTGACGTCATTTATAATATTAGTAGAATTGTAGCCTTTGTCGCTGACTATGGGCCTCATAAGAAAGCTCAGAGTCGCTCAGCGGGCGATGGAGCGAGCTATGCTCGGAGTATCTCTACGTGATCAAATCAGAAATGAGGAGTTTCGTAGAAGAACCAAAGTGACGGACATAGCACAACGGGTCGCGAAGCTGGCAGTGGGCGGGGCACATAGTTCGAAGAACCGATGGACGTTGGGGTCTCAAGGTGCTAGAGTGGCGACCCCGCACCGGAAAACGAGTGTAGGCAAACCTCCCACCAGATGGACCACCTCAAAAAGGTCGCGGGGAGCCGCTGGATCCAGGCAGCACAAGATCGTGTAGCGTGGAAGTCCATGGCAGGGACCTATGTCCAACAGTGGACGGCTATTGGTTGATGAGAGAGAGAGAGGATAGTAGCAAAATAACGTTACAATTACTTTCAACATGTCCGATTCAACCGTTGCATCGATTGGTAGTTTAATAATAAACAACCCGACAATAAATGCAACGTGTGCTTCCTAGAAATTCCTTAAACCAGTGACTGCTTTTTGTCGTAACTAAACGTAATTCGTCGCGGTTGCGAAAAAACCCCGAGCAAATAAAATAAATTTAAACAAATACATTAGACTCGATCATGTAATTGTCGGTTCGTGTAATGACGTAATTGAGAAGTTGTTTCAATATACATACTACAATAGTTTATAAATTATATGTACTTATTTAATTGAATTAATTGCCATATTAAATTGTAAAAACGTGTAGACGTTAGTTTGCGGAATTCCTTGTGCAAAAGTAATCATAGAATTATTTTGCAATAATCTGCGTTTGTAAAGAAAATTTATATTCCTAAAAGTAATTATTCCGCGTTTATTAAGAAAGTCTATATGCTAAAAGCGTAAGAAGCAGAATTAACACCCGCACGTACTTACCGTAAAACAACTTTGTGTGTGTGTGTATGTGTGTGTGTGGGTGCACTACATACATTCACTATGAAAATCTCAACATTCGTTTCGCTCCGTAACCGACGCATCATCAGGAAATAGGTTCCACGAGAAAATTTGCTTTTGAATCACAATTTTGTAATTGAAAAAGCTTTACAATTTGATCAATTCCAAAATTTTGTGTAGTCAGAGAGCTCATGATTAAGGGTCCTAGATTGAGTCGAAACAAGTGGGACTGACCTGACATAAGCAAACAATTAATAATACTCATGGTAGTTTAAATTCTAAAATTATGTATGTTTTTCACAATTATGTATTTTTCGTATTTTCTAAGGAAAAACCAAAATTTAATTATCCTGTACATTATACAATACATAAGCTCAATTATGCTAAATTCCATCAATATTAAAGCGAGGTTTAGGCATGAAAGCGTAACTGACAGACAGACTAAAGGAGAAACTAATATTGTTAATTCAACAGCTGGCAACCCTATCCGCATACTATATACAGCTCATTTGCAATCATTGTGCGTTGGTTCATGCATCGATTACTAAACGGTGCCAATCGATGCACTGATGAAACTAGACACGTTCAAGCATCTCTTTTATTGCCCACCCTTTCGAACATGCCAGTTATTTATATATTAAGCTTCGAGCTATAATAGACCTTGCGAGTGTTACCACACCACATATTGAATCCATATTAATATTGCGTAAATGGATAAGTTCTTCGTATTTTTTTTAATCCTCTGGTGTAATATTTTTGTAATTTGCCGGCTGCCTGACGTCAACTTATCTTAGTCGTATTTTACGACACCTCGATAAGAAAGATGGTGGTCTATTCTACTTAACCGGATAACACACGGTGGGTCGATTTACCTTAGTCGCCTTTTACGACACCTCGGTAAGTAAAGAGTACTAAGAATAGTACCACCCTCTTTTCTTACCGAGATGTCGTAAAAGGCGACTAAGGTAAGTGAATAGAAATTCAGCCGGATACCACACGGTGTATATACGGTACTAGTCATATCCGGCGTAATTTATATATTTTTACATTTACATAACGGATCCCTATTTTTTAAATGTAATATAGCCTATGTTGCTCAGTAAAGATGCGGCTTTTCAATGGAGAAAAAAATTTTGAAATCGGTCCAGTAGTTTTTGTGTGAAAACATTAGAAACATATATAAAAAAAATTCCTCTTTATCATATTAGTATAGAAAAAAAAGTGCGTTTTTGCATTAGGAACGAGAAATGATACATAAGTGAGAGCCAAACATAATTGAGAAGATTCGAAAACCAAAATCTGTTGTAAGATAAGTCGTGGATTTAGCTTGTGGCTTATATAAAATAGTTTTTATATAAAAGGTATAAAAGTTGCGGGTAAAAGCAAGTGCTTTACCCGCAATTTCGTTCGTGTGGACTGTTGCCCCGCGGTAAGTTTATAATAGATAGCGCTTTGTCATCCTAGTCCTGTAGAATTAACAGCATTTCTAAAGTCCATATGTTTCTGCAGTGTATAAGGAATAATTGTGCCTAATTTCATCGATATTGGTTCAGCGGATTCGCCGTGAAAGAGTAACAAACATATATCCATACTCACAAACGACGCATTACTTTTAAAAGCAAAACTCATTGTTGCCTGCCGCATTTATAATATTAGTAGGAAAGAAGGATGATAACGTTATTGTGACCCATCATGAATTTAATAAGAACAAAATTATAGTTTTCTCTCTTATATCTTATATAGCTAATTATGGAACACATTAGATCGGAAGTGAGCTACGTCTTAACTGAACAGTTGTTATTTCTGTTATGTATCTGAAAATACTTTCCTACATTATCGGCTGGCGAGAGGCACCTCAGCTTCGACTGCGCAAACAACGTGCGACAACTATAATAACAATAAATTAGTTCCAAATGATTTGGTTTATGACTTGGCCAGTTTGTTGGCGGCTATATCTCGCATATGAGAGTATATAACAATGTAACGCTCATATATTTTGTCAGATTATATACAACTTGGAAACGTTTCTATATACCGGTCTGGGGTGTAATGGATAACTTAGTCCCAGTGTAATTCATTGGCAAATATAAGGTACATAGGAACCGACATAAGCTTGCGGCTCCTGCTTTGCGCGTTAAAAGTACGTTAGTCGTTTGTGGGTTTGGGTATAAGATTCTATAATAAAATTCCGCAATCAATTTTAGCTTTTCCATTACAGCAGTTTAAAAACGCTGTTAACAGAAAGCCTACTATACTGTTGAGGATTACATAAATGATAACAATGTGAGGATTGAGCTTCTCTTCGACTTTGCACAAAATAGAAATGACTCAAAATATAACTGGTAATAAGAATTATATTTTAAAAAGAGCAACCGCCGAGTTTACTGGCTCTAACCAAACCAAAACCAAAAGTAGAGTTGACGATTTAAAATTTTACGACACCTCGATAAGAAATGGGGTTCGTCTATTCTAATCAAACGGATACCAAACGGTTGGTCAACTTACCTTAGTCGCCTTTTACGACACCTCGGTAAGAAATGAGGAAGGTCTATTCTACTCAGCCGGATACCACACCATATCATCATCATTCTATAACTTATTTGACAATGGTTTCGTTGTTTGCAGGTCAAAATATTAGTTCCGAACTCCACAGCGGGGATGATCATAGGCAAGGGCGGTAACTACATCAAGCTGATCAAGGAGCAGAGCGGCAGCTATGTCCAGATCTCGCAGAAGGCCAAGGAGCTGTCTCTGCAGGAGCGGTGCATCACCGTAGTAGGTATGTGACTCTACCTTTTTTCCTCTATGACTATATTGAAGCCCTTTGAAACGACTGTGACGTAAATTATTCTACTTTATATTTTTTTAATGGGACACGTACACACGATCGTCATATTCATCATCGACTTCCTGTCCTTACCCCACTAAGTGGGGTCGGCACAACATGTTATAAACATGCCGCCTGCCTGACAACAACTTACCTTAGTCGTATTTAACGACATCCCGGTCAGATGTGGTCTATTCTACATAACCGGATACCACACTGTTGGTCAACCATAGTCGCCTTTTATGACACCTCGGTAAGAAATGAGGATGGTACTATTCTATTTAGCCGGATAACACACGGCGTAACAAAGAGAACAAAATATTTTCTTTAAATTTAATACATTTTCTACAGATTTTTTTTTATTTACGATAAAGATGTACAAATTAATATTATTGTATTAAATTAAAAGTAGTAAAAATGTCAATAATTATGATTGTTACATAATATAAATGGCTTAGCGTCTTCTCAAATAAATAATCCGATTTTGAGTTTTTTTTTTGTTTAAAAGGCGAATCATTGTCAAGAACATTTCCAATATTGATAAAATCATCAGATTGCTTTTTAAAATCTTTTTATAATTAATGTGATGGAAAGAGCGTATTTTATATTAGAAATTTTTGATTTACTCTTATATTGTAACGGTGATATCATTTCGTTCGTTACAACATTGCCATCGTTATAGTCTGATATCGATCAATCGTTATTATGATAAGATTTTTTTCTACGCTGCTAACAGATTGGAATTATAATTACACTGAAAAAAGCATATGGCAACAAAAAAGCTCTCTCGATAAGCGAAACGAGAACGTGACCCATTAAAGCGCGTTTTCTCATTTGCACTGAATAATTAAAGCTAGAAATGACTGAGAGATGCCTGTACATTTTTGTCATTATTTTTTTTTCCTCTTCGTAATACGTCCAAAAAGATTGTACTATTCGTTTCTGATGTATTATTTTTGTTACAACAATGTAAGTTGTTATTTTAAGCCACTAGTTCTCAAACTTTAGGTTGCGACCCCTAGGGTGATCACATGCGCATGATTAATTTATAAAACTGGCACATAATTGAGTGTATTTGAAAATTTGAATTGACGTGAACGAAGTTGCGGTTGCAGCTTGTATTTTTGTAATTTGTTATTAGTAGCATGCTCTGTTCGAAAACTTAACTCTTTCTTGAGGAACTATTGACAAAAAGTAACAAAAAATTATTAATGTCGGTTTAAATTCCCGCTCCAACGTTAAATAGTTCACAAAGTACCCTAGGTGGACCCCAGAGATTTACGAGAGACTCGATGGAGATGACATAAAAACGTTTTTTCAAAATTCGTAATATAACTTTTCTCGAGTTATGGGTATATTATAGAAGGGTAAGGGGGGCCCATTTAAATACCTATATTCTGAAAATCTTTTTCTGCAACCAATGGACGTCCATTGCTGGACATAAGTCTTTTCATGGGATCCCCACAACCCAAAATTTGTGCCGCTTGTATCCAGTGGCTCCCCACGACTTTTTTGACGTCATCAGTCTATCTCGTGGGGGGGTCTACCGATACTGCGCTTTCCGGTGCAGGGTCGCCATTCCAACACCTTGAGAACCCCAATGCACATCGGTTCTCTGCACTGTGTTTCTGAAAATGGTCTACGAAGAAAACATGTATGAGAATCTCTGCTTAAGTTCTTATCTAATAGATATTCTTTGAAATATTCTTATAGTTACCCAGTTGGCCACATAAAGCAAAAGCCCCGCGCAGTAAGCTTAAAGAGAACGTGACCTATTTAAACGCGTTTGCACATTCGCGTGGCCAATAATTAAGCCGCCGCGCAATGCGCTAGGTACAATGTCGCGCCGCTGCTGTTTTAATACAAAAAAAATGGGTCTTCATTAATATTACTGCGGCAAATACTAAAGTATTTATTAAAAGCTTTTATTTAATTTGCCTTGTATGTTTGCGAAGGAATCTTTGAATGTTAATGTCCAAAATGATCTACATCCAATTAAGATGCTGTAGTAAAAATACTTTCCTCCATTCGCTTGTTATTGTTAAGAAGAAGTTACAACATAAGTTGTCTTTACACACTTAAGGTTGCAACAAAATTGTTACATAAATTATGATATCGTATAAATTAAGTCTATCCGCCTAAACAAATAAATAATAAAAAAAAAGGAAATTTTTAACATTACAAACTTATCTATCAAAGAATTTCGCAAAGATATGCTTAATTCTATTAATTTTATAAAGTTTTATCACATTGACGTATTAATTGACAATATCACTACGAATTATTTATAAATTTGACAAATAATATATATAAAAACGTAGTGTTAGTTAAATGCCAAAATATACATTCAACTTTATCTTTTATGAGGAGATAGTTCTTTTTGACAAATATTTACTATGCTTGACCAGCTGGCCGAAACACTGTCAAGTAATTATAACAGACATCAGTCAGTCACCAGAGACTCGTCATTTCGTCGGAAGAGTGCACCACGTTATAGGTTATGTTCGCAATTAAGGAAAATAGGACGAACATTCGCTGACACACATTATACTATACAAATGAAAATAAAATTTCGTAATATTTTCGCATACTGCAAAAGCAATTTGCGATAAAACATGAGTCATTTGGAAGTGTATTCATGTAAGAGTGTGTATGCAATAGTTGAAAAGCCGCGAGTTTGCTGTACAACAGCACATCACATATATCGTATACTAAAAGGTTTTTCATAAGTACGTAGTTTGTATGCTAGGCAACGAAAACTGCCCCGACAGCTTTTTGTGTTGATATTACAAAATATTCAAGTTATCTAATGTCAAAACCATAATTAACTTAGTCAAAACATGTTGTGCATTTAAATTAATTTCATTAACGTGAGCCTGATTTTATCATTATTAACGTAAACTGATTTTATCGTTTCTGAAGACATGATGGCTCAACTATTATAGCGTATATATGACACTTATATGAGTCCGTTATGTAAAACTCTTGGTAAATACCAAGTTTTCCATAAATACTTATAAATGCTTAATTTTGGTATTTATGTCATTTACGCCCTTATCGATAAAGAAGAACATCTTAAGAAAATCTAATAATTACAGAAAATTCCTAAAAATCTTATATGAGAAAAAAACTACCTTTGCGCAGCTATGGTATACAATACCATCCATAGCTGTGCAAAGGTCGTTTTTTCTCATATAAGGAGCTGTTATTTTTTTTCAATTTTTAACAAATTGTGCACTGAAAAAGTACATAAAATATTAATCTATATAAATAAAGAACCGTTTTAATTTTTTGAGGTTTCGTTAGAGCCCGATGAGATTTTAATGGACAGAAAAATAAAAAGAATTACGAGGAAATAGATATAATAATAGTTTTCTTTTTCTCGTCTAAACTTACGACCTTTTATTATGCCGCAGCTAGGCATAGACCTCCTATCTCTTTTCCTCTTTTCTTTTTGGAAAGAAGGGTTGTTTGTAGGTTACGTATTCATATATCCGAGGAATTTTCCAGATATATGCATGTTTCCTCACGATGTTTCTTTACCGAAAAGTAATTGTGGGTAATTCCCACATCAAATTCAGATTAACCCTATTTGAATTTTGCTTCTGAAAAAATCGTCAATTTAGTATATATAAATATAAACATTTCGACTCCTATGTTCCAGGTGAAAAGGAGAACAACAAGAAAGCGTGCGTGATGATTCTCCAGAAGGTGGTCGACGACCCACAGTCAGGGTCATGTCCCAACGTGTCGTACGCGGACGTGGCGGGTCCCGTCGCTAACTACAACCCCACTGGCTCGCCGTACGCCGTGCCCACCACTGAGGTGACAGAGGTGACCGTTTGGACACGCTCCCTTTACAAAGCTTCTCAAACTGTACACTAGCGACCCCTCTAAACTCTTAATTCGATTTACGCTTTGCTCATTGGCTTACTATCCTCCTATCTATGATTTTTAGTTACATTAAGTGAAAATTATATTAACACTTTATATATTTAAAATTAATAATTTTCAAATTTATGTTGAAAATCACACGATTGGTGAAACAGTTTATCTAATCAAAATCAAAATTTGTAATTTCGAATTTGTGACAAATTTTTTGTGTGATTTTTGGAAGTTTGTTATAATTAGCCAGTTATTGGGAATATTAATTAGAAATTTCTTAGTAACGATGTTATAAAATTTAAAGTTTGTTTAAGTGATTTCATCGGTGTTTAATTCTTAACCTTTACTTCTGTAATACGATAATATTTTTGATTAAAAACAGTTAAACAAATGACCATTTATTTGTTTATCTACTTTTTGTCAAAAAATTAACTATATTACACTAATACGGTATTCGTGCCATAGTTGGGTTCAAATCTCAATATATTATAATTTATATTTTAATTTCATAGTTTTTTTTTTTGCACCGTTGGTATTACTAACAAATCGTCTCGTAAATACAATCGGCAAACTAAAGTGTTATATTTTTGTTTTCACGAAGAAAATTTTATGAAAATTTTATTCTTTGGGTTTCGAATTTATAAGTTTGAGAAACTTTCCAATCTCTAACGCGCTGAGGCTTTGCAGAAAATTTAATTTACGAAAAAACCTCTGGAGTATAATGAATACTTACTTAAATAAAAAATAAGCATACTTTTACAAAGAGATATATTTGTTTTAAATAATATATATTATATTACAAGCTGCGTATATACGCTGTAAGTTGTCTGAACTCATGGATCTCAAAAATATATAGTGCTTAAACACAGCAGAGGTACATGCCAAACATTACAAACTTTGAGATTATTAATCTTTAAAACGTTTTACAAACTAATGATATTTGAAATATTTAATACAATACTTTCTTTATTTTTTTTTCTTCCAAACAAATTGTTTGTTTCATAAAGTAGATAATAAGACACGCGATCAGTCTTAAAATAACATAATGGTCTGTCATATAATTCAATATTATTTTAGGGCTGCTATAAAAAAACTTGGCCAGAGTAACAAAGCAAACCCAACGAAGGGCTGGCGTTACGCCAGTGAATAATTGCTATCATCTCGCTACACTTCGCCCTTTCAGAACTCTCTTTTTCTCTTAAGACTTCTCCTCTTTCTTTTCCTGTTACTTTTTCTCTTCATCTAATTTTTTTTATTCTGAATGTAAGTCGAGATTGAAAGGTCAAAGCACTTCACCAGTGTTTTTTGATATGGGGTCAACTCTTAAAACCTTAGGGTTATTTCGATTTTTTGGACTATCTGCTCTACCCATTATCAATTTATTTTATTGTTCTGTCTTTTTAATAATAATAAACAGAGCTTAAAACATTTGTTTAACACAATTTTCACCTACCTCTCTCTCAATAAAACGAAACGATTTTACTAACAAATAATTTATATCCATCTCAAAGGTCACCTTTTTTATTATTTAATATAATGAATTATCTATTATTATTATTGTCTAATAATTAATTGATTGTTTTATAATAATAGGTTTTAAGCGTACCCGACTTTCCAGACCGACAGACTTATAATATTAGTATGGAATTAAAAAGTTTAACTTATCTTTCTGTTAGTTAGATATATAACTATAGGGAGTCGATAAAGAAATGGTTGGATTGTGTGAATTATGTGCATATAAAAGAAGTAGCGCCAGAGTTGACGAATAATAGGAGAGAATGGAAGAGAAGAACATGTTTGTCGACCACACAGAGTGGGATAAGGACAGAAAGATGGATTTAGAAAGTTAATTATGCTCTGTTATCTTCTAATATACTTTGTGATTGTTTTCAATAAACTATTCTATGTGTGGACGTGAAAAAGCAATATTGTTTTAAGTAGCACATAATAATACATCAACTTATAGTAGAAGAAAGGGAGAAGATTTTTATAGCAATGTTGCTTTCGTACGTACTTATTGTTTCATGTAATCCGTACACTGAAGAAAATTTAGATAATTTCGCTACAATCACTAACTAATCAGTGTCTAAAATTGAAATTGTAGCAAACTATTTATATTTTTCTTAAGTGTCAAGGAAATCTGTAATTTGATGTGTAGTGTGTGTGTCATTATTTCATAAATCTCTTCTATTCTATTCTATAAAATACTGAGCTTGTATTCTACATTATATATTTAGCGTTTATAGCCAAAGCCTCGGCGCGCGTGCGACAATACTCGCGGGTGTGTCCAAGTTGGTCTTGGTGCTCTATTCTACACTAAACTAAACACTTAACTACACTACACTTTGCGTAACCTTATTATAGTCTGACCGTTACTAATAGTAAATTGTAGTTTTTAAGCTGTGATAGCACAGCGGTGAGATCTTAACTAAGGTAAGTTGTCAGCCGGGCGGCCTGTCGTAAAATACCTAGCCAAATCACATCAAAACATGTTATACCAACAAGAAAGTGATAAATTGATAATTTTTGTCAGTAAAGTCAACACGAGGGCCTATTCTACCCAGCCGGTACCACACGGCACAAAAAAATCCCCAATTATGTTTTATATACTTTTTTTTGGTCGCTGAAAACGGCATTTTTGTTGATGGGGTTTTTTATGTTAATCCGATAGCTTAAATTTACAGTTTGGTACCGATGATACGACATCAAATAAATCTTCTGATTATTTTAACGTATAAGACAACTATGGTATAATTCAAACCTCTCTAAAACAAAAAATCGAAGAAAATAAATATAATTTCATTGAGATCTGGCTTTGTTACTAATGGTTGACAGGCTTAGCGCGGTGCGCTGGTTCAAGAAACAGAGATAACAATAACTTTATAGTTTTGTCTCCCTTGCACTTGTTTAGTAATACCGTATTTAGTTTTTAGGCCAAGGCAGAATGGCGTGTACGGTCATTGATTTCTATAAAACGTGATAATATTCAAAAAGTAAATTAATTCGTGTGGTTTAAATTCTTCACTGAATTAACTGATTTTTATATGCTATATTTAAAACTAAATTTAATGTCGTGTGTCCGGTACCGCCCTGTATATACGAATAGAACTTAAATTGTACTAAATTTCATCTATAATACGTAATTAAAATAATAATACGTAATAAAATATAAAGTGTAATACACAGGCAGTCTTACGCTTTTAAAATATATTTTTTAATTTTTAGTATTTTCCTATTCTCGAAGGGATGATTTTTTTATCTTATATGTTACCTCTATACACCACTAGTGCTACCTGCGATTGCATTCGTGTTAGCTGTAGTTTTTGCAAGTACAATTGCGCACTATGTGTTTCTTCCCGTTCCTGGCAAAAAAACGGGATTTTTTTATTTTATATGTTAGCTCGATGTATAAGCTTTAAATGTGACGAATGTCAGCAGACAAACTAGTAGTTTAGTTATTCAGAATAGTACCGTCCATACGACTTTTTTTTAATCCAGTTTGCTCAACTTAATAGCCTATATGAAAAAAAAACCTGTTAATTTTGTGAAGTAATGTAGCCACAGGAATTATTTTACGTTTTAATAAAATATATATGGTAGAAGGGTGAATTACCGTACCCCATTCTACTTCATTTCGTATGTAATGCATAACCTTGACCGATAGATATAGTGTCTGAAAAACAAGTGTGAGGGAGACAAAACTATAATATCATCGTTTTCTTCTGTTTATTGAACAAGGGCGCCGCGCCAGATCAGTCAGCCACTACTAAAAAAGCCTCATAAATTATATTTATTTGGTTCGAAAATACATTTTTTTGCCAAAGTTATCTTGTTCTTTATGTGATCATTTAATGTCGTACTGTCGGTGCCATTCTATATAATGAACGGCAGGTGAGTCGTAGGTAGGTGTAAATGTGGAGGCGTGTGCCCGCAGAACCACGCGCTGGTGGGCGGCGGCGCCGTGGGCGGCGTGGGCGGCGTGGCGGGCGTGGGCGGCGTGGGCTCCGTGCTCATGAACGGCTCGGGGCTGGGCGCGCTGTCCCTGTCGCTGTCGCTGGCGCCGCCGGGCACGCCGCCGCCGTCGCCGCTCACGCAGCACACCCTCGACCACATTAAGGTTGGTGATCACGTAGGTACTAGGGAATACTAATAATTATAGCCTTAAATACACTTTCAAATACTAAAGAATACGCCCCTATAACATATGGGGCTAAAAATTTAGAAATAAGTTAATAAAGGTAGAATAAAAGTAATAGCAACAGGACTAAAATCCTCGTGCCGGGCTTATGAAATTTGTTGACTTCTGTGCTATTTTACACCGCTTAGACGAACGACGACTTAGATAACTTTAGCGTTTCGAAACCCCCCTCGAGCGAGTCTGAGGCAGGCACCAATAAGTTTGTGGTTGGCTAATTGATGGTAGAACGATTCTCTTCAATAGGAGAGAGGAGGCCTTTGCCTATAACCATTCTCTTCAATAGGAGAGAGAAGGCCTTTGCCTATAACCATTCTCTTCAATCTGAGAGAGGAGACCTTTGACTAGAACGATTCTCTTCAATAGAAGAAGGAACCCTTTGCCTATAAGGATTCTCTTCAATAGGAGAGAGGAGGCCTTTGACTAGAACGATTCTCTTCAATAGGAGAGACGAGGCCTTTGCCTATAAAGATTCTCTTCAATAGGAGAGAGGAGGCCTTTGACTAGAACGATTCTCTTCAATAGGAGAGAGGAGGCCTTTGCTTAGAACGATTCTCTTCAATAGGAGAGAGGAGGCCTTTGCCTATAAAGATTCTCTTCAATAGGAGAGAGGAGGCCTTTGCTTAGAAAGATTCTCTTCAATAGGAGAGAGGAGGCCTTTGCCTATAAAGATTCTCTTCAATAGGAGAGAGGAGGCCTTTGCCTATAAAGATTCTCTTCAATAGGAGAGAGGAGGCCTTTGACTAGAACGATTCTCTTCAATAGGAGAGAGGAGGCCTTTGCCTATAAAGATTCTCTTCAATAGGAGAGAGGAGGCCTTTGCCTATAAAGATTCTCTTCAATAGGAGAGAGGAGGCCTTTGCCTATAAAGATTCTCTTCAATAGGAGAGAGGAGGCCTTTGCCTATAAAGATTCTCTTCAATAGGAGAGAGGAGGCCTTTGCTTAGAACGATTCTCTTCAATAGGAGAGAGGAGGCCTTTGCCTATAAAGATTCCCTTCAATAGGAGAGAGGAGGCCTTTGACTAGAACGATTCTCTTCAATAGGAGAGAGGAGGCCTTTGACTAGAACGATTCTCTTCAATAGGAGATAGAAGGCCTTTGCCTATAACGATTCTCTTCAATAGGAGAGAGGAGGCCTTTGACTAGAACGATTCTCTTCAATAGGAGAGAGGAGGCCTTTGCCTATAAAGATTCTCTTCAATAGGAGAGAGGAGGCCTTTGACTAGAACGATTCTCTTCAATAGGAGAGAGGAGGCCTTTGCCTATAAAGATTCTCTTCAATAGGAGAGAGGAGGCCTTTGCCTATAAAGATTCTCTTCAATAGGAGAGAGGAGGCCTTTGACTAGAACGATTCTCTTCAATAGGAGATAGAAGGCCTTTGCCTATAACGATTCTCTTCAATAGGAGAGAGGAGGCCTTTGACTAGAACGATTCTCTTCAATAGGAGAGAGGAGGCCTTTGCCTATAAAGATTCTCTTCAATAGGAGAGAGGAGGCCTTTGCCTATAAAGATTCTCTTCAATAGGAGAGAGGAGGCCTTCGACTAGAACGATTCTCTTCAATAGGAGAGAGGAGGCCTTTGCCTATAAAGATTCTCTTCAATAGGAGAGAGGAGGCCTTTGCCTATAAAGATTCTCTTCAATAGGAGAGAGGAGGCCCTTGCCTATAAAGATTCTCTTCAATAGGAGAGAGGAGGCCTTTGACTAGAACGATTCTCTTCAATAGGAGATAGAAGGCCTTTGCCTATAACGATTCTCTTCAATAGCAGACAGGAGCCCTTTAACTTTTAGGATTCTCTTCAATAGTAGAGAGGAGGCCTTTGCCCATAACGAGGTTTTTGGCTAGAAGTGTGATGGTAAGAGGCCGATTAAAGGCGGTTGTGTCACGTGCCAGGTGGCCCTCCGGCAGGCGGGCTACTCGGAGGGCGGCATCAGCGAGATAGGCGCGGCGCTGTCGCTGCTGGTGAAGCACGGCGTGCTGGGGCTGGCGCTGCCGGCCGCGCTGCCCGCGCCGCTCTCGGCCGCCTACTTCCCGCTGCCCGCGCAGGACTCGCCGGCCGTGTTCGGCCCGCTGGCGCAGGTGCAGCTTGGTGAGTGGGCAGCGTGCCTCACGCGCACTACACGCACACTACACACCACACCAAATCTTTAATATTTAAATAAGTTAATCTTGTATATATATATATGTATGTATGTAAGTATGTAAACGGTGAAGTTTGAAACATCAAACATCATGTGTGTGTGTGTGTGTATATTCGGAATCTCAAAAACCGCTCCGATGATGCATGTATTAAACCAATTTATAAAAATGGACATAAAAATTCTCCGCAGAGCTACAGACCAATCTCTTTATTGACAGCATTCTCAAAACTCCTCGAAAAAGTAGTTAGTAAAAGACTGTTAAAGTTCATTGACGCTAATCATCTTATTTCCTCAAGGTAATTCGGTTTCAGAACAGGAATGTCAACAGAAGATGCCGTTACTTTATTAACATCCACTGTTGTTAGTCATTTAAATGCCCAAAAACATAGTATTGCTGTTTTCCTTGGCTTATCAAAGGCTTTTGACACAGTTTCACCTTCAATACTTTTGCAAAAGCTAGAAATGTCAGTTTGGAGTAAGAGGAGTAGCACTAGATTGGTTTAGGAGCTACTTATCAGATAGAAAACACTGTGTTAAAGTCTGCAATCACGAAAGTGGTCAGGAGATAGTTAATTTTTGTGTCCCACAGGGAAGCATTTTAGGCCCTTTGCTGTTTATTATGTGTTTAATACACATGTACGATATACGTGCAAATGTCGATGACGAAATTATTTGTTACGCTGATGACACGGCCTTAGTCTAAGAGGGACAGACCTGAGTTTTATCTCTGTTTTTGGGCATTAAAAAAATACAAAAATTTACATTGAATATACAAAAGACTATTTTTAACATAAATTATCAAGTCAGCGTAGCTTTTTCGGGGAACGGGTGGTCAAGAAGAATGTAAATACCTAGGATCGACCCTCACCTACCCAATGATTTTTTTTGTATAAAATTACCGAGCAAGTTTCGGTAAGGTACTTATTAAGTTAGATATATTTTAATCCTTACTTCAATGCCAACTATTAATTATGCTACAAACTATTAACATAACTAGAGTTTTCTTTCTCTTTCAAGTTGTAGGTCTCTTTAACACTCAAAGTTTTGTAGTCTCTACAGGCGATAAATACGATTTATTTTAATTACTGCAATTTATACTAATGAATGAACCGATTCGACTCTTGATACTGATAAAACTCATGTCTAATTATAAATTAAAACATGTAGAAACAAATTATTGTACTATCACCGGTCCTAAATAAGTGACAAAGTTTAAATTAAATCTGTCAAAGTCGTAAAACTGAATTCAAATAAGTCAGTTACATACATACTTCAAATACACAAACATGTTTAATCGCTTCAATTGATCCCAGTATAACATTTATAAGGTTACCTAGAAATATAATGTTATGGCAATTAATTGGTAAAGAAATAATTGGCATAACTGACCTTTTGCTATCAATATTGTCTACAATAATAATTTTAATTATTAGATAACACTACACTGTAATTTTATCTTAAGAAATAAACATATTGATGGCACAAAAACATTCCATACATCATGCCTTTTGGACACAAGATTTATTTATATGTTGTCTAGAATACATCTTAACAATACGAGACAATAGCATTATCTACACTAATATTCATAGAAAACAAATTGTGACCACCTTAAGAGATAAAAAAACTTAAACCCAAAAGTAATAATAAAATAATAATTTTATTATTACTTTTGTATTATGGATCTCCGCAAAGTAACGCCTTATTCTATAAACTTAAACCCCTTTGCACGCTTGCTCCGCTTTGCCGCTGCGGTGTCGCGGTACACCAGGATCTACAGCCGTGGCAACATAATAAACACTTTCGGGTAGCTGATAGACATGGTTAAAATCACCTGGAGCTCGCGACTTTGTAAATACTTTAGGAGCAGCTAGATACAATGGTCAAAATGCCCCAGAGTTGCTAAAACCTCGTGTTAAAAAGGCAAAAGATTAATAATTTGGACTTTAAAACGTTGTTTAGCTTAAGTCTTCAATACGAGGACTTTGAATAATTATATATTTAAGTACATATTGGAAAAAATCTATGGGTAGTCACGCATGTACTCGACCAACATTAAAACAGTACAGATTTTAACTGACTGATAAAACATAGCTCATCACTAAATATCCAACTACACTGTACCTATATTTCGAAACAAAATGATTATACTAAACGGAATAGCGATTAATAGTTATATTGAGTCATCGTTCAGATTTAAGTAAAATTTGTGTTGCCAAATCTACAAAAAGCACACTTTCACATATGTTATATTAGTACTTAATGTTGGCATTTAAAAATATAGCATTCGTCACTTTATAACTGAATGTAAAATTGTTTGTAAAGGTCATTATAATATGTTAATTATATGAATATTAGGAATGTAGCGATGCAAAGTTTTTATCACAAAGGTTATCGGCGTAAAGTAAAAGTGTTTTTTTAATAGAAATTAGTTCACTCACATCCTTAATTGTATATTGTTCGTCATTTGCTTTTCATATATTTAACAGTATATTCTTCTACAACTGTATAAATAACAAATCTTACTTATTGCGTCTTATTTAGGTTATAATTTTATTCATGTAATAATTATTAACACAAGCAAAATTTTCCCTAGTTTGGCATATATATTTATTGTTAATTTAATAACCCTGAAATGATTATATGATATGTTAATTGTCTATTTAAATAAATTAATATAATTTCTTGCATACATTTCAAGGTAAGATTGAGATTCTACTTCAATATTAACCAATTTTTTCTTAGAAATAAATTGTACTTGAATTCACGTTTGATTTTACAGATAATTATAATTTTTACAAAAACGCTTACTCATTTCATATATTTTTTGTTGTTTTAATCTGTATTTTTTCTTTTATTTAGATGTTATTTAGTGTTAATATAATTAATTCTAACGGCAGATTATGTCGCTAAATGCATGCCTCTATGCATTTTTGTATTGCTGATTATTTTAACCCGATTGGCTTCTTAATTGATCGATTTTCTCTCTTTAAATGTTCAAAATTTCTAAAGCGTTGCTTATTCATACCATTTTATCGGCAATACATTTTAACAATTAAGCAGTGGGCAGTAGTCCAAATGTGGGCATTAGACGATTTAAAAATTATAAAACTTTGTTATCCGTTTTATTTCGTTCATTAAAATCAAACAATTATTCGGGTCTATACAACCCAGAGTTAGAAATTTGGGTCAATATTCTGAATTGATGGTTTCAAAAGAAATAAATGGATAATGGAGTGTAGTTGATAAAAGTTAGCCTATACAGTAGAAGCTCTTTATTTGCGGGGTATACGTTCCGTAAATATGCCGCGAATACATAAACCGTGGATATGGAATGGTAATTTTTATAGGGGATAGGTTCCTAAGCGACGAAATAAACGGGGAAAAACAAAAATCAGTTTAAAAAAAAATAAGTATTTGACTTTACATTTTGATAAGTTATCATATTATCTACAGATTTAGGCAGTGGAGTATGTAAAAAATTTAATAATTTAGTAATGTTTTGAGTAATAAGGTGGTTTTATCTAAATATTCTGTTTCTTTACAAAAACACCGACCGGCTTACCTCAAAAGAACCGCCAAATGAAACAAACGCGATCGCGAACGCGCTTTTGAAATTGCAATCTAGGCGCAATTTTAATAAGATCTTTTTCATATATCTTTTTATTAGTCTACTTGAGGCGTTGACAAAGGTTACCGCATGCTTTTTTTTAAGTACATATGTATATGTATGCACCGATGTACCGATTCGATCCGCGATTAAAGAAATCTTAGACCGCGAATATAGGACTTGAGTCGCAATTTTTCAGTCCGCGAATAGTGAAAACGCGAATGAAGCGCGAATAAAAAGCTTCTACTGTACTGGACTCCAGTACGCCAGTATCTGACAAAACGGAATGGCAATCTGTGAAGAATAAAATTAGCAAAGATTTGGCAGAGGAAAAAGGGGAAACCTAAAGTCTATCGACACAATAGTCAATAGTTGTTTCTTTTTTTTTATCATACTTAACCAAATTTCGTCAATTACACGATAATCAGTGGCGTAGTTTGGTTAGTAGAATAGATCACCCTTCTTATCGAGATGTCGTAAAAGGCGACATGGTAAGTTGACGTCAGGCAGGCGGCCTGTCATGTAACAATACGTTTAAAACATGTTGTGCCGATTCCTTTTGAGTGGGATAACGGCAAGAGAATGATGATGAGAAAATTAAACATATGAAATATCAGATCTGTCGATTCTCAAACCAGTTTTGGACCGCCATTATTTGTAGTAGTGTTTTTCAAAATAGAGACACAAATTCGTGTATTTTGAATTGTCTAATGCACAATATACTATGTCCACTGCTTTCTTAGAAACGAACAACTTAATTTCATTATACAATTGTTCCCATAACAATTAATACTGACCATAACGTGATATTTGAATTTCTAAATTTATATTTAACTAGATGTACCCTTTAATTTGGGTCAACGTAGTGATAAAATGGCGTTAATTATATACGTTTTTTGTCCTCTTTGCCCAAGAAAAGAACGGCACTTTTTCCTATATGTTACAATTTTTAAGAACCTAAGGGTTCAGCCATGAGATCAGAAACTCTTGCATTTATAATGGATTCTGTTGTTTAGTAAAATTATAGATGTTCATTCAATAGACACTTAGTTGTTCATTCAAAAAAATAATTAAGTTGTTCCTTTCAATAAAATACATAATCATTTCTTCCTTCGACCGCACCACAGCGCTGCCGATACTTTGCATATAGATAGAGAGCTCAAAATTCACAACACTCATGAAATTTCTGAACTTACCACGTGGGTTATGCTGGTGAACGTTTTAGTTGCCTTTTTGATTTAGCGTCCTGTATTATCGCCTTATCTTAATTGGCTTCAAATTAACAGAGAATGTAAAAAGTTAAATATTGTTTTAACATATCTCATGTAGTTTTATTGTTTATATATATTTGTTCTCTAGACCATTACGAGAATTAGTTAAATTTAGAAGTCATTAGATTTTATTTTATTTACATTTTTAGACAGCACCTAGGATATCTGATATGAAACATGCGAAAAAAATTGTGACTTGGGAAGGAATCTACTGTCCAATAATATTACAAATTCAGTTACAGAATTTTAAAACTAAAAAGACTCGATATTATAATTTTATTATTTCAAAATTAGTGTAAAGTATCGTCGTAGTCGCTTCACGACAAACGCGCAGATACGGTGCCCATCTGTCAGTTATTTCAGTTATTGTTACTACCTTCATTGCCTTCTATATTTAATACCAAATTTAAATTCGAAATTGATTCCGAAACATTAGTATTTTATCCGTACATTGTCTTATTTCTCATTTATCTCTCCCATATCAAAGTTAGGCTAACGTGATGAGATCGCCGTGGTCGCTTCACGACTAACGCGCAAATACGGTGCCCATCTGTCAGTTAATTCAGTTACTGTTACTACCTTCATTGCCTACCAAATTTAATTCCGAAATATGAGTATTTTATGCGAACAATATGTCTTTTATATATCTCCTCCCATAAATATAGTCGAAGCTCATTAGGGACAAGTCCTTCCGATCAGGCCAGCGGGTGTCACGTGCATTAGCATTCCCCGTGGGGCGCGACCATTGGCCGTAGCGGGTGGGCTTGGGGTTGGGGTTGGGGTCGGGGGTGTGCGGGGTGCGGGGAGCGCTGTGCGGGCGGGCGTGCTTCGCGCCGCTAACGTATTGTGTCCGCAACAGCGCGAAACGTTCTAATGTAAGCGAGCTGCGAGCGGTGACTCGGTGAGCGCTCGGCCCATCAGGTGACGCTCCGCAGGCGGCGCGGTGGGCGCGCGCGGCGGCTCGCTAGAGCGTTTCGCGGAGGTTGCATTCGAGGCGCTTCGCCCCCCAGCCGTGGCGCCCATCAGCCTGTCGGGCGGCGTGCCCGGCTTCCCCTCGGCCGGCCTGCTGCCGCTGTCCAAGAGCCCCACGCCGGCCGACGCGGGCGCCAAGGACTCCAAGAACATGGAGATCGCCGAGGTCATCGTCGGGGCCATACTGGGTACGGCGTCCACCATATTTTATTCGATGCACTATAAACTACCACTACACTACTATCACTGCCGTTCACAACCGAAATCTCAACAATAGTGTAGTGTGGTAATTGTGATATTAAGGTTTTCGGTTTAGATTACTATCTCTAAAGATATTTAATTCAACAATTCAAACTTAGCGTATTGAGCATGTACGGGCTGCTACTACTCTGTACTCTCTTTGGTTGATAGATTGCGACGCTCAATTGATATATTTATTTGTTATTATGATAATGTGACATAATTTTGATATAATTTTGATATGTTGAGCACGCGCGGCCGCTAACGTCGTACTGATTGATTTTAAAAATTGATTTGATATTAAAAAATATGACGTAAATGCTGATGTTGCAAATGTGCGTACACAGCCCGTACACAGCAAAACGAATAAAGCTATCTGATGTAATTTACTTGTAACATGGTAATGCTAGTTTCTGTAAATGCTAAGCAAAATCAATCGTGATCGGTGCAGGTCCCGGCGGGCGAAGCCTCGTCGAGATCCAGCAGATGTCCGGCGCGAACATCCAGATCTCTAAGAAGGGCACGTTCGCGCCGGGCACGCGCAACCGCATCGTGACCATCACGGGCACGCCGACCGCCATCAGCAACGCGCAGTACCTCATCGAGCAGAAGATCCAGGAGGAGGAGCTGAAGCGCACGCGGCACAACGCGCTCACCGGCCTCATGCAGTAGGGGGAGCCCCCCCCTGCCCCCCAGCGCCGGGGGGAGGCCCCCCCTGCCCCCCAGCGCCAGGGGGAGCCCCCCCTGCCCCGCCAGCGCCGCGCTCGTTCTAGTCACCGCCCCGCGCCGAGCGACGCGAGTTACCTGAGAGTAGTTAAGTCAGCGCGTCACCGACGCCTCTATTTACAAGGTTAATACTACATAGATTTATGTATTACATTATTTTACGGCATGTATAGATTTAGTGTTGAACGTTTTATTGATATATTTTAATGTTTTTTTTTCTTTAAACGGCGAGTTATTCGTATATATAATACGAGTCCGCCTGGCGGAACGGTTATTGTTGTTTGAGATGTAATAATATATACGATTGTGATAACTATCACGGAAATTCCTATTCCATACACGTTATTTTTTTATATCGTTCGCTGAGTAATTATTATTTACGAAGTTGATTTCATTGTAAATGTTACCATTGATAAGTTATTTTATTTTTTTCGTTAGCGTATTTCGGTATAACTAGAGGTAAATTTGAACGTTTAGATTTTGAATATTAGACAGGACTCGGCGCGCGCGAGCCGAGCGACACGTTAACCAAAGTTGGTGTTTAATTTTATACTTTGACATCTGTTAGTGTATGTGACGTGGGATGCGGCACATATTATTAATTGTTATGTTTTATCTGTTGACATTCGCGTCCTGAATTTTCTTAGAGAAATCGTTTCCATTCCTGTTCTCTCGCGATAAAGATCTTTATTTTTTTATACGTTTGTAACACTAGTGTCGTTTCGCGTAGGTTCACGTTTCTTAGTCGTTCGTTATCGTCGGTCTAAATTCTTATCTTAACTCGTAAGTACAATTTTTAATATTAAAGCATGTCCATACTAGTAGAGATGTTATATATTTTAAATGTTTTAATGCAGATTTCTATGTATAATTCGAGATGACAATATTGAATATTCTTATTTACAGTTACGATCTAATTAAATTGATAGTTTTTATTTCCGCCGCGGTACGGTCAGGACGTCTGTTGGGGACGTACATAATAATGTGAGCTGTGATCGTTTTTACTGTGGTTCCGACTCTGTCAAGGTACTAGGTGTCAGTATCTAGTTGTAGGCAGGGCCGTGCGGTGGTTTCCCCTTTGGGATGTAGTTTTAGTTTTTCGCTTACCTCAGAAGTGCCATCGTTGTAGATAAATATAATGGCGTTTGCAACTTCAAGGGCAACGGTTTTGACGTTACTTTGCAGCCACGGCGTAGTAGCTTTTCGGCCGCAACTTAGGACTGTTACGTGACCGTAACATGGCCGTTCTGAGACGTACCTTATTAACGTGTCGTACGCAGTCCCGTACGCAGTAATGCATTCCTGATAACAATTTCTTCGATAATTATATGATTCAATTGATGCTTATACATCAAATCTATTATACTGTTGAGATTATTGAAATAATTAGTGCGCGTACCTACCAATCCGCATTGGAGCAACGTGGTAGGTCTTAGCTCCAAACCTTCTCTCCAAAAACGGAGAGAAGAGGCCTATTCTCAGCAGTGGGATAATAACAGGCGGCTACTAGTATGCGCGAATCTAATCACACTCGCAAACTCTTACATGAATTATGAAATGTAACCTCTTAGCAAGAATTACATTCGAAAAAGAGCAATTGGCGAGTTTTTTGGCCAGTAATTTTCCAACCCTGCAGTAAAGTTGAAGATGCAAAAGATCTTGTTAAAATTAAAAACTAATTTTGCATTTCAAATGAATATGGCTAATTCTTATTCGGTATGACGTAAACGTCTCGGTCAAAATATAATTGTTTTGTTTCAAAATTAATAAAATAAGTCGATAACATTCGGTCAAATAAAATGTGAAGATCGTAAGTTAAATCGCCTTCTGAGTTTGCTATAGTAAGTTGTTTATTATATGAAGCGGCTCTGATCCTTTTTGGATTATGTTGAATAGTTTTGAGGTTAGAATTTGTATATAAGGAACAATTAATCATAGAACAGTTTTGTATAGCAACAATTAATTAATTGATTTGTTATTGCGATTGCATTACGCTATTATTTTGACGTATATTCATCGTGAAAGCGTATCATTTGATTTATTTAAAATATTCAATATTCAACAAAGTTGTGGTCGAAAAGCTTCACATCATATTAATTTAATTATCGGCAATAAAGTACAAACGAATAGTATCTGTTAAATAAATATACACGTGTCGGCTTAAAACTAATTTAGTAGTCGATAAGATAAGGAATTGAGAGACGTTTCTCGCTTAAATGTTGCAATATTAATTAAAGTACACGTTCATGACGCCACGGCCTCGGTACTGCCGTGGATATGTTATAATTATTATTAAAACGATACTGTAAGGTTACCAAATGTCCAACGATGTGTCGGTATAGTGTTGTGGTACCTTTACTGCTCTATATATACGTGTTATGTAGGTAACATTGCATCGTAGTTCCATTGGAGTAGCTAGTTATAGTGTATATTCAATCTTTAAAATTGTATTGTTAGGTACGCTGTTCGACTATCCGGTGTTTTTGACTTTCTCATCTCGTGTGTATTTGGGGGTAGGTGCAGATATCGTCTTGTCAATTAAATAACGGTTCCCACACGTTCGACCACCGAGCCAGCGAACGATGAAGCGAACCGATCGCGTACAAGTCTGTCGTTCGTTCCCTTTAATCGAATGGCTCGAACGCGAAGCAGGCACAGAGGTACTTGTATCGTTTCCGCGTCGCCTCAATGAGTTCCATAGATCGTTCTAGATCGAGCTCGACCCTTTCGATTGTCAATTATATTTGAAGCCCGCGTAGGAAACCCCGCGGACCTCCCGCAGGCCATTCGAGCCTGCGGGCGAAGGCGCGGGCCTCCCGACGCGTATCGCACGTCAAGTCGATTTTACAAGCTCAATTTTATTGGAAATTATCTCGATTAGTCACTACGTGTAAGACAATACGTCAATTATTCGGAAACGAATGTGAAATAGTCCGCAATCGCCTCGGCGGGGCGGCCGGGAGCACTCGCGGCGCCCCGTCCGCCGGCGCCCGGGCCGTCCGCGCTAGGGCTTCGTCTGGCTCCGGGGTCTCTCTTCGAATACACTGTCGCCCTCTACGAGTACGTCACTCCTCTACATTCATTCTTCCCTTCGTTGTTGTTCGATATGTTCTTTACAACATTTCCAACTAACACGTTAAAACATTCCATCTAAAGTTTCCCTCGACTTCTTTCCGATTGTTATATTTGTTGATCGTAGAATGTTTTACGCGCCAGTGAGGTCGTTGGCGATAGGTTCTGTCGCGTCTAGCCGTAGTGATGCGGTGCGCGACTCGCGGGGACGCTGTAAAGAACATTTCGAAGTTGAAAAGTTATCGATCGAACTCTAGTTAGTTAAAATTAATCATATTGGAGATCGAACGGTACGTCGCGGTGCGTACGATAGACAATTTTTAATTAAAATACTGGAAAAAAAATGTTAAAGTTGTTATACTGAAGTTGTTACAATATTTGAGAGTATATTGACGTGGATTACAAAAGTAATGGTTTCTTAGTGAGGTAACGCTGTCCGGGTCGAGATGTAGTCGCGCGGAGAGGTAGCGAACAGTAGAGCCGGGCCGGGGGTCCGGCGCCGTAGGCTAAGGTAGCTAGTTATCATTCTTCACGTTGCGCGGAACCGAGTTATCGGACGGCGGCCGGCCGGCCGGGCGCGCCCCGCCCTTTAATTTTAATAGCTAAATGTTGTTGACTTTGTTGATAGAGTGGTTTATCGTAGTATAGGCGGTAGGTGGTAGGTGGTAGGCGGTAGGCGGCAGGTGGTAGGTCGCAGTGGGGTCGCGCCGCGCCGGCCCGCCGCCCGACACATGGCTGTGCGTCGTCGCCTCAACACGGCGCGGCCCGCGCACTCCGCCGCGCGCACCGCTCGGACGTGCGCCTGGGCTTCTCGGACGTATCGGACGTGACGTGACGTCACCCGAACGCGTCTCCTTGCAATTTACGTTAATAAATGCGACTTATATTCGAGATTAACAAACGTCGCGCGATAACAGAAACTATAAATTTCATTGGAAAATCGATGACAATAATTTCATCACTTAATAACAAAAATCAACAAAATAAAGAATCCATAAAGAGAATGGTAAAGAAAATTTGGATTTACAGAGTTATAAAGCAAACTAGAACATCAAAAATAATCTTTCTTATAACTAAAGACAAAAGGGATAAATCAAAGTTGCTATCTTGTTATACATTCATGCATATTTTACAATCCAACCGATACGTTCGAGAAACTCTAAATGTACTTCCGAATTCAAGCATCTCTCATCTCGGCCGGCGAGCGCTCCCGCGGCTACTGTGATTGGTTGTGTGATGCACCCGCGAAGAAGACGGCAGCAGATATAGCACGCTGTACATTGCCATAGCGTCACGCAAAGCGTAGCGTTAATTGCGATATGCATTCGTAATGATAATAGCGTTCAGATACAAAGGCGAGTAGTTTACGTTAGTTGAGCAATCAGTGGCCATTTCCCAAGAGATGGCCACTTTGAAAAACTGGTCATTGTTGGCACACAGGATGCAATAGAGCACGATGGTTTAACCGAGTGAAAGGCCAACACGATGGTTTGACCAATTAAAAGAAGCCATCTACATTCTATCACATGGTGAGGCTTTTGGAGGCAGATCATATGAAAAAGGAGTTTAGGTGACCACGAGATTCTTACCGACGATCATCTAAAAAATAATAGCAATCATAATAAGCAAATGAAAATCCATAATTTAAAATCTTCTGTATTGAAGTAAATTTGGTAACAAGTGCTTTTGAATCGTCAAGTCTAAAGTGATCGAATTTGGGTACAAATGCAGTCTTTGGGAAGTTATGACATTAAGACACCGTAGGTGTAGCGTGCCACTTCTCATGGTATCGCGATAATGTCCAATTCCTGTCGTGGGTTTATCGCCACAATCCCGAACGCATCTTGACTAATCACAGTCATGCCACTAGTTCTCCATTAGTTCTCCACTAGCCATAATCAATAGTCTTGTCTGACAGGAGACTACGCTAGTAGTTTCTGCGCCTTTGCTCTACTCTCCGCATTCCAAATGCGTTGACCTATGATTTAGAAGCCATAAGGGCTAAAATCATATTATTAATTCAACAAAATTGAATGCGAATCATTGCGAATGCGTTTCGCGATATATCTGCGCGCCGTCCGCCGTTTTCGTCGCGGGCGCGCCCGCTCGCCGCACGTTCGTTTCATTTGCGTATCCTTGCTCATTGTCATCAATCGATTAAAGACTGAGGAATCAACTCGCGCATACCGCCATCGCCACGCGTCCCCGCCGGCCGGCACGCGCGCCACGGCCGCGGCGGCGGTGGAGTGCGGACGCGGCGGCGCCGCCCTTTACACGTGTTGAGGTTGATATGTTAAACTAATTATATTGAATTGTACCTTGTTGCGTATTATAAGTATGTGTAGACAGACCGACGCGGTACGTTATGTATGTCATATGTTGATACGTTCGTTGCTGCGAGCGGAGAAATCGCTGTGTTAACGTCCAATATGGAGAACTATGTGACTGATTTTTGTGTGTTGCGTGTAAGAAATAATTACATATATGCATGTACTATATACAATTAAGTGCCATTTTTATTTGCATTGAAAGATAATTATATATATGAACGATGGATTAACAAAATTGTATTTGTTGTATTGTAAAACAATTACATTTGGATATGTACGTGTTGTATGTAAAAAAAAATTAAGTTTGACTTTTATATTCAATGAAAATATATGTAATGTCTATGTTAAATTACACACTTACCGAGAATTTTAAAATATCCAATTGACGTACAAAATAATCTAAACTTTGGAATGTAACACTTGTTCTGTTTATATTTAACATATACGGAAAACAAAAGTCTATTTAACAGTAACAGTATATTTAACAAAAATCATACATGTAACTCAAGAATTAAATTCTAAAATTTACATATTTGAATATTTTTTGGGCTTTCTTATGCTTAGTCCATGACCCAATGTTTCATAACATAAAAGTCCCATATATTGAACTTTTGCTAATGTTTATAAAAGGACGAGTTGTATTTTGATGGAATTAATTTTTTTAAATTGTTAATTAGTATATTTCTGTAATAAACCTGACTATAAATCATACGATGGTCTATAGATTCAATGCAAGATTATAAGTCTTTGGGTTTTTACTTTAAGGCTAGGAGTATACTTTTGCCTTAAATTAAAAGCATAAGTTTTAGAATAAAATGTATTTAGAGTTACCAGACTTTACTTTTGTTAACAGTTACATAGTTCTCTTTCATTGCCGGCAATATTGACTCGTTTATGTTTATAGTGTAATTGAACAATTGTTTTAATACTTTAAGAGATAATTATGATAATGTTATAAATTTGTTAAACAATGGTAAATCCATAGTTATTAATACTAGAGGAGGGGAACCATAGATAGGCCTGAAAACAAGAGTGACACAATAAGTAATAGGAGGGAAAATCAAACGTATACTGCATCTTTGTCTAATCGCACATAAATAAGAGAGACAGATATATCAGATGTGCCCATCAGCGCGTTACAAAAGTTTTGCCTAATTGAAATTTTAAACACAAAAGCAGTTATTATGATTTAACCATAAAAGATAGAGATATGCTATTGAGGACTTTTTTGTAGTATTTTTGTAGATCTACAATTCTCTAGTACATTACTTAAGTGTATCTCTATTGATTTTCGCGGCGCACGCGAGTAAAGCTCTCAGCAAGTGAGTTTTTTTACAACCGCGCTACCTTTTCAACCCAATTTACATAAAACGGTTATGAATAACCTAAACCTTTCGGAAGAATTGCACTATCTTTTAGTAAAAAGAATACAAAAATCATTTCAGATTTTGAGAAAATCGATCACATATAGACTTTTGTTTTATAATCTTTGATATTTAAATGAGTTAATCTTGTATGTGTATATATAAATATATTTTCCAAATCTCCGGCTCCAACGATTTTCTTGAAATTCGTCATGTAGGGTATTTTGGGGGGAAAAAATTCGATCTAGTTAAATTTATTTTGGGGAAATACTTCGATCTAGCTAGGTTTCATTAAAAAAATTCTTATCCCTGTTTTCAGAAAAATGCAAAAAAAAAATCAAAAAAATGAAAAATAAAATTTGTGTTGAACTCAAAAGACAATTTTCACTGTCAAATGTAAAGTTATGATAGCTCATTTGGGGAACGGGCGGTTCAGAGAGGAGAAAGTATCTAAACTCGAGCTCCACCTGCCCACATATTTTTAATTTTTTTTTCAATTTTTAATTTTTTTTTTATATCTTTAACAAAATTACCGAGCTCAGTCACACTGGTTCTTATTGTAATGCAATATGGCACATTTTTGGGTAGCATCTGTACTCTAGCATAATAACTGTATGGGTAAAAAAGTAAAAATTAAATTAAATGGTAAAACACACAGCGATTTTTGCGATTCGCAGCGATTATTTGTTGCTGTACAGAATTCAGTGATGGAATTATATTTTATTATATATTTTTTTTTTGTTAACTTGGTTTACTGTAAACGGGTCTGCAAACGTTATGTACGAGAGATATATAATTTTTAAAATGCTATGTTTTTATTTGAATTTATAAATTCGCTATATTATAGTCAAAAGTTATTTGTTTAGTTGTATCGTCGAGATGATTTTTTTTTTCTAATGTACTGTTATTTTGCAATATTGTAAATGATAAGAGGTCAATATAAAGGTTACAATGTCTTAGTGTTAAAGCTCGAAAACCAATTAAAGGGTACCTTGAACATTGTCTATAATAATTATATTAACATTAATTAAATGCAAAATAATTATATCTTTGTTTTATTATACCAGCACCAAGTATAGTTGCCAAATGAGTCTCAGATAAAGATAAGAACTTTACCAACTTTTTCTTTAATATAAATTGTCTCACTTCGTAGGTTAGCTGGCAGAGATCTCTGTCATACGGATAAGTTGACTTTTGTACACTTTTTTTACCAATAATGGTTTTTTTCCCAACATTTTTATGGTACATAAATAAATAAATAAAAAATAAGAGATTATCAGCTTCTGTGATCGACTAACTATGCCGACAGAATCGATTTATTAAATATTGAAAGCTCCCTTATAGACTTTCATGCGCATACATTGATAAGTAAGCTTAAAAATGCTTTGATTTTTGCAAGTTTCATTTCTTTAACTAAGATCGATTTTTCCACCTGTAACATTTCCAGATATTTCTTATGTCCGTTCTTTTAGTGAGGTTACATCCCACTTCTGAGTACAACAAGGAAATTTTTTTCTTTATACTCATTCAATACATATAACCGTGTGGTACTCGGTTGAGTGGAATAGACCATCCGCATTTCTTACGGAGGTGTCGTAAAAGGCGACATAGATAAGTTGACCAACCGTGTGGTATCCGGTTTAGTTGTATTAATAGCCCACCCTCTTTCTTACAGAGTTGTGGCAAAATACGCCTAAGGTAATTTGACATCAGGCAGACGGTCGGTCGTAAACGACACGTAGCCAATAATGTAACATGTTTATAACATGTTCCGATCCTACTTAGAGTTGGGAAAAGGGCAGGAGGATGATTGCTCATTCAATAAATAAGAAGCAATTTTCTCAAAAGTCAATTACTTATTTTTTGAACGTCGTCTTGTCACATTGACGGCGGCAATATTTTTTATACTATTTAACTATTTGAGGACGGTTTTATTTGAAACATGTTGTAACATTATCTTCATAAATGTCTCATTATTATCAATCTCCACAATAGTTAATCAACAATAACCAAATAGGTTATTGTGGGTTAACTATCGGTTGGAACATCGTTAAAAGGTTAAATCAATAAAACAAAATTTCTATTAATAATTTATTAGCAAGTATACAAACGCTAATAAATATAAGTAATAAATTACAATGAGATTCATACAAAAATATAATATGTGGACGGAATGACAACATTCAGGTGTAAAAAAAAACTAAAAATTATAATAAATTAATAATAAGTAAATAAGTGTTTTATTTTGGAATGTTTGAAAATCATTTGATGGAATGGATGGCCATTTTATTAAAAATGACGAGTTGTAGGAGACCCGTATTTGATGAATTTTGAAAGAAAATGTTCATTTCATATTAAGTCCTAAGAATCAACAGTATTTATGATAAATATTTTCTTAAGCCACAGGGAGAGATTTTCTAAGTTAAGTTTTTCGCAAAACCGTCGTTTCACTTACTCAAATATTTTTTAATAAGCCATGACACAAACTTCTTATTATTCAAGATAAGTTAACAGAGCTTTTAACTAAATTTCAAGTTCCTCCTGTTAACCGTTGAGGAGTTCCTTCGTTTGGAGTCAATCCTGGCAGCATCAGGTAATGCTTATCATAACATGCATTGTCATTGGCACTGGAGCTGTATGTAAAATTTCATCACAATCGGACACTGGGAAGTTGGTCAAATTTAACTTGCAAGACACGGCAAGTTAAATAAAGCTTTTAATAAGTCTTCATACATTTTTCTTTATACATAAAAGGTTAAAGCTTCAAATCTTAAAAAATAAAATTGTTAGAAACCTTATAAACTAAACGTTTTTATAAAATAAGTAAACGTACTTTCTACTTTAATTAAATGACGACAACCATTTAAATGCATCTTATAATGCAACAACAAATTTTCTTAAATGACCGAAATAAATTTCCAATTAATAATTGTTTATGATACTAAAACTAAACTAAACAATTATAATTCAAATAGGCCAGTTTTCAAAATTATTGAGCATCGAATTACTGGAGCTAAAAATGCTTTGGAAAGGCACTGTGACGAAAAGAACCTGCGACGTCACTAAAGGCTGATAAACATTTAAGGTAAGGGCACTTATTATTCAAAACGCTTATTATTCAAAATTTCATACAAAACGGTCAACTACTAGTGCACTTACCTTATTTCAATTACAGAATTAAGCGTTATTTGGCGAAGTTCATAAATACAAAAAAGTAAATTATTTCGCTTCAATCGTTTCAAACCTATTTATCTAAAAGTATAGTGTACCATCCTTTTTTATACCTAAAGCAGAATCATAAGATGCTTCCTTGCATAAGATGCTTAAGATGAGTACACAATCTCAACAATCGTTTCGCCCCATAACAGAAGCACCATCAACAGGTGGACTCCACGACAAAGTCTCAAAGAGAATTTGAGAAATATTTACACACTTATTGTGTATTATAGCAAAATCAAACCTATTTTAATTATTTAATTACAGAAAATTGAACTCATTTACGCTAACGGATTAACAGATATGAAATTATAGTACGCAACAAAAACTACGTATATCTTCGTAAGAAATTACGAAATGGTACCTGGTCGATAATTTTTTTAAAACTATGTTTAGTTCTTTTAAGAGCTAGAAGCTGTGGTAGCCCAGCGGTAACACCGTGCAACTCTTTCGAGGAGGTCACGGGTTCAAACCCGGGCAGACACCAATGAGTTTTTCTGTTAAAACTTATGTGTCTTATTGATAATTTCAATTTATCACACGCTTTTCGGTGAAGGAAAACATCGTGAGGAAACCTGCATATCTCTAGAGAATTCTGGAGATATGTGCAGCCTACCAATCCGCATAGGAGCCGTGTGGTAGGTCTTAGCTCCAATCCTTCTCTCTAAAAACGGATAGAAGAGGTCTATTCTCAGCAGTGGGATAGTAACAGGCCGCTTTACTTACTTAGTTCTTTTAAAAGTTTGTTTACCAAATTAGACATTATATAAAATAGCCTAAGTAACAGGAAACAAAAGTATTTTAAGGTTGAAAGTGCGTAAAATCAGCTATAATGATACGGTGGCCATTTTAACGTTGTATTAAAGATCATAGAGTATTTTAATAACTGCCTCTCTAAATAGTTGTCTCTTATAAATATTTTAGCTGATGAGATATTCATTCTAATCCTATATACATGTATAAAACTAAACATAAGCCAATTTATATTTAGCTATAATTGAAATTTTATTTTAATCAGTAATATTTTAGTAAGTGTTAAGGACTTATTAGTAATAATGTAATATACATGTTATTTTATACTACTTTATAATTTTAAATCTAAATTTACACTACAAGGTAACACGATATTGCTTTTGATTCAGTAGCAGTCTAGCTATATTCATCTATTTATATAAACTATATAACTATAAAATGCAATGAACGTAGCATTGAATTTCAATATACTGGAAATAGTAATTATAAAAAAAATATTAAAATTCAATCCAAGGTCAATTAAAATTATGTTCTAGCCAGAGATAAAAAAAATCAAATTAATAAATAAATAAATTAATATATGGGGCGCTTACACACACGGTCGTCGGTCCACAATACTTGTGTAATGGGTGAGAGACAACTTGTAAATATATGCATCATCATCTTCCTGCCCTTATCCCACTCGTAAGTGGGGTTGGCACAACATGTTATAAACATGCTGTAACATGATATGGCTGCGTTTTTACGACCGGCCGCCTGCCTGACGTCAACTCACCTCAGTCGTATTTTACGACACCTCGGTAAGAAGGAGGGTGGTCTATTCTACTAAACCGGATACCACACGGTGGGTCAACTTACCTTAGTCGCCTTTTACGACACCTCAGTAAGAAATGGGGGTGGTACTATTCTACTCAGCCGGATACAACACTGCGGGTCGACTTACCTTAGTCGCCTTTTACGACACCTCGGTAAGAAATGAGGGTGGTACTATTCTATTCAGCCGGATACCACACGGCGTTCAATATACTGGAAATAGTAATTATAAAAAAAATATTATTTTGGTCAATTAAAATTATGTTCTAGCCAGAGATAAAAAAAATCAAATTAATATATGGGACGCTTACACACATGGTCGTCGGTCCACAATACTTGTGTAATGGGTGAGAGACAATTTGTAAATATATGCATATATAATTTTTAAATTCAAATACACACCCAGGCACACCAACTGTTTTATAGAAAATGTTGGCCCTCGGCGGGATTCGAACGCGCGGCCGGCGGAGCTGAAGGCAGGACCACTACAAACTGCGCCAACGAGCCAGTCAATTAATTAATAAACAATTTTTAATATCTCTCAAATATCAAAAGCAATCTTTGGATTAATATTTGCTCTGTACAATGAACACAGACTTAAATACAAAGACATTATATATTAAAAAGAAAATCTTTTTTTTTTTTTTTCTTTGTCAGACCCTACCAACTTAATTAAAAAATTGCATATACAGTATGAAAATAAATGTTTTAAACGGTAAGATACACTTTTTAACAAGTAAATATAATAAGTAGGCAATCTTAAAAAGATATCTTTAAATTTGGTTACTTTTATTCTCATATAAAATATCAGCTGCCATAGTTAAATATATAAAAAACTATACTAACACTAAATATCTATATATAATCATTGGTGTCTTTTATTTAAGGTTTTTCTGATGATACAATTAACCAAATAATAATTACCAGTTAACTATACTAATATACGTAAATGAACATTTTAATGTTGTACATATAACAAGCTATTACATTATCATAAAAGAATTCAATATATCAGTCATGAGTTAAAAATCATGTTTTGTTTTAAATGTCGTAATTTATAACAATGGAAATATACATTTGATTATATTCTTTAAATAGCAGAGGTTATCATACTGAAGTTGCTACTTGCTAATCATTTGAGACTCATTTTTATTTCCACTATAAAATACAGTGCATATACATTATGCTGAGTAGGGAGATTCTTCTTGTTTAGACGAAATGATAGTACAATTAAGTTTGTATTCCCAACCATATGTTACAGGTGATACTGTGATTAGTTGGTTAAGTCGGAATTCCCTCATATATGGTACCTGTGATCTTTTCCTACAGATATATACAAACATTAAACAGTACAGAATGTATTTTTCCAACAGACCTGACATTTATCTGTGCCAGAAAACTCCTGAAAACTGTTCAATAAAAATTGAATTATAGTGAACACCTTACAGTGGGAAGGAATTCATTATAGAATGTATAATTGAGACCTAAATAATGGGTTACCACATTACACACACCATTATCATAATTACTATTGTAAGATCTATATTGAGTAAGATCTATATTGTTGTTGTATTATTATATTTTAATATATAAATGTATAAAATATTTTCAAGGAAGATTGAACTTTGACTGTATTTAATATTATATAAGATATTTTCATGTAATGGTAATGTAAAGATAATGGTCAACTTACTTCATGAAATTATTTCAGTAAATGCTAAAGTTATCTAAAAACTATGAAACAATTTCATATTGTGGCACATACGGTTCATAATTATATCCATTATAATGAGTAAAACTCAGACATCTTGTTCCCAGACCCTCCGTGAATGGCGTCAATTCATTTAATAGAGATGAGAATGTGGGTCTTTCATCAGGATCTACTTGCCAACACTGCAAACATAGCTGGAATAGCTCATCACCAACATATGACGGTTGAGACGGCCTCATACCTCTTAATACCCTGGGGGCTACATCTTTATTACCCGTATGTGCGTAAGGTGTAGCTCCTATTGTTAAAATTTCCCAAATTAATACACCATATGACCAGACATCTGCTTTCGGGTTGAATCTGTTTTGCCGAAGCATTTCATGGGATGTCCAACGAGTATAATCAGGTGTTTCATGTAAAGGGCGGATGTGAGAAAGTCCAAATCCAGCTACCTTGACAGAACCACTATCCCCTATCACTATGTTCCTACAACTTAAACTCTTATGTATAATCCTTTTACTATGCAAATATTCCATACCTGAAGCTACATCAACACATATTTGTAAGGCTTTATTTTCATTTAATAGACAGAATTTATTATTCTTTAAATCTCTATGCCTACTCTGCAGTAACATCTCCTTGAGAGTCATTCTTGTGTCCTGTAAAACCACAAAGAGTGTTGTGCTAGTTTCACATATTCCAATTAAAGAGATGATATTTTCATGTTCATTCGATTTAATAAGGAGATCTAAAGCCTGAAGCATTAGTTTCTTGTCAGGTTTCTCTAGTTCCCTATCAGATATGATCTGAACTAAACCTGATGTTTGGGAACTGTGCTGTTGCACTTTTCCTCTTGTAAATTTGCCATAACTTCCCAAGCCAACAACACAAGAGATGTCTATATCAATAAGATTTCTAGGAATATTCCACAATTTACGTTTTAAATTACTATAATAGTCTACTCTTTCATCCTCGTCTTGTAAGAATCCTGAATTTTCTATTTCCATACATGGTTCACTCAGGCTAAGTGGCATAGACTGAGATCCCCTTTGTAGTCGCACCATTTGAATCCTTTTTCGCAAGACAATAAGCAATCCAACACCTATCAGTAAAAGCACAACACCTATTGCTATACCAGCACCGAGGGCCACCACCATTGGTGAGAACTCTTCAACTTCATTTATATTTAAAATAATTTTTTTAGAAGACTCAGCATATCTTATTTTTTTGACATGATTCTTCTCACTTACAACACCAAGAGAAACATCTATATCGTTAGTCAACGGTAATGGTGCATTATAGAAACCATTATACGTAGTTCTGTCCCCAATTATGAAGTCATTTTTAATATCGTCCGGATCTAATTCTGCCGTAATATAATATGGCAAGCCTTGTTCTTCAGCATAGGAGAAATTACTGAGGTTTTCTATTATCAACCCTTGTTGATATAGCTCAATTGAAACTACTATTCTATACATTGATACAGGTCCATTTACATTTTTTGCTTCAGGTATGTGTATTAACATCTGATCACCGTGACGTTCTTTCATTTCAATGTCTGGTGGGCTCGGGTCTGGGGTGCCAATGATAGTTTCTACTACAGTTGTGATATTGGCACCTTCCTCTTCAAAATTGGTAGCAGACACACTAATATTGTATTTGGAGCCTGGATGAAGATTTGGCAACTCTGATTGAAGTGTCTTATCGGACACTCGCCATTCGACAGGAATTAAGGCAACATTTGTATAAGTTTCTAATACGTAAGCTCTAATAACGTATCCAGATATGCGTGTGAATGCTTGTGGCTGCGTCCAACGCACTCGTACGGTTGTTTCAGTTACATTCAACACCTCGATGGACATGGGAGGCCCTGGTGCGGACACCTCTGTGTCGTATACACTGGCTGCGTTCTCACCGCCACATTTCTGACTCTCGTTTTTAGGACACGGCGTGTCGCAGGAATCCAAACTAAGCTTGAATTGTCCGGGTTCGTTGCCACAGAAACACGTAGACTCATTACCTATTAAGGCGTATTTGTAATATACTTGTTCGCATGCAGAAAGACAAACGTCGACGGATTGGCCTGTGTGCGTATTTAAGGCGTCGTCTTTAAACCTGTAGCAGCCGATAAAGTCGCCACGGTCCGTTATAGCATATCTAATGAACAAGAAAACTATACCGACCGTTAAAAAGCACAAGCGATCCATTGTTTATGTTCTACACTGACTCACACAATGGGTAAACAGTACATAGCGTTCTATAAAATCTGGCATATATTATGAACTTAAATGAGTAAAAGTCATAATTTTCTAACAAACTGTTTGAGCAAATACTTTGTGAAATCGATAATAAAGTTATGATGCGGAACTACAGTGCATTTTGTAGAACTCAGTTAATTTGACAGTTTAACGTTAAAATTTCAACTAATGATGACATAAGATAGTGGCATAGACAAACTATAAAACAGTTTTCAGCAACGATACGAGGGTTCAATTACCCTACAAAAAAAATTCGCAGAACTGTGTTTCAAATGCGTTTAAATCTACAATTATACAATTAAAATTTAAAGAATGTTATATAAACTTGTCTCAACTCTTCCATATATTGTCTTACCTCTTCTGCACATGCGTATCCTCTCATACGACAAATGTATGATATGATGGAGATAAAATGATGGAAGCACGGAGTGTTCTAGCACAAGTATATTTATACTTAAAAGAAGGCAACCTTACTTAAATGTTTGTAACTGTTGATGAAATAAAAGATTTTTATTTTATTTTTATTTCTAATGTGACACAGAAAATAAACTTCTATATACGTATTTATATAGTGCTTTTTACGTCCTTCGCATAATTACGATTGCTACAAATGTAATTTCGCTCGTATTAATTTTTCCACTTTTATGAATACTTAATTATGATTACGTTTAATACGTTTTAATTAAGAAGAAAATTACAAAAACAAGAATCTTATACTGATTTTCTGAATTTGTTTTTTTTTTCAATTTCTAATAAAAGGCCTGTTGCATATTATTCCTAACAGAACGTTATATAATTTATGAAATGAGGTGATTGTAAAGTTTAGTTTAAAAAAAAAACTAACAATGCTATTGCAATTGAATATTTAGCTATATTTATAGAAAATATATTACGAGCAGGAATATTATTTTTTTGGTTTTTAGAAACCGTGGGAGGCGAATGCAATTATGTTAATAATTCTTTTTTTCGGGGATAAAGGAATTCTTAAGTCAATTCTAAATACTATTATATTTTTTATTATTACTTTTCAACGGGGCACCGACATGGTTTTAGGCCTACATAAAGGATAAAGCAATCATCGTAGTCAACATTCAAGACAACGGAACCTTTACTTATTATTTAATTTCTTTACTCACTGACAAACTATTACAATAAAACACTTCCAATATTAAAAAATAACAAGAACAAAAAAATATTATTTGACTTTTTGGTAACACGTAACTATCGAAAATATTCATTTTCTACACCTTTGGTAATATAAACTAAAAACGACCAAAAAGACGAGAAGCCATATTAAATTTAAGAACGAGAACGTAATAATATACGTTTTGTTTTTGAGAATGACAGTTGATGTTCAAATTTGAATCGTTGGTTGTTGAATGTTGATTGGAAACGAATAGTATAATATTCAAACTATTTTGCACAGTATAAATTAATATCTTTTTAATAGTTTTATTACTACAAGTTAGTGATAATATTGTGATGTTTTATTAGAAAATAACTTTTCTAAAATGTCAACTAGATCTGGAAAACGTAAGTTATTAACAACAAAATTATAAATTCATTTTTATATGTTATACAAATACAATATATTAATTTCTATGCAGGTATTCATGGATTCATAGACGAAAATGGCTCTGATAACATCATGGAACCTAAAACTGAGCGGAAAACTCGAGCCAAAAGTCAAAAAGAAAACAACAGTGAAGTTTTAACTGAGAAGAAACGTAAACATTACGTGCAATACCCATCTGAAGAGGACGTAACAGCTGGAATCAAAGCTATTGATGGACCAGTCAGTAGTATTAGAAAATCTCGAAGGAATACTCTCAAAGAACAAAATACATTATCTATCGAAGCTGATGCCATCTGTGATGAGCGAGCAAATCGACAACTTCGGAGAGCAAAAAGAATACTTGATAGTTCAAAGAAATTTGAACCGAGTACGGAGCCTAATGAAAAGAAGAAGGTTAAAAGAAAAACAAAAAATCAGTTGACCAACGAAGATACAAGTGAACTTGTGCAAACAACAATAATGATCAAGTCCAATAAGAAAAAGAACAAACGAAAATCTTCTTCTATTGTAGTCGAAGATAATTCGGAAACTGATAATCATATTTTAAATAAAACTAATGATTCATTTTACAGCGCTGCTGGCAGTATTGTGGATAATGCTGATAATGGAATCAATAATGACATAATACACAGTATGCCATTACAAAATTCAAGAAGTAAAATACATTTTAATTGTAACAACACAGAGCTGAATGTTTCAAAAACAAAGAGTGAAAAAAAGAAAAGAAAATCAAGCATTACAAAAGCAGTTGACAAATCAGTTAACAGTTCTATGACTAATGATGAAAATATTGATAAATCATCAATAGAAATTGACATAAATCAACCTGAGTTGCTTAACACGAACTTAATAGATGAAGTTAAGTCTTCACCAATATTAAACAACACTTTAAAAGATAGTGCAAAGAAGAACAAAATATCAAGCATTATTGACACTACAAATGATGTAATTGCAAATTTATCTGTTAATAATAGTACATTCGAAATGGAAACAGTTGTTTCCTCTAAACAAGCTGGAAAACTTAATAATTCAATTATTTTAAATAATACTTACAGTACAGAAAAGACGCGTAAATCATTTGCTACTAACCAATCAAACATATCAACATCTAATTTAAATGCTACTTTTAATTCAAGCAGCCATGATATTGCTGGAAAGATATCTGAATGTACAGAAACTGATCTAATACATGTCAGAGGTAGTTCTACAAAGAAACCTAAGTCAAGTATTAAAAGTTTGGTACTTGATACTGATCTATCAATAAATATTAATTCAGATACTACTTTTGAGAAAGAATTTTCTAAACAGTCACTAGATCAACAGGAGAAACAATGCGACACACAAAATGAAGGGACAAGAAAATCAAGGCATTCATCAAAATATTCGTTAGATCATGTAGATACTTCAGTGATATTAAACAGCACATATGATAAAACTATGAAAACAGAAACACCAAATTCACACAATTCCACATACGACAAATCAAAAAACAATATACCATTGGATATACATGGAAAATTCAATTTGGATTCCACATTTAATAAATCGGAAGTCAATAACTTATCAATAATTAGTTCTGACGTTACAGACAATACAAGCTCAGACATAAGCAAAGATAACTCGCGTATAAGTCTAACAAGTGATGAGTCTAGAACTGAAAATATTATCAATACTACACCGGTTTTAATCGAAAGCAGTATGGATGATTCACAGTTAAACAATAACAGTAATATAAATATGGAACCTCGACTAACTCCATTTAAAGGTGCATTTGTAGAAAGTAAAAATACAACACCAAAATATGGAGAAACCTTTAAAGAAAGTAAAGAAGTAATGTCTCCTGTATGTGTTGAACATCAAAGAATATATACTGAAGTTAAAACAACCACACCATTAAAGAATGAAGAGACAAGTACAGAAGTTAAACCAAAAACTCCACTTAAACGTGATATCACATGTACAGATATTAAATCGTCAACACCACCTCTGAAACGTGAAGGAACGTATACAGAGATTAAAACACCTTTAAAACGTGAAAGAACCTACACAGAGATCAAAACACCTTTAAAACGTGAAGGAACCTACACAGAGATTAAAACACCCCTTAAACGTGAAGGAACATATACTGAAATTGCACCTGCGGTTACACCCTCGAAGAATTCTGAGATAGTGAATAACTCTGTAACACCTATTAAGAGGGATGGAACATTTGATAAGAGAAATGAAAGAACACCTCTGAAAAGAGAAGGTACTTTCACAAAGGATGATTCAGTACCAAATTCGCCGAAAGCTCATTTAAATAAGACACCAGTAAGGCGTAAATCATTGCCGTCTCCTGGAAGTACTCCTTTCCCTTTTTCGAAAAGCTCTACCAAAAAAAGTGTATTAAACGTTACAAGGAGTATTGAGAAGTCTAGTAGACTGTCATCATCCATGGATTTGCTGCCAAGAGCAACCAAAGTTATGTTCTGCAGTCCTGTCGATAATCCAACAAATCTATCACATATAAAGGCCAAAGTTATTAAATCAAATTTGAAAGGGTCCAACAAGAGCTTCATATTTGACAGCAGTGGTAAGCATTTCTACATATAATTTTTTAATATTTTCTAACTAATAATAATATTTATATTAATAGCCGTGTCGTATCCGGCTAAGTAGAATAAGTACCACCCTCATTTCTTACCGAGATGTCGTAAAAGGCGACTAAGGTAAGTCGACCCGCCGTGTGGTATCCGGCTGAGTAGAATAGTACCACCCTCATTTCTTACCGAGATGTCGTAAAAGGCGACTAAGGTAAGTCGACCCGCCGTGTGGTATCCGGTTTAGTAGAATAGACCACCCTCCTTCTTACCGGGGTGTCGTAAAAAACGAATTAGATAAGACGACCCGCCGTGTGGTATACGGTTGAGTAGTATAGACCACCCTCTTTCTTACCGAGGTGTCGTAAAATACGTCTAAGGTAAGTTGACGTCAGGAAGGCGGCCGGTCGTAAAATTAGTACCTACGCAATTTATGTGACAGCATGTTTGTAATCCCACTTAGAGAGGGATAAGGGCAGGAGCATGATGTTTTGAATTGGGTCAGGTTAATACTAAGAGAGTGCTATAGTACGCTATTTTATGATAGGATGATGATATAATTTTATTTATTTATTTATGTACCATAAAAAATGTTAGAAAAAATATTATTGTTACCAATTTAAAAATTTATTTTTTTACAAAAAAGTGTACAAAGGTCAACTTATCCTTAGACAGAGATCAACAAATATTAATTAAACTTGTTTCACTTCGTAAGTTAGCTACCTACGAAGCGAGACAAGTTAAATTAATATCTGTTTCCAGTGTTAGAACATGTCCGGGCGGGTCGCAAGCGCTCGTACACCCACAGCGAGGTCGAGGACAGCGGTGTGAAGCGCAAGCGGCTGACCAACGACCAGCAGCAGTCCGTGGAGCGGTTGTCGCGGCCGCGCACCACCAGTGCTTCAGGTGAAGGCCTATTATCATATTCATTTATTATTGACTGGCCCGTTGGACGTGGGATTGATATTACCTTTAGAATAATATTAAAAAACACGTCAGTCAATGCCAGACACTTAGCATAGTGAAAACCCGTAAAGCTGATTTTAATATATATTACTTGGATAGGAATAAGATGATGTTTCCCCTTTAGCCAGACATTTTCGATAGTTCCTAGATCAAGCTCAAGATCAAGATCAAAAGATCAAGCTTTATACTATGACGAAATTAATTCGGTATTTTGCAACCTTGAGTAAGTACCTCGTACCTCCCAAAGCCACTATGATCCAAATTCCACAATCTACCATCGTTCTTACCTGTGTTGGGAGCATGCACTAAGTTTCAGCTTTTATAAAATGACGAAGGTCTGGCGCTCACGGGATCTCGCTCTATTGATTTATAGTAAAAAAATTCAATTGCAATTTCAGCAAAACTTCAAAACGCGGGTGGTTTTTCGAAAAATGAATTAACGCCGTCGAAAGTTAAACCAGACCCCAAAGTGTCCCGCACCAAGCTGCCCAACTTCGCGGCGCTGCACCAGAGGCGGTTCGCCAAGATGGAGTCCCTGGACGAGTGCCAGGAGCGGAAGGCGAAGCGGGCGAGGGAGCTGCTGACTCCCACCACATCCGTCGTGGAGAAGACCAGCCCCAAGGGTAATTGTGTTGCTTTCTCTATTTATTTCTTTATTAGGACATCCAGTGGTTGCTATATATAATACTTACGTATAATTAAAAGAGACACAAAAAGTAATTTAATATGTACAACTTATGAAGGTGTCACGGCATGCACCAAAAAATTATGAAACAATTTAAATAAAAACATTACATAAAAAAATATAATAAAATATAAGCAAATTACGTTAATAGGTAAAAAACAATAATATTTTCTGCAAACGAAACACATAAAGAAGATATCCATTACATTAAAATTAATCTCCTCTTAACAATCATACTGTCTTTCTTTTAATTTACATAAAGTATCCTGTAAGTTTTGTTTAGCTAGAACTTGAAGACAATAAAACACTAATTATTATTATTTTAAATTGACCAAGAAACTACTTTTTTTACACCCATATCGCACATAGTATTAAAGTGACATAATTCGAAAAAGTTGTTATGTGGTAAAATACAGTAAAACGTACCATAGCGCCTACAAAACTCGTGAGTGTCAAAGAGATCCACAACTTGGAAGAGCAACACAACACTAGCTTTTTTAATAAAAAGATGGCATTGTATATGATGGCAATAATATGTATCTAACTCAATTAAGTTGATTTTGAGTTCGGTCACTTTGATACTAAGCGTGAGATATATTTTGAGACTCAAGTTTTTTATGTCGTCAAATATCAGTAGCTCCAATAACTAAGTCCATTCTCGATAAAAACCAATAAATTTTGATTATTTGATTTGATTATAAATAGAAATAATTATATATAATTATTTATTATTCAGAACCTGACCTTCCGCCTTCTGATGCTCAACCCAAAAAAGCAGAAACACCAAAGAAAACAAGCCAACCGTTGGATATCAGCCGCGGGTACACCAGGTTCGGCTTCAAGCTCAACCTGGACGTGAACCCGTTCAGCATCACCTCGAAGACCGTCGACGTCAAACCAAAGAAAACCAGAACTGTTCAGCGCGAACCAACGTTACCATCACTGGCCGGAGCCACTACCATGAGGAGGGACATCGCGAAGCAGACCGTCATGAGGGAGAAGTCTTTCTCCGAGAGAAGAGATGCAAAGAGAAAGGAGAATAGAACCATCATAAAGGGCGTGCGGACAAACAGACGTTTCGAATTGCAAATGAAAATGAGAAATGTCAGTTAACTTAATACAATCGTCGATTTACATTTTCTTTATTATTATGCTTTGACTAATATATTTTAATATGCTGTTATACTATATGTTATACTGATTACGTGATTTCACTTAAAACGTTTTTGATATTTAGCTTTTATCTATCTCTTATAAATTTAAACTGACATATTTTTAAAAATATGGATGTAGACTACAAATAAAAAGTGTTGGAATCGCACCTGCAAACATAGACATTATGGTCTCATAAAAAAGCTGTATAAAAATAGATGATTATACCAAAAATTATGTGATTTAAACACAATTTTTAATCTAATTGTATGGATTTTAGAAACTGTAAGATTTTACATGAAACAAAGTTATAGTTTATGGAATAATCTCCGTCTGGTTACTGCTGAAAGAATATCCCTTACTATCAGATAAGACAGTTTTCAAGCTTTATTTATTTCCCCATACAATTAAAGTAGAAAATTAACACAATAATCATTTTGATATTTCCTCTGCTCTAATTGTTTTAAATTATAATAAAATTATTAACTTTTTTCAAAACAGTAATAAACACTTTAATTTGTTCTAAAATAACAAAAATGTAAAAACAAACAGTAACCATATTTTTCAATAATTACAGGTCTTATTAATTTGTTTCAAAATTGGGCAACTAATATATTTAGTAACAATAAAACATGACTAAATCGAACGCTTAGGATTAAAGTGACCGAATTCAAAGTCTTAATTGAGTTAGTGCATTGTAATCGTTATTTCAATGCCATCTATGTTATCACGATAAACTAGTGTTTTCTTGATCTTTCAAGTTATGTCGGTCTTTTTAACACTCTTAAACTCGAGTTTTGAAGACGAAACGCTACACTTTATTGCAGTTTGCAATAACTTTTTGTATTCGGTCACTTTAATACTAAACGCGCGAAATGTATTATATTATTTTTAAATTGTTGTCATTAATGAATGAGTGCGGAATAAAAAAAAGATAATTTATAGAATTAGACGTTACTTTGCGGAGATCCATAATACGACAGTACTAATAATTTTTTTAATAGAACTTATATGGTGAAATATATATAATGTTAAATGTAGAGTGGACTATCCGTTCTCATACCTGATACATGCAGGATTCATAACAACACATGCACAAGCCAACACCTCCACCGCAGTACACAAGCATTGCACACGTTCACAATCACAAAGTCAACAATCGTTTCGCACCGCAACCGAAGCAGTATCAAGAGATAGACTCCTTTTCTTTTAAATTAAACAGATGTCTACATCTTTTCTTTGCTTCGAACTAATTTTAGTTATTATTTTGTAATCCATAATTAACTGACATTTAAATTTAACTGTTTTTAATGTATTAGTTTTAGTTAGCTCGATGATTTATGACCTAGACATTAGATCGTGTTTTGTGTATGTTTACAATTAAAAAATATATATAAATAGGTTCGCTTTTCTTTATCATAAAATAGCATACTATATCGCTCTCTTTATTTATTTATTTCTTTCTTTTTATACATATAGTTAGAAAAAAGAAAGAAAAAGTAAATAAGCACACGTATAAAGGCGAACGTGAGTTAAGAATTAGAATCTTTATTCAGAAACAGATCCTTTATGCCACTGCTAAATGTTAAAAAATGAAAAATAGCGTGTGATACCGCTGCTTATGTAAGCTAATCCAATTTCCTATGAGATTACATCTTTATACGGAAAATCCTTACTCAGATTAGCGTCAATGAATCAAATGTTTATATAAAGTAACCGCCTCAAACAATTCCATTAACTTCTGTATTCCACAACAATACATGCTGTTTTTATTTGGTTTGCTAGACATACCTCAAGAATATATAAATTACTACTATATTTATATAAAATTCGTGAAAACCTCATTTCTTACCGGGGTGTCGTAAAAGGCGACTAAGGTAAGTTAACTCACCGTGTGGTATCCGGTTTAGTAAAATAGACCACCCTCTTTCATACCGAGGTATCGTAAAATACGACTGAGGTAAGTTGACGTCAGGCAGGCGGCCGGTCGTAAATACGCAGCCAAATCATGTAACATGTTGTGCCGACCCCGCTTAGAGTGGGATAAGGGCAGGAGGATGATGAACTTCTATACTGTAGATTTTTCAATGCCTGACAATTTATAATAGCATATGTTCGTGACGCGATTTGTATCTATATACAGAAGCGGCGCAGGGTCTTGGAAGGAGGCGGTATGAGAATATAATTTGTAAAAAAGACTATTAAATGAATGGTTCATTGCGGTAAAGAGAAAAATGGCGGCGGTGAAGAACAATATTTTAAGGAGCAGAATCAAGGTACGCTTACCTGGTGTTGGTTATTACTGTTCCGGGATAATCGGCAGACAGTTTCTGGCACTCCACAACATTTGTCACTAAAATTACACTTATTAAAAAACATGTTAATTAGTGCGCGAGCGCAGCGTGTTCATCCCGAATGTTTTTCAGAAGTAGAGAGTCGCCCTCTCGCAGCGATCCGCGTGCGTTGATTGTAAGTAAGTATGCGAGGAGGACGGGACTATATGTGTTTAGTTTAGTTTTAAGAAAAAGTATATCAACAAGTATTTGAAGGACTAGATTCGATTCACATAAATAGGATTTAAAAAAATTCAGTGCCAAAGATAATTATTTATTTTACTTTATTTAGGACACTTGTTAGTTTTCACTTAATGTAAACCAACTTTATAATTTAGTCTCATATACCTAGTAAGTATATATAATATTAGTCGTGTGGTAGCCAGCTGAGTAGAATAAACCCTTATTTCTTTCCGAGGTGTCGTAAAATACGACTAAGGCACGAGTAAGTAGACGCCTGGCGGCTGGTCGTAAAATACAAAGCCAAATCATGTGGCAACATGTTTATAACATGTTGTGCCGACACCACTTAGACCGGGATAAGGGCAGGAGAATGATAGGATAAATAATATAAGTACAGTTTAAGAAGGGGTCTGAATAAAAAAAACTCCAAAATCGACTACAATCAGATTTATTTATCAACATAGAAGCATGAAGTGATTCCGCATCGATGATTTAAATCGTTAGCCCTTATATTAATATTTACACACATTTTAATTTTATATTGTCAAAGAACACAATATATATCTTACAACACAATTATACTAAACGCAAACTAAAATAATAATTCTAACGGTTTAAATCTTCGATCTATACCAACTGTCACAGTTTCCCAGCAAAAATCACAGTGAATCTATCTTTAAAAAAAAATCTTTTCTATCGCAATACGAAGGACTGAATAGAAATGTACTACGGAATTATGATGTACTACAACAAAATGATGACAAAATGGTTTTGGAATAAGTAACGTAAATCAGTGTTGCTATATTAAAATACATGACTCATTATGACTATATTAAAATACATGACTCATTATGACTATATTAAAATACATGACTCATTATGACGCTTAAAAATTCATGAAATTAAATTTAAAAAAAGAACGAATCAAATAGAATTCACGAATTTTCAAAATTATTATTTTAAACGACGAAATTAAATAATTGCATACAAGCGTTGCAAAAAATCTAACATGAAATACATATAATATATTTTTGATTCAAGAGTGAAAACAAATATATTTATATAATTAATAAAAAAAATTATAGACGGTAAGATTTACAAATTTGTATTTGAATATAGAACTATATGAACGTATAATTTCCTTTTTTTAGTAAGCATATCATTAACTTGACTTAATATCTATTTGATGGCTATTAAAAATATTGCGCCAATGTACCTAATTAGGCCAAGTGTTGTTTGATCTTGTAATTGTTGTTTGAAGTTGTAAGGAGTTCATAAATTAGCTCACTCATTACTTAAAAATTAAATTAAGATGTACCTGCAAATTTTAATGTGTCATGTTCCTATATTAAACTTGTAACACATATACCGCTATTATATCATTTAATAAGTCATGAACACAATTTAGAGCAGTGTTTCCCGACCTTTTTTGGTCCATGCCCCACTTTAAAAATTATTTTGCCCCCTTAAGTAACATACATTTTTTTTTTGTTATATTTGGTACCGAAATCTAGCATTGCACTTAAATGGCCCAGTGCGAAAGGCTTAAACTCGTGTCGAGTTGTCCCCCCCTTAACCATCAAATTGCCCCCCTGTGGGTCGTGAGCCCCACGTTGGGAAACACTGATTTAGAGTGACATATTTGTTATACAAAATTACCATTACATAAAATTACGCTTAAGGATTTTGCAGACATACTAGTTACGAGATATTTACCTCTAACCTTAGTTTTAGATTAAATACAGTTTATTCAAATTATTGGCAAGGGAGTTACCTAAAAATAGTTAAATAGGTACTTAAAAAAGGGGAATATTTCTCGTGAATGAATTTCGTATATTTCTTTAATAAAATAAAAGTAGGAACCGCATTATGTTTTATCTCATCTCTGAGTCATTTCTATTCAGTCCTCACGTTCCCTTGCGTCATATCACATAAAAATAACTTGTACTATTATATTAAAATATATCGCTCACTCCTATTGCATATTGCAAATACTTTTGACAAAATAAATATCTCACTCGTAAGGAGGCAGGACTCCGAAAAGCTTACGTGTAAACTGTCTATAAAATATTTTATCTATCTAGTTATTACTCACCTCCATTATCCAGTATTTGAATCTTTGTATTTTTAACAATCCCTTTTAAAGAGATAGAAAAAAAATACTGATTAAATTTAATAATTTACATACTAGAAATACTATTATAATACAGTTACAGTGCTGCATATGTCATCAGATTGTGTTCGACCCTAAGCGATAATTATAATCGAAAAGACAAAATAAAAAAAAACTTAAAATCAGATTTCTAACATCGTCAGTAGATTAGGTCCAATGAAATGTGTCTAAAAACTATGACTGTTATTCTTATTTAAAATTAACGACAAATGTATCAAGACTGTTTGTAGACTACGTATTAGTTTGTGTAAAATTTAAGTAGAAACTCGAAGACACTGATAAAGATTTCTACCCTGTATATCTATAATACAGCATGCGAAACATTCGCCATTGTTCAGAGGGAAAGCTATATTAGCAATTGCAAGCCTAGACAAACACTTACACCTACGTACAGGGGTGTGGGTAGACGCAAATTGCGCAGTGTTGTCTATTAAAATCCTGAATAATGGAGTTCAACGTATGGGAATAGTCAACTGTTGCTTATTTAAGACAACAATTTTTAGTAGTCCTTGTAATTTTTATATGCCAGTTATGTAGCCTCAGCATTTTTGACAAATTTAATTTAATTAAATTACTAAGTTAATTTTAAGAATAGGTCGCATTTTTTGGACATATATTAATACTCTTTAAACTGTGACAAACAAAAACATATATTATCTGTACATAAACAAGATGGCGCCAACTTCGGTTGCAGTTAACTAAAGCCACCAAATGAAAACAAATTTTAATCCATAACGAGATGCATATGAATAAAATTCAGTAGATTTGAAGTAAGTAAAACATACAATTTTTACCTATCCTTGAATAGATTTATTCATAGGTCATATTGCATAATTTTATTGTCATGGATACAATACATGTTATATAGTTGCGACATCACTTTATTTCTGGGTCTATTATAGTGAAATGAGGTTAACGTGGCATTCCGTTTACGAATCACGCGTGATGTTATTTATGTAGGTATGGAAAAAGGTATAACGGTGAATCAGGAAGCTTCATGAGAAGCACAGGTAAAAAAACGCGGGCTTATAATTCACATGACATTGAAGATGATATTGCCATAGAGTAAGGAAGCCAGCCTAAGTTGTGGGATACGAGAATTATAATAAAGAGAAAACTGAGGGTGTATCTATCTGTCTCTCTTTTTTACATGTGATTAGACAAAGATAGAGGTTGCATGTTCCTTCTCCTTGTTTATCGCAACACTGACTTACAGGTGTGTCTATGGCTCTACTCTACGGATATTGCATTCCTAATTTTTGAGTTTTGAGAATATTTTTTCATAGAATAGGAAATGGTCCCTAAAATGCATCCATAATAAAATACACGAGCGCGAAATGTTTTTTGAAGCGTTTCAAATTATCTAACGTCCAGTTGACAATTACCCATTTCAGTTTCCTGTGATTTTGTGCTTCAATGCTAGTTAATTGACCACAGCACTGTCCGCAATTAGTGACGAATACCGCTACAATTAGTTATACTCGCTATTTGTCTATTCATTTCATACTAGGTCACTACTTTTTTGGCGATATTATATAAAAAGACAGGTTTTTTTTCACGTATGATTTAAACTTGTCACGTGTTTCGTTAAACCACTAAATGAAACCTCTGTGCACAACATTCGAAAACTACGCATAGATATGTCGCATTAATTTCAATAACAAAAATATTTATAGACACTTTATTTTCTTTTTTTAATTACAGATGTAGCTGGTGAATGATTTAATATAAAAACGTCATCATTCTCATCCTCCTGACCTTATTCCACTGTAAGTGGGGTCGGTACAACATGTTATAAACGTGTTGTCCCATGATTTGGCTGCGTTTTTACGACCGACCGCCTGCCTGACGTCAACTTACCATAGTTGTATTTTACGACAAAGGATTAATATAAAAACGTAATTAAATTTAAAAGACACTGGTTTTCAACCTGTGAATTTTGTGCTTCAGGGGTTAGTATCGAAGTTAGTTTAGTGTATTTAACGCAATTTGTTAAATACAATTAAATATTTAAATAAACTATGTTTTATTTACATATTTATTAAAATTTTTAGAAAACATTCTTTAGAGGCTAAACTGACAAGTTGACTTAACTTAAAAGTGTTGTATCTGTGGTAGTATATTGCACTTTATAAAAAAAAGTATTTTTGAAAACATTCAACAGCTACGTCTATATTACATTTAAATGTATATTACAAAATCATATATTGTTGTTGTAATATGTACTATGTATTAAAAAAGTCGCATTTTACTCATTTACACTGTTAACATAAATGCATTTTTATTTCTATCATGTTGTTATTTACAACAAAAAACAGCTCTAAAATTGATGTCATCAAAGCATTAAAAAGCAAATTATTACCCAATTTCGTGGAATATAATTAAAGGCAACTGTCTAATACGTAGTATTTACTACAACAGTGTTTAAAGACAATTTACATATGCAGAGGCACCTATTAAAATTACATATCTAATATCTTATCTAGAGCAATACGAAATGATTAAAAACTAAGATTATAAAGTAATTCACTCATCTATAATTCCCAACACAAATAAAATGTGAACGACTCAACACTTATCCGCTAGAGTGAAACAATTATACATTATTTTACACTGTATGTACAAAATTAATGGTACGCACTCATTAGAAATAATTTTTAAATTATAAAAAATTATTAATACGACAGGACTTTTTTCGAGAACTATATTTATATATAATGTAAATTAAATTAAACCTGTCACAAAGTAAGCAATTATTTCCATATGTACTAAATAAGGTGAAACAATACCTAAAAATATCTATATATATATCATGATTCTCTTACAAGGAATTTTGAATCGACTTGTCAGCTATGAGTTTGTATAGGTACTAATAAATATGTCCCATTTCTTGTATTTATCTGTTTATATTAATCAATATAGTTCTCCCAGTGTTGCCATTGGAATAAAACATAGATAATTAATAAAGTAGACAAGTTTTATAAAAAATGAGCTCACATCACACAAAAATAACCGAATAATTATAAAAGACAGGAATAAATATTTTAAAATTTATATATAGAAACCGGCTACACTAACGCCTTATTCTTTCGGGTTAGACCGAGTAGTATTAAACCCATTACCGCTACGATAATGCCATGTAAAGAACCAATGAATAAGTGCCCCGGGTAGACTCGAAACTAGTCGAGCTACATCGTTAAAATAAGACGTGAGTATAGCCGGTTTCTATACATAAACTACGAATACTACCCTCGATAGTTTACGTTAAAAATTGTTATATACATATTTTTTTTTGTCCTAATAGTTTATATACAACAGATACATAGTAATGTTGATCAATAATTGAGTAAATATCAAAAATAAAACCAACCACCAATAAATTATTCCATTTTGCCATATAAACAAAATTATAGCCTGCAACTATTTTCAGAGTTTTGGAACCGTAACAAGGTTTCTCAAAAAACTACTAATCATACTACTAACAAAAATACTAATCTATTTTTAATAATATTCACGCAATATTGAATCTACGCAAGTCAAGTTCATTCATATTATACAAAATAGATGAGATACGAAATTACGAAATGCGTAAACTATTTTTAATTTGCCATTTGACAAACATGTTTGAAGTTATACTTCTTTTGGCGTTTTGTCAAACATTATTAAATATAGACATGCGCTGACGCCCTAGAAAACGACGTGCTTTACACCATAAGGCGCCATATAAATGTAATCTTTCTAAGAAACCATGGGTTCAAACCAGAAAGCAAATAATTCGGTTTTAATTGATATTTACAATTTGTCACTATTCATTTTCATATATAAATAATTATTGCTTCATTAAATTCTGAATTCGTCATCAAGTTATAAATTATACAATCATAAATTACATCACAATTGTGTGATAGTTGTTTCATAAGAAATATCAGCTTCTAGTGAGACATTTGAAAAAAGGTATACTTTTTCTTAAATTTTTATGCTAATATAATATAATGAATTACGAAATTGAATAATTGATTTGAACACATTCTCCTGACTAATTTGAGAAACAGTGATTCTTTTTATATATATTTTGTCTTTTCCCCGCCAAAAGTATAGCTAGAGTATCGTCGGACCAAAAGTTTGGAAAAGCCATCACTGGTAGTCAAAAGAGTAACTAAAATTCTCAAATATAGATGGCGTCACTTTGAAATTATAACTTCATTTTTTATCGTATATATAATTAAATGTTTGTCTGTATGTCTTTTATAGAATACGAAACGGCTTGACCGATTTTAATTTCGGTTTGGTGGCGATCGGAGCATTTTTTAATTGATGCGTTCTGTATCGAAGGTAATTGGAAATCAGTCGAAGCCACAGCAACACGTGGCAGGACAGAGTTTATCATAAACAAGCATTTTTTTTATATGGATACTAAAGTGAAGATTTAATTAGACCCAAGATTATTATTACATTCAAAACCACAAATGGACACAACTTAATTGCTACACTGTAATCTTTTTAATTGAGTAAATAATACAAACCGTTTGTCACAGTTTACATTGCTAAGGTTTGATAAGATAAATGTTGCCGTGAGCTGTGTATATAAAATATTCCAGTATTCTATTGCTGGTTTGTGTTACATAGATAAAAAAGCGTTTTTAGACGCAGGTGGGTAACTGTGGCAGGCAGTGTTACCAACGCTACTGTTTTAATAATAGACTTGATGTTTTGACTTCGATATCCCTGTTTTTTGTATTCCAAATTTTTACTGTTATTCAACATTTTCAGCGCCCCCTATTAAACGATTCAAATATTTTCTAATAATCAATATGTATTAAACGCAATGATAATTACAGTATCTACTTTTGGCGGGAAGTGATTGGCAGTCATGTTGTTATACACGGCTAATCGAATGATGCCGAATCTTGTCAGAAGGATCGTTTGGAGCCACAGAAAGGCAAAGGAATGAATAATTTAACAAAAATATTTAAATCTGATGATACTGAAGATGCGTTTCAGACGAAAGCGGAAAATAATTTACTTAATTTGTGTTCTTTTTTTATATATTTTGATAAATATTTTAACATATTATGACTCCTGATCAACAATAAAAATACATGACTTGTTTATATTATACAAGAAAAATATGGAATCTGCCTTTTTTACTTTATCTACTGTGTTCTACTGTTCTTTATAGGTGAGCTCTACTGTTTTTTATTTATTATGATAAAATAATAAAATTATTTTATCATAATCTTTATCTTAGTAATTTAAATTTTTGCTGTAATCTATAAGATGAAAGTAAAATTTAATTATTACGTTTGCATTATGGATCTCCGCAAAATAACGCATAATTCTATAAATTGGCTTGGTGTTGGCAGTACTATGTGCAGACATAATTTAGCTGATAACGGCTTACGCTAAAATATGCAATTGTCTCCCCATTATTTACCAGGTCATTAACACTTACGAGGAAAAGACTGTGTGTTATAGTATTATTTTAATTTAAGTATAAGTACAATACCAATTACTTTGCGCAATTATGTGATAGTTGTTACAACAAGTTTTGTTTGCACTATGAAGAAAATTGAGCACGGATTACGGCTAAAAGAATTTTTTCTTCCTTATGACTTATAATAAACTCCCTTGGGCGGACGAACGATAAGTCGAGGATGTGAAATGCGTGCGACATATTATTTTGGCGGCATTATAATTCGAACCTATAGTATAGAATAATCTATGAAACCAAACAAGTGTTAAATAATGTAGATGGATATGTGACAAGTAAGCCGAAAAAGCTATAGTTGTTGATTGATCTTGTGAAGTTGGAAGTGTGTTTGTTTGAATTTGTTTGAGTGTGTGACGTTTGAATTATGTGAAGAATGAAGGGAGTAGCGTCAGAGTTGAAGAATGATAGGAGAGAATGAAAGAGAAAAACATCTTGTTCGACTTAACTGCGATTAAGAGTTAGAGATTAGATTAAGAGTCCAGCACTCTAAGTGCAGTCACTTAGAGTGCAAGAGAATGAATATAAAAAAGTAGGTAAAAAACGGTAACTTAGGAACGATACTTAGGTAAAAAAAATAGGTAAAAAAAAAAAAAAAAAACCTATAGAACTTACACACAAATAGGCATTTATACCTACACGATATCATGAAAAATATACAAGAACACATAGATAACACATAACAGAAAGACATACTAACATATTTTCATTGAAGAATGTGTTTTTAAACGAACGAGGCCTCCTGTCGTAAGTACTAGTAGAGATATTAGTAACATACGAGGATGGTTCCAAACTCAGTCAGTTCAAAATTGAATAATACATTGTAAAGATTTTTTGTTTAAAAGAAGGAGGTTTATTTAAATTGACTTTCCAATCTAAATAATGGAATAACTAAAACTTACTAGCTTGTGTTGCATTGGCTTGTTTCAATAAATTAAAAAATCAATTACACACACGGTCGTCTTTTCCCAAAGTAACTTAATACTTTGTATGGGTTATGACAACTGTTATGATATAAACATAAATTATAAAAAATACTTAAATTCACCCAGACACGAATAACCACCAATGATTTCAGAAAATGTTAAATAAATATCGTCTGGAAGAAATCGCTACTATGCGATAAGACCGCCCTTTGTATGTTAAAATTTATGTGTTCTTTTTTATTGCTGTTTTTTCTTTCCTGTATTTTATCTCTCTGTGGTGTACAGTAAAGTATATAAATAAATAAATGAGCTGACGTCGGAAATCGAACCTGCGACCCGTGGTGTTGAAGGTAGGATTAATACCATATGAGTTTACGGGCCAGTCTATTACCTAACTATTACAAACAAAACAGTAACTATGACGAACAAACTACATTATTAGAACTTTAAATTAAATAGATAACAAACAGCATCGTGCGATGTCACTGACGTACTATGCTCCGATAAAATTCAATTTATTTATGTTTGATACCTTAAAATAGGTGACAATGCCAAATAAAAACCGTATTATTTGTGTAAAATAAATGCAGAAATGTAAACGTTCCACACAAAATAAATTATGTGCAATTTTTATTGTTAATTTGGCAAGGAACTGCAGTTACTCTGTACAATATTTTTGCTTTATCTACGCTATCAGAACAGATAATAAAATCAATACTGTCAGTGACGTTTAAATTATAACGTCTGATGTGGTTTCTTACATATTATAACGAGGTTATCGCGTCTAGTGCATTTAACAAGTTTGAACACGCAAGGAAAACTGAATAAATATGACTTAAAAGTCCGATCAACCGAACGCTGAACTTAGTAAAGCAATTATATATGTTTTTCATTCCCATATTTTGAAGCATTCCCTAAGAAATTCAGAATGAGTTTTCTCCATAATTTAAATTTCGTGAAAGGTTAAAATTTTAAAAATCGAGACTCGAATCGATTGCAGACTTTAAACACTGTTGTATTTCACCAAAAAAAAAAAACACAGTGACCCTTTGCTTCCATTTTGTATTTATTACTCTGTGCTGGGGTGTCATCTTTTTATGAGTAGGTACAGATAATATTTGCAATATAAGCCCTACTTTTTTACACGGTAGTAACGTTCCTTATAAAAACGTGCAATAAATTATGTATAAAATACTTATACTAATTTTAGGGATATGTTCCATAACTTTAAATGTAACATGAAAAAACTTAATATTTTCCCAATAAAACGTGCAACAGTAATAATAACATCTATATTACATAGTAGGTAAGTATTTTTAAATTAAACATTTTTTAGTATTTTTAAATAAGACATTTTTAAAACTTTATTGAAATTATTTATTACGGCCTACGAACTAAACGCTTTAACACAATACCAATAACGAAATGAATGAATATCGTAATGCTGAGTTCAAGTTGAAGAACTAGGAGATAAAGAAAAAAACTAATAATCAAAATCGGGTATTCCCCGTAAAGTAAACAACCCATGAAGTAGACCAAGTCACTAACAAATCTATGGGCATAAACTGACCGACGGTTTGTATACATATAGTATATCGAGGATTACGGACTACGGTATTTCCCCCAATTGTATTTTATTGCTACATTGATCAGTTTTTGTAAAACACTGTCAAAATAAGAATTTGAAAAAATTAGGTAAGGGATTCGTGCTAAAACAAAAAATTCGTGTAAAGAAGTATATCTTTATATTTAAATGAGTTAATCTTGTATATATATATATATATATATATATATATATATATATATATATATATATATATATATATTCTGAATCTCGGAAACGGCTCCAACGATTTTCCCGAAATTCAGCATGTAGGAGGTTTTGGGGGAGAAAAATTGATCTAGCTAGGTTTTATGTAAAAAAATATTGTTTTATCCCTGTTTTTAGGCATTAAAAAACACTAACATTTATATTGAAGTGAATTTTCGCCATTAGCTGTCAAGTCGACGTAGCTTATTCAGGTAACGGGCAGCCTCGAGAAATGTGAGTGCCAAGGATCGATCCTCAACTAAATAATTGTTTTTTCTTTTTTTAAAGTTTTTTTTTTTGTAAAAAAATACCGAGCGAAGCTCGGTCACCCAGATATTTATTTATTATTGGTGAACTACGTTATTGCAAAATCGTATAAAAAGAGAGGTGTATTATTTTTCTCGTTCGAATAAGAAATGAACTGTTCTTCTAAGGTTTCTTGAGAAAGATTTACGAGTACACAAAGGACGTCGTTTGTTTCCCACGACAAACTAGATGATAATAGCAAAGTTTAATTGTTAACTAAGTTGAAATGCAATATGCTGAAGACTGAGAAGTTTGATTAGCATACATAAGTGAAGAGCAATTTGCGCACACCGACAAAATGGCGCCAAGTTCAAGAACACGCCAGTTGTTTGGCACTTCGCAACCTCGACATATTGCAGACAAAATTTCATATTGTTTTCGATGTTATGTTCGATTTAAATAATTTATTATTGACGCATTTCTTATACAAAGGGAACAAAGAGTCTGTTTTAGCCCTTTGATGATGTTGGCTTTTGACTATATATTTCGAAAAATTATACCTTCAGTGGTACAAAGGAGAAGTCACTTGTAAGTAAAAATCATCATATTCCTGCCCTTATTCTCCTAAGTGGGGTCAGCACAGCATATCTTAATATTTAAATGAGTTAATCTTGTATATATATATATTTTCCGAATCTCGGAAACGGCTCCAACGATTTTCCTGAAATTCAGCATGTAGGAGGTTTTGGGGGAGAAAAATTGGTCTAGCTAGGTTTAATGTAAAAAAAATATTGTTTTATCCCTATTTTTGGGCATTAAAAAACACTAACATTTATATTGAATTGAATTTTCGCCATTAACTGTCAAGTCGACGTAGCTTATTCGGTTAGCGGGCAGCCTCGAGAAATGTGAGTGCCAAGGATCGTTCCAACTAAATAATTGTTTTTTTTTCTTTTTTTAAAGTTTTTAATTGTACCCAGATATTTTATTATGAACATGTTACATGATTTGGCTAGTTATTTTATGATTCGCCGCCTGCTTGACAACTTACCTTAGTCGTATTTTACGAAGCCTCGGTAAGAAATGAGGGTGGTCTGTATTACTCAGCCGGATACCACACAGCGGGTCAACTTAACTTAGTCGCGTTTTACGACACCTCAGTAAGAAATGGGGGTGGTATATTCTATTTAGCTGAATAGCACGCGGCGGAATTAATAGTGGATATCTTGTGAGATATTAGTTATATTTAGGGTTTATATCATAGCAGACGCTCTTCAGATCTTGTGAAAATACGAGTATGCTGCACTCTTAGCAATTTTAAGAAATCGTCATTTCATCTACTAGCACGTGTAGAAACGCAATTTCCTAGTGCAAGGTCGCCACGTTCAGCAAAGTCACTTCTCAAATCTTTCCAACACTAACTGAAACTATAGGAGCATTCGTCCAGAACTCGAAGCACTTTATCGTAGGAGGATCTTTCAGTAATTATACAAACTAATGAGAATATTATTTTACTATAGTCCGTGATAAAAGAAAATATCGATCGAAAATAGAAATCAAAAGTTTTGCGATTTTGTCGTGGAGTCTATCTCCTGACGATGCTTCGGTTACGGGCCGAAACAATTGTTGAGATTGTGATGAAGAATGTGTGCAGTGCTTGTGTATTGTTGTGTTATCGTGTCGGGTATTGCATGAGTCTTTACAAATTCTGCATGTATTAGGTATGAGAAGGAATAGTTTACTCTCTACATCTCGCATTACATATATTGTCTTTTATCGTAGATTATAGCAAAATAATATTCTCATTACTTTTGTATTATGGACCTCTGTGATTGTGATGTGTTGTGATTTATTAATTTCACTTGAGTCAGTTTTCTTTGAAACCCGGTAGGGGCGGAAACGCCCACCAAGGCGTTGGGGCCCCTACTTGGGGCGCGGTCTCTCCCTGTCGACCGTGATCAGATAACACGGTGGGCAGGGAGCGATCGTGGGCAGCGATGGCCTCCCTTTGCTCTGCAGAGGGAGGCGGAGGGAGGCGGCGGAGCGGTTCCGCGAACTGTTGTTCTGGATCCAATCTGTTGCTGGTGAGTCCAGGTGTTAGTGACTCGCCCAAGCCCATCGTCTGCCGCCCTAACTGGGGACCTTCGGGTGTTCCGAACGGGGTACATCGGACGCCTGGCTTACAGGTCCCCGAGGCGGTCGGTGCATCTGGTGCTCCCGATGCACCGGTTAGCGGAGGGGGGCTTCTCTTTCGAGGGGCCCCTACCCGGAGGTGTTTGTTCTCTGGGATCAGAGCTGTCGGCGGGATGGGGGCAATATGTACAATGATACCCTGTCCTCGCCATCGGCAGCGTGGTGGAGCACACAGGTCGTTTTAGTCGGTGCGAGTCCGACATAACCGCTGACTGTCCCCGTCGGGCGGCGGTACCCATAAGGGGTTTTTTCCTGTATAAAAAAAAAAGAAGTTTTCTTTGAAAAGATAACTTGTAAGTACTAATATCCGCAGTAAAAAAAATTCTTAATGAAAAAAAATCAAGAAATCTAATTTATAATTTAAGATAATACCAATTTTGAGTCAGAATATATATTTATGAGGGATATAAATACAAATATCGGTCAGCGATTGCCGCAATGTCAAGGTTATCGATCGCATTTAGAACTAATTATACAATTTAGGGTTGCGTAGACACATTTAATAGGCCAGCAAACATATTTTCCGTAATTGGAAATAGTTGATAGTAATAATAATAATATATATACATATTAAATAGACTTAGCTACTCTTCGACCCTGTACAAGACAGTACTGAGTAACTAGTGATAAGAATTATATGTTTAAACGAGCAACCTCCGAGTTTCTTGCTGGTTCTTCTCGGTAGGAACAGCTTTCCGAACCAGCAGTAGAGTTGACGATTCAAAAGCACTTGTTTACAAATTTACTTGAATAAAGAATATTTTTAGTTTGAATTTGAATAACAATAATGGATAATTGGCGGTTTATCGTAACCAAATGTATTTTTTTAACCAACACATTTTTAAATGTGTGCGTGTATTTAGAATTATAAATAATCAGCTTTATAGATCGAATGATAGACCTATGCTTGTTTATGACTGTGGATAGCTTAATAATTTGTATACGTTATAAAGATTACTGTTTTAAAACAAAAAGTAATGATTATTATTTTGCTATAATCGCGATAAAATTGTAATGAAATTATTTTTATCGCGGATTATAGTAAGATAATATTTTCATTACTTTTTGTATTATGGACATTAAAGCAACGCCAAATTCTATAAATGCTGTGTTAGTATCACACTAAGCTGAACAAATCTTCATTTATTTCGATTCTTTATGTGAGTTTGTATTAACTTTTAGTTTTTTACTCAACTTGACGTTAAAGTATTAAAATACGGTTAATAAAAATAAATAAATAAATAAATAAACATATGGGACACTTACACACACGGTCGTCCGTCACCAAAGTAAGTAACTTAATACTTGTGTTATGGTAGACAGACAACTGGTGAATATATACTTATATAATTTTTAAATACATACTTAGTCTCAAAGACCAACAAATTCATTTATAGAATATGTTGGCCCTCGGCGGGAATCGAACCCGCGACCCGCGGAGCTGGAGGCAGAGTCACTACCCACTACGCCATCGGGCCAGTCAGAAAAAGATTGTGACAATGAAATGGAGTTAATCTAAATCCGTTTAAAGTGGGTTATTCGCGTTGCAGACGGCACGCCCTCGTTAAATTGTATCGTTTAATACGGGAACATAGGATCTAACAGCTACCAACTAAAACATAAGTTTTATTAAAAAAACTAACTACCTATATAAACCAAGCCAAACTTAGCGGCTTTGCTGTCAGTTTGTCATTAGAAACGTTTAAAATTTCTTCGCTTTTAAACTTTAAATGATTTTTAATAAAAAAAGCCTTATACAGATTAAAAATATTCCATAAAATAAATAGAGAATTTAAAATCGATCAATTTGAGTTTTACAATTACGATCTACAGCTCTATGGAATAAGAAACAGATTTTTTGAATAGGAGGATTAAATAATATTTATCTACGATTATTTGACGTTAAAGACGACTGAAGAAAAGCTTTTTTTTAAATAGCTAAATATTTGATAATAATCTGTGCTCATTTGAAGTAACTAACAATCTGGTCTTAAAGGACTCGATTCCATGCCATTTTTGAAATATTAAATTTGAATCACTCTCAAAAGGTAAATACACTAAACTTTTTGATGCAAATGAAATCAAAACTGCATGTCTATAGGTCTTATACATAATAACATCAACTATGATATTTGCTGTATATCATAAAGTTTAGTTAGTCGAACGCTAGCGACTAGGTTTTGGCAGTGGACCAATATGCCGACGTGAAGATTAGCTATATTTAGTACTTTCAGTTTAAAAAAAGTAAACTTAACACATAATTTCCGTTTTTATACTTGACATTTTACCATACCTTACATCAGTATAAATTTTTAATTCTTCCATACTTAGTAAAGTAGTACCTAGGTAACAGAGCGTTGCTCGGTAAATTTTTTTTAAGATATAAAAAAGATGATTTGAAAATGGATTGAAATCCTGAGGCTGGATTTGGAAATCCTTTCTGCTTCATACAAGACTGCGGTTTAATAATGTAAAATTGAAAATGTTTAAAAGATTGACCGCCGAGTTTCTTTCTGGTTCTTCTCGGTAAGAGCAACATTACGAACCAGTTGTAGCTTCATTAATCATATTGATCCTTGACGATTCAAAAGTGCTTGTAAGAGCTTATTTGAATAAAGATAATTTGATTTGATATGAAAGTTTAAAAAAAATATAATTTGGCAGGTGGGGCTCGATCCAGGGTAATATCACTTCTTTCCGCACATTATCCGCTGAGCTATGACAACTTTATAATTGACAGCTAAAATATCATCTGCATTCTATTCTACAATTTATTATTTTTTCAGTGCCCAAAAATAGGGATAAAAAGACATTTTTTTAAATGAAACCTAGCTCAATCGATTTTGTTCCCCAAAAACCGCCTACATGCTGAATTTCACGAAAATCGTTTCCAAAACTATATATATATACAAAATTAAGTTATTTAAATATTAAAGATTGGCCTTGTCAAGCCAAGGATATCTGTCTACTTCCGCACTTAGATACAAGTTTAACACGATTTTGAAATAATTACGAGCATATCATCACAATGTGTTCTTATCGTAATTATATGGAACACTGTGACATTAAAAAAAAACAATTTACAGAGTACTTAACTGATAACCCATTTCTGTGATTTGGTTCAAGTTATCAATTGGTATTAACACTTTCTAGTGTTTACAATATAATTAAACAGGAATATAGATAACGTAAAACATAATAAACATCTGTTTTTTAATACGTATATTTTAATCCATAGATTATATACATAAATAGATCAGTCAGTACATACTTTTACTTTTTTGTTAGCAAATTTTTAATTTTTGAAATTACAAAAGATTCCTTCTGAAATAATATATAGGATAGGGTTTTACTTTGCGGAATTCCATATTACAATTATATGTAGTGGGAGTCCCACTTAAATGGGCAAGGGCAGGAGAATGATATAGCAAAATAAATTTATTTTAATGTATAGAAACCGGCTATACTCACGTTTTATAACGCCACGTAAAGAGCTCATGAGTAAGAGCCTCGTATGGACTTGAAACTAGTCGGGCTCATCCGATAAAATAAGACGTGAGTATAGCCGGTTTCTGTACATTAATTATGAATTGTATTCATTCACTCACGATAGTTTAAATTCAAAAATTTATTATTAGTTTTTTTCAATTAAATTGATTAAACCTTTTTTTTCCAGCAGTGTACGTCAAAATTTTAACTAAAAAAAGATATTCTTGCAATGAAATATTATCATTTCTAAATATAGGTCAGTTGGTATTATAAAGTTCAGTTTCTTCAAGTCACCATTGTACATGTTGACATTGAAATTAATACGAGAGCGTGGGAAGAAAAAAGATAATTACACTTGAAAATTGCGGGCAACTCCCTATCCCCTATTCTTCTGGGAGTGGGTGGGAGGAAGCGCTGTTTCGAGCTGCACAAAGAAATGTACAATGAAAAAGAAAAAGGCTCCTCACTCGTATGTGAATAAGCTCAAAGGGTAATGAATAAAGGCTGTGCTTCTGAGTGCAAAGTGCACGTCGGGAAAACGAAATCGAATCTGTGGCATAAACGAAAACGGCGGGAAATAAAAAATGTTCAGCTCTCTCTATAGTTCCTATACAAAAGTAATAATAACATTTATTTTGCTATAAAAAATAAGTAAGTAAGTAAGCAACGGCCTGTTACTATCCCACCGCTGGGCATTCGCCTCTTCTCTCCATTTTTGGAGAGAAGGATTGGAGATTAGGACCTACCACGCTGCTCCAATGCGGATTGGTAGTTACACATATCCCCAGAATTCTCTAGAGATATGCAGGTTTCCTCGCGATGTTTCCTTCACCGAAAAGCGTGTGATAAATTGCAATTATCAAATAGACACATAAGTTTTAATAGAAAAACTCATTGGTGCCTGCCCGGGTTTGAACCCGTGATCGTCTCTAGAGATTCACACGATCGCACCGCTGGGCCATCACAGCTTTTTTATTTTTTGCTATATTCTTGCTATATGCTATATTTTTGCTATATGCTATATTTTTGCTATATGCTATATTTTTGCTATATGCTATATTTTTGCTATATGCTATATTATTTTTTGCTATAGTTCGCGATAAATATTAAATTAGATAGTTCCTGTGTTTTTTTATTCAATTGGTGGGGTTTGAAAACCAGCGTCAGAGGCTTCCTCTCTGAAAATGCTGAGTAGATCCGTTTTGGGACAACACTGTTTTTAGATTTATTGTTAATTTATAGTCATAACTGTGTTTGTCTGTTTTAAGTAATAATAGTTTCTTTTAATTTATTTGTTAATAGATTAAATAGTATAGTGTTAAGTACCAAATAAATCATTCATTCAATTTATTACCTACTATTTATATGCTTAGGTATTTAAATAATTTATAGAATTAGGCGTTACTTTGCGGAGATCCAAAAAAAGTAATAATAAAATAAATTATTATTAAAATAAAACATTGTTAAAATAAAATTATTATTACTTTTGCTTAGGTTTTTAGTTATTTATACTTAATTTTTTATGCTATGTTGAAGAGAAATATATATAGACATTAAAGAACTAGATTCCGGGCCGTAAAAAAAATAAATGTTTATTCAAGCAAACGCAATCTTTATTGCTCTAATCCTCGTCTTGTAGACGAAATAAAGATTATGTGATTCCAATTTTATCATTCCTTAAATAAAATATTTCCGCCCACTTGTTTTCTCAATGCCTCATATAACGAAATTAAACGAAACTGATTCTCAGAATACCTTATTCATTTTGAGATTGAATTGTTATACTGAATTCTACACACAATGAGTATGTGTGTATATGTACAATATAAAAATTTAAAATCCGATAATTGTATAAATTTTATCCCAAATTATTTGCGCCCTTTTTCTCCTCAAATAATCTCTGGATATCATATTTTTCAAATATATTTTTTTTCAATTAAACTCCCTTTCCTGCATCTATCGTTTCGGAGTCCTACGATCTGCAAAATTAAATAAAAAGATACTATAGTGGCAAGCGCGTCCCACCTTAGGCTGCAATTTTTGCTTTCCATTTCCATTCCAGGCGAGATCGTAGCCATACTAGCTACGCTAGCCTTTATTTATAAAAAAAGCTATTTAAAAAAAAAATGAATTAAATTCTATATGTTAAAGTTCAATTAACATGTTCTAATTAAAGAAATATGAAATGTGGACTTATTTTTAAGTCATCTTCGAGATGAAAAAAAGAAAATAAGAGATAATTTTGTCTTAGTATTTTTACAATTTTTTAATCTGTAATGTTGCCAATTAAGTATCAATACGCTCAAAGGTAAGATATGGAAAAAAATAATTAGTAACTAAAGAAAAGTTAGAATAATGAATCGAGTTCTATTGATAACGCCTGAAAACGTATTTGAAATAAAAGTAAACTTAAACTCGAAATTTTGTACGAACGTATAAAACGGTAGAACGTTAGAAAAAACTGTAGCAGTATTCGTACACTCTGAGACTTGCATCTTAAAATGTAAAAAGGATTAAATGATATTAAATTACGAATATCTTCTTGTATGGTTTACAATCAAAATATTTCAAAATAGGCTTCATCATAGAAATAAATGCATTTATAACCAGCATAATTATAAAAAACGCGGGGGCGGCCGCGACGGTCAGAAATGAAACACGATCGGGTACTTTTATAACGGCTTCAAATACAATGGACAAAGCGCATTATTGTTTTAAATTATAGCATTTATTATGTACGTTGGAGTTGAATGTGGGCAATTTAGTTGCTAACAAACAGAACTATCTTAGTTAGAAGTTGCTATACATAGCGTTAGTATTACAATCATAGGCAGTCTCTGAACGTGGAATCCATACGGCTATTAGATGCTAAGTTGCCTGCGATTGCGGCTATATATATTCCGAATCTCGGAAATGGCTCCCAAAGATTTTCATTAAATTCAGCATGTAGGGGGGTTTTTTGGGGGAAATATCTAGCTAGGTTTTAACTGAAAAAAATTGTCGTATTCCGTAAATGAAATTTTAGCTGTCGTTTGTAAAGCTGTGATAGATTTAATGGTTAACGGGCGGATTGAAGAAGTGAAAATATCCGGGATCAAATCCCTGTTTTTCCCATGTTTTATAATAAAAATTTTTTTGCGAGAATGGCTCGTCCACCCAGGTACTTCAATATGATAAGAGCATCTATTGACGTTGGGCAGTTCTTATCAGTGGGTGAGGGAATTTCCAACCGTTTTAAAATCGATTTGGCTATTCAATGTATTTACCTTTAAATAATTTATAGAATAAGGCGTTACTTTGCGGAGATCCATAATACAAAAGTAATAATAAAATTATTTTGCTATAATCGCACCAAAATCGCCAAGCGATTTTGGTCGTGGAGTCTATCTCCTGATGATGCTTCGGTTGCGGGGCGAAACGATTGTTGAGTTTGTGATAGTGAACGTATATAGTGCTTGTGTATTGTGGTGGCGGTGGTGGAGGTTTGTGCTTGTTGCCTGTAAAGTCGGTTTTACGGGCAAAGATTTTACGTGACAATGTCTTTTTAAATGTGATGGATTGGAGTGGGAGAGACGCAAGGCATTCGCCAGTCCTGCGGGCCTCTCTTTCGTTCGGTGACTCATCGTAACAGACGTGAGCGGGCGTTACACTTTTTCATGAGTGACTCCAAGCCGCAACCTAATTTGAGACGTTGTCACGTCAAAAATCTCTATGAAAAGGTACTATCAGACAGAAATGTTACTGACTGCCCAAATTATCCATTTCGTAAAAAAAAATCAATAATTAAATAATAATAACTAATGATGTTAATCAGCTATCAGCTACCTCAGTATGAACGTACAATTAAGAAACATTCTAATTTGAGTATCGCTTAATGCATCAGCCTTCATCATCATCCTCCTGCACTTATCCCACTCTAAGTGGGGTCGGAGCAACATTTTACAAACGTATCACATGATTTGGCTACGTATTTTACGTATCTGACGTCACCTTACCTTAGTCGTATTTTACGACACCTCGGGCGGTCTATTTTACTCAACCGGATACAGCATGGTGTCTCAACTTACCTTAGTCACCTTTTACAAGACCTAAGACATGACGGTTGTCTATTCTACTCAGCCGGATACCACACGATGCGTCATACACATGCTAATGCATCAGCCTTCAATACGAACTTAAAATGTTAATTTCATTCTGTTTTTTAATGTTTTATTTAAACGTTTGTATTCGCAATATTTCTCATATTATATGTTCAATGACCTTATTCATTACAATCATTATTTTTTGTAAATTCAGTTACGTTCATGTAGTTTATGTAAATTAAGCAAAAAAAGATCAATGTTCAGATGTTCATGGTTGTTTTAAACCAGAAGTTATTTTGAACATTTTTTAGTAGTTACCAAGACATTGTACAACTAATTATACAAATAATATATGTTTATAATCAAACAGCAGTTTAAAACACTATTAATAAAATGCTAATACAGAAAGCCTACTAAACCGTTTCATCGTGGCATCCGGTTGAGTAGAATAGACCGACCCTCATTATTTACCGAGGTGTAAAAAGCGATTAAGGTAAGTTGACGTCAGACAGGCGGCCGTCGTAAAATACGTAGCCAAATCATGTGACAACATATTCATAACATGTTGTGCCGACCCCTCTTAGAGTGGGATAAGGACAGGAGGATAATAAAAACAGAAAGTCTACGAAAATATTGAAGATTACTTAGATGATAAACTATAATAAATATGCGGACATAGCTATCTTTGACTCTGTACAAGACAGTAATAACTAAATGTAACTAGTGATAAGAATTATATGTTTAAAAGAGCAACCGCCGAGTTTCTTGCTGGCTCTTCTCGGTAGGAACAGCTTTCCGAACCAGCAGTAGAAGTGACGATTCAAAAGCACTTATTTACAAGTTTACTTGAATAAAGAATATTTTGAATTTGAATTTGGAATGAACCATAATTGAAAAAGAAGCAAAGAAAATACTAAAACTTTTTATAAACATAAATATAAAAGTATATATATGCACTATGGACTTATAATTCGGAAATTGTAGTAAAAAAACCAAGGACATTTGAAACAGTTGAGTATTAGGCGCTCTAGCCGTTACAGTTATAAGATGAAAAATGTTATAAAACTGATACATATATATATATATATATGTTTTATTGAATTTATTCGAATCGTCTGTAGTCACTTTCTAATAATCCTAATATTAAATTTGAAACAATTTTCTTATTTCGGATTATTTTCAGCTTCAATGATCAATATGATATTCGTCCAAGGTGATTCGGATCCGCTATGAAGGTCTAGATTCTAGGCCATTCATTCTATTAAAAATTAACCATAAATTAGTACCTAATTCTACATTTTTTGGTAACTTTTGAAAAAATAATTGCAAAATATTTGAAAAAACCTATTGTTAACCTAAAAAAAAATATACTTATAGCCATTGAATTAATTAAAAATAGAATAGGGGAGCCATAGGCTGGCTACAACTGATAGCAGTACAATAAATAATGAGAAAAGTTGACTAAGTGGGGTAGGCACTATATATAACAAACATGTTGTCACATGATTTGGCTACGTATTTTACGTATCTGACGTCACCTTACCTTAGTCGTATTTTACGACACCTCGAGCGGTCTATTGTACTCGGCCGGATACCACACTGCGGGTCGACTCACTTTAGTCGCCTTTTACGACACCTCGGTAAGAAATGAGAGTGGTACTGTTCTATTCAACCGGATACCACACGGCGTATCTCTTTAATGGAATATGGCAGATTTAAAGCTGACTTCCCTACTCAAGTAGAGGGCCAATAGTTTCATAAGCTTACCAGTCCCTATTACCGTAATGTCAACAAAATTCGGTTTACATACATGTAATTTATCATACCTACGTCATATCACCATATTTTTATTTTTATTGCGTCGTGAGAATGTTCTTATTTTTATGTACGTAAATTGGGCGACACACTTTGTGTAATAAGCAGGTGACGTATTCGCTTGATACATAATTTAAAACGCTGTCATAAGTTAAGAATAGATTATTATTATTTTTAATTAATTAGGAAATCTATACCGGACTTTATATGCATATATTAACTGAAATCCAGGGAATCCTAGTTCAGGCGTCAGTCTCCTTCTATAGTAATTCTAATGTAGTAACTTAAGAATCATCAACAAAGTAGATATAATGGGTGTTGTAAGTGTAATTAAAATATAAACTTATTATTTTGTTAACTAAAAAAAATAATATTCTATACTTATTGTTAAGAATATGTGTTGAAAAGGATTAGTCGCTTAAGTAAGATTTTCTTCAATCAATCAATCAATCAAGTAATCATTAAATAATATATTAGGGTGATATTTGCAAAAGTGTGAAATGAATTTTGGTGTTGTTAGTTTTTAACAAATTTTTAATTTAATTTGCATTGAAATTTTATAAAACCTCAATGCCTTTCAAATTTTGTTTTATTTCACTAGGGATGTAGCTTCTAAATCTTCGTTATAAAATAAATCACCAATTATCAATTTACATTACACTACAGGGTTGGAATTGGTCAACGACTTTATCTACCTGGGCTCCAGCATCAGTAATAGGGGGGGCTGTGAAGCTGAAATTCGGCGTCGCATCGCGATGGGAAAGAGTGGTATGTCTCGGCTCTCTAAAGTGTGGAAAGACCGTAACATTTCAAATCGTACCAAAACTCACCTTGTACGAACACTCGTCTTTTCCATATTTCTTTATGGAGCCGAGACATGGACCATAAAAGCCGCAGACCGGAAGTGAATCGATGCTGTGCTGGCGCCGAATGCTTTGTATTTCCTGGAACGACTTCAAAACCAACGTCTCCATTCTGAATAAACTACGTATTAAAGTCCGGCTGAACACTGTCTGTCTACGGCGGACTCTTGAACACTTCGGTCACATAGCTCGGAAAAACGTCGATAGCATCGAAAGACTGGTGATTACAGGAAATGTCGACGGACGGAGACCACGTGGACGTAGCCCGAGACGTTGGGCGGACCAGGTCAAGGAGGCTCTTAGCTCCCCTGTTTATTGTGCTCTTCACACAGCGGAGAATAGGACAAGTTGGCGTAAAACCGTAAACAGTGTGCTATCGTCAAAGAGCCACGATTCTCATCATTGAGAAAGCGACGCAAGAAGAAAGAATCAATTTACATAGAGATTTTAAAAAGTTACAGTGAAAAACGGAGGGTAGTTTGCTTGTTGTACTGTATCTGATAATCATATCAATCAATATGTGGTTCTATGGAACTGCATCGAAATATTGATACATGAACTGCCTTGTAATAATAACATCCAAATATATGTTCTCATTAGGTCATATTTTTGGACAAAAATCGATCTTGTGGTGGCGTTTCTACTAAGAAAATTATGTATATCTACGACAATTTATAGACGTAGGCGTTAGGCCTTTGCGGAGATCCATAATACAAAAGTAATAATAAAATTATTTGGATCCCAATCTAATCTTTTCACATTTTAAACTAGTTCAAAGTATCGTTATTTTACGATTATTAATAAAAAAATATTTTCTATTGTTAACGACAATTAAATTGTTCCAAATAAATAAGTATGTATTGCATGATTAAATATTTGACAGCACGTGTTGAGTGAATTACGTTAGTCACATTTACATCATCTCGGTTTTAGTGTCAATGCCGGACAAGCTTAGATATGCGAGAGCTTTTACGCATGGATATTATGTGAATATAATAGGTGTAATAGGGAAGTATAACTATGTTGTCAGACGTCAGAAAGAATTAGAGGTATGCGGGCTAAAAACCCGAGCAGGCACTGAGTTTTTCTATAAAACTTATGTCTTTTGTTATCAATATAGCATACTTAACAACAACATAACATAATCAAAAGTAGACATTTTTAAAATAAAATTTTGTCAGTGACCCATAAAGCGTTTACCTGACATAAAAAAGTTTAAAACTTTAGATAGAAATTGAAGGTGCGATCCAAAGACAAACTTAAATGTTCTTTTTAAAATTTTATAATGGTTAGTGTATTTAATACGCACAGATTAATAAAGGCACAGATTTATCGCAATTGAATATTGTGAACAAGATTTAATTTTATTGTAAATATATAATTTAATCATTTAATCTATTCTGTTTTCTAGACCACAAACATCATTTTATTGCGAGCGACGTAGAGTATTATGATTTATAATAATAACTATCGTGTCCGCATCTTCGCCCACGTGGATATTAGTCTGTCACAAAATTTTTACCGCGTTAATCAGAACCCCGCGAAAATTTTCATATATAATACTAATAACCAAAAAATTCGATCCGAGAAAATCGATCGACTAATTTTAGGGATATATGGTTTTGTGCAAAGACAAAACCATATAGGATTTATTTGTAAAATAGATAATAAATAAACCGATAAATAAATATAATACCGGTTAATTTTTTTTAGGTATCGAACACTATTCGATGCATTTCACTTAAATAGTTTAGCTCTGTGTTTACATTAAACGTTCCCCATAAGTTTCGTCACGCGTGTACGTTCGCGATGGAATTAGTCATCACTCCGATTTTAGCAATACGTACATGAAGAGTCAATATTAATGTACGCGTTGCGTAATTTCATGAAAAACTAGGTCCACACACTATAAAACCAATAGCGTACAGTGATACCAGAATGGTGAAATATTTGTCCCTTAACTCGCGTGTCTTAAAACCCTTACACAAACAATTTCCTTTCATCTTTATCTTTACTTTTTCACGTGTTTTTCAGATTCAAGAAATAATAACGTCGTAAATATCTGCATATAACAAATTTTGACCTACAATATTGCATTGAACATTCTGGATTAACCTCTTTTGCATTACCCTCTATTAACCATAGGAGGGTGAAAGTAAATTATAAAAGGTACTTATAGATCATATTTAGTTTGGGAAACTCAGTAAATAATTATTACATTTTAAAGCAACGCTTTAATTTTCTTAAATAGCGCTTGTAAATAGGAACAAAATTAATGTCTTCCCATGAGGAGAAAGTTTTTAGTGACAGTTTTTTTAGTTATTTGAAAGAGTTTTACCTATTTCAACGGATGCGTACCATAATATATATCAGGATTGCCAACCTAAGATATAGTATCTTCACATTTGTCGATATATTTTATTTTATAGCATTTGTTAGTGTTTATCAATATTAACAATTGGAAATATTACCTTTTAAATAAGATAGATATATCAAAGTCTAATTGGTTCTATGAAAATATGAGTAATCTAAAGACGGAAAACTTTGTATATCAGCTGATAGCTGTTATCAGTCATACGTAGTACGCAGCCGTTCGCAAAGCATAATTATCTTTAATTTGTGTATTGCTTGCTATTAAACGCGATACGTAGATATTATTTAACAATAAGTAATCAAAAATGTAAAACCATATTTAGAATCGACTAGCTTTTATCCGCAACTTCGTTCGAGTGGACAGTTGTGGATAGGTTAATAATAGATGGCGCTTTTGAATGTCGACCTATTCCTGTCGAATTAACAGGTTTTTATAGCTTATATGTTATGCCAGTGTATAAGGGATAATTGAGCCAAATTTCAAATTAGATAGTAAAAGCATTTATTTCTTTAGTGTTAGTAAGAAGTAAGATAAGTAATCAAACCGGAAAAACCATATTTATGATTGATAAGCTAGAGAGGATGTTTATATACATAGTACAAAGAAAATATGACCGTTGAGTCTTAAGATGTTACAATGGCGATCTGGTACCGAAAAACGCGGCGTTGACAAATATTTAAACGTGCAATACTTATTTATTACAAACAAATTTCTCCCCGAAAACTATTCGTTATCGTTCCCTCGTTTCTGGAATCAGTCACTCTTAGTCAAATTGTCAACTGCCCGTTTCCAGGAGTTGCGATCGGCAGCTCGATATAGTGCGGTGCTGATGGGTATATCCAGTTGTTCGGATATTTGATCTGCCCATCGTTTTGGACTAAACACCCCCAGTAAACTATAAAACATAATTAATATTTGATAATAATCGTAAATTAATGACTGTTTTATCAATTCAATTATTATAAAGTGTAAAGAGAATATATATATATAAAACCTTTCAAATTTATTGAAAGTTTTTATATACTAGCGGTCAGCAGCTTCGCCCGCATGGAAATAAGTCTCCCAAATTTTTTGGCTAGTTAAAATTTTGAACATAGAAATAGTTATTGTGAGTTTATCATAAACTCAAAAAATTAAAAATCTCTTAAGATTTTTGATTAACTTTCACTGCTTACTTAGCGCACGCAAGGAAAGTTTTAAATTTTGCTTTAACGCGATATGTTTTCTTGCTGCTCCTTTCCTATTCATCTTAGAGTGATATAGTCTATAGCCTTCCTCAATAAATGGACTATCTTACACTCAAATTTTTTTTAAATTGGTCCTAAGACTAGCGCGTTCACACAATCAAACACTCTTCAGCTTTATATATTAGTATAAATTTCCTTTGTCGAAGCGTTCGGAAAATTCATAAGAATGTCTACTAAGGATGACCTCAAATTGGTCGCGGGGATCCATTGGATATATGCAACGTAGGTGTGATATATCTCTTGAAGAGAAGAATGTCTATATGTGGACGTCCATTTTAGTAATGTCCCATCAGCGACTTTAACAACTTATTTAGTTTAACCATTTTTTTAGTTTTCCATTATTTTCTTTTTTTGCATTAGAGTTTTAAATATTTGTTAATTTTCTAGTTTAATTTTACTTAGTTACAGTTTTTTTTAGTAATTTGAATGCAAATACAAAGTTTTAAGCCTGACTTAAACGTAAGCGAATTTTATCACGCAGTTAATTTATTACTTCCGCCTAACCAACATGTACTACCTATATTTTTATATTCGGCTCTGCACAAATGTTTAAATTATTTGCGTTGCATGTTATTTATAATTTTGGAAAAGTAAAATTCTCAAGTCAGCGATATAACATAACATTTCGTCGCTTGCGTTAAATTATCTTCTTTAATGTAATCTTACAGCAAAAAAGAAATTATTAAAAAAAAATACACGATGCCAATTTTTATCAAATGTTTGCCTGCCGTAATATACAGATAAAAAAGATAAGCTTATTGCCAGTGACTGAATTTTATTATATGTATACTATAATGACTTATACTTTCAGCTATTTTGCTGTTTTACGTGAAGCGCATACTTTTAGAGGCGTGCAAGCATGCGATAAATAATATATGTATTTGGAATCAAAGGTCACCAATCAAATATAATCAAATACTCAGACAAATCGATCGAAATTGGTTGAATAGTTGGTCTATGAAGTCTACATTTATAAACAAAATAGGCAATAAATGGCGTATTTTAATTTTATTTAGATATGTATTAAATGTGAAATTAAAGGCAATTATAATATAATTTGTGTTACGCCTAAGAATTTCTGAGGTATCTGTCTGTCTGTCGCCAAGAAAAAGTGTTGATTTTAATTTGAATATTTTTAATGAATTTAGGTTTAAATATGCTTCAATATAATATATAGAATAAGCGTTACTTTGCGGAGATCCATAATACAAAAGTAACAATAAAGTAAAAGTAATAAAATTATTTCATTATTACTTTTGTCTTATGCTTCAATGTGCTACTTGTGACGTAAATTTTCACAAATAGTGAAATACTATACACTCTGAAAGCGTATGAGACTTGTTTAACTCTTTCTAGCTCTACAGTCTTCTTCTAACAACAAAAATAACCGCGAACACCAGATGGCGTTAAATAACAAGTTTACAATATATTCGTTCGCTTACATACAAATGATTTTTATTTAAATTTGCGTCGAAAAAAGCGAAAGCCTCCTTCATTTAAGGACTCTCAATGAAGAGAGTTCTTGAAATGTAAACCGCAACGTCGAATGTACTTCCCATTCGAGTACAATTGAAATGTCAACATCACAGTTTGAATTTGACATCTCTCGGCCGCGGGGAACATAGTCTTTGAGTGCTTGTTATCATGACTCATTAATCGTAGTGTTACCAGAAAGAGTGAATTTAAATCACGCTGCTATTTATTCAATATAGTATAGTACAATAATATAAAGTGGTCTTAGGTATTAATTCAACGTTTAACTTTTAGCAGCAGAATCCGACTGAGCAGAATAGTCTACCTCATTTTTTACCGAAGTGTAAAACGCGACTAAAGTGACGTCAGACAGGCCGGTGGTGAAATAACAAGCCAAATCATTTAACGATTTGTATTAGTGCATTGTGATGTATAGTGTAGCCCTTATGTGCAATAGATAACAAAAAACAAATAAATATACTTTTGGAAGAGTACCAACAGAACAAAGATTGCACATACAAATAATCACAAATATTGTTTTTCTGCGATTTTTTTTATCAAATAAAAACCAGTAAAAAAGGTATAATGTATGTCCGCCATTTTGTATTGGTTACCATTTTCGATTCACAACATTTTTATGCTAAATGGTTTTAACACTTTTCAGACAGATCTCATCAGAACAATGAGGTATTTGACAATTAGAAAAAAAATACATAAGTTAACTTATAAGTTAAAAGGAAAAAGTAAATTTGAAGTTAAAAACAGTTATACAAAAAGTTGTTTCATTTGTAAAACTATATATTTTAATATTTGGTATTTTAAAAAATAAAATGTTTTTTGGAAAGAAAATATTAATTCTACGCTCTGTTTCTCTGATTCTCAAATATCAATGTGGTTTTTTTGGGCTTAAATATTATAGTATACAGGTTACAACTGATAAATTTTCTATTCGGGCGAATAGTGTAATCACTTACGGCTAATGGCTATAATAATTTCTTCGCGTTGTTTGTACTGCAATGATCGTTGACAAAATATTTGAAATAACTGGGCAGTCTTGGAGACAGAATCGGCGTTTAAACTGATTGGCAACTGCCGGCAAATCTTAGATAACTGCAATGATAGACAATGCGCCATTCATTTGGAATAAACAATGCAGTTCGTTTTCACACTGTAAATAGTGAGCTCGCAACTTTTATTAAAGAAATTTTTGGAGGTCACCAGCCGCCAATATTATGTTATACAAAATAATTCAAACTTTGTGAATTAATATTGTAGTCATCGTAACAATCAAAAATCCAATTATAAGATAGTTTTGAGGTTCCGATTATGTATTAATTGTTTAAAGTTTTCATCACCTTCCTGTCCTTATCCCACTCTAAGCGGGGTCGGCACAACATGTTATAAACATGTTGTCACCTGATTTGGCTACGTATTTTACGACCGGCCGCCTGCCTGACGTCAACTTATCTTAGTCGTATTTTACGCCGACGCCTCGATAAGAAAGAGGGTGGTCTATTCTACTTAACCAGATACCAAACGGTGAGTCAACTCACCTTAGTCGCCTTTTACGACACCTCGGTAAGAAATGAGGTTGGTCTATTCTACTCAGTTCCGATTATGTATTAATTATTTCAAGTTTTCACTTTGAAAAAAACATTAAGAATATTCCCCTGTTTTTCAGGTACAAGATTAGTACATGTATGATAGTAATTAATTAAATAAGTAAAGCTATGATAGCTCAGCGGTGACACCGTGCGATTCTTTCGAGGCGTTCACGGGTTCAAACCCGGGGTAGGCATCAATGAGTTTTTCTATCAAAACTAATGTGTCTAATTGTTAATTGCGATTTATCACACGCTTTTCGGTGAAGGAAAACATCGTGACGAAATCTACATATTTCTAGACGATTCCAGGGACATGTGTAACCTACCAATCCGCATTGGAGCAGCGTGGTAGGTCTTAGATCCAATCCTTCTCTCCAAAAACGAAGAGAGGAGGCTTTAGTAAATGATAAATAGATAATGATATAACACTCTTTAATCAAGCGGCGGTATCGGATTGGGGTAAAGGACTTGCAATCGACGGGTTGTGGGTTCGAATCCCAGCCATTATTATACCCACGTGAATCCACTCTTAACACAAGCATTAACTTTGGAGTGGTTAACAAGTTTTTAACAAAGAAGATTAGTAATTTGAGGTGCAAATTACTAGTAATCCTTTTTTAAAAATAACATCGTAGGACTCGTTTATAGTAAAACTATGATACAGTATGGAGATAAAAAGAATAATAATAATTATTAGACACACACGGTCGTCCGTCCCCAAATAACTTAATACTTGTGTTATGGTTGACAGACAACTGGTGAATATAGACTTATATATTTTTAAAATACATACGTAAATACAAATATACACAAATATAAAGAAAAATGTCAATTCCACTTTCAAACGGGGCAGTGCAAAAGTGCGAGGCAATACTAAAGTCCCTAAGGGCCCTGCATTTTGTATGACAGCCCTGGAAATTCAGGTTTTTCCGTCTAATCGGTGATTGTCTTCCTACATTTGTAGAAATGCTGAGTAAGGTCAGCTGATATCGAAACAGCTGCGTCATCGTGTCGCAACGTGCCTCGACGTCGGTCGGTGGAAAGCGAACGTGACTGTCAACGAGACTAAACGATTTTGGACTAGGCAGAGAAGCATCATAATACTCATAGCAAATATAAATAATGTACGGAAAAAAATTACGAAGCTGTTTGCTATCCGGTTAAGTAGAATATCCACCCTCATTTATTACTGAGCTATCATAAAATGCGACTAAGGTAAGTTGACCCGCCGTGTGGTATCCGGTTGAATAGAATAGACCACCCTCTTTCTTACCGAGTTGTCGTAAAAGACGACTAAGGTATATTGGTTTATTTTTTGTTTTTTTTTAACTTAAATTGACGTCAGGCATGCGACCGGTCGTAAAACACCCAGCCAAATCAGGTGACAACTTGTTTAATACATGTTGTGCCGATCCCACCTAGAGTGGGATTAAGGGCAGGAGAATGATTTTACGGAAAAGCTTAATGAAAATTCATGACCTACAAAATTTAGTCTGTTAGTGTTGCAATGTTACAAAATTAAGTGACTTATTGGAGAACTGATATCTCCTAACCTAACAAAAACGGAAGGCAAAACCAATGTGTGATTCACTAGTGATTTGTAGGGAATAGGGATATGACTTGGAGTATAAAAAAAATCGATAAATAAATAATTGGTTTTTTCAACTTTAAAATAAATCATTTTTTTTTATTCGTATCAAAAAATTCGATTAATAATAATAAATAATCGATTTTATCTCACTATTTGTAAAGTTGCCCTTTTTAATATTAATAATTAGAATAAATGCCAATTAAAGTGGACAACTACCAATAATTAATAATAACAGATGCGCTGTTTGTGAAATACAATTAAAATGTGTAGTTTGGCTACACTGATTTCATCCAACAATGCATATTTTATTTTAAAAAACAAGAAAAAAGAGTAAAAACCAAAAAGAAGCAAAAGAGGATATGAAAATAATCGATTAATACAAAATCGATTATTTTTGTTCGCATCCGCATGCGTGCTCTGTATCACAAGCTTAATATGAGAACATGACGGCTAAATATAAATTATAATATAATAAACCTAACAAAATGATACTTTTTTGCTATATATAGCTGATATGCTGAACTAAGGTTGTTTTTTTTCCAACTCAGTCACATTGTAAAAATCGTTAAAACATATTGCGAATTCGAAAAAGTTGTCTACAAAATATAAATCAATTAAAATATAGTTAAATTAACCTTAAACAAATCATCGATTGTATGAAAGATTCAAGCAAATCTATACTAATATATAAAGCTGAAGAGTTTGTTAGTTTGAATGAGCTAATCTCAGAAAATACTGGACCGATTTGAAAAATACTTTCAGTGTAAGATAGTCCAATTATCGAGGAAGGCTATATATATATATATATATATATATATATAACATAACGCTAAGATGAATAGGAGAAGAGCAGCAATAAAAAATAGTACGAAAACGGCAAAATTTATAGCGTTTCCTTCCTTATATATATATATATATATATATATATATATATATATATATATATATATATATATATATATATATATATATATATATATATAACATAACGCTAAGATGAATAGGAGAAGAGCAGCAATAAAAAATAGTACGAAAACGGCAAAATTTATAGCGTTTCCTTGCGTGCGCTGAGTAAACGGTGATAGTTATTCAAAAATTATGTATTACAAAATTGTTCCCCTCTTAAAGTTCTAAATAAAAGTCCGCGACAGCATATGTCTAGCTTTTAAGCTTAACCCACTTTAACCATTTTTATGGTTATCAAAATACTATATTACGATTTAGATCTTTCCACACGGGTGGAGCCGCTGGCGATGCTAGTATAATATAAATCTGATTCGGTCTTCAGTGTTGTACGGAGCGTTATAGGTCTGTATTAACAGTGAATAGACTTGCGTATAATATTGTCCCGCCGTGTGAATCAACCGTATTTTCCCAAGGCGAAAATACGTATATAAACAAGATTGCACCTTCGAAGCATTGAAGGTGATGAAATGATATGTAATACAATTGTACGCCATTTGACATAAAACTTTAATCGTCAAATTAACGTTAAAATAAGTTAAACGTGAAAGTAAAAGTGAAATTAGTAAAAAAGTGTTAAACTTGAAAAACTTCAGTCATGAAGAAAAAGCTCGGCTCTTTTCATAATCTAATTTTTATAAACAATTAAATTTTATAATTGGTTTTTATTTGCATCGTTTGCAAGGTCGGATATTAATTAAATCCAACCATCTATGGCGTTTCTGATTTTTAGCAGTAGACTTTCTGAATAGTTACTTTAAACACTATATATAACTAATATTCTTAGTATAATTATATCATAAATTGTATTCATTTATTCTCCAGCCCTTATCCCACTGTAAGTGGGGTCGGCACATCTTAAGATTTTCTTGCTGGTTCTTCTCGGTAGGAGCAAACTTCCGAATCAGTGGTAGCTTCTTTAAAAACATTTGACGATTCAAAAGTACTGTAAACAGTCCACTTTAATAGAGAAATATCTGGGTGACCGAGCTTCGCTCGGTAATTTTTTACGAAAAAAATAAAAAACTTAAAAAAAAGAAAAAACAATTATTTAGTTGGGATCGATCCTTGGCATTCACATTTCTCGACGCTGCCGTTACCCGAATAAGCTACGCCGAATTGACAGTTAATGGCGAAAATTCAATTCAATATAAATGTTAGTGTTTTTTAATGCTCAAAAACAGGGATAAAACGTATTTTTTTTTACATAAAACCTAGCTAGATCAATTTTTCTCCCCCAAAACCCCCTACATGCTGAATTTCTGGAAAATCGTTGGAGCCGTTTCCGAGATTCAGAAAATATATAAATTATACAAGATTAACTCATTTAAATATAAAGATATTTTGAATTTGAAGTAACCATGTTGTGACGTGATTTGACTAGGTATTTTACGAACACCCGCCTGCCTGACGTCAACTTCCCTCAGTCACCTTTTACGACACTTCAGTAAGAAATGAGGGTGGTATATTCTACTCAGCCAGATACCAGACAGCGGGTCAACTTACCTTAGTCACCTTTTACGACACCTCGGTAAGAAATGAGGGTGGTCCATTCTACTCAGCCGGATACCACACGGCACTATATCATAAATTGTATGTCACTCATAAACGATTTATCTACTTTTGTAAGGCGCAAAGCAATAGCCAATATTCTAGCCCAGTTAGCATTTATTTACAGAATTAGGTAAACTAATATTTCCAAGCAAAAAAACCAAGCGAGGTATGATTTTGAGGAAATAAGCGAGGCTATGGTAAGGTTATCCTGTAAAAAAAACTTCGGGTTTTGGCGGTAAATGTGAGACGATACTCTGGAAATTATTCCCTTTATATTTAAATGATTTTTAATTATAGGACTATATATGAATTTTAATGAGAAAACTATCTGCTGTGCAATTTTTTTAATTTGTTTTACTATGCAATGGATTCCGATGGTTTCGTTTCCTTGTCAATTTCGTAATGAAAAGTCTGAAAATTTCCTTCATCTTTTTCCATGAAAAAAGAAATCGTCAAATAAAGACAATAAAATACTTTTGCATTTATAATTATAACGCTAAAGAAGTTGTATCGATTTTTATTCGTAATGTTGTTGAAGTGTTTGTGAAAATTCCCGCACTTGAGCGTGGGAGTTGCAGGCGATGACTTATCATGCAATGGTATTATTTTAAAGTTCAAACTTTCTATTATTTTCCGATAATATTAAGTAGATTTTGATATCTTTATGGGTTGCCTAGTGGTATTTTAACTACAGAAAATAAGAGGAAATAAAAATAAGGATAAATTTTTACGAACCCTTTAGTTTTAATTTTTATAAGGTACTAGTACTATCCCGCGGTTTCACTCGCGTACATACCGATCTCATGGCAGTTTAAAGTCTACTTAGTCGGACTATAGGTTTTTTTTTTGCTAAATAGTTTCCACAGCGCATGCGATTAACGATTTTTATGACTAATTTTTTACACCTTATTACATTTTTTTATTACGGTTTCCTATTTTTTTATGTAATAGCTGCATCTTTACTGTAAAGATGCAGCTTTCCAATGGTAAAAGAATTTTTGAAATCGGTCCAGTAGTTTTTGGGTGAGAATATTACAAACATACATACAAATTTTTCCTCTTTATAATATTACTTATAGATTATGTGATAAATTTCTATTTTGTATTCCTGTCATTTGTACATAAGGTTTTTAAACCTTTATTAGGAACAAGCGTTTCAGCGACTTCGTTCGCGTTCATTCAATAGAAAAGGTAGTCTACCTCTTCTATTGAATTCTATTCATCAATAAACCTTTCGTGTATTAGCCGTGAAAGCTTAACGGGTAGGAAAATAGTCACAGGCTGGGGTTATCAGTTACCCAAAAGTGTTTACAGTGTTGCCACCGCTGTAAATGCTATCATACTGTGTCACCGCAGCAGCTACAACGGGCTCTATGGTCTATAAAGTTTGTGCAAAAGTAATGTCATATTTTGAACCGGCAGCCATTTTGTACAAATTTAAAAAAAGAACTGTTATGCTATTTAATTTGTTTTGTTATGATAAGCTTTTGTATTATTATGTTAAGCTTATTTACGTATAAAATTTATGAGATTACCATCTGACCATATGACAATAACCATCTCCTAGGTTGATGCACAATTTCGCTCCTTTTAAGGCATTTTCAATTGTTGCGCGCTAAATATCTGCCTCTTCTTCAATGTTAGCTTGTAAGCTAACGTTGAAGAACCAAACAATCGCTTTCAGGGAACTTTCAGATCTTTATGCATTAGACGTGGAATCTCCGTGACCAAGAAACGCATTTTTTTATTGTTAACATAACCTACTACAGTGGAAAGGAGCGTCGTTGGACATTATATTTTTATATTTTATTTTTGTTATGAAATCATTCACTTCTTGCAAGTTTAACAGAGTATGGCAATAAGTTATCACACCATTACTTCTTCTTGACAACTAATTCTCTATATTCATACATCATAAATATTAAAGTACATTTGGCGCCATTTGTAAAAATTAAGGCACGTTCCTATTATGAACATCATAAATAACAAATCAGTTACATTTGGCGCCATTTGTAAAAATTAGGGCACGTTCATATTATGATATTACATTTGTGCCACATGTCTTGAAAGTGCAGGTTGAAAGATGAAATTTCCATGTTGATATTATCTAAATTCAATCTTCATTAGAATAACTATTTGTTGATGTTATGTGGTATATTATTGATAGTATCGTGGTAATAGAGAAACTGTTAATTTATTATAGAGCCAATATTTAAAACATTTTACTTGAACTCATTTCACATCATATCACAGAATCAGTGCTGAACAGATAATCGCAAGATTAACAGTACTGTTGCTATAATGACAGGGTATTATTTCCGAAATAGGTATGTCCATACATTTGAATAATAAATGTGTGGGAAATAGTCGTAAATTTTAATAATTTTACTGATGTTCAAAATATTATATTCAAAGAGATTTAAATTATTTAATTAATAGAATTAAGCGTTATTTGTGGAGATTCATAATAAAAAAAATTAATGAAAGTATTATGATGCTATAATCCCAGATAAAAGAAAGTATATGAAATACTAAATGTAGTACTATATATAAATGTAGTACTGTATAGTAGTACTATCTGTTTCATAGATATTTCAAAGTATGTCAAGGTTTTATTTTACCATGGTTGTTCAATACAACATCTGTAATTAAGTTTCATTTAAAATTTTATTATATATTTGAAAAGATATATTAATTCATTGATATGAATTTACATTCCTGCAGTTTTAGCATATCATCATAGATAGCTACTAGTGATCAATTTAATTTTGATGTTAGGAACCTAATTAATTTTAAACATGTTCCATATTTATTTTAAATGTTATTTCATGTATTTTCATAGATTTTATAGATATATATCAATGTCACAAAAATAATCAATGGTATAGCATATTTTTTTTAAATCTGACAAATTAATAGGATGTGTTTTTAACTTGAAACGTTCAAACTCAAAATATATATTTAAAGTCTTTTCTTTCTTTCTAATAAATTCACTAAATTATTGTAATCAATGTTTTAATGAAATAAAAAATTAATATTTTTATTACCTTTTGAACTAATAAAGGCAATGTACCTAAGTTCAATGTCAGTTGTGATTTTAAGCAGTAAAATTCCCAATTGGGTTGATGCTTCACTAAAATTTCTATCTGTCATCATAAATTTGAACATTCTACATTGACAGGACCTATAAATAAACCCTCCACTGGATATTTTCAATACAGCATGCATGATTTATATAGTATAGGTAAGAAGCTATGATGTCAACAATTTTGTAATGACTCATATGGAACTGTTATATGGATTTAATTGTAATTATTTCATGATCTGTTTATTCCAACTATATTCATTCGCAGTTGTGTGATGTTTAGCTCATAACATAAACAGTACTTTAAACAATCTTACAATTTTATTTAAATACAATAAATATGTACATGCCCTGGAGACCCAGCGGAAACTGTTACAAAAATAAGTATAAAGTTTAAAAAACATGAACAAGTATCAGCATTAGGTTAAGCAAAATCAACAGATGGTAGGTAGGAATGTAGTTGGTGCAATAGAATTGTGGACTCACTTTGTTCACAGAGTTCACTTTGGTACCTTCTAAATGCAATCTCCTGGACGCCCTGCGGTGCGCACCACCCCTTCAATTATACACTGGCCGCTCGTCCGGCCTTGGCCGCTAGCTAGAGGGCTGCAGACTCTGGAGCCATCAGTGGGGACAGAGGGCCGGCAACACGCCGCCCGCGCTCTATTTCAAACCGTAGATCTGGCGGAGTCCGCCGTCCACCCACCGTTCCATCTTCAGGCAAAAATGCAGCTACGAGTAGCGCACAAATTACTAATAGGGCGCCGAGAACGAAAGGTGGTCCTGGGACCAGTCTCACATATTTGTCTTCATTTGCTGGATTGTTGATACCAGCCTCTACATGCTCTTCGTTTAGGTCTACGTGGAATAGGGAGAATATCACTCCAAACATGGCCGGGCCGAGACCATTGCAGAGGCCTCGCACACCGGTCACCATGCCCTGGACTACACCTTGTCTGTCCGCACGGCTGTTAACTGACACGTAAGCACTAATCGCAGGGTAAGTGATCGAGCCCAGTGCCGCCAACACGCCCGCCGCCCACATCATCCAAGTGCGACTGCCGAAGCCGTACCACATCAGTTGCATCATTTCGAACAGGAGTCCAACCATGATGGTGTGCTTCGCACCGAGCGACCTCATGAGAAAACCGAGAATCACTTGCACGGCAATACTGAGTACACCAACGATTGCGATGAATATCGCAACTTGGGCCATACCGAATCCCATCACTAGTTTCAAGTACATAAATATACACGAATACTGTCCGGCTTCGGGCAAATACGACAGAAACACGGCCACACACAACATGAGCACGGTACGTTCTGCGCCAACTTTCCTCAGAGCCGCGAAGGGGTCGGCTTGTTCCCAGCTTATGTTCGCACCCCAACCGCTCGGTCGGACTTTCTCTGGCAGACTCTCGGGAACCGCGACCATAATGAAGAACACGTCGAGGACGGCCACGGCGGTGGCGGCGGCCACCACGAGCCCCTCGTTGTACGTGTGCATGAGGTAAGTTCCCAGGGCGGGCGATATCACCATGCTAGCGGCGAACGTCGCCGACACGAGGCCGTACGCGCGCGATCTCTCGGCCTCCGTCGTCACGTCGGCCACGTACGCGAACACGATCGAGAAGGTGACGGCGAACACGCCGCTGATGCTTATCATCGCGAAGAACCACCATGTGTTGATCGTCATCAGCGGGATAGGCACGCACGTAAAGAAAACCGTCACTAGTAGGAAGAATTTTCGGCCCCACACGTCGGACAGAGCTCCGATTAACGGAGCCGACAGGAACGACAGGATCCCTTTGATGCCCATTATGAGACCGTTCATTAGGAACGTGTGATCCGGAAAAGTGACGTTCAAAACGGTCATTATCGGCATCGTGAGCAGGCCCCACGCGAAGAATTCCAGAAAAATGACCACCAATGCATGGAAAACCGAAGGCTCCCCGATGCCCGACATTGTCATAATCCCGTCTTTCATAACAGTTTTTCTATTCCGTATCACCATTTCTACTTCGATTGTCGTAGTCTTCGTGGGCGTCATTTAAGAATAGACTTGTTTGTTTTCCTAATAAACTACTTATTTTAGAAACATATTGAATATCTTAAGCACTACATTGAGGGAAACTTGATGAAACCGAACAAGTACCTAGTAGCAACGTCAAAAATTCACTGATATTGAAAAACATCTCGATATTTGTGTTGCTAGTCGAATATATTATAAATTTATTATCTGTACATACTCTAACTATATTTTTAAACTGGTACCTAGTAATGAAATAATTAATAATCATAATTTAATAATTACCTATTAATTTCAGTAAAATTTAAGACTGACTTATTTTCACATACCATACTCAGTTACATGACCTGAATTACATGGAGACATATTTTACTTATTACTTATTGATCGACCTCAAACGTTATAATAAGTAGTAACAAATTATATCATACTATTGTTTTGGTTATTCATTTTTATTAGAATTTATTTAATATTTTTGTTAATATTTGTTTATTATGGTTGAGGTTGTCATTTATACTAAAATATAATATTCTCTAAATTATAATACTCACATGAATTTTAATAAGTACCTATCTAGAATTTCTTCCCACCATATTTTTCAGTCCAAAGACAATTCAATATTTCTATTTAATTACGAATCGGTGCAAAACCCAGACGTTAACGTAGCAACATAAAGTATGTAGGTATAGACAATTCGTATTTGACAATCAGATGAAGAGTATTCTGTTTATATGTATACATTTATGTATATTCTGTAACTCGTCTGTGCTAAAAGGGAGGCGTTTTTGCAATTGATATTGATTTCAGTTTTTCTATGATATAACTTATTTTAAATTTAGTAAAATTAACAATCAAAATGGTTAGTGTGCATTACATGTTTATCGAAAGATATTTAAGACTGTCCGTGTGTATTTTAAATGTGTTAAAATTTACAGATTCGTTTCATTTTAATACAAAACCGAGCGGGCAAGACTCGATTGGCGAAATGGTATATGAATTTTGATGACGATGAGAAGCAGAAACTGATTGAGGAAGTCCACGCTGTGGTCACGGTCCGCGACGCCAAGCACACAAACTTTGTTGAGGTATTTTATTCTAAGTTATGTACCGGAAACGACGTAGCAACTATAGGGGTGTAGGTGTATTTAAAAGTTATTACTTCTTTATTTTTATTTAAAATATCATTCATGTCTAGCTATTTCTTTTATATTTTGATTGACTGAAAGATGGGTGTCTCCAATGAAGAGTTACTGCTTTACTAGATGATAGCTTCTGATAGATTTTGGTTATACATATCAATTTAGAATATGGTTGATACATATCAATACCATAATTAGACTTACATTTCAATGTCTTTATTTGTTTATTAAATTTAAATCTTATTTAATCATTATTGTTCTTTCATTCTTTTTTTTCACTCTCACTCATTTTTATTTCATTAAAAAACCAAGAAACACTTATTGACCCTGTATAAGGTATAAGAGCAGGGATTCATCCTTAAATGTTTTTTCGACAATTGTCATAATTTTGGACTTTTTTGGAATAATTTGACACATTTAGATAGAGCAATAATTTTGTATTATTATTACTTCATAATGTTAATTTGTTTCAGTTCAGAAACTTCAAGATAGTATACAGACGGTATGCTGGTCTGTACTTTTGTATATGTGTTGATGTGAATGACAATAACTTGTGCTATTTGGAAGCAATCCACAACTTTGTGGAGGTGCTCAATGAATACTTCCATAATGTGTGCGAGTTGGATCTAGTGTTCAATTTCTACAAGGTCTGTATTACCTTAAAATATTTATTTTATTTATGCTGTGTGGTATACGGCTGAGTAGAATAGTATTAGCCTCATTTGTTACCGTGGTGTCGTAAAAGGCGACTAAAGTAAGTTGATCCACTGTGTGGTATCCAGCTGAGTAGAATAGACCAACCTCATTTCTTACCGAGATGTCGTAAAAGGCGACTAAGCTAAGTTGACCCACCATGTAGTATTTGGTTTAGTAGAATAGACCACCCTCTTTTTTACCGAGGTATCGTAAAATATGATATAGGTAAGTTGACGTCAGGCAGGCTGCCGGTCGTAAAAATGCAGCCAAAATCATGTGACAGCATGTATATAACATGTTGTGCCGACCTCACTTAGAGTGGGATAAGGGCAGGAAGATGATGATTTATTTTATTTATTTATGTACAATAAAAAATGTTGGAAAAAACATTATTGGTAAAAAAAATTGTACAAAGGTCAACTTATCCCTAAGACAGGGATCAATTAATAATAATATAATATTAATAATTAATATTATTATTCTGTGAAATATTATGCTGCCATATAAACACTGCTATGCCAAAATCTAGTTACAGGCTATTACCTGCATTACTTTACTTAAATTTATGATGTGGTGGTTGTTATACAATGAATATAATTTTGTCTGATTGTCACAAGTCAAGTTTCATATAAGAAACTCAGGTCTGTTCTCATTCAAGATATATAGTGCAATTGTTATAGTGCCATTATATTATCTCAGTACTCTGGATTGATTGCTAGCTTCAAATTCAATTGTTTACTAAATTGTTCACTCTGGTCTGATTTGAATTTCGGCAACACTAAGATGTGTTATAAAAATCCAAAACAAAGTAACGCCCAGAGATAGATTGGTCTGAAATAAAATGTATGGGCTGGTAGGTTGACAAATCCATCACATATTTTTTATATCTTTCAACACTCTTTATAAACAATACCTTATATGGTTAGTATGAATAATATATTTCAGATGATGTAAATTCAGAATTTACATAGTAAAAACTTTTGTCCTGGGTAAAAGGTTACAATTTTTTCAAAAGTACTATTCTTTAATACTATATCTTAAAATCTTATCTTTAAATATTCTATAATAATTTCAGGTGTACACAGTAGTAGATGAAATGTTCCTGGCAGGTGAGATCCGGGAAACTTCCCAAACAAAAGTCCTCAAACAGCTTCTGATGCTTAATTCATTAGAGTGAAGTGGAAATCTGAGTCTAAGCGCCTAATGTAGGCTTGGAATATTATGTAATTGTTAAATGGTATAATTGCCAGTGTTAGAACAAATTAAAACAATCTTTCTTATTCTTTCTTTGACTGGCCCGTTGGCGCAGTGGGTAGTGACCCTGCTTCAGCTCCACGGGTCGCGGGTTCAATTCCCGCTGAGGGTCAACATGTTCTATAAATGAATTCGTTGGTCTTCAAGCCTGGTGCATATTTGTATTTAAGTATGTATTAAAAAAATATTTAAGTATATATTTACCAGTTGTGTGTCTACCATAACACAAGTATTAAGTTACTTTGGGAACGGATGACTGAGTGCATAAGTGTCAAAAAAGGAAAAAAATAACTATATAAACCAGTACAGAAGTAATCCACTGCTGGGCATAAGCCCACTGTCCCCTGACAAAAAAATTGATGCTTTTACAGATTGGTAAATAATATTTTGTTACCTTTTGATTTTCCTTTAATAAATATAATTTTGTTTTAATGATAATTCAATTATATTTTTTTAAAAAAGAAAACTTAAATCAATATGTGTAGAAATAGTTCATACAAATATTTATTGCATAGACATATAAAGGCTAGCTAATATGAATATTAGTAAGATTTTATAAGGTCGAAGATTGTTTTAATTTTTCACAGACAAGTTATAAATGTTTATTGAAACAATTCTAGAGTTGTCTATGATTGTAGAGTTATCTATTACACAAGATAGTGTAGTTATCTATTATATTTATTATTGGTGTGTAAATCAATTGATTGTTAAAAAAATATAACTAAATTAATGAACATAGTTTGAAATATTGCAAGATATTACTTAAATAACGTAATTTATATTATGAATGACTTCAAAAAGTGTGGTTTTACTGAATTTCATGTATTGTATGCTATTGTCTTTGGTTTATATTTATACTAGTGGCTTGCTCCTACTTTACACGGGTATAAAATATTTATAGCCCATGTCACTCAGTAAAAAAAAAATGATTAAAACCGATAAGAAAATCTCGTTATTTCTCTAATCCATATTGTATGTTATTATAATATAAAACTTCCTCTTTAATCACTCTATCTATTAAAAAAACCGCATCTAAATCTATTGCGTAGTTTTAAAGATTCAAGCATACATAGGGACAGACAGGGAATGCAACTTTGTTTTATACTATGAAGTGATTATAGTTTACTTTCTCTATGTATTGATTTTAACTGAATAGTTTATTAACTAGAATTCATTACAGCGTATTAGGCAGCATTTTATTTTGAAAGAAACCTATTTATTATGAATTGTATATTTCATAAACCATATTAAATTGGATTTAGTTTGTTTATATACATATATACTGTAAGTTACATGTTAATTTTATATATACTAGCAAAATACTCATTCCATTGTATATTAAGAGAGTATTAAAGTTATAAAATTTGCCTATTTTTGTAGTGTTTATTTTTAAATTTATACTAATTAAGATATTTTCATCATTCTGCCCTTATCCCTCTCTAAGTGGAGGCCGTACAACATGTTTAAACATGTAACGTAAAAATGTAACAGCCTGACATCCTACCTTAGTCTCCTTTTACGACACCTCGGTAAGAAATGAGGGTGATCGCCGGATACCACACGGCAGGTCAAATTAGCTTAGACGACTTTTATGACACCTCGGTAAGAATTGAGGGTAGTCTATTCTACCCAGCTGGATACCACACGGTGGGTCAACTTACCTTAGTCGCCTCTTACTACACCTAATTTCGGAGTTATAAAAGGACGTACAGACGAACATTCATTATTACATATTAAGATTTGTGATAACCGCCACCTTTCGCGAATTCAAGTTTAAATACCTACCCTCAATATAATAATAATTTTCTTTACATATCATCCCACTCATATAGCCATATTACAATTTCTCTATCTAAAATATTTACATAACTAATATAAATAATTTATACGATTTTTACATTTGCATTATGATTTTATCGTGGTCTATTATTCTGATGCCACGGTTACGGGGCGAAACGATCGTTGAAATTGTCATAGTGAGTGTGTGGTGTGCTGTTGGTGGCGGCGATTTGTGATACGTCCGGTGACTGAGTCTGCATATATAAGGTATGTAAACGTTGTCTGTTTCCTACACTTAGCATAACATAGATTATCTTAAACGCGGATTTAGGCAAAACAATTATATCATAACTTCTATATTTAACAAGTATAAGTTAACATGAATGATTTACACAAAAAGTTAACTCGTTGCCAAATCTAGTTATGTTTAGTAAAATTCGATTTACTCACTACTACATTTGTAAGGGAATCGAATTTAGGATCTCGATAAAAGAATTGCTCCACTGCGTCATAGGAGTAAAAAAAAAGCATTTCCCAAAAAGTTATATTTCATATAATTAATCTATAAAAACTAGTAAATATATAAGAAAAATTATCACAAGTTTCTTAGAAACAGAGGTTATATAATTTACGTAAATGAGCATTTTTTATGAGATTCAATAATACAATTGTATGAAATAAAGTGTTTGACCCGCTTTATCCCCACTCCCAGCGGTGGAGGGTGGGCGCGAACATCCACAGGTCGGGGTGTCCCACGTGGGATATGTGGGGACCCATGTCGAATTTAGTCCACCTGGTAATTAATATAAACAAACAAAAATCTTCAATAATTTCTTGTCTAACCATATTAAATATAAATATACCATAAAGATTTTCATCTTTAAATGAAAAAATATTAAAATGAGTTAATTTAGTAAATATAAATGTATATAAAGATATTTTCCGAATCCCGGAAACGGCTCCAACGATTTTCATGAAATTCGGCATGTAGAGGGTTTTGGGGGGAAAAAATCGATCTAGCTAGTTTTCAGTAAAAACAAATTTCTTTTAATCCCCGATTTCGGAAAAATGCTAAATTTTACGTTGAATTTAAGAGACAATTTTCGCTGTCAAACGAAAAATCATGGTAGCTCATTAGGGGAACAGGCGGTCTATGAATGTGAAATAGCTTAAGATTGTGTTTTTAGTGTGGGAGTGTTAATTTTGTGTTGAGTTTTTACAAATTGAGTATGTAAAAGGTATGAAAATTAATACATCTCTATATATTTAAATACTACATAGATTTTTCATTATAGAATATTATAAGTTTTTTAATTAATAAATAAATAGTACCTGTTTGAGCCTTGCTCGGTAATTAAAAAAAAAAAAAACTACGAAAAAAGATAAAAATAATTGGGTAAGTGGGGCTCGATCCTAAATATTTACATTTCTCTAGACTTTGCTAGCGTATGTGTCAGTGATCACACGTGTTAGTGAGATTTCGGCGTATTTTTGGTCTTTTTATTGTTTTTAAGAGTAGAAATAGTTGGCATTTCTTGTACTAACATTATTACTAATATATTTATTGTACTAACAACTGTATATAGGGTAAGTTTTTGTATCATATTATAACTATATATTATTAAAACAAAGAAAGCTCGAATATGGATTGCGATCCTCCACCCGAACCTCCCGATAAGGGTGGTACGTTACCTTTGATTCGTAAAAGACAAGTGGATGTTCAACAAAATGATAATGATTCGGCTGTCACAAAAAAGACTATAGTCGATCCTACTTCGGCTAACCCGTCAATACAAACCATGTTTATTCATCCGTCGTTTTCCGCGAGCCCCCTAAGTTACATGAAGGACGACAAAGGTCCTTTCATCGTACAGATCTCCCGAGACGTCCCAGACCCAGCCTCAGGAACTACTATACGGGCTATTTCATTCGGTCAGTTTTTACATAAACACAAGATTAGTTCAATAGTAAATGATGGAGTCAAGAATGCCGGCAGGAATAAGGTTACCGTTGAATTCACATCTGCCGAATCTGCCAATGACTTCATTGTTAATCCCTTACTAAATTTAACTAAATACAAAGCAATTATTCCCACTTATAATATCTCAAGAATGGGTCTTGTAAAAGGAGTCCCGGTGGACTGGTCGATGGAGGAATTTGTCGATTCATTGGAACTTCCTTCTGGCTGTGGTATTGTGCTTAAGGCAAGGAGATTAAACAGGAAGGTGACAAGCGATGGTGTTGCATCTTGGGTACCGACTCAGTCGGTTGCTCTTACATTTAGAGGACAAATGCTCCCTGCTAAGGTATACTCATACCATACTTCCTTACCTATAGAATCATATAAACTCCCTACTATCCAGTGCCAGGACTGCTGTCGCTTTGGCCATATCAAACTTAATTGTAGGTCAAAACCCAGGTGCTACAGATGTGCTCAGCCCCACTCAGGAAATTCTTGTGAAGTCACCAAAGAGTTGTCAACATGTTTATACTGCTCAGGGAAACATTTTGCAACTGATAAGGAGTGCCCAGAGTTTTCAAGGCAACAATCAATTAAGATGGTTATGTCACAAGATAGTATATCTTACATGGAAGCATCTACTCAGTTCCCTCCTGTCCGACGCTCCTACGCTGAGATTGCAAAAGAAATGTTCACACCACCTATCTTTTCTCCAAAAAGTCCTTTGCGATCCCAATCTACAACAAAATCCTATAGACAGACAGTCTTCCGCTCTCCTCGTCCTCGTACACCATTGGGAAAAGGTTACGATAAGAGTGCCCACCAGGACATTGTTGGTGATTGCTCCTCATCCCTTCCAAATGGTTGTGCATTCAACAATAATCCCACTGATTCTCCTCCCTCTCAGGGAAAAATTTTAGAAATTCTTTCGGAATTTCTTTTGAGTATTGTTGCCCCATGCAGTGAAATTCCTTTACCGTCCAACGTTGCCCATAATCTTACCCAACTTTTTAAAATCCTTCAAAATGGCCCCAACAACATTTCTGCAATGGAACTGTAAAAGTATAAGTTCTAAAAAATATGAATTACTTTCCCTCATTAACCTGCATAAGCCTGCCATTGTTGCCATCTCGGAAACATGGCTAAGGCCAGGTTCCCGGTTTCGGGTTCCAGGCTTTTCCTGTTTGAGGGATGACAGGAGTGATGGGCATGCTGGTTGTGCCCTTTTTATCCAGAACTCCTATCCCTTCTCCCCTATTCCCCTCCCTCCCTTCAGTCAACAGATTAATGCTGTTGCTATCCGTTCTCAGAACATTTCTTTTCTCTCACTGTACATACCTCATCCTTCCTCCTCAATCATGCCTGAATTGAAAACCATCCTTTCATCCCTGCCCACCCCTATCATAGTCATGGGGGATTTTAACATTCACCATACTATGTGGGGGTGTTACTTCTGTGATGGGTTAGCTCCCGTGCTTGTGGACATACTTGATGATGTAGAACTTTGCATCATTAACGATGGTTCTCCGACACGCAGAGTTTATCCTAATCAGAACCCTAAATCTGCTGTTGACCTTGCATTATGTTCTCCCAACCTTGCATCCCAATTATCTTGGAAAGTCCTCCCATCCACTTATGGTAGTGATCACTTCCCTATCATTATTTCCCATAATAATAGAATCTTACCTCTTCCTAATCCTGACCCCATTCTAAAATATACCAAAAAAGCAAATTGGGCAGGTTACTCTTTATCCGTTGACAACAAGATGGACTCTCTTCCGTGTTTGGATGATAATAGTAATATTTTGGTTTACTATAATATTTTTTTGAATTCTCTAATATCTTCGGCCGATCTCAATATCCCTAAAAAGCACCCTCCAAAAAATCATATGCTTTCCCCTCCTTGGTGGGATGAGGAATGCAGTAATTTGTTTCGACTCAGATCTTTGGCAGAAGAGACATACTCTATTTGTATGTCTCAACAAAACTTTTTAAATTATCAACGAATTGATGCTAAATTGTTTGTCTGAATAACATCAGTTACGCTGACGATATGGTGCTGCTGAGCGCTTCTGTATGCGGTTTAACGAAACTGTTGGGCATATGTGAAAACTATGCCCAGGTTCATGGCTTGATATATAATGTCAGGAAAAGTGAGTGCATGGTCTTTGGGGTCAGAGGGAAATCATTAACATACACTGTGCCGCCTATAAAACTATATGGGAACCCACTGACGAGGGTGGAACAATTTAAGTATCTCGGGCACGTGATTACCTCTGACCTGAAAGATGATGTAGACATTGAAAGGGAGCGCAGGGCTTTGTCTGTCCGGGCAAATATGATCATCCGCAGATTTGCTCGCTGCTCAATTTCGGTGAAAGTAACCCTCTTCAGAGCGTACTGTATGTCTCTTTACACGAGTAGTCTGTGGATCGATTATACGAAAAAGCAGTACAACGCCCTGCGCGTTCAATTTAATAATGCATTTAGGATGCTGATGGGGCTGCCCCGATTTTGCAGTGCGTCGGGAATGTTCGCCGCGGCACGTGTGGATTGTTTCTATACGACCATGCGTAAGCGGTGCACATCCTTGCTGCGCAGAGTCCGGGCAAGCTCCAACAGCGTCCTAAGGGCATTTGCTGACAGGATCGATTGTCCGCATTTGAATCATTGCGCAATGGTTCATATGCTGGCAAATCGGTCCTGTCTTAGGATTAATTAGATTACATTAGTTTTATGTAATTTAATGTTATGTTTTTATGGCCCCTTAGTTGGCTGAAATAAATAAATAAATAAATAAAAAATAAAGTTAAAAAACTGGTCAAAAAAAAGAAAAGACTAAGTTGGACTAGTTTCTGTGAATCTTTACTTCCTCGATCCTCGTCCTCAGTGGTTTGGAATAAAGTTAAAAGATTTCGCCGATCTCTTAACCACATTGATCCTTCTTCCAATGACTCCTCCAACTGGCTTAACGATTTTGCTGATAGATTGGCTCCTCCTTGGGTTCCATATAATGACATGTTCCTTAATTTTACATCAGGTATAAGTTCAGATGTAATGGATGCTCCCTTCTCTATGTCTGAGTTGCAAGTAGCACTCGATGGATTGAAAGACTCTACACCAGGAGAAGATGGCATTCCATACTCATTTTTACTAAATTTAAGAGAAAAAGCAAAACTTTGTTTCTTAAACATAATCAATAAAATTTTTGAGACTGGAACAGTGCCAGATGCTTGGAAATCCCAAATAATCATCCCTATCCTGAAACCACACAAAAATCCATCTGATCCCAATTCCTATAGACCCATAGCATTGTCATCAACTTTAGCAAAAATTTCGGAACACCTTAAAAACCGCTTGGAATGGATAGTAGAAAGTAGAAATATTCTTCCCTCCTCCCAATTTGGGTTTCGGAAGGGTTTTAGCACAACTGACAGTCTTAGCATAATTACAACAGACATTCGATTAGCCTTTACAAAAGGAGAGTACCTTGTGGGTGTTTTCCTGGATATTGCTTCTGCATACGACAATGTCCTTCTTCCGTTGCTCAGGCAGAAAATGCAAAAGCTGAGTATACCGCCGAAGATTGTGCACTTCCTATGTAATCTGCTGTATTGTAGATCCGTTGTGGTGAAACATCACTCAACATCTCTCCCACCCAGACTTGTCTGGAAAGGTCTCCCTCAAGGCTCTGTCCTAAGTCCTCTGCTATACAGCATATACACCCAAGATCTCGAATTGTCTGTTAATAATTTCTGTAATATCTTGCAATATGCTGATGATATTGTTCTCTACTATAGTTCTTGCTGTGTAGAGGACATATCTCAGCGAATAAACTCTGCTTTGTATTATCTAGGCCAATGGCTGTCTGACCATGGTTTATCCTTGTCCGTTCCTAAGTGTCAGGCAGTGGTATTCACTAAAAAAAAATCTATCCCTAGTTTCCAGTTTTCTTATGAAGACCAACTCATCAATCTTGTAGATAAGGCAAAATTTCTAGGAATTTATCTTGATTACAGATTGAACGGAATAGCCCATACCGATCATGTTATAAAAAAGTGTGAAAAGGGTATCAATGTGCTTCGTGCTATAGCAGGAGTATGGTGGGGAGCTCACCCCTATTCTCTTAAATTACTGTTCAACGCTCTAGTTCGAAGCCATTTAGATTATTGTCTGTTTGTCTTAGAACCTTTTAATAAGTTAGCATTTGAAAAATTAAATAAGATCCAATATAAATGCCTCAGAATTATTCTAGGCGCAATGAAATCTTCCCCCACTAATGCCTTACAAGTTGAATGTGTTGATCCTCCTTTATCCCTCCGTCATCAATATTTATGTGACCGATATGTTAGTAAGTCGTTACAGCTGTCCTCTCATCCTCTCTGGTACAAATTATCCCTCCTATCTCACTTGCCTGTTTGTAGGAACTCAAGATCAGTCATATTGAATAGTTTCCTCAAATACACCTCCCTTCCCCACCCTTTATTATGCTATTTATCCAATCCTCTCTTTTGTACTCCTTTTCAATCTCTTGTATACAATCCTATAATCATCACAGATCTAGGTTTAACCAAGTATGCACCTGATACACAACAGAAATTCCAAAGGTACGTTCATCACAATTGGCAGAACCATCTTCTGATATATACGGATGCATCAAAGCTATCCGGAGATAGCTGCGTTGGGGCAGCCTGCTGGATCCCCAAGTATAAAATTGTGTTGAAATTCAAATGCCCTCCAGAGTCTTCCGTGTTTACAGGAGAGGCCATTGCTTTGTTAGAAGCAATCCTGTTTGCACACTCCCATGAACTACAACAGACAGTTATTTTGACAGACTCCCTTAGTTGTTTATTATCTATTAAAGAAAATCCATTTCGTAGTAAGTCAAGATTTCCTATTGTTTTGAAGATTAGGGAGATTTTGTTCTCTTGTTATCAAAAAGGATTATCCATCCTATTAGTCTGGATTCCTAGCCATTCCGGTATCCCTGGAAATGAGGTTGCTGACTCATGTGCTAAAGATGCAGTTCAAGATGGAACGCTCGAACACTTCGAAAATACAGCTAGTGATCTTTGCTCGCTAGCGAAGACTTACCTGGACAAATCCTGGACCTCGTTCTACGAGTCCTCAAAAACTACCAAGGGTAAGTACTACGCTGCTCTTCAACCAGACATCCCAAGACGTCCATGGTTTTTTCTCCAGAGATATGCAGATAGATGGGTTTCATCTACAATCTCTCGCTTACGTCTTGGTCACTCATGCACACCTGTACACCTAGCTAAGCTCCGGATTAGGGACAACTCGATCTGCGAGTGTGGTTTAGACGAAGGCACTGTATCCCACGTTCTTTTGATTTGTCCTAAGCTCCTTCATCCTTTATATGATATTCTCCCATCCAAAATCCCTCGTCCCGTAAATGTTGAATGTTTGTTAACGTCTGTGTTTAGTCCTTATTGTAAATATTTATGTAAATATATTAAGTGTAATAAAATAAAATTGTAAAAATATATATTGATTATAAGTATTTTCATGTAACATGTAAATAATACGTATATTTATATTGTGTTGTCCTATTTGTTTTAGGTGACGGGTAAAACATAAAGTTCCCACTATTTGTAACATATATCAAAATTCAGTTTTATTCTCTAGTTCACCGTACAATCTCCTTTGTGTGTTCCCTACCTTACGTGACATTGGCGAAGTATTCTGTGCAAATAATGCACTCCTGAAAGCCATTAATTGAAAATTGAATACATTTCTCTAGACCGCCTGTTCCCCGAATAAGCCAAGCTGACTTGACATTTTACGGCAAAAATAGTGTTTTATATTCAATGTCAATTTTAGTATTTTATAATGTCCAAAAACAGGGACAAACTTTTTTTTTAAAATAAAACCTAGCTAGATAGATTTCTCCCCAAAAACCCCTACATGCCGATTTTCAGGAAAATCGTTGGAACCGTTTTCGAGATTGCGAAAATATAAATATACACATAAAAGATTCTCATTTAAATATTAAAGATATGGTACCATATGGTTGTACGTCAACAAAATCTTTTGTTTTAAAAAGGTCAAACAAACTCTTCAGCTTTATATATTAGTATAGATAAAAATGAATAAGGGGTTGATGTGTAGCTCACTGGAAGGGCGGTATCCCCCTGGACACGTTGTAGGTGGGCCCGGACACGGCCAGGAACTGGTGCGAGCGCCGCAGCAGCGTGCTGGTCACCTTGGCGTCCGTGGCGCCGTGGCTGCGGTGGCCGAGCGCGCGGAACGGATACGTGCCTGATTCAGAAATGGCCATTCATCATTATCTTCCTTTTTTTAAACAGGAAAAAATACCTTATGGGTACCGCCGCCCGACGGTGACAGGCGGTGGTTGTGTCGGACTCGCACCGACTAAAACGGCCTGTGTGCTCCACCACGCTGCCGATGGCAAGGACAGGGTATCTTAGTTCAGATTGCCCCCATCCCCGCCGACAGCTCTGATACCAGAGAACACCTCCTCCGGGTAGGGGCCCCCCGAAAGAGATGCCCCCCCCTCCACTAACCGGTGCATCGGGAGCACCAGATGCACCGACCGCCTCGGGGACCTGTAAGCCGTCCAATATACCCCGTTCGAAACGTCCGAAGGTCCCCAGTTAGGGCGGCAGACAATGGGCTTGGGTAGGTCGCTAACACCTGGACTCACCAGCAGCAGATTGGATCTAGAACAAGGAACCGCTCCACCGCCTCCCTCCGCCCTAAATCTTTATCTTCCTGCTCTATCCCACTTTAATTGTGGTCGGCACAACATCATATAGTTTTTATCCCTTATCATTAAATGTCGATACTATTTATTCTGACATTTGTAATCTTTTCTATAATGGCAAGTTTTAGACTTCCCCTAATATTAATTTCGTATTCTATCAAATCTTGTTACAAAACATCCACCTGAACATTCTCATCTCATGTCCAAACTCAAAACATTCTTCAAAGTAAACTTGTCAATTCAATTGCTGGTTCGGAAAATTGCTTCTTTTTTCGAGAGACTCTGCCGTTGATCTATCATTTACAACGTTATGACGACTTCCCAACGCTAATCTTTTGGTGCTGGTCTAAAGAAAAAAGTTTATAAAGTCGGATTTAAGAGACAATCAGTGGGGAAATAGTAAATGGGAACATATGGAGGTTTACAAATTGTGTAATTAAGGATAAAAGACTTGGATAGGAAAAGTTGAAAATGGATAGAGATATCGGTATATGTCATCATTCTCCTGCCTTTATCCCACTCTAAGTAGGATCGGCGCACCATGATATAAACATGGTGTTACTTGATTTGGGTAGGTATTTAGGTAGATACGTCCGCCTGCCTCACCCAGACTGAAAGAATGAACAAATTGTTTATAGAAAATGTTGGGTCTCATCGTAAACGGGTCAGGATGTTGCAAAGCTTTTGAGATAAAGAATACCACCTCACCATTAGCGGGGTTGAGGTCGTTCCGTGCCGCGATCGCGTTGCAGGCGCTGTAGGGCGGCCGGCACGCGCAGCGCGACAGCGGGTCGTGCTTGAAGTCGTTGTAGCGCATCGTGGAGAACATTGCGCCCATATTATTGATGCTCCCCTGAGGAATATTGGAGAATAAATAAAACTGGTAGGCATAGACCTCTTTCTTCTTTTAGAGAAAAAGGTCTACGCTTAGCTCCAATTTGACCAAACTCGATCGACTGATAAATTGTAAATTAGGCCCATTAAGTAAAAAAAAAAAAATTGTTGTAGATAAATAAACGTTTCGAAAGAATTAACATAACGGGTAAATGTTATTTGGATAGATGAATGTTTTGCCTAATTGTTTCTATATCGTCTTTAAGCGGGACGGACTGTCGCTGGAAGCATTGTCGAGGTTGATAAATGTAAAGAAAGAACTATAGTAGTTCTAATTGTTTCTGAGAACATCGTTCTAAGAGTCATCGTTCTACTGTGAGACCGTATAAGGGCTTAAAGTAATGTGTAGTTGAGGGCTGGTGGTATGACTGTGACTAGTCATCAACATAGTGATGTCATGAGGAGATTTCCAATGGTGGGATTCTTGTGAATTCAAATTCAAAATATTCTTTATTCAAATAAACTTGTAAACAAGTGCTTTTGAATCGTCAACTCTACTGCTGGTTCGGAAAGCTGTTCCTACCGCGGAGAGCCGGCGAGAAAATCGGCGGTTGCTCTTTTAAAAATATAATTTTTAATACTATTTACATTAAGTCGTTACTGTCTTGTACAGGGTCTAAGCAAGCTATATCCACACATTCTTGTCTTCTAAGTAATCCTCAACTGTATAATAGGCTTTCTGGATCAGCCTCTTTTTAACAGTGTTTTTAAACTGCTGTAATGGCAAAGCTAAAAAGAGTTCAAAGTTTAAAGAGAGCTATATCCACACATTCTTATCTTCTATGATGGCAACATGGAATGATCGTTATACCTGTTTCAGCTGGAATATCCTCGCTCTGGGGTTGGTGTGGTAGCCGAACCAGTCGCCGAAGGTCGCCACTCGCTCGTTGCCGCCGCTCAAGTTGAAGATACGAGGAAAATATGGGATGTTATACGACGGAAAGTAACTCGTCTCCTTTAATTCTTCTGTTCTGAAAGAGCATAGAATGAAAATCATCCTCCTCCTCATTACTGAGGGTCGGGATCCCTAGTTTCGAGTGATGATCTTATGGACAGTTGCTCGCCATTTGTTTAAGAAACATACACAATAAAAATAAAGATAATAACAGAATAAAGTTACATCCTGGTTCCTACTAATATTATAAATGCGAATGTTTGTGGGTGTATGCCTGTTATTCTTTAACGGCAAATCCACTGAACCAATATCTATGAACTTTGGCACAATTATTCCTTATACACCGGAATAACATATAGGCTTAAGAAATCCTGTTAATTCGACAAGAATAGAATGACATTGGAAAGCGCCACCTATTATCAACCTATCACGGGACAAAGTCCACGAAAACGAATTGCGGGTAAAAGCTAGTCTCCCATATAAACGTAGGAAATGTGACTTTATTCTTTGGATAGCGCCAAATGATGATTCAATGAAATTTAGTGCAGTTTCTGTAACGATACCAATTTGTACATACAGAGTGGTACCGACGACACGACATTAATTTTAATCCTAGATAGCTACGCACCTTAGCAGCCTATATAAAGAAATTCAGTTAATTCAATGAAGTAAGTAGTAAGTAAGTAAGTTTAGCCACAGGATATTATTTTTCATTTTGAAATTAAACTTCATGATGTATATGGATCAATGACCTATGGCAACATGCCATACAAAAATAGACACTATAAGCAATATTATACTCTTCTGTATTTATAAATACAAAAATGTAAAAATGGTCTTGGCCTTGCAGTGACCGCGCCGCGACCTTTGTATTTCACCGCTCCGGTTGATCTTCGCGGCGATCGTCATATCTACACCGAGCGCCGTACGCGCGCACTACGAGGTGAGTGAACCCTAATGAATGAGCGTGTTTCGCAATTTAAACGTATTTAGTTTGTTAGAAAATATATTTTCCTTAAATTCTATATTTAAATACATTGAATTATACCAAAGTAATGTAATACTTTCCAAGTGAGCAGTGGACGAATTTAATGTCGTATCGTCGGTACCACTCTGTATATCTAAAACATCATTAATAAAATCCGAAAGATTCATGGCACACATAGTCCTCACATACGTGTAATGTCTGGTACAGAATGCAATAATTGTATTGTGATTTTTTCATCTTTTTTAAAATCAACTAGTTATCAATGGGAAAACTTTGGTAACTCACAAATCAGCGGCCTCCGTGTTCCCGGGCAGTTGCTCCACGACCCAAAGCAAACCGGGTTGGACAGAGCCGGGGGATTGCGCGGTGCTCGCTTTAAATCTCTTGTAATCAACGATATACCTAAAATTAAGTACCCTTAACATATCGTTTTCAATATGCGATAATAATTCGTAATACCTTGTGCGTAGAGTTCGAATTCGCCCGATGTATATTACCACAGTAGTTCATCGGAAGTTAGTCATCTAATAATATATATATTGTGATATCTCTCTCTCTCTCTCATCAACCAATAGCCGTCCACTGCTGGACATAGGACTCTTCCATGGCCTTCCACGCTACACGATCTTGTGCCGCCTGGATCCAGCGGCTCCCCGCGACCTTTTTGAGGTCGTCTATGTGGTGGGAGGTCTGCCTACACTGCGTTTTCCGGTGCGGAGTCGCCACTCTAGCTCCTTGAGACCATAATTTATAGAATTAGGCGTTACTTTGCGGAGATCCATAATACAAAAGTAAGAAATAAAATTATTTTCTATAATCCGCGATGAGGTAAAATAGAAAATATATATAATGCTAAATGTAGAGTGGACAATCGGTTATCATACCTGATACATGCAGGATATCGTACCTGATACATACATCCTGCATGTATCAGGTACGATAACCGATTGCCCATTTTACATTTATTATTTTCTATTTTATCTCATCGCGGATTATAGCAAAATAATTTTATTACTTTTGAACCTTGAGACCCTAACGTCCATCGGATTTTCGAACTATGTGCCCCGCCCACTGCCACTTCAGCTTCGCGACCCGTTGAGCTATGTCCGTCACTTTGGTTCTTCTACGGATCTCCTCATTTCTGATTTGATCACGTAGATATTCCGAGCATAGCTCGCTCCATCGCCCGCTGAGCGACTGAGCTTTCTTATGAGGCCCATAGTCAGCGACCAAGTTTCAGAGCGATACTATTGTGATGCTACAGTATGTCTGTTTGTTTGTTGCCCTCACCACTGGTTGTTGTAAGTGCCGCTGTTGTGCCTGCGGAAGGTCTCCACCCACTCCTTGCCATCACGAGCGAGCCGGTTGGCCACCATAGCACGCGCATACTCCAACACCTCAACCCAAAATGAAGTTTAGATTAATACTACCGGCCCCACTCAGTCAGGACAAAATGGTTTCAATAATAGAACATTAAGTTTTATTCGATATACCCACAATTTTCCAGCCTCCATAAAAAAATTCGGTTAATTCAATGAAGTACTTTAGTCACAGAACACAATAGCGGTCATAAAATATCTGACGACCATTGTTTTCAAAATTTTACACATCTGTCCCAAAAGCTTGAAACTGAATACCTTAGAGCAGCTGAAAAAAATAAAACATAACAACGGCACACTAATTAACGAACAGATAAACGTTACGAGTTCAAGTTTGCTACACGTGTTCAAAGACATGAGTTTTTACAAATTCTGCATGTATCAGAACGAATAGTACTGTACATTTAGCATTACATATAGTTTCTTGCATCGACGCCGTGTGGTATCCGGCTGAATAGAATAGTACCACCCTCTTTTCTTACCGAGGTGTCGTAAAAGGCGACTAAGGTAAGTCGACCCGCCGTTTGGTATCCGGCTGAGTAGAATAGACCAACCTCAATTCTTACCGAGGTGTCGTAAAAGGCGACTAAGGTAAGTTGACCCACCGTGTGGTATCCGGTTTAGTAGAATACACCACCCTCATTCTTACCGAGGTGTCGTAAAATACGACAGAGGTAAGTTGACGTCAGGCAGGCGGCCGGTCGTGAAAACGCAGCCAAATCGTGTAACAGCGTATTTATAACATGTTGTGCCGACTCCACTTAGAGTGGGATAAGGGCAGGAGGATGATGATATTTTCTTGCATCGCGGATTATAGCATAATAATATTTTCATTAGTTTTGTCACAGAACATTATTTTCTATTTTGAATTTGCTTCATGATGGATATCAGACCAATGACCGTACGCAGCTGACGGCACCACCTCATTCCCAAAAGAAACTTTTTTTTTATTACATAATTTTTAAGGTAACATACTTATAAATTAGGTGATGCAAAGTATAACCTTGACCTAAAGATTAAATATAGGTGTGAGCGAGACAAAACAAGGAAACCATTATAACCAAATATAAAGGTTAATAAACCATTATTAATCAAGCGTTTTTCGACGAATTTTCCAGTGTTAATGAATCTAGTTTAATAATACTATGGTCGGTCTAGATTGACGTCACTAATATGGCCGCCACGCGCATTAGCAAATTGCGGGGATTATAGTATGTAGAGAGTTTCAAGCCCATTTGGGGCCCTTAATCATGAGCTCTTTGTACTAAGTTATCGCGTCGGAAACAGTGAGTGAGGTTTCTACACATAAACATTGAATACTACTCCCGTCAGTGTAAATTCCAAAAGATTATAGTAAGCTTCAATGCCGCCTTCTTTGTAATTTTCACCTTCACCTCACCTGGCCCACCGGCTTGACGAGCTCGAACAGCGTGCGGTTGCTGTTGCCGATGGTGGTCTCCGCGGACACCAGCCCCGACGACATCACGTAGAAATCGTCCGTCGACTGGAAATATTAGTATATTAGTGGTAACCGCAAGTCAGTTAACGACGACTTTAGTCTCAAAGTACCCTCAATTATGAACAAAAAACTCCTATTCCATAAAAAAGAAATTGAAATTTTACAGCCTGTATGCTAGTCCTCAATAAAGGCGATTAAGGTAAGGTAACCTACCGTGTGGTATCCGGTTAAGTAGAATAGACCACCCTCTTTCTTACTGACGTGTCGTAAAGTACGACTAAGATAAGTTGATGTCAGGCGGGCGGCCGATCGTAAAATACGTAGTCAAATCATGTAATAACATGTTTATAACACGTTGTGCCGATCCCAGTTAGAGTGGGATAAGGGCAGGAAGATGATGATGATGCTAGTCCTGTATAAACGTAACGATTTTACAAAATTCCATCGATATTTATTCAGCGGATTAGCTGTGAGATCGTATCAGACAAATAATGCGTATATTACCCTTCATACACACCATACAAATTACATAAATTATTATAGAAGTTATCGCAAAATTTAAACTAACGAGCGTAATAGTATAAGGAGGGTGCTTGACTGAGCCATAGCAATGCGTAGCCGGTTGAGTTAGTCTAATAAATAATTCCTACTTGTACAAAACCAGGATACGACGTGAACGACATGATCCGTCCCGGAAGCGGCTGGTCGCTGTTTGGCGCCATCTTGTAGTTCAGCACGTACTTCTTCTGGAACCGCAGCATGGACTGGTAGCTGGAAATAAGATGTTTTCTTGCGGCACCTAATTTGCGCCTTACAACAAGTACGCAAGTCTATCGTCAGTTTTGGTATAAGATTCACTAAGAAAATTCCACAATCAATTTTAGCGTTTCTTCTGTATGTACAGAAGAAACGCTAAAATTGATTGTGGAATTTTCTCCTCTCCAACAAGTGAAGTTTGGCAGTCAGCTCTGCATATGCCTTCCTATTCTTGCCTTTACAGCAGTCCTACCAATCTGTCTGCTTAGCAATCCATTACAGCACTTTAAAAAGTATCGCAAAGAGGCTGAAACATGTACCCTATACGATTTAAATTTACATAAATGATAAGAATGCATGGATTTAGCTACTCTCCTTATACACTATCATCTTCAGCCATTTCGAGTCAGTTTTACGCCTCTTCCATTTCTCTGTCTATCATTGTTCCATATTCGTACTATGGGACAGTGTTTTTAAAAATAACACAAATCAGCACTGCACACACGATTTATTTATTATCACTTTTACAAGGGACAAGGGGATGGATTTCCGAAACTCGTCCCGAAGTTGCATTAGATGCAACTACGCGGTTGGTTAAGCTCAAACTCTGCTAGGAATTACAAGTAAGGCCTATATAAATAGCCTGACGTTAGGAGTCACTAAGACGTCATGGCGTTCCTTGTCAGCACTATTTGCCTAGGGCAGCTATACTCAAAGTGTGTTCCGCAGAACCCTAGGGTTCCGCGATACCTCTGTTGGGATTCCACAAGAATTTAGAAAAAAAAAATGAAATTACCTCTCTTGTCGAACGTTTTGACTCCGCGGCCGCGCGTAGGTATATCAATTTGTTTATTTGTATAAACATGTGTTACAACAGCTGGTGTATTAATTAATTATTTCTTGTTTAATATCTTCTATTATTAAAAAGAGGCTGAGGCTATATTAAAAAGAGGCTGATACAGAAAGCCTTGAAGATTATTTAGAAGATAAGAATGTGTGGATATAGCTCTCTTTGAACCTGTACAAGACAGTAACGACTTAATGTAAATAGCATTACGAATTATATTTTTAAAAGAGCAACCGCCGAGTTTCTTGCTGGCTCTTCTCGGTAGGAACAGCTTACCGCACCAGCAGTAGAGTTGACGATTCCAAAGCACTTGTTTACAAGTTTATTTGAATAAAGAATACTTTGTATTAGAATTCAATACTTACTACCCATACCATATCCATACAATTATTATTTTTGTACTTACCATTGGTAAAGTAAGTAATAATTAGTAACTGTTACATTGTACTTTTATTATGCTTATTAATAAAGAATATAATAGAAACACTTTTAAAACTATTGTTTTCTAGTAGGGTTCCATAAACATCGTCACGTTCTGACACCAAAAAAGCTTGAGAGCCAATGGCCTAGGGATAAAACAGTACCAATACATACCTGTTCCATGTAACGTGCGACGTGAACAGGTCGGCCAACCCGGGCAGCAGCTTGACCAGCCCACTGCAATGCTCGCCGAATAGCAGCCCCTCGGGGGTTTCACTGGGCATCGACAGAGCGAAGGCCAGCTCGTCCAGGTCACCGAGCATGTTCAACCAGCTGTAAATTCATCGATTTATTTCATTCAGCTTCGATAAAACAGGTTAATGATCGAATAGGTTTTAATTAACCTATGCAAATGTCCGACTGGATGATTGATTACGTTGATTTTTTACAAAATTATAAAATCAATATCGAACGCCGTGTGTTATTGGCTGAGTACAATAGACCACCATCATTTCTTAACGAGGTGTCGTAAGAGGCGACTAAGATAAGTTTAACCGCCGTGTGGTACCCAGTTGAGTAGAATAGACCGCCCTCTTTCCTACCAAGTTCAACATGTACATAATTTGTTGTGCCCGATATTACATGATTTGGCTAAGTATTTTTTACGACCGGCCGCCTGCCTGGCTTACCTAAGTCGTAATTTGCGACACCTCGGTAAGGTATCGGTGGTCTATTCTACTCAGTCGGATACCACGCGGCAGTCGACCGCTATACAGCATAAAACAAACTTTTAAAACGGAAAACAATGTCCTATGGCTCAAGTATTACATCTACATTAACTGAGTTATTAAATACGCTGGCACAGGTTTGTAGATACATATAATAAGTGGTACCATATCATATATAGGTACAAACGTCCGTCCATCCATCGGCTGATGGTACACGAAGTATCATCAGGGTCGTCTCGCTGACTCCCCGGGTGGGGGTTAAGCGGGGTACGGGCCTCGAGGCGTACCTCTTTGCCCGGGCAGTTCCTCGCGGGCACTTAACCCCGGTCTGTATTTCGGCCATAGGCCGAGGTCACCTAGGTGACCTAAGGGTGTCGGTATTTGGGCCGTGAGCCCAGGTCACCTAGGTGACCTAAGGGATGTCTGGTTCGATGGGTTCGAACACGAAGTACTAACATCAGATCACGAACGGTCAGCCACTCGTAGGCGTCGCTGGTGGCTTGGTTGTACCCCACCGCTAGCCCCTCCAGCTGGATATAGTACAGTTTCATCTGCAATCACAACTATATTCCATCAATTTATGTAGACTTGAACCTGTGATAGCCCAGTGAGACAGTGCTGCTCTTTGCACGGGTTCAAACCCCGGGCAACCAATAAATTTTGCTGTTGCGTCTAATTAATAATTGCAATTTATCGCACGCTGAAGGAAAACATCGTGAGGAAACCTGCCTATCTTTTAAAGAATTCTAGAGTTATGTGTAACCTACCAATCCGCATTGGAGCAGCGTGGTAGGTCTTGGCTCCAAGCCTTCTCTTCAAAAACAGAGAGAGATGGCCTATTCTCAGCAGTGGGATATTAACAGGCCCTTACTTACTTATATTCAAATTCAATTCAAAATTTTATTGAAATAAACTTGTAAACAAGTGCTTTTGAATCGTCAACTCTACTGCTGGTTCGGAAAGGTGTTCCTACTGAGAAGAGCCAGCAAGAAACTCGGCGGTTGCTCTTTTAAAAATATAATTCTTAATACTATTTACATTATGTCGTTACTGTCTTGTACAGGTTCAAAGAGAGCTATATCCACACATTCTTATCTTCTAAATAATCTTTAAGAGTAGAGTAGGCTTTCTGTATCAGCCTCTTCTTAAAAGTGTTTTTAAACTATTGTAATGGTTTTTAAATTATATTAATTATATTATATATATATATATATATATATATATATATATATATATATATATATATATATTTAAATCGCAGAAGTCTTCTTGCGTCATTTTAAACTCGAACCCTGTTGCGTCTACCATTTCTGAAGGGATTTTTAACTAAATTAAAGCGTATACTATACCTTTAAATCTGTATTATTTCATTATACAACTTTAAATTCCATTAATAAGTTTTATACCGATATTCAATTTTAAAAATTTCTCAATCACTTAGCGGTTCCGTTCATCGTCGAAATAATGTGGCACATTGTATATTTTTGTATATACTTCGTACACTGTTTAGGCTTTCACGCTTCCTAATTAATTTATATCTAACTTGATTCTGTATATTATGCAATATATTTTATTGATATTACATTGACATTATTACATCCATTCTTTGTTTCAACTAAAATGCTTCCGAATATTGCTGCTGTATGAACCTATGCGTAACATTGACTTAACGGCTTCCATTGACCTCATCAGATTTCTAATACTTAAATATGGCACGTGAGTCATATTATTAAAAAAAATTTTTTATAGTCATTTACTTATTACTAAGTGAGCTTTTATGAACAGGTAAGTAACTTATTATCCTAAGCCAAAAATTACCAAGTGGATATATACGGCTATCATTCTACCCAGAATACTGTACGGCGCTTCGATTTGGTGGCACAGAGCCAACATCGGAGTCTACAGCAAGGACTTAATGAAGATACAGAGGATAGCAACACTAATGATCACAGGTGCAGTGAGAACAACCCCATCCGCTGCACTAGAAGTTCTGGTGGGACTCTATCCTCTAGACCTAGCAGCTAAGAGAAAAGCTATAGAGCAATGGTATAAGATGAAAGTGTTCCAACAATGGAAAGGAAACTTTACAGATAAAGGTCATACAGATATAGAAAAGATTTACGGAGAAAATCTGTCTATGGTCGTCAGGAGAAGTGACTTGATCAAGAAACAGAAAATCTTCGATAAAAAATATAGGATACACATAGGAGTAAAAGAAAACTGGGAAGTGGAAAACAGCGCGAAGAGTCAGACCACCTGCTACACGGACGGGTCTAGACGAGAATCCGCGAAGCTGGCGGGAGCTGGAATTGTCTACGGCACCTCGTCAGATTTACACCAGGTCCTAAATCTGGGTAAATATACAAGTGTCTTCTAGGCCGAAATGATAGCTATCATAGAGTGTGCTAGGAAACTCAAAAAATCACAAATAGCATTAGAACATAATATAGTCATATATAGCGATAGTCAAGAAGCTTTAAAAGCACTTGACCGCATAGAAACAACCTCAGCTATCGTGAAGGAATGTAAGCGTGAACTAAACGAATTTGCTGAGAAGAGGGAAGTAACGATTGTATGGGTTCCGGGACACTGTGGCCATGCAGGGAACGAAAAAGCTGACGAATTGGCAAGAAAGGGAGCTAGTCAAACATTCGTAGGACCAGAACCCTTCCTCCCAATTGCACATAATATAATAAAGTGTGTGATTGAAAAAAGAATAGAAACAGAATCTAACAAAAGATGGAGAAACACAATGCTCAGACAAGCAAAGTTGTTTCTCAAATCGTTTGATACAAGGAAGTCTAAACAGCTGATGTCTCAGAGCAGGGAAAATGTAGCAATTGTAACAGGCATTACAACTGGGCACTGCCTGTTAAACAGACATATGTCAATAATGAGAATAACAGAAGATGCTGCGTGCCCAGAGTGTGGAGAGGAAGAAACGAGTCTTCACCTTATGGCTGAGTGCCCTATGTACTCGCTGGTAAGATGGGAGATACTAGGTAAGGATGAAATTGAAGTTGAGGATCTGACAAATATCTCCTTCAGGGATATTATCAGGTTTGTAAAAGCTACGGGTAGATTAGAGCAGGTGACACTGTCGGGACAGCAGTGAGACCCTTGTCCCAACATGGGGAAATGGGTGGAATAGTTCGGAATAGGAGCTGATCACCCGTCCTGCACTGACAGGCGTCCCCGAAATTAGATTGATAGATAGAACTTATTATCCTCGTCATTCAGTTAACTAATAAAGAAAGCTTTTATGGGCAGGTAAGTGATGTTACTAACCCAGAAAAAACTTGAACTGCAGAAGTAGTTGAGATTATTAGGTGAATGTGCGTATTGTATGCATGTGTGCGTGCGACAAGAAGCGTATATTTAGGGATGTCTCGGTGCTTACCACTGACTATTAGCAACCATAGGTTGGTACGAGGCACTCTGAATATTTATCTAAAGCTGGAACGGATCCGTTTGATGAAATCAACAGTCCATCTGAATGTTCTCTAAACCGTAATTGGATCTGTAACATTCTAGAAACAACTTAAAACCAATTCACTACTCTGGAAACCACGGATAACGTAGGACAAAAACTCGACCGAGTAGCAGAAATCCTTCGAAATGAGGGCACAAAAATTTGGGAAAGCCAACGTAAGGGCATGAAGTCAAAGCTTTCGGGAGATACTCTCCTATTAATGGCAGAGCGACGAACCCTATGCTAACTTCGTGAGAAGTAGAGGCTTTAAACAAAATAATTACCAAGATGGTTAACGACGCGACCTCCGATTAGCTAATACGCTCAAAAATCAATTGAGCAGAATCGGGCTCCAAAAGTGTTTATTAAGCCTCTTGGAAAAAGTCACCTGACGAAGTTAACCACATTAAAGGGAAAGTCGTTACTCGTCCAAACCGGAAATCCTCTCGGAAGTGGAAAGCCACTACGCCGAATTTTACGCATCGCATGCTACCGCTGCACACAGAGGACAAATTAAGCCGCCACTATACGGAAAAACTGCCTGATATCCATCTAAATGAAATTGTTTTAGCCCTTGGACAGCTTAAAAATAGAAAAGTCACGGGTGAGGATGGTATTACAACAGGGCTGTTAAAAGCTGGTGGAATTCTATTGGTAACAGAGCTTCAAGAGCTGTTTAATACCCTTCTCTTTGCCGGGAGAACTCCAAAGGCATGGCACAGAAGTATAGTGTTATACAAAAAAAGAGATATAACACTCTTAACTAACTATAGGCTAATATTTCTTCTGAGCCATGTCTATGAGCTGTTTTCAAGGGTTATCACAAACCGCCTCGCATGATGATTCGACGAGTTCCATCCCCCGAACAAGCCGGGTTTCTATGCGGGTACAGCACGATAGATCATATCCACACCGTGCGGCAAATTGTACAAAAAAGTAAAGAGTACAATCAACCACTATGCCAAGCTTTTGTGGATTATGAAAAAGCTTTTCACTCGGTCGAAACCTGGGCTGTTCTGGAGTCTTTACCTCTGTAAAGACTCCAGAACAGCCCAGGTTTCGACCTCAATATATCACTAATCGACTTGGCATCTCTATGCCAAGTCGATTAGTGATATATTGAGATGCTGAGATGTCTGTATGAAAACGCAAGAAAGGCAGTCCGAGTCCAAAACCAGTAGACAAGGCATATCCATCTTCAGCGAGGCGTAAGACAAGGGGACGTCATTTCCTCGAAATTGTTTTCAAACGCACTAGAGGATATGTTTAAGACGCTGAATTGGACTGGTCATGGCATAAACATCAATGGCGCTCATCTCAGATTCGCGTAAGATGATATGGTTTTAACGACTGAATCCATAGAGGATTTGCAATGGATGTTGCATGGACCGGCTGTTTCTTCTCATAGGATCGCTCTCCGGATGAACTTGAGTAAAACCAAAATCATGTGCAACGAGCACGTTGCTCCGGGACCGATTTCCTTAGATGGGGTCACTCTCGAAATTGTTGATAACTACATTTACCTAGGACAGACGCACGAACTAGAAAACAACAATTTCGAGTGTGAGATTATGAGAAGGATACAGCTAGGCTGGGCAGCATTCCGCAATCTACGTTGAGTCTTCTCGTCACCCATCCCGCAGAGTTTAAAGACTAAAGTATTTAACCAGTGTGTCCTAGCTGTCTTGACTTACAGTGCCGAAATGTGGACACTAACAGCTAAGGCGGTCCACAAGCTTAAAGACGCTCAGCAGACTATGACAAGAGCTATGCTCGGGGTTTCTCTGAGGGATCGTATTCGCAACTAAGTAATCCGTCGGAGAACTAGGGTCACCGACATAGCTAAGCGCATAAGCAAGCTGAAGTGACAATGGGCCGGCCATACCTGTCGCAGAACCGATGACCGTTGGGGTAGACGTGTTCTTGAGTGGAGACCAGTGACGATATACGTAGGACAGCGGGCAGTGGATGGAAGTAGAAAGCCAAGGATCAGACTAAGTAGCGAATAATTGGAGAGGCCTATGTCCAGCAATTGACGAAAATGGGCTGATAGTGATGATGCCACGTAATCCGGCAATCTATATGCCTTTTTATGCACGTCACCGGTATGGCCCATAAACGTAGCTAAATGTTTCATATCATTCTCAGTTATGCTAAATATTTGTATAAAGGTTGCTAGAGTCGCGTAGACGAAATTGATTTTGGGTTTTTGGGTCCAGATAATCTTGGTTATCCCTCGAGAACTTTGTAATAATAATAAAACTTTGCAATAAATGTTATCTAATAACTGAATATACGTTGCAACAGTAGTACCCTGATTTGATTTTGGCTGCAGCTTCATTGGCTAACGGGACTATAGTGACATTATTCCACTTCTTTTTGTTTAAATCTGTTGCAGCTTGACTGGAGATGACATGTCGCAAAATTGCATCTATAAGATGCATTAATGTCTTCAGATCTGCTTCTGTTTCTGCGGTATTGATTTCATTGTAAGGACCTTGTTTTTTCAATGCAAACATAATGGCTATATTGCAGCATTGTTTAAAAGTAGTTGAAACATTCATAGCAAAAGAAGGTTTCGAATCTATACTTTTTGGCATCACAGTTATCTACAACTTTAGTTGCCTCCGCCATAAGATCTTAACTGAATGGTTTTAAGGCACTCAATAAATTTATTATAGAATTATTAATTTTTTAAATTTCGATTAATAATTTTGCTAACTCTCTTACTTTTCTTGAAACCACATTAATAAAATGTTTTTCCGAATGACTTTTTTAATATTGGGATCCTTAAGCACAAATAAGAAGATCTGATTTAGCAAATAGCGATGTCTTATCCGCTCTCTTCATATTTACAGTTTTACAATAATAATAATATACGCAATTATGAGTACAATCACTTTGCAAATTAAAACGCGTCCTAACGGCTCAATGTTTGTTTATTAACAAAACGTAGGACTCGCGCGCGCACCCCTTGGGCCCCCGCATCACTTATAAAATCGATTAAATTGGGAAGAAATTTGGACGCAAGATAATGCTAAATAAAAATTGAAAAAAACTTTTTAAAATATACGTCGGAGGCAATAGAATGCTAGCATCAGAAATATAATATACGTGCCCAAATATACGCGAGCACGTAGCGACCTCCAAATTGTGCGCGGCAACTCGCTGAACTAATAAATACATCGGAATTCATTCCCGCGATAAAATAACGTCCCATCCAATTTTTTGCCCACGCATTATACATATAAAAACACGGCTCCTGACAAATTTTTAGGGTTGGTTTATCCTGCGTCCGTATACTGGATGCAACAAGTCGGTTGGACGCAACAAGATCGGTAAAAAGTGCCATGTAGGACGCAACATGATGTGCAAGATGTATATATATATATATATATATATATATATATATATATATATATATATGTATGTATGTATTTATGTATGTATTTATAAGCTAGTTACCTGGTACCAGTATGGATCTAGAGGGTTGGCTGCAATCATAGACACTATGTAGTCTTCATTCTTGTCCACAAAGTCCTCAATAAGACCACATACATCCGTTTTATTATAACAATACCTACAAACAATCGAAAAATTGTTCATGTACCAAATTAAACAGTTTAGAAAGACATATAATATACCTATAACAAATTCAAATTCAAATTTTTTTAAAACAACTTAAAAAGATATCAAATGCTTACTAGTAAGATGACCTAATTCAAAATAAGTGTTATTTGAGTTAGATTCAAAAGTGGTTGATAGTGCTTTTTTGAAATACGATAATTTTGATTTGCTTAGCTCTTCCAAGATATGGGTCTTTTTGACACTCATGATTTTGAATGTGAACGCTACACCTTTACTGCAATCTCTATTGCTTTAATGCAATTTGCTACAAAACAACTTTTTTTTTTTGGTGTATTTAATACTAAGCTTGCGATATATTTTAAAGCCAATAAATACCCTTTAAGCACATTTTGCCAGTGCATCCAAATGAGGTCCCTAGTAAGGAACCCTTCCAGGAAGCCAGCAGCGTACGCCTGCTTCTCATCGCTGGAATCTGTTGTGGTATGCAATTCCAAAAAAGCCCAACTGTAATAAAGGTTTTTTTTAAGTAAGTTTTGAATAAGTTATAGAATTAGGTGTTACTTACACTGACCAATAATACATAAAGTAATAATGAAATTATTTTGCTATTTTCCGCTATTAGTAAATTATTTCATTATTACTAACTTTTGAGTTGGACTAAGTTTTGAGTAACATTATCATCCTTCTGCCCTTACCCCACTCTAAGTGGGGTTGTTTATACAATCATCGGATATTATAATCATGTTATCACATGATTTGGCTTCATATTTTACGACTGGCCCCCTGTCTGACGTCAACTTACTTTAGTCGTATTTTACGACACCTTGTAGAACTGTTTTCAGAAACAGCAGTAGAGTTGACAATCCAAAATCTCTTGTTAACAAGTTAACATGAATTAATAATAAATTGTATTTGAATTTTAATAGTTTTAGTTTCTTGTGTTTCATTTGTTCAGAGTAAAAAATAAACCAATTACCTTTATACTAAAAATACAGCTATGTGGAATTCCTCTAACGCTAGTCACAGAGTTTAGATATCCAGGTCAGATTCGACTTTTAATGAAACACAATTTAAAAAAAATTATAAATTTTTACTTTAAGTATTACTTAACTTAACCTAGGCTAAGTAATTTTTAACTAACACTACGTACACAATGTCTGAAATAATAAAAATAATAATATGAGAATATGCAAACATACCCAGTTGTGTTTATTTCATTGCTGTAAGTGGCTTTAGCGAGATATATTGGCGGAATTTCATCATATTTGTCAGTCACTGATACTACAGCTTTGCCATCCTGCCATGTAACGAATCCGTACTTACTCTCACACAATATCACTAAGGAAAATAGACTGAGAATACAGCATTTTATATAAAAACCGTGTATAATCATCGCAGTTGAATATAAAATGTTTTTAGTACGTTTAAAGCCTTTAGCTAAATAATGTCAGAAAAGGTCATATTTATACAGATAAATGAATCTATATTTAATGTACGCCTATACAATATGTAGCACAAATATGATAAGATAAGAAGTCTCGCAAATTCAAATATTTTTGTTTATTGTTTTGATTTCATTATCTAATGTCACTTGTCAGCCGTCAAAATTCTAAAAGTAAAACCATGTTTTTTATTTACTTCTATAGAAAACTAGTCCAGTCTTTTAATTCCTTATCATAGACAAATATAAAAGGTAGGCTCATCCATGTACGAGGACAATAAAAATAACAATTTATTTTAAAAGATATCAACCTAAAAATAATTGAAACCATTCGCAATTATTTTTTCCAGCGACTAGTCCTATAAGCCCTATTAATATGACCCTATTAGTATGAAATATGCAAATTAATACCTCTGTCAATTCTTACTAATATTATAAATGCAAAAGTCTGTCTGTAACGCTTACACCGCTAATCTGGGAGACTAATATAAGTCTTAAAAGTGTATGAGTACGTTGAAATAAAAACAACACAGTAAAACTCAACCTAAAAATCAGCCTTTATTGCACTAAAATTTAATATAAAAAGTTCAAACAATGTCCATAGACAACCAATTTTGTTTTATCAAGTTGCCGATAACTTTAGCCCGATTTCACCGCATTTGTAGCCAACTTCTCTCATGAGGTACGGCGTACGTTCGTGTGCCGGAGATTTCAGCCATTCGTTAACATTAAAGGCCACTGTAGCGTATCCTTGTTTTTCTAAAATGTCCAAAATAAGACGGAACGGTCCACGGAGGCGATTGCTGTTCATAGAGAAACAGCCCTGATTAAAATTCATTATGCATACTCTGAAAGCAATGGACAAAAATAATTATAACACCATCTCATTTTTTGATAAATATTTAAGCTAAAGTATTAAATTTCAGCTTATTTTTTTAATGCTAAATTGGAATATATCTTATGACATTTTTATTTATTAACTTTAATGAATTAGGAGTTACTCTTCTAAAATCCATAGTGACGGCTACTCCACTGAAGTAAAAATGATGTAATTTTGTACAATTGTGTGATATATAAGGGACTAACATAGATACCAAAATTTCGTTTTTCTTTCGGGAACCATATAAAAAGATAGTAAAATACATAATTGACGGTATTTCAAGACTACCCAAACCTAGTTTCAATAGTATCTAGTCATCAAAAATACTTACACAATCGAGCCAGGCGGTGGACTTAGCTCCTCAATAGGCACTTTTACGTTGCTGCTGACGGCGGGCAGCTTTACTGGGTACCCACCCTTTACTACCACGAGCACATCTACCAGAAAGACCTTATATTAGAAATTGAGGTGAAACAAACGTAGTGTGTAAGTTAAACAGAAAGAATAGAAAAAAATAACTGTTAAAGTAATAATTTATATAATTAGGCGTTACTTTGCGGAGATCCATAATACAAAATTAGTAATAAAATTATTTTGCTATAATCCGCGATGAAGTAAAAGAGAAAATATATATAATGCTAAATGTAGAGTGGACGCCGTGTGGTATCCGGCTGAATAGAATAGTACCACCCTCATTTCTTACCGAGGTGTCGTAAAAGGCGACTAAGGTAAGTCGACCCGCCGTGTGGTATCCGGCTGAGTAGAATAGACCACCCTCATTTCTTACCGAGGTGTCGTAAAAGGCGACTAAGGTAAGTCGACCCCCCGTGTGGTATCCGGCTGAGTAGAATAGACCACCCTCATTTCTTACCGAGGTGTCGTAAAAGGCGACTAAGGTAAGTTGACCCACCGTGTGGTATCCGGTTGAGTAGAATAGACCACCCTCATTTCTTACCGAGGTGTCGTAAAATACGACTAAGGTATGATGACGTCAGGCAGGCGGCCGGTCGTAAATACGTAGCCAAATCATATGACAACATGTTTGTAACATGTTGTGCCGACCCCACTTAGAGTGGGATAAGGGCAGGAGGATGATGAGGATGATGATGCTAAATGTAGAGTGGACAAGCCATTTTCATACCTGTAACAAGCAGGATTCGTAAAAACACATGCACAAACCTCCACCTCCGCCACAAAAATACACAAGCACTACCTACGTTCACTATCACAAACTCAACGATCGTTTCGCCCCGCAACCGAAGTATCATCAGGAGATAGACTCCTCGAAAACATCACAAAGCGAAGCAATACCCAAACAAGCTTAGTTATATATTAATCGGTTAAACCGCACCATTTATTTTATTTTGCCTGCGAACATAAGCTTACATGTCTGCGATTTGTCATGATAGTTTTATTTGTCAACGGATATACGTTAGCAGTTAGACATAGTAGACATATTAGACATATATAGTTAGACATAATAGACGCAGTTAGACATTATCTATAATATTACTTCAATTCTCGTCGGATTGTAGTCTCATTATAACTACGATCCATTTAACTATGTCAAAATATCATCAAGTAATACAACCTACTGCAATACCTAGTCGAAATCAAAATCTTTAATTTGTTTTACAACAGAAAATATACATGACAAAATTTTGAAATACTGGCTACACATTGTTGTATTTCTGCTCATTGAAATTTATAAAATACTTGTCGGATACCAAATTAAGTGCTGTAAGGTACATTTCAATCAAAACATTGTTTACAACACTGAAGATTATTTGTATCTTAACCACTATCTTTGTTTACTATTTTGAAAAATTGAAATACAAATGTTGGTGCTTTAAATAAATTAATTACCTGCGACAATACCGCTGGACAGGGCTACATTCTTCGCTACGTACTCCGATCCACCCAAACCTCGAGCCAAATGTTCCAACAAAGGAGTCGTTAACGCATGCACTGGATATATATCCTTAGCTTTTTGCAAAACGTGTTCAGGCAGTGTGTAACCATCACTATAAAATGTATGGACCGCCTCGTACAACGTCAGCAGCTGAAGATAATCCAGCGTATTATTATCTCTAGACAGATATTCGTCCAGAAATTCCGCAGAGAACACTCTATTCAGAAGTCTGTCCTCATAGTGTCCCAACGAAGCCAATTCAACGCAAACTTTGGCCCAAGGCAATGCAGCATTTGTCGCATTTATAATTGGATTTGCTGATATTTGCTTTTGTAATTCCGCCCACATTTCCGGCTCGGGTGTATAGTTGTTATTGGCCAAACAGTTGATGAATCCAAAGAAAATATTGGTGCGTGCGTTTGATAACGCCTCCGGGTCGGATACTGCTTTTTGACATAGATACTCCACCAAAGCGAGATGCGTGTGAGCCTATAAAAAGGAATGTAAGGATGAATTTAAGGAATAGATAATAAGTATACATGTAAGTTACGCATAAGACGCAGTAAGAAGTTACGCCTATTATATAAAAGACGAGAAGCGGAAAATTCAGATAGTATGGACATATAAAGAGACGCGATGAAAATTATAAGACCGAACAAGTATTAAATTTGAATGTGGATGGAGAGGAGAGGAAGGCTAAAAACGTATAGATAGATGATGAATGATATATTACCCTATCCGAAGAATGTAGTCACGCCCAACGCTTATACATGAGATATGTGACTTTATTCTTCGAATATATTGTAATATAGTGGTTGTTCGGGCAATTTTTTCCACCGAGGGTAATCGGGCTTTACTGCACCTGAGGTGGGGTAGGTGACTAATTAAAGTCACTCACAAAAAAAAAGATCGGTTGGCCGCGCAACACGGTGCACGGGCCTCTGAGTGAATTGCAATAAATTTTGGTGTTCGGTGGATTATCGTATTAATATATAAGAAATATAAAGGATAATTCGGTGTTTGTGTGTATTGACTATATCAAAGTTGTGATTCCACGAATATAGGTGGATTAAGTTTTTTGTGGTTATACTCCGGCTGGAGCGGCGTGGACGCCATAACTTAAGAAGAAGCCTCTAAGTCAATGGTCAGTACTCCTTGATTATTCGGGGTGGAGAAATTGCCGGTTGTCTGCCTATCCTACCTATGCTCACAAACTGCAGCTATCAAAGGCACGCAGTAAGCGCGAACACCTTAATAAAAAAAAGATATACACAAAAGTTACCAAGGCTAAATTATTAAGGTTTACTCACAATTCTAGAAAGCACCCTAGCTACAAGCAGACCTTTTTCAAACTCAATATCATTCTTGATCACGTAATTTGCAATCGCGTCCATCAGCTGTTGGTGGTAATACTCAGGGTGCTTCTCCAATATTCTGCCTTTCAGTCTTGCAGCAGTTCTCAATACGTCATCATATGACAGATTGTCTATAGATTGTGTCAATATATCACAGCAAATATGCAGCAGTTGAACTCTGGTCGGGAAAGTTTTTTCTGTGCAGTTTACTTGGCACAAAGCCCAAATTATGGATCTAGCTATCTGGGCGTTTATCGCTTGATCATGTAACAATAGGCCGGTTACGACATTATTTATACATCGATCCGGAAGATCGTGGGAACAAGAATAAATTAACATATCCCTCAATAGAGGTAAATCTCTGTTGTCTAACTCTAGTGGAAGGTGGATTTGGAATGCTAGAGGCAAAGCTAGTTTAAGGGCGTCTACCAAATGATTTTTTCCATCGAATTGCGATAGAATAAAGTCCAAGAACATAATCTGCTGCGTATTCAAGAAATTAATGTTGCATCTGATCATTTGGAGCATAGTTTGGACAATAAGAGAATCAACTGGAACTTTGAGATATGAGAGAACTTTAACAGCCTCTACAGTTTCGTTAACATCTAATGCTCTTGCATGTTTCTTAAAGTTTTGACACAACAGGCCAAATGTTGGATCCTTTATTATTGCTTCAGTGTCACTGTCATACCTGGAAAATATAATTTTTGTAAATAAAGAACAATAGGGTTCTTTATTTAAAACTACACTCTTACTTATGTTATTTCTTTTTATTTTATCAAATCATTTTATAAAATAAGGAACCCTGTTGTGTTTATGATTATTGGTATAAACATAAAAACTACTAGACAAATTCTTACAAGGTTTTCACTAACAGACACAGTCTTTATGAATATAGAGAAGGTTCGATATCAACAAGTACATTAAGATAATATACTAGAACACAACTTTCACCTGAACACAGAAAGTTCTCTACAAATATGAAAGAAATGTTAAACAATTACCACAGCAATCATCTCCTGAGTAATGTTATAAGATTAATGCCTGTAACATAAGATAAAAATGTTGTTTCTACTACACATACCTGTTAGATTTCTGAAGTTCAAATATACTTCTCAATGCTTGAAGCATGTGCCTGTGAGTCAGGAGAGGCAGGTTGGCTTGGACTGCCGCCAATATATCACTCGCGCACAGTGCAGTTTTAATAGTCAACATGAGATTATCAGGGGATTTGCTACGAGCATCTGTTACTGATACTGACAGAAAGAAGAAGAATGAAATAGATCAAACAACAATCAATCCATCAAGCTTCCAATCTTACTGTTAATCATCAAGATAAGAGATTTAAATTGATTCATAAATAATTAAATTTTACACAGAACACATTATACTTTTAAAATAAATAAATATTATTTTCCAAGGTATACCAGTGAGTGCAGTCTTGTTCACCACATTGTTAAAATACCCTCAGTAATTTGTTATATTCTTTGTTCCCAAGGAAAAGTATAAATATTTTTAACTTATATGTTAGTCTGATATATGAAAATTATGTGACCAAACAAGTGTTAAAAATGACTGTGGATGGAGGAAAAAATATATGAAAAAAATATGAAAGGAGTAGAGTTAACAAATGACTTGAGAGAATGGAAGAAAAAAAATGTGTGGAGGGTCCACACATGTTTTTTTCAATGAGAATGGGGAAAGAGCAGGAGAGTTATGTTAGCCTGGTATATAAGACTTAATTATAGCCAAGTATGCAAAGTATGGATTCACATGTAGCGCTTTAATTTTATTATCATGCTGTCACTTAGAAAAATATTTATTCAAACAATAACAACCCATTGGTCTATTACTCCTTTTAGTACTCCTTATATTGCAGAATGATTGAATTCATATATTTAAAGAAAAATGTATAATTATCCACACATAGTGCAGAGAACTGATGGGCATTGTGGTTGGAATGGCGACCCCACACTGGAGTATGCAGCATCGGTAGACCCCTACAGGCTGGACTGACAAGTTCAAAAGGTTGCGAGGTTTAGAACAAGAAGAAACCAAAAGGTTAGCTAATTAATGATGTACTAAAAGATTTGTCTTGTTGCAACTCTCTGGAACATGTACGCCATGTGGTATCCGGCTGAATAGAATAGTACCACCCTCTTTTCTTACAGAGGTGTCGTAAAAGGCGACTAAGGTAAGTCGACTCGCCGTTTGGTATCGGCTGAGTAGAATATACCAACCTCATTTCTTACAGAGGTGTCGTAAAAGGCGACTAAGGTAAGTTGACCCACCGTGTGGTATCCGGTTTAGTAGAATAGACCACCCTCATTCTTACCGAGGTGTTGTAATATACGACAGAGGTAAGTTGACGTCAGGCAGGCGGCCGGTCGTAAAAACGCAGCCAAATCATGTAACAGCGTGTTTATAACATGTTGTGCCAACCCCACTTAGAGTGGGATAAGGGCAAGAGGATGATGAACTCTCTGGAACATGTAACTGACACTGCATTAAAACTATACATTTAATTTTAAATTGCATATGATATATGAATATAATAAAATACTAAATTCTTACCACTGGAAAAACTTGCAGACCTTAATGTGGTATTGCTAAGTTGAGTTCCTTTTAGCACATTGCGCCATACATTTTTAAGCAGTAGCGTCATTATTGCTGAAAGTTGAAGATAAAAAAACACATATAGGTTATTTTAGATTGTAACTTAGAATTTTAAAAAATAGTCATGTACATATACACAAATATTATTTGTACAATTGCTGTTATATTATTGTAAATAGTTAATATATTATCTAAAAATTCTACTTACATATAAGACTAATAATCTTCGTTAAATTGTTTAACGCCAATTTATTAAATATCTGCAAACCTTATTATTTATCTCTTTGAAAATAGTGAATAAAACTTTAGTAAAGCTGACTAATGGAAACAAGAGCATATATAAATGGAATTTGAAACAGTAACATTATATGAAGAGAAAAATAGAAAAATTAAACCTTAATGACATTCAACAGATTGACATCAATGCAAGGTTGGCAACTGTTACAAATTAAGAAAAAATTCATATCAATAATTTTAGTAAATATCTATGATAAATTTTCAATATCAGTATAAATTTAAATTTTCTAAAACAAAAACGCAAGTAGTTGTTTATATGATCCATAATAGATTGATAATAATATAGCAATAAACAGTAAGCACTATCTACTCATATGTTTATAATGCTTTAAAAAAAAACTGAAAAATAAATAATTAATAAAGTAAATTTTCTGTTTGTTAATTATTTCAATTTATACACATTTGACACTGTAGCCATTGGGTAAGTGCCTGTCAGTTGTCAATATAATTGTCAATTTGTCAAAACAAAGAAGTCTGCTTTCGTTTTATCGGTCGATAAATTTTGCAAGACTAGTGAAATTTTGCAAGGAAGTTATACATACTTGAATTTTACTGCGGGAGATTATCAAACTTACTGCTTAAAGCGAAAATTTCGCAATTATGAGTAAGGAAACGATCGTTAGCATCAGGCCGGACAGAGAAGTTCGGAAAACCGTCGTAAAGCCGGGTGATTACACGCTAGTTCCATACGAGGACTCGCGTTGTAAGATCAGATTATGCAGCATGTCATGCTTTAATAAAGCTGGACCGTGCGAAATGGACCCAGAATGTCGTATATTTAATTCACCTTTTGACGGCAACGTGATTATCGGTGACATGGATTCGTACATAGATAGAGATTTTGAGCTGGTTCTGCAGCAAATGTGTTTGGGAGAGGTGTGCGACGCGCGTTTCATTTACAAAAATGTGTTTGGTGATCTAATGATGGAGATCTGTTGTAGGGTAGAGTTGATAGATTTGACTGAAGAGCAATTGATAAGTGACTGGAGTTGGGCCAGGTTGTTCGAGTCGGCGATGCACCACAAAGAGAGGGGTGTACAGTTAGTCAAAGATAAAAAGATAGTGGATGGTTTCAGACGATTCACAAAGGCATTAAAGATGTTGGTTGCTATAGACCCTGTTCACACTGGTGTCATTGATGATGAGAGAAGTAAAGAACTGCGTAATATGAGGGTAAGATTATTTTTTTGTGAAATTTAAATAATATGTGTTCTTGTAAACAATACTATCTTTGGCTACCATTTCTAAATTTCAAGCTAATATAAAATAAAATTCACTTTATGAATTGAGCTTGTAGATAGTGTCAACAATAATTTATAAAAAAAACCTTAAAAAAAAAACTATTTTTAAAAAAAGTTCCTATAAATATATTATACTTGATTATTTTATAATTTAGTCAACACCACAAATTGACAGTCACTCTGATTTTATATTCATTGCAGGTAAATTATAACTTACCAGTTGCAAAGAATAATGCAACTGTTATTCATCAATCACTTTGTTATATGATCAAAATCTATCTGAAGGCTTGTGAAAACACATTTGAGAGATAGAATGGGGGCTAGTTTAACCCTTTATGATTTCAATAGCAACACAGCTAATGGATAAATATATTTCAGGTAAAATTGTTGAACAACATGGCTCATTGTCAACTGCAATTTGACGAATTTGGTGCCACTCTGGATTTATGCAGCCGAGCTTTAAAAGTCGATCCGGACAACATGAAAGCCTTATACAGGCGTAGCATTGCATACATTGGCCTCTTTATGTATGAAGAGGCCTGGTGTGACATCCAAAGAGCTTTACATATAGATCCTACCGACAAAGCTTCAATTGCGAAGGCTAGAGAAATTAGGCCCCATATAGATAAAATGAACAAAGACTATTCATGTGTTATTAAGAAAATGTTTGGTTAATTTTAATAATTATTTAAATTTATTATAACTTTGTATTCCATTTAATTATTTCTTTTTGGTTTCATTATTGTATGTAAAGGTGAAGGAATCCATGTCAGGCACAGGCGTAAATAGCTTCAGAAGTCCAAAACGCACACTATTCAGGGCAGCCATAAATTTGTATGTTTAAGAGAGGTATTCAGATATTTATAAGTTGCTATATGTTATATAAAAGACTTATTGATGATTATAATACATTAGACAACTCTATTGCCTGTTATGATAAAAGGACATAAGTCGACTTTTTAAAAATAGTCATGCCTGGTATGGATATATTATATTTCTTTGTAGGGGTGCATAGGAAAGAAAGAATAAAGAAAAATATTTTAAAAACATTTCTATTTCTATATATATATATTTTTACAACTATATTATTAGTAATATGTATTTTGACAAATGACAATTATAAAATTATAAATGTATAATTATAACTTAATTGTTATACAATTTTATTTAATTTTATTAATGTATCTGAACATTATAATGTCTTCTTTAAAATAAATTTGTCTTTAGTGAATACATAAACATGACAAAGATATGATATGATGAGATTTTAGAAGGAATGATATCAGAAATAATTTGACTTATAAAATAATATAGTGTAAAAACTGCAATTCCATTATGGGTTGATGAGATTGGCGATAGGAGCAACAATGTGATGTGATAAGAATTGTATCTACCGTGAATACTTGTTTGGATTGGAAAAAAAGAAATATAGCATATGGAACAAAAAGTTGAAGCATTTTTCGGCTTTCTTTTTGACGTAATTGGTTAACAAGTATTTGACTTAACTGGATAACCATTATTTGACTTAACTGGATAACCAGTATTTGACTTAACTGGTTACCTAGTATTTGACTTATCCGGTTAATCTGTGTATTTGAGTACATATTTAAAATTATATATGTGTATATTTACATGTCTGTCACAAATAAAACAAGTATTAAGTTACATTGGGGACAGATTATCGTGTGTCCAATATATATGAAAAATTGTAAATGGTATCAGTGTCTGTATTTGTAATTTATAGAATTAGGCGTTACTTTGCGGAGATCCATAATACAAAAGTAATAATAAAATTATTTTGCTATAATCCGCGATGAACGCGATGAATTCATCGCGGATTATAGCAAAATAATTTTATTATTACTTTTGTCTGTATTTGTCTTAGAGGGGTACTGGGGCGTTAAACCACACCATTTTGATTGTGATGCCACCACAGTTTGGATGTTGTTGGGTAAACGTTGGCTCCAGATAGATTTTACGAAATCAGCTGGGACAGACGGACTGGCAAGGTCCTGTAAATGTCGCAGGAACTGTGAAGGTTTGCGGTCGCCTAACTCTTCATGGGTTAACAGCTGTTTCACCTTCTGCTCATGTGACGCCGAAAGTCGGCGTAGAAGCTCAATTTTTATTTTTGCGTACTTGTGGCGTTTTGGAGGATTTATAACTAAATCTTTGATGGCTTTCGCGTGCACGATATCTAAATTGGATAGCACAAGTGTATATTTTGTCGCGTCGTCTTTTATGCCATATGATTCGAATTGGCTTTCCAACAGCGCAAACCATATTTCCACCTCATCTGGCGTAAATTTTGGCACCCTCATCTTATGTCTCCTGGTATCTACTGGCTCCGTCTCATCGCTTCTTCCAGCTATCGGTGATGGGCGTGCCTTCCTCGCTGGTCGCGAAGTCACATTTTTCGCGCTGCAGCATGTAAATCACATGACATGTAAATTGTAACTTCTGGCTCTTTATAATTAAAAGATTTCTGGTCCCTTTACAATAAATTATGGTCATTATTGAAGTCATAGAAAACTTGTTTGAAGATAATTGTATATAATTTGTCTATTATAATTACTATATAAGAATATGTGTCGTAAAAATTATATGTTTATTTTAAATTATTTGCTACGATTAATGTAAAGCGCTTCTGTATTAGAAATGTAGTGAATTAGATATAAGATTTAAATGTAAATGTAAGCTTTAAATGGAAATTATGGATTTTTATTCTGGTTGGAAAAACTATTAAGATGTTCCATTTTTTTATATCAGGTAAACCGCTTATGGGTCGTCATCGTTTATCGGACTCTCACCGACTAAAAACCTGACAGTGCTTCACCACGCTGGCGGGGACAGGGTACCGTTGTACACATTGCCCCATCCCCGCCAGCAGTAACTCGGAACCCCAGAGTGCGCCACCTTTGGGTCGGGGCATCTCTAAAAGTGGCCCCTCCCTTCGCTTATCGATGCATCGGAAGTGCCAGATGCGCTGAACGCCTTGGGGATTTGACTCCAGCGAGCGTCCAATAAACAAGACGATGTTCTATTGCTTATACGTACTATTTATCTCTATATTTCCAAAACTTAGCGATACTTTTGTATTCGTCTGGCGTTGTAAAAACTATTACGTCTTTAGTTTTTAACCAGTATTGGCACGATGGATGTAAATTCGTAAGGTGTATTGATGTGTGGTTTATATGCACTTCCGAAAGAACGTATGGCTATTTATCACAATTTGCTCTTCATTTGGCGGGCTGTTTGTCGCATTTAGGCCCAATTTCCATCAAAGCGGAAAGAAAGAAAGAAATACCTCGGCGTGCAAAAGATGTTTGCTCGATGTCCTGCCACCTCCGTGGAATGCAGCATGACGTGAGATGATGTTTCCGGTTTCATCCATCTGCGAAATGGACTGCCAGTTGCTTTTATATGAAAGTTTTTTATTTAGCAGACAATGACCACAATGACAATGATGCATTAGTACTTATCATTCTTCACAAATTGGGTCTATTATGCCAAAGACTGTTGGTTAAAAGACCATTCAAGGAAGACATATATCTGCAGTCAGTTCAGTGTTTGAAGTATTATGGGAGAGGTAGATTTCCCTAGTTAGAGGAGGGATACTAGGAAAGTAGCGTCGCGGGGTTGCGGATAATGATATAAGTGGTAGAAAGAAAATGGAGAAGTAGCCATACGGCCTTTTATATTTTTAACAGCACTCGATGTATATTTTAATACTAAAATGTCTCTATCTCGTTAAAAATAGTATAATATCAGTGGCGTAGCTAGGACACCAAAGGCCCTGGGGCAAAAAATAGATATAGACCCTCAACTAAACATTTTAAATGCATTTCTTTACTTTTTGTTTGTTCCGAATTCGTTGTACTCCACATGCGTCGTAATAAGTCGACATCATAATATAATTAAAACCAAATGCTTTTTTTTTCGAATTTGACTAATGCTGTTAGCCCTAATGGCTTTGACAGCGTCACAGATAAGACGGGCGAGCGCGGAAGCATCGCCGAGAAGAGATAGATAATACAAGCGGGTGCATTACAAGCACCCGCCCTACAGGGGGCGTCACCTTAAGGGTGTCTCCTGTGAGACCGAACCTCGGCTTAAGGCGGCGCGTTCTTGGAGGGCTGCATCTAATAATTGACTTGGAAGAAGTCTGCATCACGGCGGCCGCGGCAGAGGGCTGCGGCCGCTTGACACAAGCAAGCGGGGACCTCGTCTTCGCCGGCGAAGACGCTGTTTGTGTAAATGTAATGTGTGTATCTTGTTGGATGCTGTGATAGCATCGTCGGGGTCATTAAGGACGCTCTTCGGGCGCCTGTGAATCTTATTGGGGTGCCTGAACACCTTATAGTTGGACGTGGCCACTATAAGGGGGTTTGGGTGAATGGACGCTTTCTCGAAGTAAGTCGTCGAGAATCGTCTGAAAAGATAGAAAAAACCAAATGCAAAATGAAACTCTATTTATAGTCTGTAAATCAGAGTTCAAGGGCCCCCTGAGCTTGGGCTAATACGTCTAGCCCTCCTAGCTACGCCCCTAGATAATATGTTATATGTGTAAAATAGGTGTTAAATTTCCGTATAGCAGATAAATAATGTTAGAATATACTATGTTCCTGAGAATAACTTAATGTTTTAGAATATAATTCTTAAATGTTAAAATAAATTATATCAATAAATGTAAAAAAATATGATTTTTGTATTTTTCGTTTCCAATCATCATCTTCTATACTAATATAGAAGCTGAAGAGTTTGTTTGATTGTTTTAACGCGCTAATCTCAGAAATTACTGGACCGATTAGAAGAATTCTTTCAATGTAAGATAGTCCATTTATCGAGGATGGTTATAGGCTGTATAACATCACACTAAGATGAATAGCATAGGAGTGGCAATAAAAAAATTATTACTAGAACGGCAAAATTTAAAGCTTTCCTTGCGTGCGCTAATTGTGATAAGTTATTCAAAATCATGTACTACAGAATTGTTCCTCTCGAAATAAAAGTCCGCGACATTATATGTCTAGCTTTTATGATTAACCCAATTTAACAATTTTTATGGTTATCAAAATTCTATATTACGGCCGCTGGCAAAAGCTAGTCATCTATATTCAGACTGCGATGTTTCAGATTGGTCTTACCCATAGACAATACCCATAGATACCATAGATAATACCAATAGATAATACACTATATAGGATAGTTTTACCCATCAAGTACCAATTCGTAAGCCGATAGAATCCAAAAGATACAAATATTACTAATGCGAATGTCTACCTGTTATCCTTTCACAGAGAGTTTGCTGGAGTAAAGTCACGGCCTTCTATTATCCCACTGTTGGACATAGGCCTCCCGACCCCAATGCGGATTTGTAGGTTACAAATATCTCCAGAATTAAATGAATTAAATGAAATATTTATTTAGTAATAAACACTATACTAATTTAAAATATTAAAAAATATAATTAAAATAAGCTATGGTTAACTTGATTAACTCACTAATTATTTAGACTGGTTTCCTTAAAATGCTTTTCTTTTATCATATTGCAAATATCAATTAAACATATAAGTGATAACAGATAGACTCATTGGTGTATGTTCGGGATTTGAACCTGTGACAAAAGAGACCTCACGGTATCCGCTGAGCTATTATAGTTATCGCAGTAAAAGCAAAAATCAAGATGCCTAAGATGCATAATTGAAAAATTCATATTATATTATTTCTTGTATCTCTAAATTTTTTCCTTTTTAAATTCTATTATCTGAGTGACCGAGCTTTGATTGTTTTTTTTTTAAATATAAAAAAGATGAAACTTGAAATAAATTAATAAATGGGTAGGTGGAGTGCGATTCGGGGGTAATTTCACTCCTTTAGACAGCTAGATTACCCCACTGAGCTATTATACAGCTATTATAACTTAACTTATGACAGTCTTATTAGCTTATCTTTTCAAACAATATTAAAACATTTTTTCAGTGCTTAAAAACAGGGATAAAACAACATACATATTCACAAGATTAACTCATTTAAATATCAAAGATGATAAGAATACATAGATACTCTTCGACCTTCTAAAGGATGTTCAAATTCAAATTCAAATTCAAAATATTCTTTATTCAAATAAACTTGTAAACAAGTGCTTTTGAATCGTCAACTCTTCTGCTGGTTCGGAAAGCTGTTCGTTCCTACCGAGAAGAGCCAGCAAGAAACTCGGCGGTTGCTCTTTTAAAAATATAATTCTTAATACTATTTACATTATGTCGTTACTGTCTTGTACAGGTTCAAAGAGAGCTATATCCACACATTCTTATCTTCTAAATAATCTTCAAGAGTATAGTAGGCTTTCTGTATCAGCCTCTTTTTAACAGTGTTTTTAAACTGCTGTAATGGCAAAGCTGAAATTGATTGCGAAATTTTATTATAGAATCTATATGTTAATAACGAAATGTAACTAATAATAAGAATTATATTTTGAAAAGAACAACCTCTACTATTAATTATTTTAATAAGATATTTATACCGCTATAGATTTTAAATTACAATCAGTTGTAAGTGGACACGCATTTAACAGAAATATACGTGCGTGATGAGATCGCATTTTATATTTTCTCCCATTGGAAACAATTGTTTTGTTAGAGCGACAGAAACGCAATGACGCGTGTTCGCGCGTCTGGCGCGCAGAATGAAAGTGCTCTACGCGGCCGCACTTTTTCGCACAGGACTGTAAAACGTTTCCATTTTCAGATACCTATATTTTTAATAAATCCCAGAAATTAACATACGTCTTCTAACAGATTTGATGCCGTGTGCCGGCTGAGTAGAATAGACCACTCTCATTTCTTACCAAGGCGTGGTAAAAGCCGACTAAGGTAGGTCCACCTACCGTGTCCGGCTGAGTAGAATAGACCACCCTCATATCTTACCAAGGCATGGTAAAAGCTGACTAAGGTAGGTCCACCTGCCGTGTCCGGCTGAGTAGAATAGACCACCCTCATTTCTTACCAAGGCGTGGTAAAAGCCGACTAAGGTAGGACCACCTGCCGTGTCCGGCTGAGTAGAATAGACCACTCTCATTTCTTACCAAGGCGTGGTTAAAGCTGACTAAGGTAGGACCACCTGCCGTGTCCGGCTGAGTAGAATATACCACCCTAGTTCTTACCGAGGTGTCGTAAAAGGCGACTAAGGTAAGTTTACGTCAAGCACAAAGCCTGTCGTAAAATATGTAGCCAAATCTAGCCTCTACCACCGCTACCACAATACACAAGAACTACACGCGTTCACAATCACAAACTCAACAATCGTTTTGCTCCGCGACCAAAACATAGATAGAGTCCACGACAAAATTGCAAAGCTTTGCGATTACTTCTGTATATAAGTGACATAGCATCTACTTATTAAGATATTGTTTTTAAACATGTCTAACGTTAGACCTAAACAGGTTTTTATTCTCGTCCGTATGATATCATCGCGCAGTGGACTCGAGCACTTCTGACATCATATGTCCGACCTTACAGGCTTACACTGGGTTTATATTACGTAGTATTAGTTAGCACGGCGCGCCCACGGATGACGCGCGAATCTCATCTTTTCGTTCAATGAAATAAGTGTTTTCAATCACTTTCTACTTTACTTATCGAATTATATAAAGTGAGTGATATGTTTTTGTTTATATCCTATGATATTTCAGTGCTGTGATAACTAATATAGCTAATTAAAGCGAGGTGTCAAATTAATTGATGAATGAACCTCTCAGTAGAGTTAAGATTTGATTTAAATGAAGTGATTTTATTGTCGCGAGGTACATCTTGTTCTTTGATCGTATATACAAGATTATTGGTCGTAATTCATCATTGACGTAAAGTCTCGGGAGTTTGAGTTAAGTTTTTTAAAGTCTATTTCAAGTTATTGCGGCTAATTAGCTTAAGTAAGAGCAAACTATTAAGATTTTTCTGTGACTCATAGTAATTTTAAAAACCTTTAAACCTTTTAAACATTGCAAATAATCAAGACATGTTTGTGTGGTTCACTTCAGGGTCACTACACTATGAATTGTGCAAGATGCATACAAATTAATACTTTATCCTGTAAATGGAATTATTTTTTCCTATTTGTCCAGACTGCGTAAAATACTAACTTAGCAAGATGAAATAAGTAATATATGATAGATGTAACTTGTACATTTTTTGTATCTACTTGAATTAAAAAAAAAAGATGAAATATTAATATGAAGTGTATGCAAGTTAAATCAAATAAGTAATTTTTAATTTGTAGTTATAATAACCGGTTTGTTCGAAACATTGAGATCAAGGTAAGTAGTACAAGGTAGGTTTAAAAGGGGTCACTTTTATTTATATTGTACATTTATTTCGCGATGTTTTTAAAATTATGCTTAGCAGATTCATCATCCTCTTCATCCTCTTGCCCTTATCCCACTCTGAGTACTACTCTCTCGGTACAACATGTTATAAACATGTTGTGACATGATTTGGCTACGTATTTTACGACCGGCCGCCTACCTGACGTTAACTTACCTTAGTCGTATTTTACGACACCTCGGTAAGAAATGAGCGTGGTCTATTCTACTTAGCCGGATACCACACGGCTTTATGCTTAGCAGATTAACAGAAGTAAAGTCTAAAACCCCGATGCTTTAGACCTTCTGCTAGTCTTGGCGTTTTTTCCATTTACTCTCAACGATGCTTCTGTGCTCAACTTTCTCATTGCACACTCGTATGAATGCTTATGTGCCTAATACCTGGTGAAGCTACAAAAGTGATTAGAACCTTGATTTTAAAAACGAAGCGACCCAAATAATAAATTAATTAATTTAATTGAGATTTCGTTCATTAAACGCTTTACATTTTATAAACTAATAATAATTTTTTTGCTATAAACCGCGATCAAGTAAATAGAAAATTTATGAACATGGTAAATGTAGAGTGCACTATCCGTTGTCATATCCGATACATGCAGGATTCATTAAAACACGCCCTAACCTTCGCCAAAGATGCAATATTGAGCGCTCTCAATGAGAGGGTTTGGCAGCACAGCGGTCTGATGGCGCGGGCTCGTGAAGGGGCAAATCCGCGATATCGAGGAACAGCGTAAAGTTGAGCTCGACGCCAAGCGCGATAAGCTAAAGGCTCGCTCATCCGCTGCTGACCCTATCCACCCGCTGTGCTGTGTATTCGGTCGGAATACTCATATCAAGCACTACACAAACTAAACAATCATCTCTCCCCGCAACCGTAGCATCAGGGGATAGACTCCACGACGAAACCGCTTTACCTTTTTCATACCTTTACAGTTTATTTAATGTTTTAAACTTGATTTGATAAAAAGCCGATTACATTAAAGAGAATTCAAAATCGAGTTATGATTGCAGAACCTACTTTACGTTTTTTCTCAACGAAAAATTATGGTAGATTTGTTATGTGTAGACACGGTCTTTAGTGTTGTATGGAACATTTTTGTATGTAGCCGACACGCGCTATATCGAGGCAAAAAAAGAATGTGATGAAAGGCAAAGTTGCTTCTTTTTACTTCGCAGCAGCTCTCCGTCATTCTTTTAACTAAATTGAACTTTTGGAAGTATTGATATCATTTTTTTTATTTACACCAAAAATGTACTAGTCCTATCTATCTTAAATTATTATACTTACACGCATGATTAGTATAGTTTTAGACTATACAAATCATGCCCACGTGGAGTGGTACCAAGAGGCTAAGCTAAGCTGATTCTATGTGTGAAAAAGGAGCCAGCCCTCTTGTCACCTGAAGAAGCAATTAACGCGAGGATTAATTTTTTTTCGTTTATTCGGACTAATTTTTTTTGCACTTTGACTCCATGGCCTTAGGGTCTCGACTGCAAACGGCACAAATATATATATGCATACTTCCGCCGTTTGCTGGATTCGGCAATTTCCGCCGCAGCTCCAGGCCCTGATGCTTTTCTCCTGATATGGGACGAGGCTAACGTATCAACGCATGTTGCGTCCCACATTAGGACCTGTCCCTGTTCCCAAGGAACCAGCGTCAATGCGTCTGGTCTCTTGCCATCATCCCGACATATCACAAAAGGCTCGAGAAGAGTAGGAATATTGATGGTGGCAAGAGTTTTTTTTATGGTATCATAGTAAAACAAAATGAATGGTAAAAAAATTCCTTTCTTTTCCAACCACAGAAACATGGAGGACTTGACATCAGGACGTGGCATTCAAGTGGTAACGCCGGCTCCAGAACACACCTTCGTCCTCGACGATGAAGAGTTAGAAGCATTACTGCTTCGCGATGACATCAAAGACCGCTCGGTTGTGGTTATCTCTGTAGCTGGCGCCTTCCGTAAGGGGAAATCCTTCCTTCTCGATTTCTTCCTACGGTACATGCATCACAAGGTAAGTGGTACTTTAATACGTTAAGTTCAAAAGTCTTAATTCATACTGGGACTAGCCCGTTGGCGCAGTGGGTAGTGACCTTGCCTTCAGCTCCACGGGTCGTGGGTTCGATTCCCGTCGAGGGCCAACATTTTCTATAAATGAATTTGTTGGCCTTTGAGCCTGGGTGTATATTTGTATATATCGAGCTATATAGCGCTGCCGATCGCAACTCCTGGAAACGGGCAGTTGACAATATGACTATGAGTCACGATCCTCAGTAATGCGGGAACGATAAAGAAGAGAAGAGAGAATATATTTTTATTTAAGTATGTTTTTAAAAATTATATAAGTATATATTCACCAGTTGTCTGTCACCCATAACACAAGTATTAAGTTACTTTGGGGACGGACGAGCGTGTGTGTAAGTGTCCCATATATTTATTTATTTATTTATTAATTATATTTGCAGTTTATCAAAGGTTTTTCATCCTTTACAGATAAAACTAGCTATTACACGCAACTTCGTTCGCGTGGACTGTTGTCGCGTGATAGGTTAATAGTAGATGGCGCTTTTTAATGTCATACTATTCCTGTAGAATGAATAGGAATTTTATAGCCTATATATTATTCCGGTGTATAAGTAATAATTGTGCCAAATGTCATCGATATTGGTTCAGCGGATTCGCCGTGAAAGAGTAACAAACATACATCCATACTCACAAACTTTCGCATTTATAATATTAAAAGTAGGAAGGATTCTCAAGTCACAATGTTAGTTACAATACTCCACCGAAGCGGCTTGTCCGATTTTTATTAAATTTTATACACATATGCAGAAGGCCTAAGAATCAGTTACTATCTATTGTTCATACCCCTAAGTGATAAGGGCTACCCACCCCTAGTTATTTTTTTATTGTTTGGACAAAATTGTTTATTTTTTATAATGTACACTAGAAATTCCGGTCAGCTACTAATTTCTTGAATTACTTTACGGTTACTTTGCGGAATTCCATAGTACAAAAGTTGTGATAGAATTATTTTGGTATAATCCACTTTTGTTAAGAAAATCTATGTATTTCTAAGCGTAGGAATCAAAAACCGTTCTTATACCTCATACATGCATGATTAGTTACCTCATTTATCACAAAATACCGTCACCAACAATCACCAACAACGCACTACACTACACATATTCACTATGAGAATCTCAAGTATCGTTTCACTAACGAAACATCATCAGCAGATTGGCACTCCTTAACAAACGCGGATTATAGCAAAATAATTTTACCGTAAAGAAACCTACATATCTCTAGAAAATTCCGGGGATATGTGTAAACTACCTCCCACACTGGAGCAGCGTAGTAAGTCTTAGCTCTAACCCTTTTTCCAAAAAGAGCAGACCTATGCCCAACATAGAATAGAAATAGAATAGAAATAATTTTTTATTTGACCAAGATACAAATAAAAGAAATACAAAAGAAAAGATAACAAATTGAATGATGATCAAATATAGGTCCACCCTCAGCGCAAAGATTGCAACGAAGCTGCAAAGCTGGTTTTCAGGGTGAACCTAATGTGACGTAATGGACATGCTTACGAATTCTTAATATTTAACAACTAGAAAACTATTCAACATATTCTTACATACTATTATATAACATTAAACGAGCAGTTTAAATGAAAAGTATAAAAAATAAAAAATACAATAAAAAAGAAAGAAATAATCACAAACAATAAATAAAATACACTCAATAAAATACACATATTTCGTACTGCACATACACATCAGTGGAACAAAGAAAGCATTTATAAAACACGTTAAACGCGAAAAACAGTCTGCTCCCGAGACTCAATCTGCTGAAGAATTCTAAAGTGTTGGAAATAAATAAAAAAATAAATAAATCAAAAATAAATAAAATTGGTAAAAGCAAACATGTGAAAATGACAGTTATAATTTTTGTTTGGTTAGCAAATAGCTTTTCAGTTTTATTTTGAATAACCCAAGTGATTTTATATCCTGTAAAGGTGGTGGTATATCATTCCAACACTTAGTGGCCGAAAATTTAAAACTCCCGCGGAAGGCGGCAGTTTTATGTCTCGGTGTAGACAACCGAACGAAGGAGTGGCGTGTTCTACCTGTAAAACGATCTCCCATCCAAGTTAATTTCTCACGTAAATAATATGGAACTCCATTTTTTATTACACCAAACAGTAGCGTGGCTAAATGAAGCTTCCGCCGCGACTCCATGTTTAACATGTTAGCATCGTTAATGTAAGGAGAAACGTGGCTGCGTGGTGGAATTTTGTAACAAAACCTAGTGCACGCATTTTGCACGCGTTGAATTAGTTTTTTAGTTCTGCTTAACAAAAGGGGTCCATATACTATATCTCCATAATTAAGCTTAGATAGCACTAATGCCTCACATAACCTATTCCTGATATTTAGACTGATATACGGCCTTATTTGGTACAGTAACTTAAGCCTATAAAAGCAACCACGCACAGCTGTTAACACGTGTGTTTCAAAATTCATGGAGGAGTCGAAAGTAAGACCCAAGTTTCTAGCCTCATTAACTCTTTGTAAGTAATTATTCTCAATTTTAATCTTAAATGTCGAAGTATTTATTTTACCAATGCAATGTTTAGTACCCAAGATCATAAACTTTGATTTATCAGGATTTAGAACTAGGCAATTTTCCTTTGCCCATGAGTTAATTCGCTCCAAATCATTATTAACTTTAGTGATAGCCTCAATATAGTTCTGTGGTTGAAAAGAGAGATAGAGCTGCACATCATCAGCGTATAAGTGATACTGGCAATATTGAATACAATTTACTATATCTGATGAATACAGAGCAAAGAGCAAGGGTCCTAGTATTGAGCCCTGTGGGACTCCTCTATCAACAGAGTTCATTGTGGAAGTGCTGATCGAGTTGGCATCTCTTAGTTCGACAAACTGTTTTCTTTCAGAGAGATAACTGTTGAACCATTGTACTGTTTTGATGTCAAAACCATAATACGATAATTTAGATAGTAATAGAGTTATGTTGATGGCATCAAAAGCTCTAGAAAAATCAAGCAGTACAAGGATAGTGCACTTTCCCTGATCTTGTGCTGTCAAAATATCATCTACCACGTGAGAGAGTGCCGTTGTAGTGCTATGGGCTTTTCTAAAACCTGACTGAAAAGTAGGAAGAATTTTGTTTGTTTCGATAAATTCGTTCATCTGTATTGAAACTACTTTTTCTAAAATTTTAGACATGCAAGGCAGGATGCTAATTGGGCGAAGATCTTTAAATGAAACAGGATCATTCGATTTCGGTAGCGGTTTAACTTTGGCTATTTTCCATAATTCCGGAAATGTAGATGTTGATATCGACTTATTTACAATATAAGTAATAAGCTGTAAACATTGAGGTAAAATTAGTAGAAGCATCTGCAGGGAGATACCGTCAACGCCCATTGCATTGGATTTCAGATTTTGAATAATTTTTGCGATTACTGTATCATTGACTGTCTGCAACGTAAATAATTTATCACCATATCTATGGTATTCATAGTATGTAAGGTGAGATAAGGAGACTACATTTATACCAGGCACATCAAGAAAGTGCTTATTAATTAAGAAAGGATTTTTAAGTGTAATTGGAATTTCATTCAGTTTTCTTTTATCTGTCAATAAACCTGACTTTTTTAGGTTCTTCCATAAAACGCTAGGATTTTTAATAAAAGCATTAATATAGGTCTCATGATAAGCTTTCTTTTCTGATTCTAAGGCATTGATTACTACATATTTCATTGATTTATAAAACTCTTTGTGTGCCTTACAACCAGTTTTCTTTGATCTCACGTGACTATCATTTCTTATTTTAATCATATCCTTAATAGTATTAGTAATCCAGGGATGTTGCTCCCTTAAACGTACATTATGTAATGGAGCATGGTTGTTGAATAAATTAATTATCATATTGTTAAATTTTGAGACACTATCATTTACGTCAATACTGCAGTATATCGAATCATAGTTTAAGTTGTTTAAGTCCATTTCAAGTTTTGCTATGCTTATATTTTTCAGAGATCTGACAGCCATCCATCGCGGAATAACTTTAACCTTCTTCACATTTATTTCAGCTACTACTACTGCATGCTTACCTAATTCTGGTATATGATGATTGGTAACGTTTCTTACAGGTGCATCAGTACACAGAACATCTATAAGTGTCTCACTATGTTCTGTAAAGTGTGTAGGCTCGGTAACTATTTGAGTTAGATCAGTATAATGTAAAAATTCAAACAGCATCTTTGCTTTATTATCATTGCACTTTAATAGATCAATGTTAAAATCGCCCATCAATAATATATAATCGGCATTTGAGAATGAAGAGACTGACTGGGTTATTGCATCAATAAAATCACTAACATTATACCATGGAGGCCGGTATGCAGTTCCAATAATAAATCGTAGTTTATTTATCGTAAGACCTATCCACATTTGTTCTACACAGAGTGATTGAGACTGTGGGTGCTTAAATATTCGCGCGTTTAAACTTTGCTTAATATAAAAGCCTACTCCTCCACCTCTTCCTCCGCATACATGTACAGGTCGTGGTATGTGCTTAAATCTATAACCGGGTATCTTAGGCGCTCGTTCGTCCTCATTATGTCGTAACCAAGTTTCATTTATTGCAAGAATATCTACGGAAAGAATATCTACAGCAGCTATAATTTCCTCGTGTTTTGTGCCCAATGACCCTGCGTTATATAGTCCAACTTTAAGAAATTTTGTATTATTCATGTGTACTGTTTATAAAACATTATAAAAGAAAAGATTGGATTTATGGTAAGACTTTTATATTCATTATTTTTTACTTTTTGGCTATTTTTACAGAGGCTGCCATAGATAAAACACACCGATGTATAACAATGCTTTAGACTATAAGCTATACGATTATATGCAAATAATTGTTTTGTAGTATCCTTATAAACGTTAATTGAGACAAACGCGTTTATATATTTGTAGCAAATATGAAAAATAAGACATTGAAAAAAAATAAAAAATATATAAATTAAACCTCTTATCTTATCTATACAATGATGAGTGATGTATGTATACACAACAAGTTGATTTCTTACAATTAAACTTACGCTTATTACTAATAAATCCAAATACTCGCAAACAATTCGTCGTCCAATAGCAACTATTGGATTAAAAACAAAATATATGTGAAGCAATATGTAATCAAATAATTTTTGAGACCGTGCTATATGTATATACATATATACATACCTCCGGAGGTACATACCTCCGGTTAGCCTAACCAACGATAACATCACCAAAAACACGAATTATGTCTTGCTCAGATCTTATGCAGTAGGCCTGCGAACCATCTTTCTGTCGGGTATAAATTCTACCACGTCTCGTCCACGTATACTTCCATTGAAGGCGTCTTGCATTTTCTCGTACCATATAAAATAATCGCTTATTTGTCTGAGTGAGTCTTTCATTTAAGTAGAAACGTGTTGGAGGTGCATCTTTATTTAAATCAGTAGAGGTAACATTACGTCGTACGCGCGCATTTTGGAGGAGCTCATCGCGTAAGTGGCGACGTGAGAGGCGTACTACTAGTCTTCGATACCTCTTATTTTCAATTACTTTGCCAACCCGCTCAGCAAACACGATATCTTCTTGTTTGAGGGAAACGCCTAGTTTCGCTGCCAAAACAGTGGTAGTATGTATTGGGTTTTCACCTTTAGTTTCGGGAACATTTGTTATTTCAATATCGGCGTGCAAAAGTTCCTGATCTCTGTCGTTGTCAACATCAGGATTATAGATCTTACTCTATCTTGTTAAATGGCTATGTAATCTCTGCAGTACAATTTGGGAAGTAGCGGCGACTGGTTGGGCGCTGAGGACGAGCCGCTGCAGGGCTTCAGCTGGCGTGGCGGGTCCGAGCGCGACACCACCGGCCTATTGCTGTGGTCGCAGCCTTTTAAAGCCACCCTCGATAATGGAGAGAAGGTAGTTAATAACACGCTATAATACAATAAGAACAAATAATGGTCTTGTTTAATTTCCCACTATATAATGTTATAAAAAATATCATGCTATTGTATTGTCTTCAGTTCTTGATAGATGTATAAATTTTGATCTAAATCGGTCCGTTGAAAGTTGGTCAAAATTCATATATATACCGGTATAATCTGAATTTCGGAATCGGTTTCATGTAGGGCAATCTCGGGGGCAATCATTCGATCTAGCTAGTTTAAAAAAATAATTAAAAAAAAATGTCGTTTAACCCTGTTTTCAGGTACTGATAAACTGCTACAAAATTTTAAAGATAACAAAAAATATTTACGCTGTCATTTTAATTTGCTCATTTGGGAACTGGCGGTCTCGAATCCAGAATACTCGGTTCGAGTTTAGACAACATCAATGTTCTTATCTTTTTCTTATATAAAATTGATTCTTTATCTCTTTACAAAAATACCCGTTACCCATGTACTATAAATAATAAGGAAATAGAATGTTATTTGTTAAAATATTTTTTTCCATACCCGTAACACTGAAACCTTATATTCCAGGTCGTCATTTACCTCATGGACACCCAGGGGACTTTCGACAGCGAGTCCACGGTGCGCGACAACGCCACCATATTCGCCCTGTCCACCATGCTTTCGTCAGTGCAGATATACAACCTGTCGCAGAACATCGAAGAAGATGATCTGCAACACTTACAGGTAATAGAAGACGGTATGGTGTTAATTATCTTCTAAATGGATGCATTTTATTGGTATCAAAGTCAAGTCAGATCAAATTAAATTCTCCTTGACGGTCAGCAATATTTTAGTACTGAAGGGCCATAAATAGAAACATTTTTTCAAATTTACTCAAGTGTATTAGTCGAGAATGAAGGCAAACATACTTTCCCATTTGTAACATATATTTTTATAACATATATTTATATTTATTTCCCATTTGTATAGCATGTATGTAGTGGTTACAGCAGTTAAAAAAAAACTAGTAAAGGAAGGTTGATACAAAAAAGGTAATACTGTTGAGGATAATATACATAGATGATAAAAATGCGTTAATGTAGCTACTTTTCAGCAAGATAGTAGATAGACTTAATGTGACTAGTTATGTGTGATTTCGAAAAGAGCAACCGCCGAGTTTCTTGTTGGCTCTTCTCGGTAGGATAAGCTTTCCAAACCAGCAGTAGATTTGACGATTCAAAAGCAATGGTTTACAAGTTTACTTGATTAAAGAAAATTTTGCATTTGAATTTGGATGAAGAAATGATTCGGTGACATTTATTTTCCAGTTATTCACAGACTACGGGCGTCTCGCTCAAGAAACCAGTGGAGGGAAACCGTTCCAGCGTCTGCAACTCCTCGTTCGGGACTGGAGCTTCCCCTACGAGCACGCGTACGGCGTGGAAGGGGGACAGGATCTACTCACGAAACGGCTCAAGGTATCATTAATTACGGGCTTCGTGGATTCTAAGGAAAACAGATCGTGACTCGTTCAGTAACTTTATTTCAGCTTTTCAGTTATTACAATCGCAGAACCATAAGTGTCCCATATATAAAAAAGTCCAGTAAAGTGGCCAAAGTCACTATTCACTTCTTTCGCTTCCGATTATTTCACTGATATCTATTCTAAATCTTTATCCCTGGCGCGTTTGATTTTTTTACGGAAATGACTGCAAAGTTGTTATTCGAAATGTCTTTTCCAATCTTCCAAATATTTGGGCGAACCCAGAAGCATCTCTGGATGAAAAGAAACGGTAATAGAGTCTTGGTAGCCTAGCAGCATCTTTAGAAGTTGCCTTAAGGGACCTCGGTTTCAAACGACGTGTCGTGGAAGACAAAATCAGACTTACTGAAAAATCTTAGCGTAACCTTAGCTGAACGCCCTTGCAACGCAAAAAAAACCCGTTTTTATTTTGGGAAAAGGAAAACTGCCACGAATTATAATTAAGGGTGCTTAAAAGCTGATTATTAATTCCAGAAAATATTTAAAATCGGTAATATTCCTGCCCCTAGGTACACGAAGGTCAGCATCAAGAGCTTCAGTCTTTGAGGAAACACATTGCGAGCTGCTTCGAGGAGCTAGCCTGCTTCCTGATGCCACATCCTGGCCTAAATGTGGCCACTAATCCTGAGTTTAATGGGAAACTCTCTGGTAAGTTGCCAAACCATGAACAAACTATAAAATGTAATGGCCCTTAGTAACTCTCCTTGGGCAATACATCCATACCTAAACCAATACATACCTATTTGAGATAGTACTTTTCTGTCAATATAATAACAGTTCTAGTACATACTAGTATTGTTGATTTTTTAATTTTATGAGCTTTATCTTTCATATTTAAATGAGTTAATCTTGTATCTATCTAATATTTTCTGAATCTCGAAAACGATTGTCCTGAAATTCAGCATGTAGTGGGTTTTGAGAGAAAAAATTCGTTCTAGCTAGTTTTTATAAAAAAAAAATTCGTTTTATCCTTGTTCTTGGTTTGTGTTATTTAAAAATATGGTATAATGAACAATTGAAAGCAAAGGATTTTTTAGCTGTCACTCGCAATGTTGCGATAGCCGATGGGTAACGGGCGGACCGAATATGTTCAAACCCGGGTTGGAATCCCACATATCATCCGGAGCCTTTTTATTTTTTTTAATGCATTTTTTACATCTTTTAAAAAATTACCGAGCAATCATCCAGATCCGATCATCCAGGTACGATCAGTTTAACTTGTTTGATGCAGTTATATGAATTATGGATCTTCACTGTTCCAGATATAAGCCAAGATTTCAAGATATCCTTGAAACAATTCGTGCCAATGCTTCTTGCGCCGGAGAATCTGATACCCAAGAAGATAGGAGGCCATAAGTTAAAGTCCAAGGATTTATTGCTGTACTTCAAATCGTATATGACCATATTTAACGGAACAAGTTTGCCTGAACCTAAAACTATTTTAGAGGTATGTGTATGCTATTTTTAATTTGCCATATACGGGGTGGTACCGACCATATGTCATTAATTTTAATTCCAAGTCCTATCACCTTAAAGTTTTTAGGTAATTTAGTGATGTAATTGAGTCAAAGGCATTATTTTACGTTTACAAAAAAATACATGATACAGAAGAGTGAATTACCGTATCATTTCCATTTCGTATGTAATGCCATAACCTTGACCGATCTAATCTAATAAAATGAAAATTTTTAAAACGGAAAATAATGTCCTGCGTTTAAATTACTTTAATTTAAAACTTTTAATTTAGTTTAATTTAAAACTTTCCTTGCGTACGCTGAGTAAACGGTAATAGTTATTAAAAAACATGTATTACAAAATCGTTCCCCTCTAAAAGTTCTAAATAAAAGTCCGCGACAACATATTTCTAGCTTTTACCATTAACGCCATTGTTAGACTTTTGATACAGTGAACATGTCTAAGTCGTTACTCTATTTGACTTTTATATCATGACCGTTACAATTTATATTTTTTATTATGAGTAGGCAACAGCCGAGGCAAATAACCTCTCAGCGGTGGCTGAGGCGAAGGAAGTGTACGAAACCCTGATGGAAGAGGTCGCTGGCGGCTCCAAGCCCTACTTGCAGCCCCAGCTCCTAGAGGAGGAGCATCGCCGCGCCAAAGACAAAGCCCTGCACAGCTTCCATTCCAAGAAAAAGATGGGCGGAGACACCCTGTCAGAGACCTACAGCGTTAGATTGACAAAGGTATGTACAAAATGACTCAATTAACTTTCATGACTAGATATTGCGATAAAATATATTCAAATCATGTTTTACTTTATAGAATTAGGCTTTACTTTGCGGAGATTCATAATACAAAAGTAATAAACAATTTTTTTTGCTTTTATTCGATAAAACAAATAGCAAATAATACAGCGATTGTAGCACCGCTGGGCTATTACAGCTTTACTATGTACTCGTATTTATACTAATATATAAAGCTGAAGAGTTTGTTTGTTTGTTTGTTTGATTATTTAATTGATTGTTTGAACGCGCTAATCTCAGGAACTACTGGACCGATTTGTTGAAAATTCTTTGAGCGTAAGATACATAACAACTTATTGGCCGTACTTATTGGTACCTACATTTATCGAAGATGGCTATAGGCTATATATATATAAATCACGCTAAGATGAATAGGAGAGGAGCAGCAATAATAAAAATTACGAAAACGGCAAAAGTTAAAGTTTTCCTTGCGTGTGCTAAGTAATCGGTGAGTTATTCAAAAATTAATTAATGTATTACAAAATTATGCCCCTCTAGGTTGAAATAAAATAAAATTCTAAACAAAAGTCCACGACAGCATATATCTAACTTTTAAGATTTACCCACTTTGACCATTTTTATGTTTATCAAAATACTATATTGGGTACGGTTTCGATGTTTAATATAACCAAAAGTATAACTAAAGTGGTCTGTTATTGTTTGAAATAATGTTAAACAACCAGGTTATATTTATTATTAGGAGCTAGAAGAGCAATTCGAGCAGTACCGGCTGCACAACGAGGACAAGAACCTGCTCCGCAAGCTGGGCACGGCGGCGGTGCTGGGCGCGCTGGCGCTGGCCGCTTACCTGGTGGCGTTGCTGGCAGGAATGCTGGGGCTGAGGGCAATCGAGGTGCTGGGGCAAGCAGCTGCCGTGGCCTGTGTTGTGATGCTGTTCGCTTGGTGCTACTCCAAGTAATTTCAAATTCAAAATATGCTTTATTCAAGTAAACTTGGAAACAAGTGCTTTTGAATCATCATATCGTCCGCGCAAACAGTAAAAATTACTTAAAGTAAATAATGAATAGTCCAAAAGTAATTATAGAATTAGGTTATAATTCGCGTTTGTTAAGCAAATCTATGTAATGCTAAGTGTAGGACGCGAAATCTTTCTCAAACCTTATATTTTTTTATTTACTATATGGTTTAGATTCAAAACAAAATTTTATTCTTTTAAAAATTCTTCTTTCTTATCTTTTCTTGTATTCTATTGATAATTGTGTGTAAATATAAAATAATTAATCAATTTCCATTGTTTCCAGAGCGACGGGCAACATGCGGGAAATCGGTTCACAACTCGACCAACTAGCGGATTCTGTAAGTTATCACATATCTAACTTACTCCAGCTTATTTTAATCCTCATGACCAGTTCGATTTCCAACTTAGTTATATCCAATTCGTCCGATCTAACACGAGTTTTAATAAAATCATATCGCTATAATCCGCAATCAAGTAAATAGGAAATATATATAATGCCAATTGTAGCGATTTTTTTTTTGTAAAAATGATTTGCGATTTTGTCGTGGAATCTATTTCTGATGCTGCTACGGTTGCGGAGCGAAACTATTGTTGAGTTTTTGATAGTGAACGTATGTACTGCTTGTGTATTGTGGTGGCGGTGGGTTGTGCATGTGCTTTTACGAATGATGCATGTATCGTGTATGTGAACAGATAGTCCACTCTACATTTATATACTTTTGCTATTTACTTAATCGCGGATTATAGTAAAATAATTTCATTATTACCTTTGTATTATGGATCTCCGCAAAGTAATGCGTAATACTATAAATTATTTTATCTGATCTTGTTCCATTATTCGACGGAAATTATTGGTTCTCACGCGCTCATAATAACGAGCTAGCACTCATATTAATGGCACGGGATCTGCTTAAATTTTGCTTTTAATAATTTTATTTTTGTTCCATAGTTGCTTTAAATAAAATATCATTATTATTACTATTAAATATTTTTATATTTAAACAGGTTAAGGTAGAACATTAACCGCGATTATTTTTATTTTATTTTGTTTGGGACCGACGACTGTGTTTGTAATTATCCCATATGTTTATTATTATTTAACTTATTTTTATCAATAACTAGTTGCGGCAGCGGCTTTATCCACATGGAAATAAGTGTGTCACAAAATTTTGAAGCATAAGAAAAAGACATGCTCTTGCGAATTTTTTTTAGTAGTTTTATAGATCTACAATTCTCTTGTAAATTACATAAGTGTGTCTCTGATAGTAAAGTATCCAGCAGGCGAGTTTTTTGCAACTACTACTACTATTAACCTAAGCCTTCCGGAAGAATTGCGCTACATTTAAGTAAAAGTGGTAGAAAAGTTCATTAAGTCGATTCTGAGAATATCGATCACATACAGATAGACAGCTTTTGGGGGTTTTGTTTTATAATAAATATAGATTTAACCATATATCTATAAGTATTATAGCATTATATAAGGTTGCCTTCATCATCTTCCTGCCCTTATCCCACTCTAAGTGGGGTCGGCACAACATGTTATAAACATGCTGTCACATGATTTGGTTGCGTTTTTACGACCGGCCGCCTGCCTGACGTCAACTTACCTCTGTCGTATTTCACGACACCTCGGTAAGAAAGAGGGTGGTCTATTCTACTAAACCGGATACCACACGGTGGGTCATCTTACCTTAGTCGCCTTTTACGACACCTCGGTAAGAAATGAGGTTGGTCTATTCTACTCAGCCGGATACCACACGGCGGGTCGACTTACCTTAGTCGCCTTTTACGACACCTCGGTAAGAAAAGAGGGTGGTACTATTCTACTCAGCCGGATACCACACGGCTATATATAAGGTTGCCTATTACTGTTTAAAGGTAATCACTCATTACAGGTGATGGAACTGGCTGGCAAGCACGCGGGGCGGCAAGCGGCAGCCGTGGCGCTCAGCTACAGCGCGGACAAGAAGCAATCTTAGCCACTTTTACCTATTTTGGTGAAGACCCATCGATGTACGAGCATTTGTGGTCAATAGGGTTACCAAGTTTGGTATGGCTGTATTTGGGGTATAGAAAGCTAAATTTTTAATCTTTTAACCATGCTAATATTACGAATGGGAAAGCTCTTAACTGCTATACCAATATTGATGAAACTTGATGCTATTGAAGCTTATATACCGAACGAGCAAAGGATAAATTACCGTTTTGTATTAATAAAGGATAAATTGGCAAAAACCAGTACATAATTAAGGGTTTGATATATAATTTATAGAATTAGGCGTTATTTTGCTATAATCCGCAATGAAGTAAAATAGAAAATATATATAATGCTAAATGTAGAGTGGACGATCCGTTTTAATGCAGGATTTGTAAAAATACACACGTTCACTATCACGTTTCGCCCCGCAACCGAAGCATCAGGAGATAAACTCCACGACAAAATCGCAATGCAATTTTTTTCTACTCTAATCTCTTTCTGGAGTAAAGAGACATAAATACAATTCATAGTACAACTCTATGAATTGTATTTTTTGGTTGTACAAAAACCAATCTTAACATTCTTGAAGTATAGCCCTGCCCTTCGTCTTTGTATGACTATGTTTTAAAGCACTAATACTCTGAAATACACTGTCAATCGGTACATCGGTACATTTTACAACTTGACGGGACAAAGAGCTCAATATGTAACTTTACCGATAAATAAAGCCAATTGGTGACCTCCTTAACTAAACAAATGTATAGAAGCACCCTCCATTACTATATAAGATTGGTTATATATAAGTATTAAATACGATAATTTTCATTATTTTTTTACGATAGAAATAAGAAGCGTTTTTTCATTTGTCAAAATCAATTTAATTTCTTTCTCTTTTTTTGACAACATAAAACCTCCGCGCTATTAACATTTATTTAAAAATGTAATAGCGCCTCTCCGCACCTCACCTCACCTCTCCGCAACACTCCCATCTTATCCCCATTATTACGTTCGTTACATAAGCTTTGTACGATTTCCATTAATCTAAGTGTATATAAAACTGTTGTTATATATTTCATAGTGTTTCTAAGACTTGTATATTGTACGTGGTATATATTATATGGATGTAATAAATTATTTTTTTACAATTATACTTTTTTTAATTAATCACTCTCCTTTAATTAAATTGGACGTGTGGTAATCGGCTGAGTAGAATAGAGCACTCTCCTTTTTTACCGACTAAGGCAAGGCGAAACGAAAACCCCCATGGAAACCTATATATCTTACGAGATCCTGGAGATATGTGAAAAACGCTAAGCCACATATTAAAAGCGTGGTGGGTCTTAGATCAAACTCTTCTCTAGAAAAAGGAGAGAGGACGTCTTCACCTAGCAGTGGGATCATAGCAGACAATTTTTTTTACTTCGATACCTATTTGAAAAAACTTCAATATATGTATATTCGAAGTCCGAACTACTAAAACAATAAATACCATATGTAGTAGTACCGGCCTGATACTATCCCACTGCTGGGCATAGGCCTCTTCTCTCCGTTTTTTTTTTTTTGAGAGAAGGATTGGAGCTGAGACCTACCACGCTGCTCCAATGCGGGTTGGTAGGTTACACATATCCCCAGAATTCTCTAGAGATATGCAGGTTTCCTCACGATGTTTTCCTTCACCGAAAAGCGTGTGATAAATTGCAATTATCAATTAGACACATAAACTTTTACTAGAAAACTCATTGGTGCCTGCCCGGGGTTTGAACCCTAGACCTCCTCGCGCGCGAGGCGCGCGGTGTTACCGCTGGGCTACCACAGCTTTTAAATAGCATAAATACCATACCAGCAAATACCATATACATTTCCATATTTGACTGTTATATGAATTTAACTTTTCGTGAGAACAGGTTTCAAAGGAGGATAAAGAAAAAACTATTAAAATTTTTAGTAATCTTTTTGTTTTTCAATTCAATGTTTCAGATACACATGCATTTATAAAAAATTATTACCTTCATTTCTTTTATAAATCTTAAACTCTTAAACAGACTTAATATATTATTGTTTCAATTAAAAATTCCTGTAATGAAAACACAAGTACAGATGAAGAAACATTTAACTAAACGTGCCCCGTTTACATAGAGATCAACTGTCACCAAAAACAAACTAATATCATAACATTCTGAACAAACTGTATTTATGTGTAGCAGACTGTATTTATGTAAAGCATACTGTTTTTATACAATATTTATTTAACGCAGACTGTATTAATATAAAGCATACTGTATTTATACAAAGCATACTGTATTTATACAAAACACATTGTATTTATGTAACGCAGACTGTATTTATATAAAGCATACTGTATTTATGTTACATAGACTGTATTTATATAAAGCATACTGTGTAAAGCAGATTTTATTCGTGTGAAGCAGACTGATTTTCTTTTAAGCAGATTGTGATACTTCGAAGACCTTGTTTGATGAAAACTTTATTTCTTTTAAGAAAACTGTATTTGTATAAAGTCCACTTTATACAAATACAGTTTTCTTATTTCAGTATTTATTTGAAGAAGACTGCCGATATTTAAAGCAGACTGCATTTCTTTGAAGCTGAATGAGGAATTTGCAAAGAATACTTTGTTTATCTGGAAGTAGAAACCACTACCTGCAAGAATATGACGCAACACGATGCCACGGAGGTCTTAAAAATTCAATACATTATTGTGTTGACATTAATTCAAAATGATTAGGACTTCAAAATTCGACACAACAATGTAACCCACCATTGTTGACAATTATTTTTATAAAGCGAATTTATTTTAAGAACCCACCACACAATCTGATATAGATCGTTTGAAGAAAAAACAGTTAATATTTTTCTTTATGACTTTTTGTATTTCCTTCCTTTGTATCGGCGATAATTTCACCAATGTAAACGTAGTTCGAGGAACAAATAAATATATTGCTTAATTGTAAGAAATATAAAAAACTCAATAAACACTAGTGTAAACGAGGCAATATTCTGAGTGCAGTAAACAAACAACGAAATTAAACTATAAAATTTACAACAATTCAATAATGTTTTGTTCCCATTGCGACTTGAGAAATTTTGAAAAATAAAAAAAACGACTCAATTGGCACATTCAGGAATAACTTCATACTTATATAGTGTTCGTAAAATAGATATTTACAAAAAAATGATTTAGCGTTTATGTAAACAAAAATAATGAGATAATTTCCTTTGAACTGTTGAAGTATTTATACTAAAGAAGACACTAATTACATAACATTCTAATATCATAGTTTATTTATTTAGTTTACATTCAAAAATTGTAATGTCCTAAATAAGGAGAGTGGAGGCCTATTGCCCAGTAGTGGGATAGCAACAGGACGTTACTTTTCCTGTAAGCTCGATGGTCATTCGCTAAGAGCAAAATTCCGAACCAGTTGTAGCTTCATTAATCATATCGATCCTTGAAGATTCAAAAGTGCTTATTTGAATAAAGATTATTTTGATTTGATTTGTAATCTTTACAGACGGATTTGCGAAAAGATGACTCTATTATATAAAAATCTGTAATAAAATTCCGTAATTAATTTATTAGCTTTGCCTGTAGAACAAATAAAAAAAACTGTTAAAAGAAGGCTAAAAGAAAGCCTGCTATACTCTTGAGGATTATATAGATGATAAGAATGCGACTATATAGCTACTCCTCTACAACTGGACAAGATAGTAATGACTAAATGTAACTTGTTATAAAAATTATTCTGTAATGAGCAACCGAGTTTCTTGCTGACTCTTCTCGGTAGGAACCCATTTCCGAACCAGCAATAAGTGTACTTGAATAACGAATATTTTGATTTTGAATTTGATGTATTTTATAAGTCAGTGTCTTCTTTAGTTCAAAATACATAAACGTAATTGATTCGTTAAGTCATAGTCATTATACTAAAGTAGGGAAGCCAGACTAAAAAAGGTGATCCCATTTATTATGGTGCGTACAGACATCGCGAGACGTTCGTTGCGAATGGTTCGTCTCGCGTGCCTCGTGTGGTAGCGATATGAGAAATAGTCGATTTTTAATAATCGATAATTTTTTCATCAAAAATCTATTTTTTTTTAAATCGATTATTTTAGGTATCCCTTTTCATTTTTTACTCTTTTTCTTGTTTTTTAAGATTAGATATGCATTGTTGGATGAAACCAATGTGAATGATGAAAACAATCAGCCCATCTAATATTATTTCTTGGTAGTTGTCCACTTTAATTAGTTATTGTAATTAATTATTAATATTAAAAAAGATAACTTTTGAAACAGTAAAAAAAAATCGATTATTTATTTATCGAATTTTTCTACTCCAAGTCAAATCCCTACTCCTGCTGTGTGTACGTGTGTGCTCACAGCGAGTATTCGCGTCATACTATCGTTGCGAACGCTGCCGCACTGCGAGCTCGATGTAGACGGACGTTTTGTTTGCGTCACACTTATGAATCATGGAGCCCATGTATTTCCATAATGTAATCGTTTCATAAAAATCTTTTTGTCCACCAGCTCCATCTCTCAGCTCAGCTCTTATTAATATTTCACGAATTACTATATAGGCAGCAGCAATCAGCACGTCTTGTCTGTCGGAGCTATTTTTCACTGACGAATACAACGCGTGGTTATTTGTGTGCTCGACTTGAGCATGTCTTATCCGGGACTCATGTATAAATGACGTAACGAACTATTCGCGACGCACGCCTCGCTATGTCTGTACGCGGTCTTATAATAATAAGAGACAGCAAATGAGGGTGTATTTGTCTCTCTTTTTTTGTGTGTTTAGACAAAGTAAAGTAAGATAAGTATATGAGTTTTATTTTCTTATATTTTCTCACGGCCCACGACTCCCCTATTTCTAGTATAGTAACTGTATGTTAATTCAACATTTATCGTGCGTCACAACAAGTGATATACTCGTAATGTTAAAAGTTTAATTATACCTTTTTAAATATATTTTTGTGCTGATTTATAAAATAGTTGTACCAGTGATTTTGTATCCGTTCGATTTATATACGCATAATTATTTTTTCGATTCACAAAGATTTAATTTAATCTATATCAATTGCTTTATTAATCTAATCATATATATTATTATGTATAAAAAGAGTTTACTAGTGGAGAACTCATTTTAGCGTTTCAGCATCGCTTCTCATGTCAGTAACTTATCTTTAATGGGACACCATTAATAGCTTAGAATAATATAGCTAAAGGCTTTGCAATTACTTTCAAAGTTAATTAAACATAACGAATTGACAAAAAATGTATCGCACACTTAGTATTAAAGGGACTTAATTCAATTTTTTGTGGCCCATTGCAATAAAGAGTGGCATTGGTGTTTTAAAACACATTTCTTACAAGAGCAAGTCTAACACGCTAGTTATTTTAATAGTTCGTAGCGTTATGTCATAGATGGCATTGAAATAAGTATTACAATGTATCTTACTAAATTGAGACAAATTTTGAATTAGGTCAGTTTAATACTAATCGTGCGATATTCATATTCCATATTTATTTTTATTCCCATAGATGAGATTAAGAAAATATTTCTCTCAGATGACAAAGAGATTACTTTTAAACCCAATTGTTTATCTTCAATGGAAATACATTAATTCCTTGGATATAAAGGCTTGTGTTAACTTTCAAAGTTAATTAACTAACCGACACAAATATATGTCATCTTGGCCGTTATAAAGTAACAAACATAACTCAGCAGATTAAAAATTCATTTTGAAGCTTCATAAGCAGCTATTAGATTAATCAAGCAATATTATTTAACCTACGTAAACTATAAACTAACAATAGAATTTGTCTATGACTGTACAGTTATCTTTTAAGGGCCCCCAAACTGAGATGCAGAATATTTAGTAGCATATGTGTGGGAACAGTTACAGAATATACAGTGGAATAATTTAATTTTAATTACCTAAACACTTCAGCATACTAAATAAAAAAATTATTCAGCAAAGTAAGTTTTTTTAAGTTAACACGATTTTAGAAATCAACGACCTTACCCTAATACAATACACGAAACGAAAAATAAACCTTGACCTAAAAACGAGTAGTACGGTGCGAGGAAGACAAAACAACAATGTTGATTTTTTACTGTTTTTTGAAAAAACGCGCCGCGCCAGGTCTGCCAACCATTACTGACAAAGCCAGATCTCAATTGTCATATTTTTTTCGCAATTTATTTTATTTTAATTAATTTAATTATGCCAAAGTTATCTATAACGTACAAATGATCAGTGGATTCATTTAATATTGTATCGTAATGTACTATCCTGTATAAGTCTTTGGATATAGATAACATCATTATAAAAGATATACAGTATATAAAATAGAAACAAGGTATATTTTAAGTTTTATATAGGAGTATAGGAATATTTCCTTACATCCGAACCAGGGTGGTATAGTCCAGAATAGGAGCTGACTACCCGCCCTGCACCGACAAGCGTCCCCAAAATTAGATAGGCTACATCCGAACCCTATTTGACTTTTATAAATAGTGAGACCCTTTTTTTCTCGAACATGCTGTTTATCTAAACTGCTTTCACATTGACCAGTATGGGAAAATGCAAAACCATTTTTAATAATGCGGCCAGAAGAGTACAAAAGTTCTACTAGGTTAAGGGCTGGTAGTATGACTGTGAGTAATACATCTTCAGTAGTGTAACACTATAAAACTGGGACCTTGTCTTCATAGGTTTAGAATCTGTATTTGTGGGGTTATGTATAGAGATAAGAGTTGGGAGCCTTTTTATTATTGTTGTTCGCTTCAATTGTAATGTCTTCGGTAACAAGCTACTGAAGAAAGTCCAATCAGTCAGTTAGTCAGTCAGTCACCATAAGCCACTGAATTATCCGCTCTCGTTCGAAGGCCCAAGACTAAAAACATTCCTCCACCAAATCCTCCAACAATCCTTTACCATAAAATTTCTATAAAACCAACCACTAAGTTACGTTAAAATGATTAAAATATATCCATCATCATTACAAGATACAGATATATAAGAGTTTTTATACATTCACCACACTCTGCCACAACAGTTTGAACTTGTCAAAAAAATGATATGATTGAACACTATTGTTTGAATTAAGATAAATATACACACTCGTAAAGCCTATTTTTACAGCCGCAAAAGGTTTTGCATAAAATCATTTGATATAAAGAAATACATTAGTATCAGTAATACAGTAATAGTATATTATTATTTTTTAATTATTATTAGCCCTTATGGCCAATATTAGTAATAATCCTGTATGCCATAATCAAAATTATATTAATAAATAATGTTAAGCATTTGAATTGAATAATTTTTTTTTTACATTTACTTTTAGTGGTGATGAAACAAAAAAAAAAAGTAAATTTTAATATAATATATAAGTAATAATTTGATCCTGACTTGCCCGTTGGCACAGTGGACAGTGACCCTGTCAGCTCCAAGAGTCGCGGGTTCGATTCCCGCCGAGGGCGAGGCCAAGGGCAAATAATTGTTAGTCCTTCGAGCCTGAGTATGTATTTATATTTAAGAATGTATTTGAAACTATATATGTATGTATTTACCAGTTGTCTGTCACCCAAAACACAAGTATTTAGTACTTTTTTTTTTTTTTTTTCGAATTGACCATATGCTGTTAGCCCTAACGGCTTTTACAGCGTCACCGGGCGGGACGGGCGAGCGCAGAAGCATCGCCGAAGTTGCGAAATGCGGAAAGTAGAGCGCAGAAGCTCTACTAGCGTCGGGGAACGTCGTCCTAAGGAGGTACTTACTTAGGGGACAGACAACTGTGTAAATGTCCCATATATTTATCTCTTATATGACTATTTTATTGATCACACAACTGAATAAATAGTGACAAAGGTACTAATATGACCTAAGTAGACTAATAATGTGCCTTTTTTATAAATACTTTTATAAGACTACCATGTTTAATTTTTAGTTCTGAAATAAATACAAATTCCATCTTAATTATTTAAACAATTGATCTTATGCAAAACCACTGAATGAATATAGCTTATTTTTATTGCTGCATTTGAGCTGTTCCTTAATATAAATTAATGTGCCAGTAATTTTTAAGTTAATGAGCATATTAAAAAGTAGTGCAGAACTTCTTAAATCAATACATATAAGGAACACAACCTCAGAATTATTTTTAAAAACTTAAAACTATCTAACTCTTTTATCAAGTATTTTATGGTGAATATACATGCCAAAATATTTTTTATTAAAGAAAGTTTACATGTTTTACGTTCTTACAAATAAATGAGGCTGGTCTGTTTTAAAATTTTGATATTCAATAGTTTAAAACCGATAACCCTGTAGATGTACTGCAATAATATCAAAGTCTTTGCGATGCCTATTAAATCGGCAGTAATTTTTGGCTTTTGCCTATACCTAGAACATTGTTTGTTGTTAAATCTAGAATTTACATTAAATTGCTGATAAACGTCACTAAAATCTCTAATTTAATATGAAAGGAAGACCGTTGAAATATATTGACATTGTTTTTATTTTATTTATGTAACTAAGTGTCACTATTTTTACTGCAATTTAAATACGAAAATATTGACTAGTATAAAAACTGATATTTCGTTTAACAATGTTGAAGCCACTGTAACTTATTAATTTGTAGTAATACATATATTTATTGTTTACATAAAGAAACTTCTGTATTCTTCTATAACATATATTTGATACTATAATATACATTATGTAGAGTCTCACAGTTTTAAATATATACTCGATGATGTAAAAATTTTGAACTCTGTGGCACTTGTTGAAAGTTGAGTGGGTTAACGCATTTGAAGACTGTGGATATCTTAAATCGTGTATACTTTGTCTATGAGAGTATTGTTCGTAACGCACAAACTTCACACATGTCGTGTGTGAGTTCAGTTCACACTTATAACTGACACTTGCGGAGTGGTCACACATACACTGCACTTCACTACACGCACAGCACACACACGGGGGCACGTGGTGCTGTGTTCGCGCACAGGTCGCGCCGCGTGGGCGTGGGCGTGGGCGTGGGCAGCATCACAAGTGCTTGTGCTTGCCGTTGACGCTGGGCGTGGGCGGGCCCATGGCTCGCTCTGCAGCCGCGGCCGCCGCGTGCTCCATGCCTTTCTCTAGCCCGGCTTGGTACACCGGTTTCATTACCTGGAACATTAATTTTATATATATATTATTTAATATTTAAAGAACCCTATAATTTTATAATACAACTTGGAAATCTCTGGAAGAGGCTTATGTCAAGGGAGAAACTGAAGACTAAAAGTTTTTTATAAAAGTTTAAAAATATTATGTACACTTATTGTAAAGCTTCAGATACTAAAGGCTAATAATAATAATTTTATACTGTTTTCTATCATAAAAAATATATACTGTTTATACACTATTACATCTATTAATAAGCACTAATCCGTCATAACTAATATTGCTCTTTGTTAATTTTATATTACCACCATTTCTTTAATTGTGCCTAGCCTGTTCAAATCTGAGTGTTTTTATGCATTTAAGTATTTATTTTAAAATTAAATATGTATAAATTAATTGATTTTTTATCAACCATAACACAAGTAATAAGTTATTTACATAAAGAACAGCAGCCTTGTGCGTAATTGTCCCATTAAAAAAAGTACTTTCAAACACTTACATTTTCCCATAACCAGCTGGCAGAATCATCAATGGTGACACCAAATTCCCTCATTTCGCCACTGTATCTGCAAATATGAAATCCACATTTAACAAGTGTTGCTCGCTTAACATAGAATACTAGTGTTATTCTTTATTCAAGTGGACTGTTTACAGTTCTTTTGAATCGTCAAACGTTTTTAAAGAAGTTACCAATGATTCGGAAGTTTGCTTTTACTGAGAAAAACCAGCAAGAAACTCTGCAAAACTCGAAATCTTTAGAAAAAATATTACAATTTGATTGATGGTTACAAGTAACACTCACTTAGACAATCAAACACACACACATACACACACGCACACACGCACGCACGCACGCACGCACACACACACACACACACACTACACAAAAACGCACACCACGTCGTTATTGCAGCTTTCGTACTTTCTTGCTTTACTAAATTCTATTAAGTAAAATTTAAATAATCAGTTTGGCCTTATTAATAGATTAATTTTTTTAATATATATTGTATGTAAATAGCTGTAGATTATATAAAATAAAATATTTGAAAGAAGGTCTCGTCCTCTAACCTGATATAGGCCCACAGCGCGAGTGTGAGCAGCGCCACGCCCATGGTGAGCGTGCAGAGGTTGGCCAGCGGGTACAGCCCCACCAGGCCCAGCACGCCGCTCAGCACGTACGACACCAGCACCACCGCGAACAGCACCGACGGCGTGCGCGCCGCCTTGAATATGTTCTTGCTCTCGTTGTGAGCGCGGAACTGCACGAACTGCTCCTCCAGGTCCTGGCAAAGAACAGCTCGAATCACACTAAAGGCCTGTTACTATCCCACTGCTAGCTGTGATAGCCCAGCGTTGTGAGCGTGCAACTCTTTCGAGAGGGTCACGAGTTCAAACCAGGCACCGATGACTTTTTTCTATTAAAACTTATGTATCTAATTGATAATTGCAATTTATCACACGCTTTTCGGTGAAAGAAAACATCGTGATGGAACCTGCATATCTCTAGAGAAATCTGAGGATATGTGTAACCTACCAATCTGCATTGGAACCGCGTGGTCTTAGCTCCGACCCTTTTCTCCAGGAACGGAAAGAGGAGGCCTACGCCCAGCCAGTTACCACCACATATTTTGACGCGCGTTAATTACAATTTTGCGATAGCTCTATAGAAATTTATTAATTACAAACATTTTTTCAACACCCGTGCATTTACCCAATAACAGTATTCCATAAGACATAAGCTGTGATAGCCCACAGGTGCGACCGTGCGAATCTCTAGAGATGATCATGGGTTCGAAACCCGGGCAGACACCAATGAGTTTTCTATTAAAACTGTGTAGTAGTTAGAGAATCCTAGGGATATTTGAAACCTACCAATCCGTATTGGAACAGTGTGGTAGGTCTTAGCTCCAACCTTTCTCTTCAAAAATGGAGGCCAATGCCTAGCAGTGGGATAGTAACAGGCCGTAGGGATGTGACTTGGAGTAGAAAAAATCGATTAATAAATAATCGTTTTTTATACCTTTAAAAATAATCTATTTAAAAAATATCGATGATTCAAGTTCAAGCTTCAAGCTTCTAGTTCAGGCTTGTTACACTTGTTCGCAGGCAAACTAAAATAAAGGGTGGGGTTGAACCGATTAGTATATAACTAAACTTATTTGGGTATTGCGTCGCTTTGCGATTTTGGTCGTGGAGTCTATCTCCTGATGATGCTTCGGTTGCGGGGCGAAACGATTGTTGAGTTTGTGATAGTGAACGTATATAGTGCTTGTGTATCGTGGTGGCGGTGGTGGAGGTTTGTGCATGTGTTTTTACGAATCCTGCATGTATCAGGTATGATAACCGATTGTCCACTTACATTTAGCATTATATATATTTTCTATTTTACGTCTTCGCGGATTATAGCAAAATAATTTTATCATTACTTTTGTATTATGGATCTCCGCAAAGTAACGCCTAATTCTATAAATTATCGATGATTTTGTTACGAAATAATCGGTTTTTTTTTAATCGATTATTTTTCCACATCGCTAACAGGCCGTCACTTACTACTTACTGTTATAAGACATAACACTGTGATACAATATTGGTTTAGTATTGGTTCTTTCGTATTACCAGTACGAGCTGTTCGCAGTACGCGCGGCTGAAGTCGTCGCCGCCCATTTTCCTCTTCGCCCTGAAGGCGTGCAGGGCCTTGTCCCGTATGCGGCAGTGCTCCGCCTCCAGCAGCTGCGCGTGCAGGTAGGGCCGGGCGCCCCCGCAGATCTCCTCCATGAGGGTCGTGTAAACCTCGCGAGCCTCAGCCACGGCCGTCAGATTGTTGGCTTCGGCAGTCGCCTAAAATATTTACATACTAGTAGTAATTTATGTTTTTCCCCATTCCCGTAAGAAAGTCATGAAAATCAAAAACATGCAGCGTCCCCCTCTCCCGCAAGGCGGTGTCTGCGGGAGTGTACTTTACACCATAACACTTATTCTAATAACGTAGTGTTAATGTTCAGTACTTGCAACATTGCACATTGGCAGTAAATGTTGTCGCAGTGTCGGTAGACCCCCTACGAGATGGGCTGATGGGCTCAAAGAGGGGAGCCGCTGGATACAAGCGGTACAAAATCGTGTGTTGTGGTGATCCCATGAAGAGACCTAGGATGCACCCAATAGGACCCAATAGGTACCGTACTTGGTAGGTTTCTGTCAAAGCAACACTAGCGCCACCACCAGCACTCAGTCTCATTGTAACTGCTGAACAATCTGATCACCATAGCAGAGTCCGTGCATATATAAATTTGGTGGTAGTTTTGTGTGCGATATCCCCACCAATTTCGGGAGCTGTACGTTCCAGCTGAACGGTAAAAGTTTAACTTGTCAATGTGTAAAGTAGGGTTCACTGGACGCACCTGAAAGGTGGATACTAAGATGTTCCCTTACTCACCACGAGCATACTCTTGGGCTCGGGCAGCTCGTTCCCGCGGTAGATGTTCATGTAGCTCTTGAAGTAGTGCAGCAGCTCCTTAGAGCGCACGCGCTGCCCGTTGATCAGCTTGGGCACCAGGTTGTGTGGCGCGAGCAGCATCGGCACCAGCTGCTGCAGCGACCGCTTGAACTCCGGCTCGATATCTGCGATTATAAATAAATATGTAACAGAAGGAGAGCGGAAGTTAGAGCATAGAAACGCGAGGATGGTTGTGGCGGTGTGGAGAGGTGCGGTGAGGAAAGTAGTGGCGCTATTTGACGTGATTTGTGCACAGCGTTGACAAGTTGTGAAAAAAAATTGATTGATCTTTGAGAAAATCGTCGTTATTTATTATAAAACAATAAAGCAAAAATATCGTTGTTATAAATATATAGGATTAGTAATGTCCCGCGGTTTCACCCGCGTAATTTTTATTTTTTTACATCTTATTACATTTTTATAACAGATCGTTATTTTTTTTGTTATAGTGCCTATGTTTCATAGTAAAAATGCTGTTTTCCAGTGGTGAAAGAATTTTTTAAATCGGTCCAGAAGTTATTGTGTGAAAACATTACAAATATACACACAAATTTTCCCTCTTTTTAATATATGTATAGACACTTACATTCCATCATTCGCAAAAAGTTATTATAGATAGAGTAGGGGAGCATATACAGGAACATTGAAGGACACTCAAACTCACAGGAGTTTGAGTGTCCTTCAAATAATAAGTCAGGGAAAATCAGAGATCCATACTTATCTTTGTCTAATCACACATACAAAAGAGAGACCGTGTGGTATTAGGCTGAGTAGAATAGACCGCCCTCATTTCTTACCGAGGTCTCGTAAAAGGCGACTAAGGTAAGTCGGCCAGTCGTGTGGTAGCCGACTAATTAGGACAGAAAACCCTCATTTCTTACCGAGGTGTCGTAAAAGATGACTAAGGTAAGTCGACCCGCCGTGTGGTATCCGGGAAAGAAGAATAGACCACCTAAAATCTAAAATATCTAGTCGAATCATGCAACAACATGTTTAAAACGTGTTGTCCCGACCTCCACATAGAGTGAGATGAGAGCAGGAGAATGATGACATAAAAAAGAAGACACATAGGTAGCCTCAATAACGCCCTTTTTCGATGGACACATTTTAGGTTAGCTCCCCTATAAATCTGTGGTTGTCGATCCCCAAAGTTGTATTATTGAGAATTTTTGAGGTTTAAATGTTATTACGAGTCCAGATCAGTCCCGAGTGCGATTTTAACCGCACTCTACGTCACAGGTTAAAATATCATCCTTACCATCTGGATGCATGCGATCCACTACAGTGCGATTTTCAAATAATTTAATTCTGCGCACCGCCATTTTATGGAACGATCCCTTTAGCAGTGCTTCCGGCTCGGTACGACATAAATATCTTCAAAAAACGTATTTTCCACCTTTCTAAAGGACGGCAACGTACGCACTCTGCGAGAGGTAGTGGGCGGCGGTGATTACGTGATTTGGTTTGCCATCCTATTCCATAAAACGCCGCGTGGTATCTGGCTAAATAGAATAGTACCACTCTCATTTCTTACCTAGGTGTCGTAAAAGGCGACTAAGGTAAGTTGACGTCAGGCAGGCGGCCGGTCGTAAAAACGCAGTCAAATCATATGACAGCATGTTTATAACATATTGTGCCGACCCCACTTAGAGTGGGATGACGGCAGGAGGATGATGATGATAATGATGATCCTATTTTATAAAAAAAGATCACTCACCGTTGAGTCTGCCGTCGAAGTCGGGGCTGGTGGCCACCTTCAGTCCGGGGTGCGGCATCAGGAAGCAAGCGATCTCGGCGAAGCACGACGTGATATGTTTGCGAAGAGATTGCAGCTCGGGGTGTTGTTTGTCTGATACCTGTGATGGAAAAACAATCGGTATACATCTGATATCAGCGTATACAATATATATCACACTTTAATAATAGAATTATTCATTTTTTCAAGCTACAGTATTTTTATATGGTCTTTAAGCAACGCATGTTTTTGTCTGGAAACTAATTATTTCTTTTTTTTTAATTTTATTTATTTATGTACCATAAAAATGTTGGAAAAAAACATTAATAGTAAAAAAAGTGTACAAAGGTCAATTTATCCCTATGACAGAGATTGCTGCCAGCTAACCTACGAAGTGAGACAATTTATATTAAAGTAAAAGTTGGTACGCAAATATCAAACATTAAGAATTAGAATTACCTACCAATAATTTATATTGTAATAATACCTATTGTATATTATTACTATTGTTATTTCTTATTGGCCTCCTCGATACAGGTCAGCATCAGCAGACTTAGCGTGGAGACCACAATTACTGCTGTTCTAATCACATATGGAAAATTGAAGACATTCTTATTTGACCTAAGAAGAAACTGAGTTGGCCCAAGAAGAAAATGAGTTGACCTAAGAAGAAAGTGAGTTCACTTAAGTAGAAAATGAGTTGGCCTAAGAAGAAAATGAGTTGGCCTAAGAAGAGAATGTGTGGACCTAAGGAAATGAGTTGATCTAAGAAGAAAATAAGTTAACCTATGAGTTAAAGATAATGAGTTTTAGTAAATAAATATTTCCTATTCTTATACTGTAAATATACACACACACAGACACACACACACACACACACACACACATACACACACACACACTTCAAATGTTAAATCAAAGGAATACTGGCAAACTACTAAAATAGAAGTCAAATTTATTTAATTTTTTAACAAAATCCACAGTTTCTTTTAATTAAAATAAATTGTTTTCAATGACAAAACGCCGTGTGGTATCCGGCTGCATAGACCAACCTCATTTCTTACCGAGGTGTCTTAAAATACGACTAACGTAAGTTGACGTCAGGCAGGCGAGCGGTCGTAGAAACGCAGCCAAATCATGTGTGCCACCACTTAGAGTGGGATAAGGGCAGGAAGATAATGTTTTCAATGAGAAAATAATTTTCATTCGTAGAGGGTAAACAAATATATTTTTGGAGCCAACATATATTTATGCAGGTGTAATGCCATATATTAGTCATAACTGTGAGACATGCACATATTAATGGATATAATTTGCCAAGAATGTTGTAAATTTTATATAATAGAATGTTTGAATACATTATTGTATAGTTCCCAGGCATTTAAACAATCATATACAACTATATATTATGCAAAATGGTTACAGCAATAAAGAAAACAATAGATGATATATTTCTTAACGTGAATAGAGTAATAACCGCGGAAGGGGTTATCGGGTCAAACATGTATATTGGAGTGACTTGTAAATAGAGACCAGCGGAACTCTAACTGTAGTGGGACTGTAGGTTCATAATTTAACAGTCTTTGACAATTGGTATAAATATTGCAAGAACCACTTACTGTTCTGAAGGTTTCAGAAGGTGAGATACTCGTAATCTATACTAATATATAAAGCTAGAAGACTTTGTATGTTTGATCGTTTTAACGTGGAATCGTCTCAGGAACTACTGGACCGATTTGAAAAATTCTTTGATTGTAAGATAGTCCATATAACATCACGCTAAGATGAATAGGACAGGAGCAGTAATAAAAAATAGTACGAAAATGTTGTCGCTATTGACTTCCGCTTTGTATTTTATAGCAACACAGTCATGAAACAAGAGTATCGCGCCCTTTTTGATTAAAATGGTACCAACACTGTGACGTGTTGTTTCCTGTTGAGTCTTCCTATTGATAAAACGTTTCAGTGACAGTCAGTCTTTGCTCGTCATTCAAGAGAAGTGCATCTCGGAACGGGAATTGTGGTATTCCTTATATATCGTATTATTGTATATAGCGTGCGTTAACAAAAACGGCAAAAATTTACAGCTTTCCTTGCGTGCGCTGAGTAAACGTTGATAGTTATTTAAAACTCATGTATTACAAAATTGTTCCCCTCTAAAAGTTCTAAATAAAAGTTCGAGACATTATATGTCTAGCTTTTACGGTTAACCAACTTTTATGGTTATCAAATACTATATTGCGGTATTATCTTAGCGTGATGTTATATGGCCTATAGCCTTCGTCAATAAATGGACTATCTTACTCTCAAAGAGTTTTTTGAATTGATAATTTAAAATTCCTGAGATTAACGAGATCAAACAATAAAACCAACAAACAAACTCTTCAGCTTTATATATCAGTATAGATACTGGCCCAGAGTCGATGGCAATACATGATTATTAATCATGACCTGCTGCAGCCAAGACTGGCACAAGACGAGGGAAATTTTAAACAGTTAACAGTAGAGACATGAAATCTAATTAAAAGCATGTTCAACTTGACTTGTTATCACTTTACCCGGTTCCTCTGCGTGTTGTCTGTTAGGACTTGCCTTGAGTCTTCTTTGTAGGATAGTATGTCCACCGTCCGCTCCGTAGGCAGCCTCGTAGGGGAAGCTCCAGTCCCGAACAACGAACTGCAGCCTCTGGAAAGGCGTCCGCCCGCTGTCCTCGAGCGCCAGCCGCCCGTACTCTGTGAACAACTGCGGGACAACTACATCAAATACCGTCACGAGTAATGCGTGCTGTTATATAATAAGTCCTTAGGCAAATAGACCTGCCCGTTGGCACAACGAGTAGTGACCCTACCTTCAGTTTTGAGGGCCAACATATTCTATAAATCAATTTGTTGGCCTTCGAGTCTGGGCGTAAATTTGTATTTAAATAATGTATAAGTATATATTCACCAGTTGTCTGTCTACCATAACACAAATATAAAGTTACTTACTTTTGGGACGGACAACCGTGTGTGTAAGTGTCCCATATATTTATACTTATATCGACTTTAAGGGTGTCTGGCAGGGGGTTTCCACTATGATAAGTGTCTGGCATTGACTGACGTGATTTCTAATATTATTCTAAAGGTAATATCAAAAGATCAAGCTTTATACTATGACGAAATTAATTCGGAATTTTGCAACCTTGAGTACCTCGTACCTCCCAAAGCCACTATAATCCAAATTCCACAATCTACCATCGTTCTTACTTGTGTTGGGAGCATGCAACAAAGTTTCAGCTTTTATAAAATGACGAAGGTCTGGCACTCACGGGATTTCTCTCTATTATGGAGTTTTCAAAATTCATCCACTTGTCTCGTGTTTACACGAGAAGTTTGAAGTGACACTTTTTCCACGAGACAAGTGGATGAATGCGTGTGCAGTGTTAAATGTGTTTTGTTTTAAAAAGGCGCGCAGCCGACCACACTTTTTATTTTTCTTTTCGATTTATTGTCGATTCCCTCGACATCGATCGAGCGATCTTCGAATGTAAATGTGATGCATTATGGCGTGTGGTATCCGGCCGAGTAGAGTAGATCACCCTCATTTCTTAACGAGGTGCCATAAAATACGACAGGTAAAGTGACGTCAGACAGGCGGTCGGTCGTAAAATACGTAGCCGAATCATTTGACAACACGTTTAGAACATGCTGTGCCGACCCCACTTAGAGTGTTAAAGGGTAGGAGGATGACGATAACCGATATAAAACTTATCACATAATAGACAAATAAATTAAAATTAATATAAATTAAATTATATAAATAAGTGGACTCATTAGAGAAACTAAATATTTCTTCAATGAAATCTTGCAATCAATTATAGCCTAAATCTTTCCTAATTAACTATTACAAATATTTCTTATACGGAAAGTTTACGCAATACATTGAATAAATTATAAAAATACGTGCATTTCAGTTTTATCCAACCGCATATTAGAAGGTAAGGACAATAGTGTAATAAAAAAATATTAGAAATTGGTTTCTTCACGCTTGCAAGTAAGAAAAATACATATAAAATTATTAAACCATAAAATATTATTTTTACAATTAAAAATATGTTGCGAAAGTATTATGAAGTAGGCGATACTTTAAAGAATCCATAATACAAAAGTTACTTTAAAATTATTTCGCTATAATCGGTGTTTGTGAAGAGAATCGATGTAATGCTAAGTATAGGAAACAAAACGTTCTCATATTTTATACGTGAAAAGTTAGTTACCACACACACAATTACGTATCACAAGATACCGCCACCAACAATACACTACACGGTCCTACACTACGACAATCTCTACGTTTGGTATTCTTACATTTGCTTCACAGTATATTTTAAGCAATTTAATTTATGTACATAAAAATATAAAGAATTATAAAACGATAGGTGATGTGTACAATAGACAAAGCAGGAACCGACATAAGCTTGCGGTTCCTGCTTTGCGCCTTGCAAAAGTACCTAATTCGTTTGTGGGTTTTGGTATAAGATTCTATAATAAAATTCCGCAATCAATTTCAGCACTGCCATTACAGCAGTTTAAAAACACTGTTAAAAAGAGGCTGATACAGAAAGCCTACTATACTCTTGAAGATTATTTAGAAGATAAGAATGTGTGGATATAGCTCTCTTTGAACCTGTACAAGACAGTAACGACATAATGTAAATAGTATTAAGAATTATATTTTTAAAAGAGCAACCGCCGAGTTTCTTGCTTGCTTTTCTCTGTAGGAGCAGTTTTCTGAACCAGCGGTAGAGTTGACGATTCAAAAGCACTTGTTAACAAGTTTATTTGAATAAAGAATATTTTGAATTTGAATTTGATGTTTCACCATGTAAGCGAAGCATCATCAGGTATCCTCCTGATGAGGCTCCACTGATATAGATATTGTCGTGGAGCCTATTAAAAGTAATAATAAAATTAATTTACTATAACCCGCGATTAATTTTATCCTGGATTATAGCTAAATAAGACTTTTGTATTATGGACCTCCGCAAAGTAACGCCTTATTCTATATTTAGGATTATAACGAAATAATTATATCATAATTTAGGTAAAATTTGTAATATATGTTTACGCTATTAACCGAAATAAACTTATGACGTCTATGTAACGCCTCCAGAAAGTTTCGGAATCGTTTGCGGATTCGCTACATTTAAATACAAACTAATATATAAAACTGAGGTTAAGTAAGTTGATCCGCCTGCCTGACGTCAACTTACCTATTTAATAAAATAATTAATTAATTAACTAATTACGTGGTGTCGCCTTTTACGACACCACGGTAAGAAATGAGGGTAGTACTATTCTACTCAACCAGATACCGCACGGCGGGTCGACTTACCTTAGTCGCCTTTTACGAAACCTTGGTAAGAAATGAGGGTGGTCTATTCTACTCAACCGTATACCATACGGCGGGTCGACTTACCTTAGTCGCCTGTAACGAAACTTCGGTAAGAAATTAGGATGATCTATTCTACTCAACCATACGGCAGGTCGACTTACGGTTGTGTATTTATACGAAACCTCGGTAAGAAATGAGGAATGTACTATTCTATTCAGCCGGATACCACACGGCGTTGTCATTGGTACTTGTACAACGCTGAAATTAGATCGCGCAAAACTGGGTCCAAATTGAGTTCAAACTTTTTTCAAAAAAAATTAGTGAAACTGATAGAGATGTAAGTAGATCAGGTCTCACCTGTAAGTGTTGCAGATCATCCTCCTGTATGTTCTGCGATAGGTTGTATATCTGCACCGATGAGAGCATGGTGGACAGGGCGAACACCGTGGCGCAGTCCCGCACCGTCGATTCGCTGTCGAACGCACCTTGCGTGTCCAGAAGGATTATTGCTACCTATGAAAGGCCAAGAGACTCCCAGTTTTTAGAAATTCTCAGTAAAAAGATTCCTATTCTGGAATAAGCCCACCATTGCACAGTTATTATGTTGATTTTTATCATTTTTGTATTAGTTTAAATCTTTAATATTTAAGCTAAGGGGGCTAGCTATTGACCATGTAAATTTTAAATAATAAGCGTTTGTTTGTTGGAGCTAGTAAAAAAATATTAATTAATATTAATTGGTGCCTACTCTCGTAGGCATGAGTTTTTCAGTTAAAATTTATGTGTCTAATTGATAATTGCAATTTCGGTGAAGGAAAACATCGCGAGGAAGCCTGCATATCTCTAGAGAATTCTATGTATATGTAGTACCTACCAATCCGCATTGGAGCAGCGTGGTAGGACATAGCTCCAACCTTCCTTTCCAAAAAGGGAGAGAGAAAACCTATACCCAGCGGTGGGATAGTAAAAGTAACCTGTACTTTGAGCTGTTTTAAATTAGTTTAACTTCAATACTAGTTACCTTTTCACCATCTTCGAGCGTAGCTTTAAATATCTCCGACCACATGAGGATGCCGGTGGTGTCTCTCTCGGAGCCCCCTCGCCAGCTGAACCCGATAAGGGGCTCGTCTTCACCACCAAGCCATTCGCCGCCACCACCTCCTGATCCATACTGCGAGAACACCTCACGAATCAAAACTTATATAAAACAATGCTTTAAAAAAGCTTATGTTATTACTAAAAAATATTTGACTTTTTTATACAGGAAAAACCCTTTATGGGTACTGCCGCCCGACGGGGACAGACGGTGGTTATGTCGGACTCGCACCGACTATAACGACCTGTGTGCTCCACCACGCTACCGATGGCAAGGATAGGGTATCATTGTACATATTGCCCCCGTCCCCGCCGACAGCTCAGATCCCAGAGAACACCTCCTCCGGGTAGGAAAGAGAAGCCCCCCTCCGCTAAACGGTGCATCGGGAGCACCAGATGCACCGACCGCCTCGGGGACCTGTGTGCCAGACGACCGATATACCCCGTTCGAAATGTCCAAAGGTCCCCGGACAGGATGGCAGACAATGGGCATAGGCAAGTCGGTACCACCTGGACTCGCCAGCAGCAGATTGGATCCAGAACAAAAGTTCCCGCTCCACCGCCCTCCTCCGCAGTACGTGGAAAATCCCAAGATTTAACATGAAGAATTATATAACTTGCTATCGATTCACTGACCTTGTGGTGCATGTATCGCAGGAAGAAGTCGAGCAGGAACGACTTGCCCTTGCGGAAGGCGCCCGCGACCGATATGACCACCGCCGACCTGTCCTTGATGTCATCCCGCAGCAGCAGCTCCTCGAGAGCGTCCTCGTCGAGCACGAACGAGTGTTCGGGACCAGTATTCACGATCTGCACGCCGTGAGGGCCCGCTCGCGGCGCCGGCGTTGGCTTCTCTGTTACTGTGGGACAAACACTCCTTTTTATATATGTGAACTAGTAATATCCCGCTATTTCAGCCGCGTATATACCGATCTCATGACAATCAGACAGCTTTTAGGGACATTGTTTTATAATAATACAAGTTATAATTTATAGAATTAGGCGTTACTTTGCAAAGATCCATGACAGAAAAGTAATGAGAATATTATTTTGCTATAATCCGCGATAAAAGAAAATATATATAACTAGCGGCCTACCCTGCTTCGCACGGGTATAAAATATATAGACTATGTCACTCAGTGAAAAAATGATTAAAATCAATCCAGTAAAGTAAGAAAAACAATTCCCCTCTCCCTATACCAAGAAGGTTTCCTGCTATATCTAATATCTAAATTCATATACTACATATTTACATTTTACATTTCTCCCTATATATTTTATGTTTAAAATTAATTACAGAATGTCTTTATATACAACATTCATAGCTTTGTTATCATTACAAACATGTTTTCTTTAGAGGTTACTCTGAAAAGAGCGACATTTAATTGTGCGTCCGATCGCTGTTAAATTCGAAGTGCAACAGGGCGAAGCGCGGCCTCCTCGCGGGATTTTAAATCTTTGATATCTTCGAAAATGTTCATTTAAATTACATGCTGTAAACGGCCATATTGACCTATATAAAATCTACAATGTATTTAAGGTACTTAATTGGATAAGGATTAATGCTATATTGTATAAAAATTGCTTCGAAAATAAGGCATTATTTTTCGTAAAAAGCAAATGACAAAAAATGCTATTGTGGGTTATCCATAGGAGATAGACATATACCATCGCGGACTTTTCTATAGACCTTTTCAATGTGTACAAATACTTAGTACATCATTTTGATAAATCTCGTAGGGTTTAGCCTGCGTTTGCAATGTAAGCGGAAAAAAAGTAATTATTTACACATCACATCAGAAACCTCAAAAATTACAGTATTTCTCTACTCGGTATTGAATGTTATTATACATATAAACCTTCCTGTCGAATCACTCTATATATTAAAAAAACCGCATCAAAATCTGTTGCGTAGTTTAAAGATTTAAGAATACATAGGGATATAGGGACAAACAAAGAATTTCACTTTGTTTTATACTATGTAGTGATAATCCTTATAGCATGATTCAGTATTCACGCGCGATGGCTTATTATTAGCGTATTTCATGTATAACTTTGGGGTTTCTATACCGATTTCAATTATTCTTTTTTTAAACAATGGTTAATACTATTCACTTTTTTATTTAGGGATGACTGAGAGTGATTTAAACGTAGGAGTAGACAAATATGACCAGAAAGCTTCGAACTGCTAAGCTATCGAGAGTTACACGTGTTATTGTGAGTCGACCATAAAAGTTAGACATATGCTGTCCTGGGATATTTTTTATATAATTTTAAGGAGAACATTTTCGTCATACATGATTTCTGTGTAGCTTTAACCATCAAAGTTGCACACGCGACGGAAGCTTAAAAAATGGAGTAACTTCTCCCGTTTTCCCGACATTTCCCTTCACTGCTCTGCTCCTATTGATTGTAGCGTGATGAAAAGTATACTATAACCAGCCCAGGAGTATAAAGAAAAATCGTACCGAGTTTCGTTAAAATCCGTCGAGTAGTTTTTGTTTCTATAACGGTTATACAGACAGACAGACAGACAGACAGACAGACAGACAGACAGACAAAAATTTTACTGATTGCATTTTTGGCATCAGTATCGATCCCTAATCACCCCCTGATAGTTATTTTGGAAATATATTCCAGTTACAGAATTGACCTCTCTACAGATTTATTATAAGTATAGATAGAAGATGATAAATGTAGAGTGTACTTTTCGACACAAGAATACAATACAATTGTGTCATCGGTGTCGGGTAGTGTATGAGTTCTTACGAATTCTGCATGTATCAGGTATGAGAACGAATAGTACACTCTACATATATATTTTCTTTTATCGCGGATTATAGCAAAATAATATACTCATTACTTTTATAATACAAGTTATAACAATGTTTTTATTAGTTTCTCGTCTACCATTCCAAGCTGATGTTACCTAATACATTGTGATCGTGTTCTCACGCTTCCGCAGAAAGAAACTGAAACCTCGCAGGTTGTTGCGATCGTAAGTAATAAAAAAAGAATTTTATCGTCTTATAAATAAGGTATAATTTGATTTAAGCGACAACGCATTGCGGCGAGCGGACCCGTCTCGTATATTTTTTTGCCAATAACAAGTACGCGTAGTTAAGCCAGTTTATCATATATTCTAATTGCGAAAGTCCATCTACCTGATGTATTACTGAAATATTCTTATAAAATCTACAAATAAAGTAAAGTAACGGCTTGTTACTGGCCCACTGCTGGACATAAAACTCTTTTTTGGTTTTTGGAGAGAAGCGTTAGACCTAGGGATGTGACTTGGAGTACAAAAAAATCGATAAAGGAATAATCGATTAAAAACTTTATTAACTCATTAAAAAATAATCGATTAATAATAATCAACTATTTGAACTGAATTTGCCAAATTGTTTGCGAAATTCGATTAAAATATGTAATTCGGCTACATTGCTTTCATCCAACAATGCATATCTGATATTAAAAAAGAGTAAACAATTAAAATAATCGATATTGAAAAAATCGATTTTGGATAAAAAATAATCGATAGTTAAAAAATCGATTTTTGTTAAAAAATAATCGATTCTTAAAAATCGATAAATAAAAAAATAATCGATTATTTAAAAAAAACAATTATTTTTTCATATCCCTAGTTAGATCTAAGACCGACCACGGATTGCGTAGCGCACGTAAAAAAGGTCTAAGTCAATCAAAATCAGAATCAGATCACAAAAACATGTTCAGAAGTTTTGAATTTAAACTATCGTGAGTGGAATTCATAATTAATGTATAGAAACCGGCTATACTCACGTGTTATGTTGAGTTCCCGCCGCGATAACGCCGCGTAAAGAGCTCATGAATAAGAGCCCCGTATGGGCTTGAAACTAGTCGGGCTCATCCGATAAAATAACACGTGAGTATAGCCGGTTTCTATACATTAATTATGTTCAGAAGTATTCAAAATTGCTTTAACATACCTGGCTATAGTTATTTAAAGGTACGCCATTAACCGAAAGTGTCCGACATAACTACCACGTGGAACTTGATACATTATTTATTTATTAATTTGCTATTAATTATATCTCAAATTTACATTATACTTAAAATTCAATGTTTTACATAAATTTTAATTAATATATGTAAATATATGAACGTACACGGGGTAAATAACTGCACAAGTTAATTTCATAAACATCTAAATACATATTTGTGTATTTCTACGTATCCGTTAGATATAAAGTAGGTAACTTATTGACATTGAGAAAAAAAAAAATTTACTACGTCAGTGAATTATTTCTAATAAAAATCATTTGAAATTCCCGTCGTGTGGTACCCGGCTGAATAGAATAGACCACCCTAATTTCTTACCGAGGTGTCGTAAAAGACGACTAAGGTAAGTTGACGTCAGGCAGGCGGCTGGTCGTAAAATACTGAGCCGAATACACCAATCCAAAAGCCACTTAGAGTGGGATAAGAGCAGGAGAATGATGACAAATCAATTGTTGTCAAAAACCAACAGAGATACACTGAAGTAATGTACAAGAGAATTGCAGATCTACAAAATGCTACGAAAAAGTCCGCGACAGCATGTCTCTATCTCTTATGGTTAATTAACGAAAATTACTTTTATGGTCAAAATTTCAAATTACATACACTAATTTCCAAAGGCAAAGCCGCAGGCATAGATAGTCCTAAATGCGAAAGTTTGTGAGTGTGCATGTAACTCTTTCACGGCGAATCCGCTGAACCAATATCGATGAAATCTGGCACAATTATTCCTTATACACAGGGATATATAACATATAGGGTATAGAAATCCTGTTAATAACACAGGAATAGGATGACATTGAAAAGCGCCACCTATTATTAACCTATCACGAGACAACTGTACACGCGAACGAAGTTGGGGTTAAAAGCTACTAATAATTTATAGAATTAGGCGTTACTTTGCGGAGGTCCATAATACAAAAGTAATGAGAATTTGCTATAATCCGCGATAAAAAAAATTTATCGCGGATTATAGCAAAATAATATTCTCATTACTTTTGTAAGCTAGTAATACATAAGTATGCGTCTCGCGGAACGATAAATAGTATACCGACCTTTGACTTTTAACTTGTTTTGATAACGCGATAAAGAGAACCTACCATGCCGACTGTAGAGTATATACTATGCGTTACATTGTCGTTCATATGCAAACAACACGCTAACACTGACTACATCGCATGCTTAGTATTAAACTGACCTAATTCAATATGTAAACTCGAAATTGTTGACGAGTATATATACCTGGGACATACGGTCCGGCTAGGTAGGTCCAATTTTGAGAAAGAGATCAGTCGCCGAATCCGACTCGGATGGACAGCGTTTGGGAAGCTACGCGAGATCTTTTCGTCCAATATTCCTCAGTGTCTGAAGACTAAAGTCTTCGAACAGTGCGTGTTGCCAGTGATGTCCTATGGCTCTGAATCTTGGTCGCTGACTATGGGCCTCATAAGAAAGCTCAGAGTCGGTCAGCGGGCGATGGAGCGAGCTATGCTCGGAGTTTCTCTACGTGATCAAATCAGAAATGAGGAGATCCGTAGAAGAACCAGAGTCACCGACGTAGCTCAGCGTGTCGCGAGGCTGAAGTGGCGATGGGCGGGGCACATAGTGCGTAGAACCGATGGGCGTTGGGGTCTCAAGGTGCTGGAATGGCGACCCCGCACCGGAAAACGCAGGGTCGGCAGACCCCCAACGAGATGTACTGACGATCTCAAAAAGGTCGCGGGGAGCCGCTGGGTCCAAGCGGCACAAGATCGTGTATGGTGGAGATCCCATGAAGAGACCTATGCCCAGCAGTGGACGTCCATCGGTTGATGAAGAAGAAGAATTCAATATGCAATCCTTATATCAATCCTGTCTGTGTGGCCACCCTACGAACTACTAAAAAAACTTGCTCTTTCTTCCTAGTTACGGGTCTCCACAAAACAATTTCTCTGAATCAGGTCATTTGAATACTAAGCGTGCGATATATGCATACATAACTATTTATATATGTATAAAAAAATTTGATGTGCTAATTTATATCTGGTGATTATTTAAGCACAATACTTAAATTATAAATACGAAGTGTATTTGGTAAGCCATGTGGTATCCGGCTAAATAGAATAGTACCACCCTCATTTCTTACCGAGGTGTCGTAAAAGGCGACTAAGGTAAGTCGACCCGCCGTGTGGTATCCGGCTGAATATAATAGTACCACCCTCATTTCTTACCGAGGTGTCGTAAAAGGCGACTAAGGTAAGTCGACCCGCCGTGTGGTATCCGGCTGAATAGAATAGTACCACCCTCATTTCTTACCGAGGTGTCGTAAAAGGCGACTAAGGTAAGTCGACCCGCCGTGTGGTATCCGGCTGAGTAGAATAGACCAACCTCATTTCTTACCGAGGTGTCGTAAATGGCGACTAAGGTAAGTTGACCCATCGTGTGGTATCCGGTTCAGTAGAATAGACCACCCTCTTTCTTACCGAGGTGTCGTAAAATACGACTGAGGTAAGTTGACGTCAGGCAGGCGGCCGGTCGTAAAAACGCAGCCAAATCATGTGACAGCATGTTTATAACATGCTGTGCCGACCCCACTTAGAGTGGGATAAGGGTAGGAGGATGATGACGAAGTGTATTTGGTAGTTTCCTCTTATTTGAAGAACAAAAGAAGCAACGATTTGAAAAGATTATGGTTCGATTAGTGCGCCTCTCTCCCTAGAGGATCGTGGGTTCAAATCCCAGGCGAGCACCGACTGTTAAAAGATTTGCCTAATTGATATTTGCAATCACACGGTTTTCGGTGAAGGAAAACCTCATTATGAAATTTGAATTAGGAGAATACATGGGATATGTGTAAGCTACCAATTGGAGCGTGGTGGGCCTAAGCTCCCTTACCTCCAAAAATAAGAGAGAAGGCCCAGAAGTGGGATAGTAACAGGCCGTTTTTTATTACTTTTTCTAATTCTATTTATAACAACAAGTAACAAGAAATTATTTAATAAAATATAACAACGATATTTTTTCTTTAAAACTTATTCAATAAATAAGAAGCATTTTTGTCAAAAACAACCAATTTAATCTTTTTCAACAACTTGTCACATTCACGGTGACTATATTTTTTTTATATTATTGACCTAATTATTTGAGGGGGGTTATATTTTTAAATTTAAACTATCGTGAGTAGTATTCATAGTTAACGTATAGAAACCGGCTATACTCTCGTTCTCGTCGCGATAACGTCGTATAAAGAGCTCATGAATAACCCCGGGTGGGTTTAAAACTAGTCGGGCTCACCCGATAGAATACGACGTGAGTATAGCCAGTTTCTATACATTAACTATGATGTATTTATAAGATGTAACAAAAACGTTAAATAATATTCGACATGCTATATAGCTATCGCTACGCTTTACAGGGTCGCCGGGCCTACACTAAATCAAATATGGAAACTAACTTTCGCTAGTGATAATGTTATTCGCCCGCATTCGCCGGAAGAAACAAGAATAAATAGAAATTGACCCGGAATGTGAACATCCTATGCTACTAACGATGTACGTCGTATGGCGGAAATAGATGCGAAGGTCAATACGTGCGTTGCTTACAGCCGACTGGACGTATATTTAAATTTTGATAGTGCAGTAATTATATCGATAAATCCATTTAGCACGAACTAAAATGCGTCACTAATATGCGTGCGCATGCGCATAATTTAAAGTAATTTAACGTTGATACCGCACCGTGGATATCTCTGTAAATGCATTAAGCACGTTTTGGAATGCATTCAATTTGTTATGGCTATACATGGCATGTATGTGGCATTTTTAACTGTTATTTCCACCAGTCAAAAATCTCTGCATTGGTAGGCTTTTTAAGGCTATTTAAGGCTATTTAATAAATTCAAGTACTTTTATTTAAGGCTATTTAATAAATTCAAATACTTTTATTTAAGGCTATTTAATAAATTCAAATACTTTTAAAGATACGTTATTCTATTAGCCATTATGAAAGGGGGACCTTTGGGACTAATTGTAAAGGGTTAATTAATAATAGATATCGATTGAAAAAAGCGGTATACACCGTGTGGTATCCGGCTGGATAGATTAGTACCACCCACTTTTCTTACCGAGGTGTCGTAAAAGGCGACTAAGGTAAGTTGACTCACCGTGTGGTATCCGGTTAAGTAGATTAGACCACCCTCTTTCTTATCGAGGTGTTGTAAAATACGACTAAGATAAGTTAACGTAAGGCAGGCGGTCGGTTGTAAAATACGTAGCCAAATCATATGACAACATGTTTATAACATGTTGTGCCGAACCTGCTTAGAGTGGGATAAGGACAGGAAGATGATGATGATGATTGAAAAAAAGCGGTATATTTTTGTTTCTAAATACAAAAAAAAAATAGCACAATTTGCAATCTGTAAATTGAAAAAATCGTTACAAATGTGTATGGCACAAATATAATAAGTGGTAAAATAATCGATTAAAGCAGGGGTGAGCAATCTTTTTATTTAACGGGCCAAATTAAATAAATATTTTTAATGCGTAGTTTTTTACTTTAACTTTTTGCGTAGTTTTTGTAAAACTAATGTAAGGAATCGCGATATTTTAATACGTGCAAAAATATAAGATGGTTGTGCATAAGTTACGCTTAGTTACGGTATTCTAAAAGAGAAAGTGGTATGCAAATAGATGTGTATTAAAATTTGGCGATAAATTTGACGACGCATAACGTTATTTAACAACCCAATAAATGAATAATTAACTTCATCAGTCAGTTTAGAATATTATATACTTATATAAGAATGACTCCATTTATCTTTATTCAAGACTGCAGTTTAGTAAATTAAAAATATTTAAAAAAAATGACCGCCGAATTTCTAGCTGGTTCTTTTCGGTGAGAGCAAAATTTCGACTCATGACCTTTCCGATATCAGATCCATGACGATTCAAAAGTGTTTGCAAAAGCTTAATTGATTAAACAGTAGTACTTTGGTAACCGAGCTTTGCAAGGTATTTTTTAGACGATATAAAAAATAGTCAATTTGAAGAAAAAGATGGAATATCAGGAATAAATCTGGGTATTCTGAATTTGGGACTGCACGTTTGCCCTAATGCACTGCCCCAATTGAGCTATCATGACAACGTAATTAACCTTTGTTTTCTAATAATATTGTATCAATTTTTCAATGCCTGTAAACAGGGATAAAACGACATATTTTTAAATGAAACCTAGCTAGATCGATTTATCGCCCCCGCCCCGAATTAAATTTTCATGAAAATCGTTGAAGCCGTTTCAAAAATTCAGATTATATTAGCACATTTAAATTAAAATATTCAATTGATAGAGTTAACTGAAAGAGATAATCACTATGTAGCGGACCTAATTTAACTAATAAGCTTTACGAAGCGCCAAAAGCACTGATAAAAAAGCGCTGACAGCAAGCTACACTGCAAACCATATTACGACTTACAGTTTTCTGTTTTACGCGACACCTGCAAGCAGAGCCTGCCCACCACCTCATCGCCTAAAATGAAAATTAGTACATTTAAGTAGTGTTTTGTTATTATACATTCAAATTCAAAATATTCTTTATTCAAGTAAATTAGTAAATAAGTGCTTTCGAATCAAATTTAAAATATTCCTTATTCTAGTGGAATGTTTACAGTACTTTTGAATCGTCAAATGTTTTTAAAGGAGCTACCACTTATTTGTAAGTTTGCTCCTACCGAGAAGAACCAGCAAGAAACTCGGCGGAAAACCCCTATTAAAAATAATTACAATTTCATTGATGGTTACAAGATAATCGTTGCAGCTGGATGCGTAGCTGACTGCAGTTAAGATATGCTATCACTCAAATAATCCTCAATAGTATAGTAAGCTTTATGTAGCAACATCGTTTAAAGTTAATTTCTAAATATGTGTAAAGGCAAGTCCAGATGATGTTTAGAGGAGGGAGGGGCCTCTGGGGTTCAGAATTGCTGCTGACGGGGATGGGGGCAATGTTTTATAGGTGGAGCACTCTCAGGTGGCATGGTGGAGCACTGTCATGTTTTTAGTCGGTGCGAGTTTGACATACCGCTCGTCTCATCGGGTACGACCCATAATGGTTTTTCCTAACATTAGAAAAACAATTGAGTCCAGGATTTGATTTTGGAATCTTATACCCAAACCCACAACGTACTTTTGCACAATACACAAACACAGATTCGCTATCACAAACTCAACAATCGTTCTTCCAAGACAAAATTACAAATTCAGTTTTATTTTCTAGAATATAATTCTTTTTATTTTCGCTTTTATTAGAAAATAAATTTACTTTTTCTTAGTGAAAATAATTCTTGAAGTCATCGTAGCGTAATCGCTTACTTTTATGGTAGACTTAATGACAACGTATTAAGACCGCGGTCACGAGTATATAGTAAACTTAAATAATTATCTCACTCGAATCCACGTACAAATTAACATTACTGGCTTATCACTTTTGCTTGGTGGTTTCACAGAATTCCTCCTACCTATTGGTTGGAAAACTTTGACATTAATTAATGTTAAAAATTTAGGGCCTGTTTCAATTTATTGATAAAGTGTCGGATAGTTAACCGACAAATAAACTTAATAGCAGGTAAATGTCTCTAAAAATTGAAAAATTAAAAACAAATCGCGGCCATTTTGAAATAGTCCATCTCTGTCTGTCTGAATCAATCATCAATATTACATTAATAAAATTTTCTTACAATTAAAGCTTATATTGGGCTAATAAAAAAGGATATAATTTTTTTACATAAAAAAAAATGCAATTTAAAATATTAAAAATTAAGAAAAGACAATATACCTATATACAAGATTATCTCATTTAAATATAAAAGATTAATAACTGTTTTAGCAGAACAGAACTCATATATTAACATCAAGTATTCGCGTATTGGAAGCAATTGTATATTAATCAGTGTCCATTCATCGTGACGCGTATATGTTGCTATAATTGTACAGCAATTTGACATTTATGTACCGTAAAATTAAGACTCATAATTGTTTGAATGTATTTCGGTTTAACTGCATATAATAAGTTGCTCGCGTACAATAATCAAAAGCTTTTAAATAGAATCCCAGAACAAGGTCGCAAGTATCGTTTAGGTTTTATATAATGCCGGTGTAATCGTCTGTAAACATACACAGTAACATGGCCGAGGACCACGAATTCTTTAAATTGGACGTAAGTAGGGTTGCCGCCTTTTTTTTTAATAAAAATATAGTACTTTTAGGAAATTCAGGAAAAAAAATAGTACACATCTGTTTTTAATCATTATTTATTTTTCCATGATTATTTATTATTACTTATCGCTGGACAATGACAAAGGAGTTAGAGTTACTAACTAACTAAGCCCCGTAAATACATGAATGAGTTTCGTTCAAACATTCCCTATGCAGTGCTGCGGGTGCGTTCCATTCACAGTTGATTAAAAAAAGCGCGACAATTGAATTATCGATAAAAATATAGTATTTTTTGTCCTATATTATTTTTCTATATTATATAGTACAATTAACTAAAATATAGTACGCGTGGCAACCCTAGACGTAATTGAACATTATCACGAACGCGTGTCGGTTTGTATCAAGATACGAGAGTCGAACGAGTAAATTTATAAATTTCAAAAGTAACACAATGGTACTTGAAGTTATTTCTGTTGGAGCTGAAAAAATGCTGAAAGCCGTATTAAACGAACAATCGCCAGAACAACAGAAAGATTAAAACCGTCTATTGATAACCATAAAAATAGTTAAAGTTAAAAAACCTTAAAAGTAAGACATATGCTGTCGCGAATTTTTATTTGAAAATTTTAGGGTACAACTTTTTAATGCATGATTTTTTTTAATAACTATCACCGTTTAATCAGCGCACGTAAGGAAAGCTAGCGTGATGTTATATAGCCTCCCTCGATAAATGGACTATCTTACACTCAAAGAATTTTTCAAATCGGTCCAGTAGTTCTCGAGACTTCAAGCGCGTTCAAACAAACAAACAAACTCTTCAGCTTTATATATTAGTATAGATCATTTAAGAAATTAGGTACTACTGTGCGAATGTCGACAATTGAAATTTGACAATGAATATTGAAATGTATTTGAAGGTGGAATCATGCAATTTGACCCAACTTCCCGGTGTCCGATTAAGCTGAAATTTTACATACTACTCCAGCGCCGATGGCAATTCATGTTTATGACAAGAATGACCTGATGCCAGGATTGGCTCCAGACGAGAACTCCTCAACATTGGGAACATGAAATTTTGTTAAAAGCTCTTTTAGCTTGACTCGATCGCGTCAGCGTAACGCCCATTTGTATGAGGCTCCAAAAGCGACATCTAGTGACCGATGTTCCAACGCCTTATAAATTGTCGTCACGCTAACGCGATCGTGAAGGTTAAAAAGAATTCACACTAAGCACACTGATACGAGTACATCAAATTACCGCCGATCGATCGATCAAATTCAAATTCAAAATATTCTTTATTCAAGTAAACTTGTAAACAAGTGCTTTTGAATCGTCAACTCTACTGCTGGTTCGGAAAGCTTTTCCTACCGATAAGAGCCAGCTAGAAACTCGGTTGCTATTTTTAAAATATAATTCTTATTACTAGTTACATTTAGTCATTACTGACTTATACAGGGTCTAAGCGAGCTATATCCACATATTCTTATCTTCTAAGTAATCTTCAACAGTATAGTAGGCTTTCTGAATTAGCCTCTTTTTAAACTGCTGTAATGGCAAAGCTAAAATTGATTGCGGAATTTTATTATAGAATCTTATAAAAAAAATACCTACCTACCTAAAAATACCTAAAAATACCCAGACCTACAAACGATTTACGTACTTTTACAATACGCAAAGCAGGAGTCGCAAGCTTATGTCGGTTCCTACTTTGTCTATTTTACACATCCCATCGTTTTATAATTCTTTACATTTTTAAGTACAAAAAAAATAAAATTCTGTGTGCTTCAGTATTATGCTGAGTCTAAAGCCTATTCTGAATCGTGCTACGGACATTTATTTATTTATTAATATTAATTTAGCTTTAGTTTAATTTCTTACATTTGTTAATATCCTGTTAGCACTTTTGTGGAATAATTATTTTTTCCTTTCATTTCATTTCAAATTGCCTTAAATATACTGTGATTGTTAATTAAACTAAAACTGTTAATATGTGTTAACACGTGCCCACTCTGCAGTGTTTGTATTTATCATATTCACGTCTGTCATTCGACATTCAGGTCAAGAAGACGTTGTAAGTCGGCTTACAGTACCACCTGTCGATTTCTATATTCTAAAGCCATCGACACACGCTTCATAATTCCCTGGCGTAACTCCAGCCCGGGTTATTGACACTCACACCTTAATTTTGGGAGTCGGCCAGGGGCATCATGTATTTTGCTATATCTCAAATAGTCTGAACGTCTAGAATTATCTATGAATCAAGTATGATGAAGTTACTGGCGATTGCGCAAATTCTGTACTAAAATAACATTGTATTGGATTGGCCATTGATTATATCAAGCAGTTATTGCACTAATTTTGATTTATCATCCTCATGCCCTTATCCCACTCTATCGGGACAATCTGTACTAATATATAAAGCTGAAGAGTATGATTGTTTGAAAACGCTAATCTCAGAAACTACTGGACTGATTTGACAAATTCTTTGAGTGTAACATAATCCATTTATCGAGGAAGAATATAGGCTATATAACATCACGCTAAGATGACTAAGAAAGGAGCAGTAATAAAAAATAGTACGAAAACGGCAAAACTTAAAGCTTTCCTTGCATGCGCTAAGTAAGCGATGATAGTTATTCGAAAATCATGTATTAAAAATTATTCCCCTCTAAAAGTTCTAAAAAAAAGACCACGTTAGCATATGTCTAGCTTTTATGGTTAAACCACTTGAACCATTTTTATGGTTATCAAATACTATATTAGGGTTTTATCTTTCCACGCGGGCGGGGCCGCTGGCGATTGCTATTATGTTACAAACATGTGAACAAATCATTTGGCTACGTATTTTACGACCGTTCGCCTGCCTGAACAACTTACCTTAGTCGTATTTTACGATACGTCGATAAGAAAGAGGGTGGTCTATTCTACTCAGCCGGATACCACACGGCGGGTCGACTTACCTTAGTCGCCTTTCAAAACACCTCGATAAGATATGAGGCTGATCTATTCTACTCAGCCGGATATCACACAACTTTTCACTAATATTGAATATAATTCTAAATATTGTATCCGAATATCGGTAATTGTATTTAAATTAATGTATCCCTGAATCCAATTAGAGAGTCTTAAAACTTGCGGACAACTATGGAATGGATTATACTAATGTTATAAATGCAAAGTTTAATTCTGTTACACTTTCACGGCTAAACTGCTGAACCAACATTAGTTAAATTTTGTACAATTTAAGCTAACATACCATAAACAAATTTAAGTACTAGATTTTACCCGCGACATCGTTCGCGTGAACTGTTGTCGTGATAGGTCGATAATAGATGGCGCTTTTCAATCTCATCCTATTCCTGTAGAATAAACAGAATATCTATGGCCTATTTGTAACCCCAATGTATAAGAAATAATAATGCCAATTAAAAAAAAAATTGGTTGAGCGCATTCGCCGTGTAATAGTAACAAACATACATCCATACTCACAAACTTTCGCATATATAATATTAGTAGGATTTTAGCCCCCATTATATACCAGAAGTGGGATATGAACAAACAACACATCGATTAAAAACATTCCCCTCCCAAATCTCACAATAGTTAAATAGTCAAATTAGTATCCACGACATAATTGCTGTTATTAACGCAAATTTGAGTTAACAAAAAAATAATCTCAACAAAATAACGAACGGTCCAAATACTAGTTCCTAAATCTAAATTCCTAAACACTAATGTTAGACAAGTAACAAAAATGTATCCAAAAAAAGAAAACGTTACAATCTTGCTCATGAAATTACGGAAATTTAAAACAACGGTTATGTTTAATTATTTCAGTCAATGGTCTAAAAGTGAGGTAGCCGCGTGGTATCCGGCTGAGTAGAATAGACCACCCTCATTTCTTACCCAGGGTCGTAAAAGGCGATTAAGGTAAGTCGACCCGCCGTGTGGTATCCGTTTAAGTAGAATAGACCACCTTCTTTCTTACCGTGATGTCGTAAAATACGTAGCCAAATCATGTAATAACATGTTTGTAACGTTAGGATTATGATGATCACGATAAAAAAGCGGCCTGTTACTATCCCAACGCTGGGAATAAGCCTCTTCTCTCCGTTTTTTGAGAGAAGGATTGGCGCTAAGACCCTACAACGCTGCTCCAATGCGGATTGGTAAGTTACACATATATCCAGAATTCTCTAGAGATATGCAGGTTTCCTAACGATGTTTTCCTTCACCGAAAAGCGTGTGATAAATTGCAATGATCAATTAGACACAAGTTTTTAATGGGAAAACTCATTGGTGTCTGCCCGGGTTTGAACCCGTGATCTCGTCGAAAGAGTCGCACGGTGTTACCACTGGGCTACCACAGCTTATAAGGACGATGATTATATTTAATTATTTCAGTCAATGGCCTACAAGGCGCCTGTATCCAAACGAGATTTAAGCCATTTACTATTTAAGTGGCCCAAAACATAGTTGGGCGATGGCCAAATTGACTCTTTGTGCTTCCTGAATTTTTAACGCGCCAAAATCTATTCTTTGCCTCTTCGGTTCGATTGATTTCCGAAACGGCTGAATTGATTTGGATAGTTTTTGAGTGTAAATAGTATTTTCAAGAAAGTAAAACAGTGCATAATTTATTTGGAAATATCTGGGATTTTTGTGCTCATTCTAAGAAATTTTGTTAAAATGAAGAAAATGAATTAGCACGTATGTAGAGGAGGCATGTCGAAGTTTCGAATAAAAAAAGGGGTCGACATCTTCTTTCCTTTTTTATTTTCACGATTTAGTTAAGCCTTGTCGCCATTTTATGCCTGAACTAGTAATATACCGCGGTTTCAACTGCGTAGTTTTTATTTTTTTACACCTTATTACATTTTTATAACGGATCTCTTTTTTTAAAATGTAATATAGCCTATGTTGGTCAGTAAAGATGCAGCTTTTGAATGGTGAAAGAATTTTTGACATCGGTGCAGTAGTTTTTGTGTGAAAACATACATACAAATTTTTCCTCTTTATAATATTATAATAGATCCTTAGACTATCATCGCCTCTCTTTCTTACCTTTCTCACTGAATCTCTCACAAATACAAACGAGTCTTTTGAAACGTTTTGTAAAGTTTCTTTCTTAAATATTTTATCTGCATATAAATTTGACGAGCCACGTCAGGCGTATGCTCTAGTTTCAAAATAAAATTTCGGTAGCATACTTAAAAAGCAAAGTAAATCGATAACATATCGTAAGTAGTTGCCCAATAGAGATAAGGGAAATTAACTCACAGATTAAATATAACATAAAATAAATGGTGTTCTAGTACAAATGATTACTGAGTATACCAAACTGTAACTAATTTTTTTTCCAGTGTATCCCAATAATATTATAATTAATTTGTGCCCAATATTATACGGATATATCATTTATATATTAAAGATAAATGAATAACTTGAGAGCCATTACTATAGATGAGCTCCTGGCCTTATCCGACTCTAGGTCTATGTGACAACATGTTTATAACATGTCACATTATTTGGCAAGGTATTTTATGACTGGTCGCCTGCCTTACTTACCTTAGTCGCCTTTTGCAACACCTCGGTAAGATAGATGGTGGTCTATTACATTTAGCCGGCTACCGCAATAAATCTAAAGTGAGTAATAGTTTTCTATTTCTTTGCAGACAATATTATTTATAGTGCTGAGGTCGACTCAACGGACGTGTATCCGGCGATTAGATAAAATTACTCGAGTAACCAGTTTTTAAAATAGCCGTTCAAATTATTGTGTATGTATTGGACCTCTAACTAAATTGTTGTTTTTTAATCCGTGAAACGCCGTTTCGCGAGAACAGCCAAGGTATATATATTACACATTCCACCGGACTAAGAAATTCTACGATATATAATATTAGCGACCCGCTCCGGCTTCGCACGGGTATAAAATATAAAGCCTAAGTCACTCAGTGAAAAAAATGATTAAAATCGATCCAGTAGTTTTGATTCATTCATTATTGCCAGTGATCCGCACGCGTTAAATTTGGAGTAAAACAAAAACCGCTATGCCCCTGCATTTTTAATCTAATATCTTCTAAAATGTTCATTTAAATTACATGCTGTAAGTATATATTCACCAGTTTTCTGTCAACCATAACACAAGGAGTTAACCAAACAAAAATATTGTAGTATATTAAAAAAGATTTAAAAATTGTTCTGAATCAATTAACGAGGATTAAGCACCATCTCTTAGCCACTTGTAGTAGCTTTCCCTCGCACCCCTCCCACGTGACACGAGTCGTTATTGTCAGTCAGTCGGAATGTCTCCAATGATGTCGTCGTCGGATGTACATACATTGAAGGTTATAATTTTCTGGTTTTATGTAATTTTTGGCTCTCTCTACTCAAAAGGTTGCCGACCCCTTTGTTAAACAGTTACTTTTACATTCAGTAAGTACATATAAGTTTATTAGTAAACATCTAAATTGCGTAGTGCACACCGCAGACGATAACTCGGACTTGCTGTCACAGGGTCACATAGTCCGCTTATCTCGACCGGTGTCGAATTGCAAATTCACAAAACATTCGTGTGGATTTATCTGCTGAATGTACATATACTGTTGACGCATTGGGACTTGTTGGAAGTGTAGAATGTAATGGAGAGTTGTCGTTTTTCTAGCAACGAATATTTTGAAAAAATAACGGTTGATATTACAGCGAACCTGTTAAAGCGATACTCGCTCTCGATCCTCATATCATTTTCTGTCCGTCAACATTTAACCCCTTGCACACGTTGTCGCCGCTTTGCCGAAACGTATTATAGCCCATAGCACTGTGTTGTCGCCGCTGTGGCGACACGTATTATAGCCCATGGCACCCCGTTGTCGCCGCTGTGGCGACACTTATGTGTTATGTTATAGTGTTACGTTGACGAGGTAATATGAAATGTAAGGAACACTTCATGGATTTCTCAAAAGTTCAAAAAATTAACTTGGGCATATTGGCAACTTTATACCTGAGGTGCATATTATTAATTACACACCGCGAAACACGTTGGCCTTGACAGGCAAGAAAAAACCTCAACCGGTCGATAAACTTTAAAAATCCTAATAATTGCACAACATGATATAAAAACCTTTTTTTGATATAAAAATTAAAATGTTTACATTCAAAACAAAATTCAAATTTAAAATATTCTTTATTTAAGTGAACTCAACTGTACTACTGATCTTTTCAAAATATAATTGTCATAACTAGTTACATTTAGTAATTGCTATCTTGTGCAGGATCGAGGAGTAGCTATATAAAATAATACCTTTAACAGTATAGTAAGCTTTCTGTATCACCCTCCTTTTAAAAGTGTTTTTAAACTGCTTTAAAAGCAAAGTTAAAATTGCAAAAATTTATTATAGAATCTTATACCTAAACCCACAAATGGCTTACGTACTTTTGCAAGGCGCAAAGCAGGAGCCGCAAATGTTACAGAAACTCAAAGTTAAACTGCAAGATGTATGCAATCCATACTTTTAAATGAATAATTCTAATATTCATATAATCTGAATTTAGAAAACGGCTCTAACGATTTTCATGAAATTAAGTATGCAGGGAGTTTCGATGATAAAAAAATCTAGTTAGGTTATATTTTTATAAAACGTCATTTTATCCATGTTTAATAGGGCAATAGAAAACTACGAGTTAGGGCTGCCACTTTTTTTTTATAAGATAAATAGTATTTTTCTTTTTAAATCAAAAAAATATAGTACTTTTAGGAAATTCAGGAAAAAAAATAGTACACATCTATTTTCAATCATTATTTATTATTACTTATCGCTGGACAATGACAAAGGAGTTAGAGTTACTAACTAAATAAGCCTCGTAAATAAGTGAATGAGTTTCGTTCAAACATTCCCTATGCAGTGCTGCGGGTGCGTTCCATTTACAGTTGATTCAAAAAAAGCGCGACAATGAATTAGCGATAAAAATATAGTATTTTTCGTCCTATATTGTTTTTCTATAATATATAGTACAATAGACTAAGATATAGTACGATACTATATAATATAGTACGGGTGGCAACCCTACTATAAGTAGCAAATGTCATTAGATAATTAAGGTAAATGAAGTTCTCCAAGGTTATATACCTCAAGTGGGATTTTGGGCAATCCTAAAACCAGAAGACCTCAGTTCAAACCCAGATGTCTCCTCTCTGTTTATTTACACCCTTATTCCTTTTCCGTCTTTCGTGAGAGGAACTATTATAGGGATCGCTTTAAACTCCTTTTTCCTCTAAAAAAAAGTACTAAGCAAAGTTCGTACTTCCAGGTATTATCACCAGTTTCATAAGTTTTCACAAATTTCACGTCCCCAATTTAATTTAAATAATGACCTAAAGAACACTGATAATAACGGGCCAAAGGTCTCTCGAATTTTAAATCAAGGATGACAAGCACAAAATTAATTACTATAACATTGTTGGTCAACTTTATCGTGGTTTTTAACGACATATTATATCTGGTGATGGTATTAAAAAAAGGTAGATATTATAATAACAACATAAGTGGCATAATGGCATATGATTGATGGCGATAATGTTAATTTATATAATTAGGCGTTACTTTGCGGAGGTCCATAATACAAAAGTAATGGAAATATTATTTTGCTAAAATCTTTTAAATCTAAAATATTTTTTTTCAATTGCCTGCTGCTGGCCCGTTTGCGCAGAGGGTAGTGACCCTGCCTTCAGCTCCGCGGTTCCGCGGGTCGGCGGTTCGATTCCCGCGGAGTGACAACATTTTCTATAAATGAATTCTTTGGTCTTTGAGCCTGGGTGCATATTTGTATTTAAGTATGTATTTAAAAATATATAAGTATGTATTCACCAGTTGTCTCTCACTCATAACACAAGTATTAAATTACTTACTTTGGGGATGGACGACCGCGTGTGTAAATGTCCCATATATTTATTATTAAAATAAAAAAAAAGAATTTTGTCTATAAGTATAGTTGATTTATTTTTATACTTTCATATAATGATAGAATATAATTTTATTAAATACACACGAATTTTCGACATTCGATCTCTCGGATATTTTCTGATCTCAACAAGTTCACAGATAAATTGGACATATCAAATTGACAGAGTTATCTGCGAAGATAAGCAGCAGTTCATCAATATCGCTTTACCGAAAATAAAATTAATCGTAACAATACAAAACCACTAGTTTTCGTACGCACTAACATTATTAAAGATAATGTTTAATATTAATAATAATATTTAAATGAGTTAATCTTGTATGTATATATATATTCAGAATCTCGGTAACGGGTCCAACGATTTTCCTGAAATTCAGCACATAGGGGGTTTTGTGGAGAAAAATCGATCTAGCTAGGATTTATGTAAAAAAACATTTTATTCCTTTATTTGGGCATTAAAAAATACTCAAATTTATATTGAATGGAATTGTTGCCATTAATTGTCAAGTCAGTGTAGCTTATTCGGGGAACAAGTGGTCGCGAGAAATGAAAATACCTAGGATCGAGGCCCACCTACAGTATTATTTTTTTGGAGTTCTTTTTTTTATCTTGTAAAAACCGAGTCACCAGTCACCCAGCCAGTAATACTGTAGATTTTCGTATCGACCATTTGGCCCATCCGTTAAAAAGATTGACCACGCCTGTCTTATGCTATATCTAACTGAACTACCAACTTAGTTTAAATTTTAAACATAAGAAAAACATATTTAACTACATATAGCCTCCAAAAAATGATACAGGACCAATCACTAAAAGCGAGCTTTCGCAAGGTTTTAGCTTTTACTTTGTCTGTGTACAAGGCAATATTATATGACCTTTCATATATTATTTCAAACAGGAAATAAAACAATTACTTATTAATTTATAATTTAGGTATATGCATTATTACTGGATAGAGTAAATATTATTATATAAAAAAAACAAGTCACATTGCAATAAAGTCAAGTTTCCTTTCCTTTGTTAAAGGTTCGATTTGTTTACATACATAACAGAAAATAATTCGTCTTCATGCCCTTATCCCAGTCTTAGTGGGGTCGGACATGTTATACACATGTCGCCACATGATTTGGCTACGTATTCTACGCCCGCCCGCATCAACTTCCCTTAGTCGTATTTAACAACACATCGGATAGAAAGAATGTGGTCTATTCTACTCAACCGGATACAACACGCCAGGTAAACTTACCTTAAGTCTTCTTTTATGACACCTTGGTAAGAAATGAGGGTGCTACTATTCTATTCCAACGGATACCACATGGCGTAAATAACATAAAATATTTACTGCAGAATATAATTTTAACAAAATACAGTGTACCTTTAGTACAATAACTTTTGTTTATAGGAATGACCAGTATATAGTTTAGGTTAGTGCATATAATAGTATTATGGGTGGAATAGTCCGTAATAGGAGCTAACCACCCGCCCTGCACCGACAGTCGTCCCCGAAATTAGATAGATATAATAGTAATCTTATGGTGATGTATTAGATAATAGCTCTGTTTTAGTCAGCAGTAGTTGAGTTTTGTTGAGGAAAGAACAACCAAATGCTTATCAAAACAAATAAGATCAAAAGAATAATAAGTCCTAGTAGTATAGACTTTCTGAAAAAACAGCTGATCGCAAATAAAACATAAAAATCATGCTTTCATCTCCTTACAATGCTCAAGTGAAATACTCAGCATCTTTACCATAGGCAAAGAGATCCAACATTGTAGAACAAATGAGATAAATATTTCTACTAAATTAAAATAAACTAGCTAATTTTTTAGTAGTCTTACCATTAAAAAAGGAAGACTTTACTTAAGTTTCTTCTCACAATTGCAGAGGAAAAAGTTTGATATTTGGAAATTAATATACCTACCAGCATCATCATGTCATATTTGAGTCAGAATCTAAGAATGATTGCATCACTATTAGTCAGTTACAAGAGTCTATTTTTTTATTAGTATTTAAGACAAAGAAGTTCAGAAAAGGTAAAAAATTAATGCTTTATGATCCAATTTCAGTAACTTCTAATATTATTTTTGTTATATTTATAATAAGTCATAATTTTGTTATTCTGCACCAATATATTCAAAATTTTGAAAAGATAAAATTTCCTTCCAATATCTTTGAGTAAAAGTATAAAATTTTAGTACAAAGTTGTTTAAAAAAATGAACTTTATTCAACAAGTACAGACAATGAACAATTAATTAATTCAATAGCAGCAATATTTTGTTAAGAAGTCTTAAAATAAACTTATATTATGTACTCATCCAACATAAACTATTTTTCACATATATTATTTTTTGTAATTAACATAAATAAAAATCATCTGTAGTTTAATTAAAAGTGGTAAATATATTATTCTATAATTTTAGGAATATATACTAATTAAAAATACCAGTAGACAAAAAGTTGATGTAGATCAATTTTTTTTTATCTTTGTCAATTAATATGCAAAGATATCAAGATGCTTTATAAAGACAACTCGAACCTTTGTTCAAAGACACCTGCGACAACTGAATATACAATATCATATCATAAACAAACATATAACTTAGTTAAGTAAATTTATATTTAAATTCAAAAACTTCGTAATTTGTAGCCACTGTGTTTTCACATATTAGCATATTTGACATACCATATGCATATAATTAAAATACTAGAATATAATACAAAGGCTTTGTCTATTTACGAGTGTTGTAATCTTCGTAACATATTGAAAACCTTTTGTTATTTTCGCTTAAACTTCACTTTCAAATAGAAACTTTTAAAATAGGTAACGTCTACGAAAACTTGGCGGTTAGGCACACGATTTGAAATAATAAATTCCTCAGTGAGCTCCTACGCGGTAGTTATAGCGTTTTCTTATAGACATATCACATATCATGTAGAATTACAACAAAAACAATGTTACCTGAAACGAGCGTCCTGTCGCATCCCCCCGTCATTTTCGCTCTTGTGCCGCCAAAACGTCACTCAATGCTTGTAGCAGTGAGCACACTCTGTTCCTTGAGGGCCAGCACCAAGATCCAGGCAGCAATTATAAAAAGAACCCATTTTTCAATGTCACAATAACACGAGGGCACCTACCACGAGACGCGACCGTGGTTCGCGCCACGCACTGATAGAGAACGCATTCTAAATAATATTTTAATAATCATTACCTTCTCCCTCATGGAAATTTAAATCCCGATGTTTATGTCCCTCTGTATCAGCCATGACCAATTTATTTATTTCGAGACCTGACTTGACTGAACATAGCGACATGCAATTTTTCCAACACGACGCAAGTTGACAACATAACGTACGAAAAATATGTCACTGTCAACTAAACTATTTTTATTTTAAAAGACAATAAAAGTAGATGCACTTAGGAGATTACACATTCCAATATGTTTTCACTTAATGAAACTCAGCACGTTTTTTAGCGAAGTTTTAAATAGGATAGTGCGTGCTAGTTAATAAGCTCATTAAAAGAAAATCTGTACATGCCAGTGATTTATATTAAAGGACGTTAATGTTTACAGTTTTTATATACATAAAGTTGCTTACCTTTTGATATTTGCCTAAATATTGGCTAAATAAAATCTTTCGTGTATTACACCATTAAAATATTTTTTTTTACTTGACAAGGTAATTGATTATTTTTAAATAATTATATAGCCTTATACGTTGTGTTGTTACATCAAAATGAACCGGAAGTATTATGATGTTACGGTAAATAACATTGTTTTACAAGGTTAAGGGAATATCTTTGGAATTCATATGGCTTGCCTACTCTAATATTAATAACTCTATATAAATAACATCAGTTTATGTGTTTACGGTAAAATATAAATTAAAGTCTGGTAATACTGGGTGAATAAACAAAGAATATCTTAGATTATTGTGATAAGTACTACATAGACTACGTATAATATTAAATCAAATCAAATGAATATTTCGTCAAATAAGCTCTTTCAAGTACTTTTGAATCGTCAAGAATAAATATGATTAATTAAGCTACAACTGGTTTGGAATGTTGCTCTTACCGAGAAGAACCAGAAAGGACTCAGCGCTCAATCTTTTAAACAGTAACAAAATTTATTCTAACAGTGTAGGGTTTGTGTGTAATATCAGAAAATATATTTTATTTTTCACTTAGCATCATAGGATTAGATTCTAAGCTGATAAAAAAAGTAATTGTCAAAATTATTTTTAATATCTTAGCTTTTGGTCCATGGCGGTGAATCATTTTCGGAATTTGAATTTAGAGGTGTCATATTTCCTTAAAACTGAAACTTAATAACATAATTGAATATCATAAATATATAACAGTTCTAAAAATGCAGGTATATATAATTATCGTACATATATTAAAAGTTGTACTTACTTTTCTTACTAAAATGTTTTTTATTTATAGAATCCAAATGAGGATACAGAATGGAACGATATTCTTCGTTCCAAGGGAATTCTGCCTGCGAAAGAAAAGGAAGTCTCAGAAGAAGAAATTGTTAATATGATCGAAGAAACTATACAAAAAAAACAAGAAGAAAGTAAGTCCATATATATTTTTAGGTTAGGTGCATCTGCTTTAATTATTTTTGTAGACTAATAAAATTCATAAGAGTATTTTACATATTTCAAAGTGCGGCGTATGATACTTCAAAAAAGTAATATAGTTTTAAATCTTTTAACAAATCATCATCTTCCTACCCTTATCCCACTTTATGTGGGGTCGGCACAACATGTTATAAACATGCTGTCACATGATTTGGCTGCGTCTAAACGACCGGCCGCCTGCCTACCGTCAACTTACCTCAGACATATTTCACGACACCTCGGTAAGAAAGAAGGGGATCTATTCTACTAAACCGGATACAACACAGTGGGTAAACTTACCTTAGTCACCTGTTACGACACCTCGGTAAGAAATGAGGTTTGTCTATTCTACATTGCCGTATACCACACTGTGGGTCGACTTATCTTAGTCGCCTTTTACAACACCTCGGTAAGAAAAAAGGGTGGTACTATTCTATTCAGCTGGATACCACACAGCATAGTTTTAAATCTTTTAACATAATAATCAACAATTGATTGACCACCAAGTAGTAAATCTCTTCTTTGGTTCTTGTGTTGTTTTATAGTCTTCTCCTTCTTTTAAAAATTTGGCATTCAGGCGTGCCAACTGGGCACAGATTACTTTGCCAATGGTTGTTTTATAGTTAAAGCTTTTATTATTCTTTTAGAAGACAAACAATTGTCAGAATTAGATCTAGATGGTCTGGATGAATTGGAGGATTCAGAAGATGAAGCAGTTCTAGAAGAATACAGAAGGAAAAGAATAGCAGAATTAAAGAAGTTAGCTGAAAAGCCGAGATTTGGAGATGTAAGAGAGGTGTCAGGACAGGACTATGTACAAGAAGTCAATAAAGCCGGTGAAGGTATCTGGGTAGTGATACACTTATACAAACAGGGGTGAGACGATTAACTTTTGTTATACATTAGTTACTTAATTTCATTGTATAAATTTATACTTTCTTGTAGGTCGGTATAATTTTATCTCTTCTTTTTACACAATTTGTCTCATTCATAGATGAGCTTAGAGTGTGGGGAACCTGAATTCACTTAACAACATATTCAGGAGAGGTTTTTATTCCATGCATCACACATAAATGATGAATATCTCAAAATGTTAGAAAGTCGACAACAGAGTTAGTAGACATAAATGATCCTGCCTTTTTCCAACAGATATCCATCCATCCTCCTACCCTTATCCCACTCTAAGTGGGGTTGGATCATGTTATAAACATGGGGTGCCAAAGTGGTCGGCCTCCTCGTGGCGCACCCTGGGCAAGCTTAGTCTTGGCGAACGGACCACTGAGGGGTGGCCAATCCAGTTGTCCCTCTGATTAGCAGAGAGCAATCTGGACGGGCCGGGGACTTCGGGGGGGTTGGGGTGAAGTCCCTAATGAGCGACGGGTCCAGTTGGGCTTACTCTAAGTCTGGCTGGACATGGTTACGGCCACCGTCGGCGAAACCCGGAAGCCCAGCAATGGGAACGGGGACCTTCGGGTTGCGAGGAAGAAAACCTCTATAAAAAATTACCCGGTGGGGGCGGAAACGCCCACCAAGGCGTTGGGGCCCCTACTTGGGGCGCGATCTCTCCCTGTCGACCGTGACATAGCAAACACGGTGGGCAGGGAGCGATCGTGGGCAGCGATGGCCTCCTTTAGCTCTGCGGAGGGGGGCGGAGGGAGGCGGCGGAGCGGTTCCACGAACTGTTGTTCTGGATCCAATCTGCTGCTGGTGAGTCCAGGTGTTAGTGACTCGCCCAAGCCCATCGTCTGCCGCCCTAACTGGGGTCCTTCGGGTGTTCCGAACGGGGTACATCGGACACCTGGCTTACAGGTCCCCGAGGCGGTCGGTGCATCTGGTGCTCCCGATGCACCGGTTAGCGGAGGGGGGTTTCTCTTTCGAGGGGCCCCTACCTGGAGGTGTTTATTCTCTGGGATCTGAGCTGTCGGCGGGATGGGGGCAAAATGTACAATGATACCCTGTCCTTGCCATCGGCAGCGTGGTGGAGCACACAGGTCGTTTTAGTCGGTGCGAGTCCGACATAACCGCCGCCTGTCCCCGTCGGGCGGCGGTACCCATAAGGGGTTTTTTCCTGTATAATAAAAAAAAAATAAAAAATGTTATAAACATGCTGTAACATGATTTGCCTGCGTTTTTACGACCGGCCGCCTGCCTGACGTCAACTTACTTCTGTATTTTACAAAACTTCGGTAAGAAAGAGGGTGGTCTATTTTACTCAGCCGGATACGACACGGTCAACTTACCTTAGTCGCCTTTTACGACACCTCTGTAAGAAATGAGGTTGGTCTATTCTACTCAGCCAGATACCACAAGGCGGGTCTACTTACATTAGTCGCCTTTTACAACACCTCGGTAAGAAACGAGGATGATACTAATTCAGCAGGATACCACAAGGTGTAACTCTTCATTCTTACAACAATTTCTTTAATTCATAGATGAACTTAGAATATAGCTAGGTATCCGTTGGTTAAAAAAGAATGAGAACTGTGAGGATATAATTAAGTAATTAACAGTTTTTACTTGTAGCTATAGCCTGAGCTCTGCCCCATTACTGATCTTATTATATTACCTAGTAATCTAAGGAATCATTCATTCAGGTTACATTTACTGGTGCAGGAAAAAATTAAGCATCTTTCAACAAATTTTAAATTTAATTTAAATTACTTAAATTAATTCTTTCATTCATTTCATTCTTTCTTCATAATTATTTTGCATATATAGAATCCATATCCTGAGGATAATTTTGTTACATAGTACAATATAACGTAATTTGTGAATAACTAATTGAACCTACATGGAAAATTCAAATTCAAATTCAAATTCAAAATATTCTTTATTCAAATAAACTTGTAAACAAGTGCTTTTGAATCGTCAACTCTACTGCTGGTTCGGAAAGCTGTTCCTACCGAGAAGAGCCAGCAAGAAACTCGGCGGTTGCTCTTTTAAAAATATAATTCTTAATACTATTTACATTAAGTCGATACTGTCTTGTACAGGTTCAAAGAGAGCTATATCCACACATTCTTGTCTTCCAAATAATCTTCAAGAGTATAGTAGGCTTTCTGTATCAGCCTCTTTTTAACAGTGTTTTTAAACTGATGTAATGGCAAAGCTGAAATTGATTGCGGAATTTTATTATAGAATCTTATACCAAAACCCACAAACGAATTACGTACTTTTGCAAGGCGCAAAGCAGGAGCCGCAAGCTTATGTCGGTTCCTGCTTTGTCTATTGTATACATCACCTATCGTTTTATAATTCTTTATATTTTTATGTACATAAATAAGATTGCTTAAAATATACTGTGAAGCAAATGTAAGAATACCTGTTTCCTTAAACCGTGTAGTATCCTCAGAGTAGAATAGACCACCCTCATTTCTTACCGAAGTCTTGTAAAAGGTGACTAAAGTAAGCCGACCCGCCTTGTGGTATCTGGCTGAGTAGAATAGAATACCCACATTTCTTACAGAGGTGTTGTAACGACTAATGTAAGTTGACGTCAGGCAGGCGGCCGGTCGTAAAATACGTAGCCAAATCATGTGACAACATGTCTATAACATGATGTGATAACTCACTTAGAGTGGGATATAGGCAGGTGGATGATGATAAGTGAAGCTACATGAATGAATTTTAATATTTATTAATTTTTCAGTATACAGCAATGTGCCCTAATAAATCAGCATATGAAACAACTAGCAGCCAAGTTTCCCTACACCAAATTCCTGAAGGCTATTGCACAAACCTGTATTCCAAATTTCCCAGAGAGGAACTTGCCTAGTCTATTTGTGTACTTTGAGGGGGATATGAAAAAGCAGTTTGTGGGCCCTCATGAATTGAGAGGGACGTCACTCACTTGCGATGGTAAGAAGTTTTTAAAATTGTGTAATGAAAGATATCAGTAATGGCTGAAAAAGAAATATTAAGTAAAAAGTAATAGTAAAATTGTTTTGCTATATTCCACGATGAAGTAAAATAGAAAATATGTAAAACTAAATGTAGGGCAATCCGTTTTCATACCTGATACATGCAGGATTCGTAAAACACATGAACAAACCTACACTGATGCCACCTCAATACACAAGCACTACACATGTTCACTATCACATATATATCATATATATTTTCTATTTTACTTCATCATGGATTATAGGTATATAATTTTATTGTTACTTTTCTATTATGGATTTCCACAAAGTAAGGCCATAATATTAAGGTAAGTGAAACATACACCCCCAATCCAGCTAATCTCTATGGGGGAAAGAAGACTGTTACCTTCCATCTACTGAAAATGCATGGAAAAAGGTTAAAGGAGGCTTTTACCCTAGGGGATCATTAATTTGGAAAAAAAGCTATAATAATAATAATTAAGGGACTGAAAGTTGGATCAGGAGGAAGTGGAGTGATGACCTCAAGTCGCAAAAGTCGCGGGAGCCTCAGGAAAAGATTGATAGGTCCAAGGGGCACAAGATTGCATGGTGTGGAAATCCGGTGAATATATGTCCAACAGTGGACATTCCATTGGTGGAAAGATGTGTCAGGTGTTAAAATATGTAAATTGTATAGTTGAAATACTAATATTAAAGCTGTTAGAGAAGTAGGAAAAGGTGAACAAATGTTATAATATATGATACTTTAATTTTTTTATTCAGTTGTAGTTATCCAGAGAACAAAAAAAGGTCAAAGGGATAAGTTTTTAGTTGGGAGGGAATGCTTTTAAAAGACTTTTTTTTTAACATGTAAAATCCGTAATTGAGAAAGAAATAACATGTATCTATTAAGATAAATTGTTGTGATTAAAAAAAAACATGACAGACTAATTTTTTAACATTTTGTTACAGAGCTTGAATATATTTTGGGGAAAGAAGGCGCAGTAGATACAAAGATAAAAGAAGATCCTAAACCAAAGATAAAGGACAAATTGTTCACAGACTTGGGATCGAATGATTGGTGACAAACACTGAAAGATATCACAAATATTATGTGTACTTTTAAGTTGGTGTAAGTGACTGTAAGCTTCTGGAGTGCGGCTGATTCTTTGCTTAAATGCAAAATATATATTTCACATACTTTCTAAGTGCAATATGGGATGGTGGAATTTATTTTGTTTGAAATTATTGTAATTAATTTATTTTAGTGTAATTATGAGGAATTAAAGAAAAAATTTAAAAGTAATTTTATTTTATTTACATTACAATCATAATGATATAGAACTTTACAAACTTAAATAATAAAATTCAAACTCTTATTGAACACACAAACTGAAGAATGGTACCATACAGATTGGTTTTTATAATATTCATATGGATGTATAAGGAAAAGGAAAGTGTATTTTATAAAGACGATATTTCTTCCTTTATACTAATTCAATAAATAAGAAGCAATTATCTTAAAAATCAACCCATTTTATCACTTGAACAACTCAACGTGATATTGAGGGCGACAATGTTATATTATTGACTATATGAAGGAGGTTGTATTTGAATGTAACAATTCATGTATTTGAATGTAATAAATACAATACATAAACATTGTAAATCTGCAACAGCTTGTTATTTTGAAGTTGATTTGACTTTACATCAGATCTAAATCATCAATCAGAATATAATCATCATCTCCCTGCCCTTATCCCACTCTAAGCAGGGTCGGCACAACATGTTATAAACATGCTGTCACATGATTCGGCTGCGTTTTACGACCGGCCGCCTGCCTGACGGCAACTCACCTCAGTCCTATTTTACGACACCTCGTTAAGAAATGAGGTTGGTCTATTTTACCCAGCCAGATACCACACGGTGGGTCAACTTACCTTAGTCGCCTTTTACGATACCTCGTTAAGAAATGAGGTTGGTCTATCTTACCCAGCCGGATACCACACGGTGGGTCAACTTACCTTAGTCGCCTTTACGACACCTTGTTAAGAAATGAGGTTGGTCTATTTTACCCAGCCGGATACCACACGGTGGGTCAACTTACCTTAGTCGCCTTTTACGATACCTCGTTAAGAAATGAGGTTGGTCTATCTTACCCAGCCGGATACCACACGGTGGGTCAACTTACCTTAGTCGCCTTTACGACACCTTGTTAAGAAATGAGGTTGGTCTATTTTACCCAGCCGGATACCACACGGTGGGTCAACTTACCTTAGTCGCCTTTTACGATACCTCGTTAAGAAATGAGGTTGGTCTATCTTACCCAGCCGGATACCACACGGTGGGTCAACTTACCTTAGTCGCCTTTTACGCCACTGCGGTAAGAAATGAGGGTGGTACTATTCTAATCAGCACGATTACCACACGGCGTATTAATCAGAATATAATAAAATATCAATATTGTATGTCAATTTTCCTCACACTTTATATGTGTTTACAATGCCTTTTGAGAAAATGAACACCCCCTTACTTTTAGTGTCGCTATTACATCCAGTCTCTTATCCTATCAACCCCTCCATTTCTTTTTGTCTCTTCTATACTTTTATTCCTTCTTTTCAATCCTTTGCAAGCTTTTTATAAGCTCTCAACCTTCCTTTCAAAATTCAGAACTTTAAATTTACGTTGCGATACATACAAAAGTATAAATGAAATTATATTGCTATAATCCGCGATGAAGTAAAATAACACAAACCTCCTCCACCGCCACCACAATACACAAGCACTACATACATTGTTGAGTTTGTTATAGTGAACGTATGTAGTGCTTGTGTATTGTGGCGGTAGAGGAGGTTTGTGCTTGTGTTTTTACGAATCCTGCACGTATCAGGTATGAAAACGGATTGTCCACTCAACATTTAGCATTATACAGAGTGGTACCGACGATACGACATTAAATAACTTCACTGCTCACTTGGAAGTAATACATTACTTTGGTATAATTCAATGTACTCAAATATAGAATTTAAGGAAAATATATTTTCTAACAAACTAAATACGTTTAATTTGCGAAACACGCTCATTCATTAGGGTTCACTCACCTTGTAGTGCGCGCGTACGGCGCTCGGTGTAGATATGACGCCGCCGCGAAGATCAAACGGAGCGGTGGAATACAAAGGTCGCGGCGCGGTCACCACAAGGCCAAGGTCATTTTTACATTTTTGATACAGAGAAGTATAATATTGTTTATAGGGTTTATTTTTGTATGGCATGCTGCCATCGGTCATTGATCCATATACATCATGAAGTTTAATTTCAAAATGAACAATAATATCTTGTGGCTATTTTCTATTTCGCTCGCGAATTATAGCAAAATAATTCTTTTGTATTATGGACCTCCGCCGAATTCTATAAATTATACATAATTTACTCAGCAGCCCCTATTCAAGTTAATGGTGGTGACACACTTGGCGATGCAGGCCTCCACTGGCAGCCGGGACTTCATCCCCAGCTCGAAGACCTTCATGAGGATGCGCGCTGCGTGCTCCTGCATCGCCACCACCAGCTCGGGCAGCTTGTCGATGACTGATTGCGCGATTTCAGGCTGGTTCGAGTCCAAGCACTCGAGAACTGCTTGCAGTCCTGACAAAGTTAATATATGATGTATGAGACGAAATAAGTAGATGTTAATCATTCATCGTTTGGTTTTTTAAGATTGTGGATATGTGACAAGAGGGAGGTCTAAAAATGATAGATATATAACAATATGGATTGTGTCTACTATGAAATGTACAAGATATAATGGAAGAAGTTGTGATTATATTTAAAAGTAATAATAAAATTATTTTGCTGTAATCCGTGATTATATTTTTTTCGTTTTATCTCGGATTATACCAAAATAATTTTATTATTACTTTTGTATTATGGATCACCGCAATGTAACGCCTTATTCTATAAATTATGATTATATTTTTTTCTCCTGTTCCCATGTTGTGTTGCATGCAGGCGGTAGCCTAGCACACTTTATTAACTCAATATTTTACTTTAAGGACGTATTAACTCCTCAATGGTTAGAATTGGAATGAATAAAACTGTTGAATGTCGTTAGAGAACAAGACTCGTGTCACAATCTTAGACAACATATCATGGTAGACAAAATAATTCCTCATTATCATTCTATTCCTAATAACGTATCTATTTATATTTAATAATTTAAATCTGATTATTATAATTATGTCTAACAGTTATAAAAATTATATCGAGTATAATTACGCATATCTAAGAGAAGCTAACACAGGTGCATAAATTTTATGAAGATTGCTCCATTGCGAGGCTGTGGATTTATTAGAAACATCGATGAATATCATCAGACTTCAGTATTGCCGGGTGTTATTGTTTGATTATGTAAGATACTAGCGGCCTGCCCCTGCTTCGCACGGGTATAAAATATATATCCCATGTCAGTCAGTGTACAAAAAGATAATTAAAATTGATCCAGTTGTTTTGATTTATTCATTACTGCCCGTGGCCGTAGCGTTAAATTTGGAGAAAAACAATTTCCTTTCCCTATCCCCTTACTTTTATATTTTCCCTATGTATTTTATTTTTACAATTAATTACAGAATGTCTTTAAACAAACTCTTGAAAGAGCGACATCACAGTGTTATAGGGCGAAGCGCGGCCTCCTCACGCCATTTTAAATCTGTAATATCTCCGAAAATGTTCACTTAAATTACATGCTGTAAGCGGCCATATTGATCTATATTAAATCAACTATTTATTTAAGGTACTTAATTGGATAAGGATTAATTCTGTGTTGTATAAGAATTGCTTCAAAAATAAGGCATTATTTTTCGTAAAAAGTAAACGACAAAAAATGCTTTAGTGGGTTATCCATAAGCGATAGACATATACCATAGCGGACTTTGTGCGAAAAAATGTTATTATTTACGACATCACATTAGAAACCTCAAAAAATACAGTATTTCTCTACTCCATATTGAATGTTATTAGACATGTAAACCTTCCTCTAAAATCACTCTATCTATTAAAAAAAACGGCATCAAAATCTGTTGCATAGTTTTAAAGATTAAAGCATGCATAGGGATATACGGACATAGGGACAGACAGAGAATGCGACTTTGTTTTATACTATGTAGTGATATTATTTATTTTTACAATTGATTAGACAATGTCTTTACATACAACATTCATAGCTTTCTTATCATTAGACAATATAAACTTGAAAGAAGGACATTTAGTTGCGCCTCCGGTCGCTGCTAAATTCGAAGTGCTTATAGGTCTAGGCGCGGCCTCCTCGCGGGATTTTAAATCTGTAATATCTCCGAAAATGTTCACTTAAATTACATGCTGTAAACGGCAATATTGATCTATATTAAATCAACAATTTATTTAAGGTACTCAATTGGATAAGGATTAATGCTGTATTGTATAAAAATTGCTTTGAACATAAGGCGTCATTTTTCGTAAAAAGTAAATGAAAAAAACTGCTATTGTGGGTTATCCATAAGAGATAGATATATACCATCGCGGACTTTTCTGTAGACCTTTTTAAGGTGTACAAATACTTAGCACATCATTTTGATAAATCTTGTAGGGTTTAGCCTGCGTTTGCAATGTAAGCAGAAAAAAATGTAACTATTTACAGAAACCTCAAAAATTACATTATTTCTCTACTTCGTATTAAATGTTATTATACGTACAAACCTTCCTCTGGAATCACTCTATCTATTAAAAGAAACCGCATCAAAATCGGTTGCGTGGTTTTAAAGTTTTATGCGTACATACGGAAATATGGACTTTGTTTTATAATATGTAGTGAAGAGCAGCTTACCGGGGTGCAGGTCCGGCGCTGCGGGCAGCAGCTTGGCAAGCAGCGACAGCGTGGCCGTACGCAGCGGCGCGTGCGGGGACGCGGCCAGCGGCGCCGCCGCACGCAGCAACGCGTCCGCACTGGCCGCGCCGCCCCACGCACCCCCGCGCCGCACCCCCCACGCCTCCACCTCCTGGTGAACACCAGTTCACATATAATATCCACAACAATAACCACCATCATCAGGATATGAAAGCTAACACAAATATCGAACACAAAATAGTAACAAGAAAAATAACAGAACAAAAAGTAAAAACATGTAAAGCAAACAACTTTTATGGTGCAGACTATATAATTCCAAGATGGATAAATGATTTACCAAACTACTTAAAATCAACAATAACAAAACAAAATATAAAATATAAAATCAAAGAACACCTACTAAAAATCTGAACAAAAAAAAAACCAGTTATTAAATACATGTCAGAATCAACCCGTATCACTTGTCTTGATCGTTATCTCCAGCATTATTTTTCTGTTTCGCTCGCAGTAATTGTAATAAAATCTACCCGCACTACATATTATTAACAATACTTAGTAAAATAATTTAATATTATTTCTGTATAATTTTGTTAATTTATTTAAGTTCGTATTCTGATTATTTGTTTAAGAGGAATGTGCAATATCCAGACAAGTCGTCAAGGCTTAAGGATACTAAGAAATAAATTATAATAACTATTAAAGTCATCATCTTCCTGCCCTTTTCCCACTCTAGTGGGGTCGGCACAACATGTAATAAACATGCTGTCATATGATTTGGCTGCGTTTTTACGACCGGCCGCCTGCCTGACGTCAACTTACCAATGTCGTACTTTACGACACCTCGGTAAGAAAGAGGGTGGTCTATTCTACTAAACCGGATACCACACGGTGGGTCAACTTACCTTAGTCGCCTTTTACGACACCTCGGTAAGAAATGAGGTTGGTCTATTCTACTCAGCCGGATACCACACGGCGTTATAATAACTATTAAAGTATTTGAATAAATAAAAAAAATAATATATGTACAGGGTGATGATACCAATAAGACATTAATTTTGGTTACCTACACAACTTAGCGCCCTACATAAAAAAACAGCGAACTATTCTAGCCACAGCAACTATTTTACGTTTTGTAAATAAACACGATATATAGAGATCAACGACCTGACCCTATTAAGACACAAAACAAAAAATAACCTTGACTTTTAGGTCAAGGTTATTTTTCAATGGTGCGAGGGAGAGAAAATAACAATGTTATTGTATTCTCCTGTTCTTTGAACAAGCTCCAAATATTCTTCCCAGTGCTCCAGACATTGGAGCCTTAGTGTTACTTTTTGTTTATTTTAGTTGTGTTTTTCTCTTAAATTTCATTTTAATTGTAATCTTCAGCTTTAAATGCTTATCTAGTGTCCATTATACTTCCACTGAGAGTGAGATAAAAGCAGGGTGGGTCTCACGACTGGCTCCTACCTGACGTCAACTGATCTTAGTCGCCTTTTGCGACAACTCGGTAAGAATCAAGAGTGGTCTATTCTACTCCGCCGATACCACACGGCTAGTCAACTTACCTTTGTAGCCTTTTACGTCACCTAGGTAAGAAATAAGCCTACGTAATGTTAGTGTAAATTTTGCTTCGCACCTGTATGTGCCAGTGCAGCTCGTCGGGGGTGGCCACACGGCGCTGCAACGCGCTCAGAGCGTGGGGTGGTGGGCACACCGATAGAGGCGGGCCCTCGGCGCCCACCAGCCCGCTTAGGGCCGCTTGGGAACTGGCAGGAAACATTGGCTATATTTTTATATTGTTAATTTAAATTTTGGCACAAAAATATCAATTTATTAAAAAAATCCAGCGACTAACGTTCGCGTCAACTATGTCGCTAAGGATCTGTGTGTATATCGACACGGAAGGCTGCGAATAATATTAATGATACCTCATATAAATAATATATTACGAATTTTAAGTAAATTATAACAGCAATGTCGACGGAGTGTTAAAGTAGATATGCAGAAAGTGAAAAGGTTTACAAGGCGACAAAATATATATAAATATATAATACAAAGTATAGGTATTATACTTTGTATTATATATAGTGTGTATGTATATATATTTATTTATATGTAAATATATATTTTATATTTATTTTATTTTTATTGTTAAATTAGGAAATTATTAGTAGGTAATTCTAATTCATAGTGATTGATATTTGCGTACCTTTTTCCATAATATAAATTGTCTCACTTCGTAGGTTAGCTGGCAGAGATCTCTATCATAGGGATAAGTTGATCTTTGTACACTTTTTTTTACCAATAATGTTTTTTTTCCTACATTTTTTATGGTACATAAATAAATAAATAAATAAATAAAAAAAAAACAAAACCTGATAGCAAAGTCAAACGTTAATTAATTTAAACGTTAATTAAGTAATTAATTTAAGCAAAGTATTAACTAAGGTAAGGTAAGTGACTCACCGTGTGGTATCCGGCTGAATAGAATAGTACCACCCTCATTTCTTACCGAGGTGTCGTAAAAGGCGACTAAGGTAAGTCAACCCGCCGTGTGGTATCCGGCTGAGTAGAATAGACCACTCTCATTTCTTACCGAGGTGTCGTAAAAGGCGACTAAGGTAAGTTGACTCATCGTGTGGTATCCGGTTAAGTAGAATAGTCCACCTTCTTTGTTGTCGAGGTGTGGTAAAATACGAATAAGATAAATGGACGTCAGGCAGGCGGCCGGTCTTAAAATACGTAGTCAAACCATGTGACAACATGTTTATAACATGTTGTGCCGACTCCACTTAGAGTGGGATAAGGGCAGGAAGATGATGATGATGATGAATTTAAGCAAAGTATTACTTAATTTCTTTGTGTTGCCATTTAGTCTATGTAAAACGACAATGTCGCTAAATAAAGCGCTAATGTGAAAACTAATCAATGGCGGTTCTCATTAAGGACATTATATGTACTACAAGCCATGCAAATACGGCTAGTATTTTGTTAAAATCATATCACTTGAACCTAACGTGACGGCAGTGGTACGAATTTGAATATATAAGGGGGTTAGAATCAAACCTAGCTTATATCCAAAATAATTAAAATTAAGTAAAATGAAAATTTTGTTTTATATGTTTAATTCTTGGAGTTCCGACAAATAAAAAATATTAAACACAGATATAATCAATGTGATTTTAAGTAATCATCATCTTCCTGCCCTTGTCCCACTCTAAGTGGGGGCACAACATGTTATAAACATACTGTCACATGATTTGGCTGCGTTTTTACGACCGGCCGCCTGCCTGACGTCAACTTACCTCTGTCGTATTTTACGACACCTCGGTAAGAAAGAGGGTGGTCTATTTTACTAAACCGGATACCACACGGTGGGTCAATTTACCTTAGTCGCCTTTTACGACACCACGGTAAGAAATGACGTTGGTCTATTTTACTCAGCCGGATACCACACGGCGGGTCGACTTACCTTAGTCGCCTTTTACGACACCTCGGTAAGGAAGAGGGCGGTACTATTCTATCAAGCCGAATACCACACGGCGTACTAGTTCCTAGGGTGGCGTAGGGTGGTGCAGGGCGGTGTAGGGTCACTCACGCGACGGCGTCCCGGTGCGCGTGCAGCAGGGCGGCGGCGCGCTGCGGGCGGGCGGCGCGGTACCGGCGGACCAGCGCCGCCACGCGGTGCGCCAGCGCGCCGCCGCCGCCGCCCTCCTTCAGCATGCTCAGGAAACACTCCAGGATGTTGTGGATCTCCTCGCTGGATGATTGTTGACTCACTTTACTGCTTGTACGGGCTAGCACGTACATTTGCAACATCGGCATTTACGCCATATTTTTAATATCAAAGAAATTATAAATCAGTACGACGTTAGCGGCCGCGCGTGCTCAACGTATCAAATTAATATATCATATCACATTATCATTATCATTATAATAAATAAATCTATCAATATTAAGCGCCGCAATCTATCAATTACTATCAAATTATCATTCTATCAACCAAAGAGCGTACAGGGCAGCAGCAGACCGTACACTGCTCAGTAAGCTGTCATCGCCCAGCGGTGAGACAGTGTGACTCTTTCGAGAAGTCACGAGTTTTGTCAAAACTTATGTGGCTAATTGATAATTACAATTTATCACACGCTTTTCGCTGATGGAAAAGATTGTGAGGATACCTCTAGAGAATTCTGTGGTTATGTGGAACCTACTAATCCGTATTGGAGCAGCGTGGTAGGTCTTAGCTCCAACCCTTCTCTCCAAAAAAAAGAGAAGGCGCCCAGCAGTGCGATAGTAACAGGCCGTTACTTTCTCTTCACATGTAAAAAACTATGGAAGTTTTCATCATTTGTGTAAAATAAAGAAATAAAAAGGAAAGTAACGGCCTCTATAACTATCCCATATCTCTCTTTTATTGAATTAAGGATTGAAGCTTCGACCTATGGGCACTGGGATACGAATACTCCAATAGGAAATGGTACATTACATATCCCAGGAATTCTCCAAAGAAACGTAAGTTTTCTCACGATGTTATGCTTTACCGAAATGTGTATAATGAATTGCAAAAAACTTTGAAGTTTGATTCCGTGACCTCTCTAGATTTTCAATATACAGTCACCGTTTGGCTATACCAGCTTATATATAAATAAAACAAATCTGTTTTTAGTACTTATCATTGTATGACATAATCGATAATCAAGTCAAGATATTCTCAGTTACACGCCGCCCCAACGGGCCCAGGGCGTTCTAGGCGCAAAATTGGACTCTCAGTTGGAGTAGTTCCCTGAGGCAGTCGATACATCAAGTAGTCCCGAATAATCAATTAGCGAAGCCAGTGTTTAGAGGCCCCGACGAGAAGGTGGCGCTCTGTGGGTACAGTGCTGTTGCTGGTGGGAATGGAACCAATCTAGACGACGTTACCAGCCTTGGCCACTAATAGCGTGGTAAAGCACTGTTAAAGTTTCAGTCGGTGAGATACCGATATCACCATCGTACGATCTCCACCGGACATCTGTACCCGTAAGGGTTTTTTAAGATAACAGAGATGCAACATAAGCCTCAAAAGCGTTTGTCGCTCCAAATTATGTCACGTCTATCACTATTCCTCTACCGTAATACCTGACGGTGGCTGTGAAGAGTTGGCTGTCGGGCAGTATCTCCAGCGCGGCCAGCAGGTGATGGTGGTGGTGGTGCGTGCGGCCGCGTACGCCCCGCAGCAGCGCGCCCGCAAGTGGCAGCGCACGTTCGCCCGCACCGCGACAACGAGCAAACACCGCCCGCACGTTGGCCTCGGTGCGCCACATCCTGACAGGCATAAATATTAGTTAAACCTGGATGTAAACTGCTTTGACATCAATTTTGAAAAGATTTAATTGAAACTTTACACAATCAAGAAGCGACAATACAACCAAATAAATAGCTTGAAAAAGAAACAAAATAACAATCAATCACTAAAAATTCGAAAATACATAGAGAAAAAACTAAAAAACATGCTTTCGAACTATCATAAAGTGAAAAATAGGCGTAGAGTATATCAATCATACTTATACGAAAAAGATTGACGGTTGGCCTTTGGCAGTTTGGCTGGCACTTGTCATTCCTGTATGCTAGCCTTTATGTAATTCTTTATCCCTGGCAATTGCCCAGAATTTGAACCGGCTGCCAGCTAGTAGAAGTTACACGGTAATAATTTTAAGAGAAAATTGACTAGATCACAAACTTCTGCGAGTGTTCCTTGGAGTGATGCTGCGGAGGAGCAGCTAGGGTAGTGAGCAGCGCGTGAGACACCCGGTCCGTGGCGCTGGTAGACCGCCGCGTGGCGGACAACATCTCATCGGGTGCTATATCTTCCATCACAGCAGGGGGACGGTCCTCGCATTCGCGGAGCAGCTGAAGAACCTTCGGCACCTGGTGACAACCAATGGGAACATTGACATGGAGCAATCTCGCGAATCAGTGTGGCTTAATTAATATAATATATCCTCGAAGATTTAAGTGCTTGAAAAAATCGCTGGAGATTTGTAGACCATTGGCAACCCTTGGCCCTGCCTTAGAATCTGGAATGTTAGTTATTTGGGCAGGATCTTTCTCCCTTTCCTTAACGTGGTCAGTACTATAGTAAGGGGGAGAGATTGGTGGGCATTTAAAGCGTGTGATAAATTGCAATTATCAGTAAGACACATAACTTTTTATAGAAAAACTCATTGGTGTCTGCCATTGAGTTTGAGCCCATGATGGTCTCTAGAGATTCACACGGCTGCACCACTGGGCAATCACAGCTTTCGGTATGTGGTATTAATATACGGCTTACGGACTGAAAAATGGTTACAATTCATCACAAACCATGAGGATACACTACAGCCTAAGACCAGCTTAGTCAACATGTTTAAACATCTTATGTTTGCTTAAAAGTTTGGTTAAAAATTGGTACCTTCATATACAGCAGAAGCAAAAGTAGCGGATGTGCTTTCGAGGCTGCCAAAGCGGCAGCTAAGAGCGCGTGGGGGGCGGAGCAGCATCGCAGGATCAGCGGCATACGTGCTTCGATCCTCCGCCGAGCAGCTTCCATGCCCTCAGCGGCTTCTGCCTCGTTTGCTTCTTCGCCCACGTAATGAATTAGTACGTCCAGCTGGAAATTATGCAATTGAAGAGCATGTTATTAAATAGCATTTAAACGCAATATAATGCGTAAAAGTCCATATAAAAGTTGATGACCAACAGGTATCTTACACTACTTTAACTTTAACTCTACTGTTTTCAGAATGAGTTGTGTACAATGTGTTCTTGTGTGTGTCTGTAGCCATACCTGTTTGTGTGTGAGTCGCAAGGAATCCTCTGGCGCGTGGTGCTTGGGGGTGGCGCGGTCCCGGCCCTGCCACACCCGGGGGCTCCCGATCAAGGTCTCCGCGAAGTCCAACACCGATTTCGCAGACCAGCCGCTGAAGAACCATATATATTGTTTACTGAAGATAGGTTTATAAAAACCTTGTAGCTTTCAATAGTCAATTTTTCAATCACTCAAAAAATCAATTTTTAATTAGTTAACCACCAGAAGTGAGTGGTTGTGTTGGTGACAATGGATATTTTTGAAGTAATTAGTGTCTTAGAGGATGTAGTGTGAAAGAGGATAACGAGTATTGGACAATTTCACGTTCTTCACAGACTCACTACACCCGGCAAACAACCTGTTTTGCTGTGAATCGACCACTGAAAGACATTCGGAGCACGAAACGCTGCAAACTGCGTAAAGTGAGCGCATAACTACCAAACTGTGAACGCTCTATTTCAATCATATGGAAGGTCGTATTAAACCAATATGCCACAAACTCAGTCGGCCGCTCACAGTTTGCCTACTGGTAACAAAGCCCCTCTCTCTCTCTCATCAACCAATGCCGTCCACTGTTGGCCATATTTCTCTTCCATGGACTTCCACGCTACACGATCTTGTGCCGCCTGGAGCGGCTCCCGGCGACCTTTTTGATGTCGTCTGTCCATCTGGTGGGGGGTCTGCCTACACTGCGTTTTCTGGTGCGGGGTCGCCACTCAAGAACCTTGAGACCCCAACGTCCATCGGTTCTTCGAACTATGTGGCCCCGCCCATTGCCACTTCAGTTTCGCGACCCGTTGAGCTATGTCCGTCACTTGGGCTCTTCTACTGATTTCCTTATTTCCGATTTTTTCACGTAGAGATACTCCGAGCATAGCTCTCTCTCTCGCCCGCTGAGTAACTCTGAGCTTTCTCATGAGGCCCATAAAGCCTAAAGACATTATATTTGTTATGTCGTTTTAATTCCGCCGAGACAAGAAGTACCCCTGCTGCAGCAGCGCGGCGAGGCAGGCGTGCAGCGTGCGCCAGGACGCGCGGTGCGCCAGCAGCGTCACCAGCAGCGGCCGCCAGCTGCCGCCGCCGCGCACGAACATGAGCCGCATCTACGTTTAACGTTACTTGTTAGCAACGGAATCTACCGGAAACTAGAGATGATTTCGAAATATCTGTCAATTATGATGTCAAATCGTCAATAAATTGTCATTAATAATTCGAGCTACACGTCACATGTCTCGTGCGAGCACAACTTATTCGTTATGAAAACTTAAAATTCGTGTAATACACGTATATATTACCCCCATCCCTGCCAGCAGCCACTCTGTACCCCAAAAAGCGCCACCTCTGGGTCGGGGCCTCTCTTAAAGTGGCCCCTTCCTCCGCTAGACGATGCATCGGGAGCACCATATGCATCGACTGCCTCGGGGACCTTTCAGGTGGGCGTCCGACAAACCCCGTTCGGAACGCCCAGAGGTCTCCGTTTGGGACCTCTGGCTTGCATCTGGTTTGTCCACCCAATGAGGCAATAGGGCTAAATCTCTTGGGCTTTGGCCGACTTAACTAGCCTTGCTCGAGCTTGCATCCTTCTGGCGATATGACCAAAGAACTCAAGCACTCTTTACAGACAGATAGAACTCAGTTATCAGGTGATCAAATGCTTGTGATAGCTTAACGGCTAACAATAAAATGTGTTGTGTGAATAAAGAGAGTTGCTTCACCTGTGAGCCCAGCGTCTCCCGCTGCAGCTCCGAGAGCCAGTCCAGCAGCAGGCCGCAGCCAAGCCCGCGCACCGACAGCACGTGCGCCGCTGAGCTGCTGTATTTATCCTCGTCCTCGATTTTCACCTATGATTTATATCATTTTTAGCAAGCGCCATGTTCTTGCTGGCTAAAGTTTTAACTCCTCATCAAAACGTGGCTTGATGATAGCAAAATAATACAACGCCGTGTGGTATCCGGCTGAACAGAATAGTACAACCCTCATTTCTTACCGAGGTGTCGTAAAAGTAGACTAAGGTAAGTCGACCCGCCGTGTGGTATCCGGCTGAGTAGAATAGACCAACCTCATTTCTTACCGAGGTATCGTAAAAGGCGACTAAGATAAGTCGACCCGCCGTGTGGTATCCGGCTGAATAGAATAGACCAACCTCATTTCTTACCGAGGTATCGTAAAAGGCGACTAAGGTAAGTCGACCCGCCGTGTGGTATCCGGCTGAGTAGAATAGACTAACCTCATTTCTTACCGAGGTATCGTAAAAGGCAACAAAAACGGATACCGTGTGGTATCCGTTTTAGTAGAATAGACCACCCTCTTTCTTACCGAGATGTCGTAAAATACGACAGAGGTAATTTAACGTCAGGCAGGCGGCCGGTCGTAAAAACGCAGCCAAACCATGTGACAGCATGTTTATAACATGTCGTGCCGACCCCACTTAGAGCGGGATAAGGGCAGGAAGATGATGATGATCAAAAACGTGGCTTGATGCAACACGAGGCTACTTACCGGTAACTCATAGCAATTCTCCTGGTTCTTCTCGAGCAGGTGTGTGATCGTTTCGACGACCACCCGCGTGTCCTGCGTTTCTATGATCCTATTGCCAACTGCTTCCAACGTGCTCGGCGTAGTCGACTCCAGTGCTGTACAGTTTATGTAATATAATTCTTTATCTTCACGTCAATTATTTGTTAACTCTTGAATGATTAACAAATTGTGATAAACCGATATATACATATACAGAATATTGCATTTAATTTGACTTTTTGTTTTTTTTACTCAAAGGTTGACTTGTAAAGACCCCTTTTTAGGGATAAGTCCGCCTTTGTACATTTTTTTCTTTCGTAACATTTGTAGTACAAATGTAACGAAAATGTACAAATGTAAATATCAAATAAAATAAGCCACATAATACTTTAGACCATCGCAAGAGAGCAAATTGTAAACCTCGTGTTAGAGTAAATTAAATCAATAGCTCGAATATCATACAAATATTATAAATGGAAAAAGGCAGTCTGTTTCTCTATGTATGTTCCCATATTGATAAAAATTGAAGCTTATATATCGGGCCAACATATTGAATAAAAATTCCCGTTTTCTCTTCGGCAACAGAAAAACAATACAGAACATAATTGAGGGTACTTTAAGACTAACGTCGTGGATACCACTAGTAAGAACCAATTGCTTTATACCTGTGACGAGCTGGTCTTTGGTAGCGTGCTGCGGCACGACGGGCAGCGGGACGTAGTCTACGCTGAGTGCGGGCGCGCCCGCAGCGCTGCGCAGCGCGTCCGCTACGGGCCCGCGCGCGCACTTGCACTGGGACAGCAGACCTTTCGCCACCTATCAAATAAGTATGCAGCCGGGATTATGGATGATTTCAACTTGTTAAGATAAGAAAACAACAAAAAATATCAACTTTAAAGTTACACTTCATTTACATTTGAATAAAATAAGAGTAAATCTTAAAAGTATACACCGTATAATTTAAGATCGTTTGACTTTAAGACTTGAAAAACGTTCCAGCTTCGTACAGGACTGCTGATTAATTATGTGAATTGAATATGTTTAAAAATTTCACCGCCTGAGTTTCATTAATCATATTGATCTTTGTAGATACAATAGTACTCGAAAAAGCTTGTGAATAAAGATTATTTTGATTTGATTGGACCATTAATTTTCAAAGTCAGTTACCTCAGTGAGGCCAATAGGAGCTGCGTGCGTGAGCGCCCGCAAGAGCGGTGCCGCGTACGCAGGCGCCCGCAACATGCCCGTCACGTGCGTCGTCAGCAGGAAGGCCAGAACAGCGCGCGTGCACGGACTCTCGCCCGACAACGCCTCCTCCGCTATCGACTGCAACCACAAATAAAGTTAAAAAGTTAAGTAACGGCCTGTTGCTATCCCACTGCTGGGTATAGGACTCCTCTCTGCGTTTTTGGAGAGGATTGGAGCTAAGACATATCACGCTGCTCCAATGCGGATTGGTAGGTTACACATATCCCTAGAATTCTATTATATCCCTAGAGATATGCATGTGTTTTCGTTATGTTTTGGTTGCAATTATCAATTAGACACATAAGCCTTAACAGAAAAACTCATTGGTGCCTGCCCGGGGTATGAACCCATGAACGTCCCTAGAGTGTCGCATGGGCTGTCACAGCTTAAAACCAAGTTGTAATACTAAGACAAAACTTAAAAAAATATATTAACAAAAAAAATACTTGATTAAATTCTAGCATTAGTCATCCCGACCAAACCAGAGTAAAATCCTGCTGTTGAGTGACAGATGACTTTAGTTCACCGCGAGCAGTTGAGTGAAATGTGATTCTATTTCACCGCGAGCAGTTGAGTGAAATGTGAGTCTATTGCACCGCGAGCAGTTGAGTGAAATGTGATTCTATTTCACCGCGAGCAGTTGAGTGAAATGTGAGTCTATTGCACCGCGAGCAGTTGAGTGAAATGTGATTCTATTTCACCGCGAGCAGTTGAGTGAAATGTGAGTCTATTGCACCGCGAGCAGTTGAGTGAAATGTGATTCTATTTCACCGCGAGCAGTTGAGTGAAATGTGAGTCTATTGCACCGCGAGCAGTTGACTGAAATGTGAGTCTATTTCACCGCGAGCAGTTGAGTGAAATGTGAGTCTATTGCACCGCGAGCAGTTGACTGAAATGTGAGTCTATTTCACCGCGAGCAGTTGAGTGAAATGTGAGTCTATTGCACCGCGAGCAGTTGAGTGAAATGTGAGTCTATTGCACCGCGAGCAGTTGAGTGAAATGTGATTCTATTTCACCGCGAGCAGTTGAGTGAAATGTGAGTCTATTGCACCGCGAGCAGTTGAGTGAAATGTGATTCTATTTCACCGCGAGCAGTTGAGTGAAATGTGAGTCTATTGCACCGCGAGCAGTTGAGTGAAATGTGATTCTATTTCACCGCGAGCAGTTGAGTGAAATGTGAGTCTATTGCACCGCGAGCAGTTGAGTGAAATGTGATTCTATTTCACCGCGAGCAGTTGAGTGAAATGTGAGTCTATTTCACCGCGAGCAGTTGAGTGAAATGTGAGTCTATTTCACCGCGAGCAGTTGAGTGAAATGTGATTCTATTTCACCGCGAGCAGTTGAGTGAAATGTGATTCTATTTCACCGCGTACAGTTGAGTGAAATGTGAGTCTATTTCACCGCGTACAGTTGAGTGAAATGTGAGTCTATTTCACCGCGAGCAGTTGAGTGAAATGTGAGTCTATTTCACCGCGAGCAGTTGAGTGAAATGTGAGTCTATTTCACCGCGAGCAGTGGAGTGAAATATGAGTCTATTTCACCGAATACAGTTGAGTTAAATGTAAGGCTATTTAACCGCGTACAGTTGAGTGAAATGTGAGTCTATCTCACCGCGTACAGTTGAGTGAACACTAAGTCTAGCTCACCGCGTACAGTTGAGTGAAATCTGAATCTATTACAGCTCATACAGTTGAGTGAACGCTAAGATTAGCTCACCGCGTGCAGTTGAGTGAAAGCTGTGTCAAGGTCTCCACGGAACACGTCAGCCCCAGCGAAGGCAGTGGCCAGCAGTGCTCCCACAGAGCCGGCATCCAAGCGCACCGGCTCCCGAGGACTGGCCCAGGGATCTTCTTCCTCCTCCGGAAGCTCCTCTTCAGTAAACAGCGTGTCATCTAAAAAAAGATTTGTAAATCAATTGATGCACACGTAAATTTATTTCGTAAATTAAATCGAAATAATCTTTATACAAATGCTTTTTCATTCAATTTTAAGTCATCCCATTGGTTGTTGATGACGTGATATAGCTAACACTACCTGCGAGTGAATGGCAGCCGGGCATTTAATTTTACTATTTGCAATAAACCGAAGATACGTTATCAATTAGAGCAGTAAATCTGTGGAATATGCTTCCTCACGCAATCAGGCACGCAAAATCCGTTGGCATTTTTAAGCATCGACTCAAGAGTCGATTATTTATTCTTATAAATATGTAAGTTAATATTGTTCACGATTTTAAATACTGTATGTATCTATTTATGATGTAAGTATATATATTTATAAATATTGACGTATGTATTAGTGTATAATTATTCAAAAGTGTATTATTGTGTAATTATTTGAATGTATGTATGTTTATCAATAAATACTTTGTGTGCCGTCCTTCATACTCCTAGTCTTAGTTTAACTCTTAAGTAAAGTTGCCTGTAAGAGCACCTTTGCACTATTCATAAGTATCATTAAGTTTTTTCTGTATTTGTTTTATTATTAATTTGTGCTATAAAGTATTTTTATTATTATTATAGTTTAATTTATATATGTAATTTGTGTCCAGGAAGGGCTTTACCCGGTGGATAGTGCGGTCGAGCCAAACGCAGCGCCGCAGCGAACGCGTGTCCGCCGACGGCGCCGCGAGCACGCTGCACCAGCAGCAGCTGCGCCATGTACCCGCGCTCCACGCCCAGCCGCACCACCGCGCCCGCCGGGCACGCGTCCAGGGCGTCCAGGAGCGCACTGCGTTATACTTTATTTTATTTATTTGGAAAATGAACAGATTAATAAACTCTACTTAGAGGTTTCGCCTAACGACTAATAAAAAAAGGAGGGGTAACTGTTGCGTCACGCGGCGCGCCTATAAATACCTGGCTCGGAAAGGTGCTCGTGTTCATTCGCATCGGAGTTATCGCACTTACAAGACGTGTCATTTAATTATTTTGTGTTTTAATTATTGTTATTATTTTATATTTAATTTAACACTAAAATATTATTAATTAAGTAAATAAATTCTAACTCTATTATATAAACATACGGGATACGAACTGACATTCAGTTCGTGACCACAGTGGATGCAACTCTGCCGAAACGTCGAACCTTATACAAAAGTAATTTGATTATAACGCGATGTGACCCGTATGTTTATATAATAATAAATTCTTCGATAGTTAGTGGAACCAAGCGTTAAAAATAGGTTTTCAGAAGGCTGTCTTGAAATAAGCTTTTTAGGCACGTAAAGTTTAAAACACGACAGTAAACCACCTATAGCAATATTAAAAATGTAAAAAATCTTTATATTAGATCATCGTTACTGGGCAAACTCACCGTCCATATTTAACGAAACAGTGGATTCACAATCAAGTGCGACAATGTCGCAGTAACTATTTGTAAATGGACTACACAACTAGTACATGTGGTGGGCTTATGTAATAGCTAAAGATATAATAGAATTTGGGCTGAGTTGGGCCATAGACATTGTTTGTCTATAATTTCTTCTCGTATACTTCTATAATTTCTTCTCATCAACCATACGCCTGTCTCTCGACCAAATTACGCACCCCCATACTGGAAACTGAGGAAAAAAGTTATTATATAAGCTAACCTCATAGAAGATACGGGCATCCCAAACGTCTGGATGAACAGGGCTAGTTTGTGAGCCGGCAATCCTCGGAGTCCAGCTTCCAGGAGAGGTTTTCTTGCGGAGCGCACGAGGCTTAGCCGCAGCCAGTCGGGCAGCAGCACGGCCTCGTCGGGAGATTCGGAGACAAAGGCCTCGGGCGCGTCGCTGCCCACCCACGTGGACTGCAGCCAGGAGTACATCTCCTGGTTCGTGTCCACTGGAAACATTAGCTTCTGTCAGTCCTTTGATCTTAGTCTGAGTACTCCAGGGTCTGCTTGTTATTGTAACGAGCATGATGATAGTCAACAATGATGATGATACTTCGTGATAAAGTTCAAATTAGCTTGGTGTAATTTGTCTGAAACTTTTATTTGTTTACCACTGTAATGATCGGGATTAATTGAGAACTATAACTTTCTGGTTGTATCTGGCGCATCAGGGATTCAGAGTGTCTGGCTATCAGTACTAAAATTCTAAATCTAAAATCTAAAAAAATCTGTTGGAATTACATTCTATTTTTTCCTTCATTTTGTCAAGCAAAATTGTTGTACTAATTAGCTGATTTGGTGGCATATTTACACTGTTTAAAAAAAGTGGCAATTAAAATCTTTTTAGTGTATATGTTGTACTTGGTTTATGATACACATCACATTGGTGGAACAGAACATTGTAGAGCACTCACAGCACGAGGGTCCGAAGCACAGCAGCTTGAGGTGTGCGTGCGCAACCACCACGTGCAGCGTGGCGCGGCGCCCGTTAGCCCACTGCAGGGTCACCTTCTCACCGGCGTAGCAGCCGGCCGAGCCCTCTGCGCCCTCCTCCACCACCTCCTGAGCCTCAGCCACCTCCGGGGACGACAGCATCTGGTATAATCACTGGTGTGAATACCGATTCAAATTCGATATATTCTTTCAAATCAAATCAAATTAATCTTTATTCAAATAAGCTCATTCAAGCACTTTTCAATCATCAAGGATCAATATGATTAATGAAGCTACAACTGGTTCGGAATGTTGCTCTTACCGAGAAGAACCAGAAAGAAACTCGGCGGTCAATCTATTCTAAACATTTTCAATTTTACATTATTAAACCGCAGTCTTGTATGAAGCTGAGAGGATTTTCAAATCCAGGCATTTTTATCATATTTTTTTCACGTTAAGCACTTTTTCACGGAGACTTTTCTAGAGTTATCGTCAAATACCTATAGCTACCATTGTTTCGGATTGCTCTTAACGAGGAGGACCGGAAAATAAACTCGGATAATATTAAAAAGAGAGATAATCAGAGAATTACAGAGAGATATATAGTAAGAGATAGACATTGAAAGAAAGAGATACACTCAAACCTTTTTTTCACACAAGAAATATGCTTTCGATAGTTACTCTGATTGCTATTCAAATCTAAAATTTCTTATTCGACATCTAAATTTTCCATACAATGAAATTGGTCTCTGAATCTGAGTCTGTGAATTAATTTGGTCCAAATAATTTTAGCTTAATAGCATAATTATCACTTTTAACATATTAACAGCTAATATATTTAAAGTTCTTTTATGATACCATTTCCACTACCAACTCAATGTCTATGCCTGGTCCTGTCCTGGCCTATAGTATCACTAAATTGTGACGTCAGAAAGTTCAAAAAACCTTTCAAACATAAAAAAAAAAACTGAAATTATGAAGGGCAATAGTGGTACTTGCAACTCTGTTCGCGTCAACTTTAGTTTTTGATACCCTCCATTGTATACAATTTTTTTTTTCCATTTCGGAAGGAAACGGATAATTTTATATTTCATAGAGTAGCTTCATATATAAGCTTTAATTTTACCAGCTTTCATCACTATCACTCCAGAGGTAGAGCTGTGAAAGCGTAACGGACAGAGTTTCAGATTTATAATATTTGTTACCGCACGATTAATAGATCACTAAGAGATACGTCACATCTAGTGATGTTTAATAATTAATAATCAATATTTATATCAAGTGCTATAAGTTAAGGGAAAAATTTATAAAGCAGTCATAAGACCTGTCGTATTGTATGGATCAGAATGTTGGGCAATGAAAAAGACGGATCAAAGAAGAGTACATGCAAATGAGATGAGAATGTTAAGGTGGATGTGTGGTGTGACAAAACTGGATAAAATACGAAACGAGTATATAAGAGGAAGTCTGAAAGTTGCGCCCATTATAGAAAAGTCGAGAAGTGCAAGATTGAGATGGTATGGACATGTAATGAGGAGGGATGAAAATCATGTGACCAAACGTGTGTTAAATTTGAATGTGCTTAGAGGGAGGCCTAAAAAGAGATGGATTTATCGTGTGAAGTATGATATGCATATAAAAGGAGTGGCGCCAGAGTTAACGAAAGATAGGACAGAATGGAAGAGAAAAACATGTTGTGCCGACCCCACTTAGAGTGGGATAAGGACAGGATGATATATATTTATATCAAGTGCTATAGTTATGACTTATTGTATATTTAAATCAGTAATTGTGATTGCTTTGACATAATTAATTAGGCGCCAGCGATTGTGGCGCTATCTTAAAGTTGTTAGAAATGGAAATAGTCAAATGTCAGTTACGCTGCTGGATTGTGTCGTCATTGTACGATTATTAAACAACCACTTGTCCAAGTCATGTTACAACATGTGTGAGGGAGTTCTGTTCCTGAGGTTAAACCGAGCTAGTGTTTAGTATTGAAAACTTCGCTTTTTCTTCTTATTTTACATATTAGTATGTATATTCGCGCGAACAATCCAGAATATCATCAGTGTTCTGTCGTACCTGTCTTAGATGCGTGTAAAAGATGGTGGTCAGTGCGTGCAGCGCCTTGTGCTGCGCGAGGTACTGCTCGTCCCGCGGGACCTCCCGGGCGACCATCGGCGGCAGCACGTAGCCCATCACGGTGGTGCGCTCCATCAGCACCTGGCTGAGATCCTGGTTGTACGGAAGACAATTTAACACACTACATATCATCATCTTCCTGCCGTTATCCCACTCTAAGTGGGGTCGGCACAACATGTTATAAACATGCTGTCACATGATTTGGTTGCGTTTTTACGACCTGCCGCCTGCCTGACGTCAACATACGTTAGTCATATTTTACGACACCTCGGTAAGAAATGAGGGTGGTACTATTCTACTCAACCGGATACCACACGGCTAACTACATATATCACTTGTTAATGAAATATGATATATATATATATATATATATATATATATATATATATATATATATATATATATATATATATATATATATATATATATATATATATATATATATATATATGTATTTGGATGCTTATATTTGGTAGAATTTGTCAGCCTCTCTAGAAGAGACCTGTTTACAAAACCGACCGTCAATGTTAATAGATAGATAATAAGAATAATTGTAAAAGGAAAAACAGCAATAGGCTTATTTTTATTTTATTTATTTATTTGTTAGAATTTGTCCTTTGTGAAAATGTAGGCTACATTACATTAATTAAAAATCATTGTTTTCATTTATTTATTTCAATTAATTAAAACGGTTTACCAATAACACTAAAATATAAAATTAATATAAAAACTTTCTGAATTTTAAGCAACAAAACACTACCTTTTGCCATTGGTCTGCAAATATATCTCAATGAGGTCACTCCATTCATTCAAATTCATTCAGGCAGACTGTGTTCAAGGTACGGGTGATTTAGCTTTAAACACCATAAAAGGGAGCATTATGTACCATATTAAGCAAATTTAGATAACGAACATCAACTTTAATCAAAAACTCATAAAAGATCACTATTTCAATTGAAAGATGCTTTTGAAGGTATAGTGCCTTCAAAATTATGAATACAAGTCAATCTCACCAGTACGACGTCTGTAAGGTCCTGAGGCGTGGCGTGGCAGGCCAGGAACTCAAGATAGGCCGCAACGTGCAGCGGCACGCACTCCACGAGGCACGCGGCACGCACGCGACGCACGGCCTCGCCGCGCAGCGCCTGCCAGTGCACCAGCGACGGGAGCAGGGACAACCAGGACCTGCGGACAGAAGCACCATTATTGCATTGCGGACACAAGTGCCATTATGTTATTAAAATTTAATCTCATATAATTAATATACCCGATGAGAGCTGCCACTGAGTTTCTTGTTCTTAGAAGCTGACAACGTTCCGAAGTGGTGGTAGAATCGTTTTGGCAATATAATTCTAAATTATGATTTACCTAACCATACCAAAATGATTCGTTAGGATACGAATTCCTCTTAACCTTTTACCCCTAGCTCCCGTCAACCTTTTACCCCTAGCTCCCGTCAGAGAGATATGGTCTTGCCAACGCCAAAGTACAGGCGGGGCGGCGGGGGACCTATCCAATAGCGGAAGCCGCAAAACCTGACCTGTAGCGAGTTTTGCCACAGGATAGGCGTTTCTCACCAGCGCAACAAAATACTAAAATGAGTTCCACTTCAAATAGAAAAAAAACCATACCAAAACTTGTTCAGGCTGTTCTTATTTTATAACCATACGTCAGAAGCGTATTAATTTTTTCTCCGTGTATCCTTTTTATAACATAGATATTTAATTAAAGAAAACTTACTCCGGGCTAACTTCTGCATTGTAATCCATGTCCGTCGTGTCATCCGACTGAGATAACACCAATTTTAAACCCTGAAAATAGAATATAAGATAAATAAAGATATTTTAAGTACATGTTGTACGATTATTAAACAGCATTGACATAAAACGGATAATATATTCTACATTTTTAACTACGAGGACATGCCGTATGCCGAACAATGCCGTGTCATATTCGGCTGAGTAGAATAGACCATCCTCATTGATTACCGAAGTGTCATAAAAGGCGACTAAGGTAAATTGACGTCAGGCAGGCACGGGTCGTAAAATTCATGGCCAAATCACACAACAGTTGTGTCCACCCCACTTAGAGTGGGATAAGGACAGGCAGATGATGAATATAGAAACAGTATCTAGACCGTTATTCAGAGTATAGAAGTATACTCCGTAAACAGTACGTACTCGGTTAGCGACCAGTACGCTTTCAGAATTGGCAGAAAGCAAGCACTCGGTTGTCGGATATCTCTCCTCCGGTCGGCGGATAGCATGCACCCGTTCGGCGGGCAGCACGCAGCCGGTTGGCGGACAGCACGCACTCGGTTTACAGACAGTTATAACCCGATCGCCGGATAGCACGCACCCGGTTGGCGGACAGCACGCACTCTGTTCGCGGAGATCACTCACCCGGTTGGCGGACTGTCGCGTGGCGCGGTGCGAGTGCGCCAGCCGCTGCAGGTAGTAGTGCAGCACGGCGCGCGCGCCCTCCTCGCTGTGCAGCGTGCGGCGCAGGTGCGCGCACAGCTCGCCCGCCTTGCCCGCCTCGCCGCCCGCGCCCCCAGCGCCGCCCGCGCCCCCAGCGCCGCCCGCCGACAGGAACTCGCACAGGCACTGCACCGGCAGCACGCTGCGCCAGGACACATACTTATAGTCAAACAATACGTCATATTTAGGCGCTCTGTGGACAAGCCAACGTCATACGTAGGCACTGTTAATGGACAAGCCCAAAAGGTCATACGTAGGCGCTGCCTGTAGTTAAGCCAATGTCGTACGTAGGTGCTGTCTGTAGTCACGCCAAGGTGACACGTAGGCACTGTTAGTGGACAAGCCAAGATCACACGTAGGCGCTGTTAGTGGACAAGCCAAGATCACACGTAGGCGCTGTTAGTGGACAAGCCGATGTCACACGTCAGCACTTTCTGTAGTCAAACCAAGGTCACACGTAGACGCTGTCTGTTGTCAAGCCAAGGTCAAACATAGGCGGTGTCTGTAGTCAACCAAGTACATACGTAGGCGCTATCTGGAGTCAAGCCAAGGCTCTACATAGGCGCAGTTTGTGGTCAAGCCAATGTCAGACATAGGCGCTATTAATGGACAAGCCAAGGTCACACGTAAGTGCTGTCAATGGACAAGCCAAGGTCATACGTAGGCGCTCTCTGTTGTCAAGCAAAAATTCACACGTAGACCTCATGACGTAAAACATTGAATATTGGTTACTTCTATATACTGTATCGATGTATACCTGAGCTCGAGCCGGTCGTGCCGCAGTAGCTGGTGCAGCCAGGGCATGGCGCGCCGCGTGCCGTGCCGCTCCACCAGCTGCAGCAGCAGCGCGGGCTGCCGGCACAGCAGCCTGCCCAGCCGCAGCTGGCTACTCAGAGCCTGCAGTGCGTCCAGCACCGTCGCCGGGGGGCGCCGCGCTGGACCCAGTGGTTCCATGGTTGTTAACTGATGACATTTAACGAACATATAATGCATACTTATAAAATAATAAGTCGAGCACGTTTGCATCGACTTCGTAAGTATTTAAGGGCAAAGCAGAAAAGTTGGGTGTTGTTGTCATAAGATTGTATTTTGGCGACTCCGTACCGGAGAACGCAGCGTTGATAGAACCCTTACGAGAGCTGAAGAATCCACAAAAATGCCACTTGGATCCTAGAGGCACAGGATCGTGTTGTATGGAGATCCTGTTAGGAGACCTATGACCAGCAGTGGACGTCCATTTAATGAACAAGAATTGCGTGCCCAGAGTGTGGAGAGGAAAAAACGAGTCTTCACCTTATGGCTGAGTGCCCTATGTACTCGCTGGTAAGATGGGAGATACTAGGTAAGGATGAAATTGAAGTTGAGGATCTGACAAATATCTCCTTCAGGGATATTATCAGGTTCGTAAAAGCCACGGGTAGATTAGAGCAGGTGACACTGTCGGGACAGCAGTGAGACCCTTGTCCCAACATGGGGAAATGGGTGGAATAGTCCGGAATAGGAGCTGACCACCCGCCCTGCACCGACAAGCATCCCCGAAATTAGATAGATAGATAGAATGAACAAGAAGATAGACGGTAACATGTAATGTCCAAAGATATAGGCACCTGCGCTAACAGCCTGGAGGAGTGCTCGGTGACGGGCAGCTTGGCGTTGCTGGCGGCGGCCAGGTGCGTCTCCAGCTGCAGCACGGTCGCGCGCTCCGCTTCCGTGCGCTCTGTCTCCACCGTGCAGTTCCATTCAATGGATGGCTTGCTGCAATTCAATTCAAAATATCTTTATTCTAGTGGACGTAGACGGTTTTTAATACATTTGAATTGTGAAATGTTTTCAAAGAAGCAACCACTGATTCGGAACTTTGCTTTTACCGAGAAGAACCAGCAAGGAATTCGGCGGATTTTTTTTTTTAATTATTGTACAGTTTAATTGATTACATGTTAATTGCAGCGTGGTGCATAGCTGACTGCAGCTACAATATACTTACATATACTCTAATAAATGTTAGATCCATAATTAAATATATTTCCTGACACGTTTCTTCATAATTGCTAAAATGCACGCTTGTCAGCGAACTTATAACCTTTAAATCTTCGGACTTAATATAAGGCCATGCTAAGGCTAAACTTTCTTTGTATATATTTGTGTCTAATTTAATGTTATGTAGTGAGCTCAAACAACAACTAAGAAGATGGAGTCCTGCCGAATCGATTTAAGCATTTTTAAATGACGTAATTAAATCAAACGTTCTAATCAAAAAAAAGAAAGACAATATATTCTTGTCATCATTGATTTTATTCCAATACCTTATTTTTACCAGAAATCGTTCATTTTCTTATATGCCATGTGGTATCCGGTTGAGTAGAATAGACCGCCCTCTTTCTTACCGAGGTATCGTACAATACGACAAAGATAAATTGACGTCAGGGGTATCATCCTCCTTATCCCACTTTTAGTGTGGTTGGGACTACATGTTATAAACACGTTGTCTAAAGATTTGGCTACGTATTTTACGACCGGCTACCCACCTAACGTCAACTTACCTTAGACGTATTTTACGACACCTCGGTAAGAAAGAAGGTGATCAATTCTACTCAGCCAGATACCACATGGAATAAACAATAATTTCTCGTTTTAAAAAAAGTTATTGACGTTCCCGAGTATCAGACCGGTATTCCTTCAAAATGTCCTGTTGTTACTGCAGTGTGTGTACTAGCCTGGTGATGCAGCACTCGATGAGCGCCCGCAGCGTGGGGTAGGCGGCGGCCGCGCGCTCCGCGAACCCCTGCGGGTTGTGCGCCGCCAGCATCGTGAGCAGCATCCAGCCGCGCCAGTACAGCGACGTGATGGCCAGCGCGGGCGCCGTGTACCTGAACGGGTGATACACCGTCAAAAATACTTCATTCCATACCGATATTGCGAAATTATATCCCTGTGTCCGTTTGTTTGATACGTTTCCAAGGCAAATCCGCTAAAGCACTGTTTCCCGACCTTTTTTGGTCCATGCCCCACGTTAAAAATTATTTTGCCCCCAAAGTAACATACATAAATTTTAATATTATTAAAAATTGAATTGTCCACTTAAAGAACTAAAATTATAGGTTTTAGGAAGCAAAATTTATTTTTATTGTTAAATTAAACCCAGGCTTAAACTCTTGACGAGTTGCCCCTCCCCCTTTAACCATCAAATTGCCCCCTGTGGGTCGTGGGCCCCACGTTGGGAAACACTGCGCAAGAAAATCTATATCTAAACATATTATAAAAAAAGTCTCTTAACGCTGTCTGTCTCTATGTGATTGATTTTCTCAAAATCTACTGAACCGATGTTTGTATTGTTTATACTAAACGTAATGCAAGTTTTCCGGAAGGTTGATGTTAATAGTACATTACGGTTACATGTAAATTGTCTTCGAGAAATTGTGCGTTTGTAAAAAAAAATTCCCTGCTGGGAGCTTTACTCGCGTGCGCCATGTAAACCAGAAGAGATACACTAAAGTAATGCACTAGACAATTGTAGATCTACAAAATACTACAATAAATATCACGATAACATGTCTCTATCTCTTATGTTAAGCTCACAATAACTACTTTTATGTTAAAAATTTGGGCGAAGCTGCTATTGAATTGCTATATGAATATCTTTGATTCATTATTATCATAGCTAGTGAAAGATGACTTAAGGACAGTAAGTAACACGCTTCTTCATTTTCTTTTTGTTAGTAGAAGTAGACCAAAGATTCTTACGTAGCGGGTAGAGTGATATTATCCGGCGGGTGGAATTGGCACAGCTGGAAGATATAGTCGGCTATCTCCAACTTGTCCACCTGCAAGGGCTGGTCCTCCGGCGGCAGGGCGCAGGCCCTACGCACCAGCTGCTCTATCAGCTCGAACACTTCCGTTGGCGACACTGGTATCTCCTTGGGAAAGGGTTTTCTAATTAATAAGCCAAACTCAAAATTAACAATGATGATTGTTAATTTTATTAGTGTTGCCAGTCATGTGTTACTTATCTGTGTTATTATATGTTGGTTAGGTAGATTCGTGTCTAGCTAGCATTAAATGTTCTGCGACATTTTCTTACATATGATTGTTGTCAGGTTCAAAGCCACTTGTTTACAAGTTTATTTGAATAAGGAATATTTTGAATTTGAATTTAAGGTTGGGTTTTGGTTTCACCCTTGGTTTGAGAAGGAAGCTGGTGAATACGTGCCGAGAGCATTAAGAAAAGTGTAATTGGAAGAGGCGAACGGAAGTTGAGAAGATATAAGTTAGTGTAGAAAGAGAGAGAGAGAGAGAGAGAGAGTTACGGTTCTTATATTTTCTGGCAAAGAAATGGCACTTTAATTTTGTTTTCAACTCAAAACAAAATTAAAGTGCCATTTCTTTGCCAGATATACTGAACAGTCACAAGAGAAGCATTTTGGACTACATGCCCTCTAGCTCTTAACTTTAACATATAAATATGCTTAATACTATGTGAAGGTTATAGACCTAACTTAAGAGTAAGTTGTGGTTATCTTGAAGTGGGTCTACATCCTGATTAAGATGTAGCCTGTAGATAATCCTTTTTTTAAATAAATAAATAAATAAAAAATACTGTTGGGCAAGAGAGAAAGAGAGTTGTGACCACACAGTTTCTTTCACACTCTCTATCTCTTACCGCCGACATTTCCGTTATGAGCCTCTCGTATCTCCACGTTCGTCGGTCACCTCCAGTTACCTTGGACAGGCCGATGTAGATGAGCCGCAGCAGCGTGTTCTGCGGCAGCGGCGTCTCGCAGCACAGCCGGTACGTGAGCGCGCGCTCCGACTCCGGCGGCCAGTTGTCCACCTTGCTGTACGTCTCCGCGGGCTCCACGAACATTATCTGTGGGTGGTGCTCATAGAGTTAGGGAAGTCATAGGCAGGTCTGAAAGAATTACAACAAGTAGTTAGAGGGAAGTTGTGTTGTCGCCAATGACTTCCGCTTTGTATTTTATATTTATTTAATTTATTTAATTTATTTTAAAAAGACATCTTAGTCCATATATAATGTAAGTAATATTACTTAATGACTAGATTAGTACTTAATAACTAAAAATGACCTAGTCCTCTGAATGAGTTTCCACACCAGAGGACTATCATACTTATTAGCTATATTGTTCAGAATACGGTTACTGCTACCACGCAACCTGTTTAACAGAGAATATATCGATATATATTTATCGATATCTTATAGCAACACAGTCATAAGTTTCGCGCCCTTTTTGATTAAAATGGTGGCAACATTGTGTCGTTGTTGTTTCCGGTGGGGTCTTCCTATTGATAAAACGTGTCAGTGACAGGCAGTGTTTGTTCATTATTCTATTATATCGTGTTATTGTATAGTGTGCGCTAACAGTTGAAACCCATATAGTGCATCTTTGTCTAATCTTATCTAACTCGTCTTACTTTTTATTTATCTTACTTATATTATAAATGCGAAATTTTGTGAGTATGTATGTTTGAGTAACAAAAATTTCACAGCGCTGAAACGCTTTCATATCCGCTGAAAGAATATCGATAAAATTATTCCTTACACACTGGGCAGGCCTGTAATTGATATTGACACAATAATAATGAGAGGAAAGGTCACTCATATACTCAATAGTTGTCTAGTCTAAAAAAGAGAGACAGATATCGAAGTATAGGCTCCACGACAAAATTGTAATCCTTCTTGCGGAACTTATCCTCCTGATGATACGGGGCGAAACGATCGTAGACTGTCGTAGTTAGTGTGTGTAGAGTTGGTGGTGGCGTTGGTGATTGGTCCTGCTTGTATAAGGTATATAAACGTTGTCTGCTTCCTACACTTAACATTACTGTTGTCGCCAATGACTTACTCTTTGTATTTTATAGCAACACAGTCATGAAACACAAGAGTATAGTGCCTTTTTTGATTAAAATGGTGGCAACACTGTGCCGTTGTTGTTTCCCGTGGAATCTTCCTATTGATAAAATGTTTCAGTACATGCAGTCTTTGTTCGTCCTTCAAGAGAAGTGCATCTGGGAACGGGAATCGTGGTATTTCTATTATATCGTGTTATTGTTGAAAGAGTGCGATAACATCACATTACGTGGATACTTCTTAAAAAACGATAATTATAGCCAAATAATAACTATAACTTAACATAAAGCCTTGAATTGATGATTCTATGAATTCCGCCGTGTGGTATCCGGCTAAGTAGAATGGTACCACCCTCATTTCTTACCGGTCGTAAAAGGCGACTACGGTAAGTCGACACGCTGTGTGGTATCCGGCTAAGTAGTATAGTACCACCCTCAATTCTTACCGTGGTGTCGTAAAAGGCACTAAGGTAAGTCGACCCGCTGTGTGGTATCCGGTTTAGTAGAATAGACCACCCTCTTTCTTACCAAGGTGTCGTCAAATACGACAGAGGTTAGTAGACGACAGACGATCGTAAAAACGCAGCCAATTCATGTTACAACATGTTGTGTCGACCCCACTTCGAGTAGGACAAGTCCAGGTGGATGTTATGAAAGTATGAATGTAGGTACACTACACGTACCTTGTGCAGCACGTGCAGGTAGTCGTGCCTGGCGGGCCGGTACGCGGCGGCGGCGGTGTCCCGCAGCCAGCCCAGCGCCTGCTGCTGCAGCGCCGTGAGCTGCGCGCGGTAGTCGGCCGCGTGCTTGCTGTGCGCCGCCGTCACCAGGCAGCACACGCAGAACAGGTCCGCCACCGACTGGAACGCGCGCTCGCGGACCTGGACACCGGGGTTGCGGAACGGGCTCGAACACGTACTATGACACCCGCGGCTCTCGTGGAACCGTCGCGGTGACGCTTTGAACGGGGTGAAATTTTGCAATTTTTTCCGACTTCATGCGGTTAGCCTTTATGGCCTTTACAGTGTATCCAAGCGGAACCAGAAGCTTCTCTTGGAAAAGATTTCCCATATAAAGTTACTAAAAAATGGCTACCACTGGTTTTTGTTTAAATTAGTTAACCTGGGGAATTCGTTTTTTTAACGTTTTGATGTATACTCGTAGGTAGATAATCCGATAGCCTCCTGACACAGTTCCCTATCTAAATAAGGTACGCAACAAGGTTATATAAGTAATAATGTGTCATGCCACACCTCCTGTGGGGGGTCCATGGGAGGCGGGTGTGCGAGCGCGCAGGCAAGTGGCAACAACGCGGCCGCATCCGAACGCGTGGCACGCACGCACTCGCGAGTGAGCGCGCGCAGCGGGCGCAGATAGTCCTCAGTGCGAACCATCAATTCCTGTTAAAAAAATAAAGTAAGTAGTGGCCTATTACTATCTCACTGCGGAGAATAGGCCTCTTCTCTCCGTTTTCAGAGAGAAGGTTTGGAGATAAGACCTACCATGCTGCCCCAGTGCTGATTGGTGGGTTACACATATCTCCAGAATTCCCTGGAGATATGTAGCTTTCCTCACGATGTTTTTGTTTTTCTTCACCGAAAAGCGTGTGATAAATTGCAATTATCAATTAGACACATAAATTTTAACAGAAAAACTCATTGGTGTCTGCCCGGTTTGAATCCGCGACCTACTCGAAAGAGTCGCACGGTGTTACCGCTGTCTAATCAAAATTAGATCTTGTGCTAATAGATTGCAGCACTTGTATTTAAGCCGAGCAGATTGATTTCGCATAAGTTATTCTCTTATGCACAACTAGAGTTACATTTTATGTTTTAAATAAGAATATGAATGGATATATGAATGATAGGAAGAACGTAAATAAGATTGATGAAGTATGATATGCATATAAAAAGGAGTAGCACCAGAGTTGAAGAATGACAGGTGGCATAGTAATCTGTTTAAAAGTGGGATGTGGGCAGGAGAATGTTGACCTGGTAGGTGTCGGCCATGGCGGCGGGCACGAGCTGCGGCTGCGCGTTGATGAGCGCGGCCAGCACCGCCATGTTGTTGGGCGAGCGCACGTTGGACAGCTCGTTGTAGATGGTGTGCGTCACCACGCTGCGCAACAGCGCCGGGCTGTCAGACACCATCTCCCTGCGATGGATTACAAAAATCGATATGGAAATGTTACGGGTACCGTAAGTACTGTAAGGATAAGAAGTAGAACTTGAAATTTATTATAGTAATGATATGATAAATAATAATAATAATGCTAATACTAAATATAAATGCTGGAGCCCGCATTGTTAGCGGTACTCTTAGACAAATGAAAAACCGAGAAAGCGTCCGTTTATAGTATGTCTAATGTGCTAATGCACCAAACAAGTTTAATATGTATGTAATGGGTTGTTACTATCCCGCTGTTGGGTTTAGGCTTCCTCTCTCAGTTTTTTGGAGAGAAGGATTTTAGCTAAGACCACCCACGCTGATCCAATGCGAATTCATAGGTACCACATATCCAAGAATTCTCAAAGATTCTCAAAGATATGCAGGTTACCCTACGTTGTTTTCCTCCACCATGTGATAAATTTCAATTATCAATTAAAAACACAAAGTTTTAATAGAAAAACCTATTCGTGTTTGCACGGGTTTTCAACAATGATTATCTCTATAGAGTCGCACGGTCTCACCGCTATATCATTGCTCATAAAGTGTAAAGCTCATCAAAGTTACATAAAAGAATCACTTAAATCGGTGAAGTATATTAGCTACAGAAATCATTTTACGTTTTTAAAAAAATAAACACGATTTATAAAGGTCAATAATATACACGCCAATCTTGTCCTAAAAATTAAATACGGTACAACTGAAGATTTGCGAAGGAGGATTTTGTAATCGCAGGTCAATCAAGGTTATCCATTCCATTCGTATATAATGCGTAACGTTGACCTAGAAACTAGGTACAAGTGCGAGAGAGACAGAACTATAATTTTACTGTTTTATCCTGTTTCATGAACAAGGGCGCCGCGCTAAGTCATTCAACTATTACTGGTTAGCCAGATCTCAATTAAATTATATTTTATTTTGTTCAAAAATTCTGTACCGGCTAATGTACGTGACATTAGCAACATCGGCATTAACGCCATATTTTTAATATTGAATCAATTGGAAATCAGTACGACGTCAGCGGCCGCGGGTGCTCAACATATCAAATTTATATCAAAATCACATAATCATTATCATTATTATAATAAAAAATAAACCTATCAATTATCCGCCGCAATCTATCAACCAAAGATCGTACAGGGTAGTAGCAGCCCGTACAAATTCCTTTTTTTAAAACGATATTATATTTATAAGAAGATTTAATTATGCCAAAGTTATAGTATAGGTTTAAATGGTCAGTGTATTCAGTAATCGAGTGTGCGGTGCTTTACCGCTTTACCTGAGACAGCACTGGTAGGCGGCCTGCAGCGGCTTGGTCTTGAGCCGCATGCGCGCCAGCTGCGCCAGCACCTCGTGGTCGCGCGCCGCGCTGGGCCCGGCCGCGGCCGCGTTGGCGCACACGTGGGCCAGCAGCTCCTGCGCCGCGCGCCACAGCTTGCCCGAGTGCAGCCACGCCTCCAGCCGGGACGCGGCTATCATGCGGATCTGGCGGGACCGACCACGGACAGTAGCGAACTCAGAGATACGATGTACCGCAACCGAACGATCATAAAACTTATAATAATAGCCGTTACTTTGCGGAGATCCACAACACAGAAGTTGTAATATAGAATTTAATAGAAAACTATTTTGCTATAATCCGCGATAAAGTAAATAGAAAATATTGTTGTGAACGCAGCCACAACAAATATTTTTATGTATGTTATGAAATTTAAATTATTGACAATTAACTACTTGTAACGGACGATCATAAACTGACGAACAAAGCTGAGAAAAAGATACTACCATTGTATCATTACCAGCGCCCAAACATCTTCACAAGAACTACGAAGATAGACGAGAGAACAATTATATAATGCTAAATGTAGAGTAGACTGTAGTTGTATATATCTATAAAGATAGTTTGTATTATTGTTCAGTTTAAATATCATTGTGTCGTTGTAATAATGAGCAATTCATATCCAGCACTCAAGTTTTTCATTACATCCTCGCCGTATAGGACTATCAGTTTTCATACCCGATTCATGCAGGATTCGTAAAATCACATGCACAAACCTCCACCACCGCCACCACAATACACAAGTTCACTATCACAAACTCAGCAATAGTTTCGCCAAATAACCGAAGCATTGTCAGGAGATAAGCCTACCTCCTATGAGCACAATATTGCTTCCTACACTTAGCATTACATAGATTTTTTTTTACCAAACGCAGATTAATTCTCAAAATAACTTCATCGTAACTTTTGTACTTCAAGTTTAAGATTTATTATCAGTGTACGCGACGTTATTGTAAATTTATATTGATGATGAATCTAAGTTACCTCAGGGAAACCGCACGTCGCCGAGAGCAGCTTGAGGAAGCCCTTGCCGATAGCATCGGGTGCTGCGCGCCTCTGGATTTGCTCCCTGATGGCCTCCAACACTAATGCCTCCACTGTTTCGTAGCTGCTGGAGTATCTGAGACAACGGGTGACATGTCATAGAGTTTAAATTCGCTTGACGTTATTCATGAAACATACACGTTGTTTACGAATCGCGTTCCGTATCCCCGCCACTGTACTAACTACTTGCGAATAATCGAGAGGGAGAACTTTCTCGAATGGTTGGTTCACTATATAAGTGTCGCGCTTTGGCAACTCCTCATTTTCTTACGTCTAGCGGAAGGGGCGTCCAGCCCCGACCGTTATGACACTTAGACTTTCCGTAAGTCCACTCATAGTCCTCCACGACACGTCGTTTTCGCCGAGGTTCGCCTCACAGGAGGCACCCTTAAGCCGACGTTCCCAAGATGTCACAAGTCTCTTCCGAGGCTCACTCCACTTCACCTCCAGCGATGCTTCCGCGCTCGCCCCTTTCACCCGATGACGCTATAAAAGCCACTCTGGCTAACAGCAAGTTGTTATTTTTGGAAAAGAAAGCTTTGGCAACTCAGTTTGCGAATAGCGATCAAGAGAAGCATTTCTGATGCTATAAAGTGACTTCGGCAACGAATTGCATAGTAATGCTAAGTACGCAATTTTGTACTGAAAAGCTATATAAAGTTTTTTTTACGAGTCACCAGGTATTTTGTACCTAAATCTTCGAATCCCTGTACGTAACAGTTTTGAATAAAAAACCTTACCTTACCTTGGAAACACAGAATACTCGAGCTCAGTGTTATCTGCATCTTCTTCGGCGCTGCCCATTAAAGGTGACCCAGAACCTGATGGGGACATGGTACCTATAAGGATTTTTATACGTTATAACAGCACCAGAGTTTGGGAGTTTTAACATGCGTAAGTTAAAATTCCCAAACTCTGGTTTAACTTTCCTTTATGACGCCCTACCAAGGCAATCCTCCTGCCCTTATCCAACTGTAAGTGGGGTCGGCACAACATTTTATAAATATGTTTTTACAAGATTTGGCTACAAATTTTACGACCGGCAGCCTGCCTGACCTTAGTCGTATTTTACGCCATCTCGGTTAGAAAAACGGTGGTTCATTCTACTCAACCGGACACCACACAATGGGTCGACTTACCTTAAACGCCTTTTACGCCACCTCGGTTAAAAAAGGTGGTCTATTCTACTCAAACGGATACCACAGGGCGGGTCGACTTACCTTAGTCGCCTTTTAGTGGTCTTTGAAAAAGCTTTGTTTTTTTAGGATAAAAATGACTCAAAGAAGAATATTTTTTAGAATTTCTAGAATTTGGCATCAGTTCGCGGAGTTTCATCAAAATAAATCATAATAAACTTGCCTAAAGTGTTATCGCTCGGTATAAGATGCGCAGCGGGCTGCTTCGTCCCAAACGCGGTCACAATGTTCTCCACCAAGCATTTGCACCACGCACAGTCCACCCACCAGCGTTCATTCAGGGCGTCCTCGATGTACACCTGCAAAGTAACTTCATGTTACGATCCCACTGCTGGGTGTAGGACTCCCGTTTTTGGAGAAAAGGGCTACAAATTAAACCTACCACACTGCTCCAAAGCAGATTGGTAAGTTACACATATACCTATGATTCTCTAGAGATATGCAGGATTCCTCATGATGTTTTTCTTCACCGAAAAGCGTGTTAATTGCAATTATCAATTAGACACACAAGTTTAAATAGAAAAACTCATTGGTGCCTGCCTGGGCATTTAAGTGGTATTGCTTCTTTGATTGATAGAATTATATAGACAATCAATTGATTGATAACACTGGTCGACAAAATTTTTTTTTTTTTGTCACACGAAAACTGATGTCAAATTTTAAATACATTAGGGCCTTCAAGCAATAATATATCAAGGGGAAAAAAATGACACGTCAGGTATCCTTGTGATAGTGATAGACAAATTTATATATGTAAATATAAAATTAGCTACTCTTAAAGAAGTTACTGTTTAATGTACAATAGATAAATTAAATTTTAGGGAATATTTAGCTTCTGGTAGATCTCTTTTAAGATTTCAACAACAAATTGCTAGCATTTGTGTACTCAGTTTCCCTTGGTAGCGCTTCTCCATTAAGAAAATGTCATGATGAAACTTCTCGCCTTGTTCATCACTCACAGTTCCCAAGTTTGCAGAAAAGAAATACAAATGAGAGTGCAGCATGTGTATTTTTAAGGACATGTCACATCCCAAAGCTTTATATGACATTAGAATTTCATTTATTAAATCTTTAAGTAATTTTTCATTCTATAGTTTCCTAAAAAATTTAGACAACGTTCACAAAACTTTTCCAGGCAACTTTTTCTAGATAATTCAATTTCTCTTCAAAATCTTTATCCTTTATCAGTTTCCGTATAATTAAATTGTATAATAATATACAATTTATATAATAATATGTAATTTACAATACAAAATATAAAAGTTACAAGAAGTTAATTTTGCCTCGCTGAGTTTGGGAATTTTTTGTTTTAGATATTAAAATCCATTGCCGTCTTTAGGCATCATATCCTTTACAAAAAAATTTATTGAGCCATGTTTTAAATGCATCGGTGGTAAAAATATGTCATCAGGTTTCACTAAAGGATCATTTTTAACATTTTTATGGCCTGTAAGTAATTCACGTGTGGGCCACACCTTTTTTATGTATTGACTCTTTTAGACTCGTTAGAAATGCATTTATAGCTGTCACTAAAAAACTGGACCTGACTGGAACGAAACTATAGATTTTTATTAATGAAGGGTTGCCAACCAAAACAAAAATGACCACTAAGTTCATGTGACAAAAACAGTGTTGACCAGTGTAATCTGCGACGATGAATTGATAGATTTATTTATTTATAATGATTTGATAGGTTGAGCAGGCGCGGCCGCTAATGTCGTACTGATTTGAAATTATTCGATATTAAAACAATGCCGTAAATGCCCATGTTGCAAATATACATGTTAGCTCGTGCAGATATATTACCAGATATGTTAGATTCGCCGTGAAAGAATAAAAAACATACATCTATACTCAAACTTTCGTTTAAACATTTATAATATTAGTACGGCATTAAAGTTTTTACATGTATGTAAAAAAGCATGTATGGATTTACTTACTTTTATAAAGGTATCAGGCCAATTGTTGCTGTCCCTATGGCCTGCGTACAACATATTACAGGCCAGCACAAACACCAGGGGATTCCCTTTGTTCTTAAAAGCGGCGCCTTGTTCCCTCTTCAGTAAGGTACAGAGTGTTTGTGTTACAGTCTCATGGGCGAACATGTTTGGGCGAATTTTCGTCAAATACAACATGCCCATACAGAGAATTGGGTCTGGTTTCGATCGCTGGGACTTAAGGAGGCGAATCGAGCCTGTGAGAAGGCCAAGCTGTGAACAAAAATAATTATCACAAATTTCAATTTAATTTGATGTTTTCTAAAAAAAAAGGAGCTGTGATAGCCTAGTGGTGAGACTGTGCTACTCTCTAGAGATAATCATGGGTTCAAACCCAGGGAAGAACCAATAAATTTATCCTCTTAGCAACTTATGTGTCTAATTTTTTTTTTTGGTTACTAGCAATTTAGGTCATAAATTGCTGGTAACCTTTTAAAAAATTTGTTAACCCCTCCAGCTAAACTAAATGCTTGTGTAACAGAACTTCTCTTTTTTTTCAAATATACTAATAAGTTATACTATTTCTCAAGGAATATTTATTTATTTATATTTATTTATTTAATAAAATTAATAAATGCAGAATATTTCGGAAAAAAGTTTGTCAATTATTGTGCTAGGGAATACCTGATAGGGAATTACCTAATATAGTGATTCACTAACCACCGCCGTGTGGTATCCGGCTGAATAGAATAGTAGCACCCTCTTTTCTTACCAAGGTGTCGTAAAAGGCGACTAAGGTAAGTGGACCCGCCGTGTGGTATCCGGCTGAATCGAATAGACCACCCTCATTTCTTACCAAGGTGTCGTAAAAGGCGACTAATGTAAGTAACTCACCGGGTGGTATCCGATTAAGTAGAATAGACCACACTCTTTCTTACCAAGGCAGGCGGCCGGTCGTAAAAACGCAGGCAAATCATGTGACAGCATGTTTATACGATGTTGTGCTGACCCCACTTAGAGTGGGATAAGGCCAGGAGGATGATGAATAAGTTATACTATTTCTCAAGGAATATAGTGATTCACAAACCAGTTTATCAGAATTATGTGTATCCAAAGCTTGCAGCACATTGGGGACTAGGTCCACAGGGTCTACTTCTAATGAAGTGCCACCGACAGCTTCAGCAGGAGAACCAATCCTGGCCCTCTTGCTCGGAGGCTGGCTGCCAAATCCAGCAGTCTCACGTTTTCTTTCGCCAACACCTGTAATATGTTGATTGATTAATGCAGCTTTCAGTGTACTATACTTTCTTTAAACAAACATTTACTAATCTATTTTATGAATTTAGAAAAAACTGTTTTGTTTTGTTGATCTTTTAACTTTTGATTTACTTAATTTTTTTATATTGTTTAAAGTATAGTATTGTTAGGTAGTTTAGTTTCTATAGTAGTGGCTATTACCATGTCTAAATCCCTAGAAATTATGTCATGCTTTGACTTAGCTTTTTTTTACTTTTATAACTTAAAAATTCTAGGAATCAGGAGTATACATGAAAACAAAATGCTGAAAGCATATTGTTTTCTTCACCATAAAGGGAATAATGTACCACATAATGTGCTTTTATGTTTGTTATTTGTTTGTATAGGGCATGAATCCTAAATCAAGGTAAAACAGAGATCAAAGATGAAAATCAGAGATAGAGATGGAGATATCAAATCACAAAATCAATTTGAGGTGCTCTATCCCGACTGTAAAACATTTCATTGAAATGTGGTAAAGTTACTTAAGTATACTTAATATTATCTCAAAAGAAAATGTCTTAGTTCTATAACTGTCTTTATGTATCTGTTACGTTTTCACGGCTAACCCGCTGAGGATCACTAACTTACAGGACAAAAATTCCGTATTTCTTTTGCGAACTAGAAAAAACAATAAAGCACACAAAAGCAAAGCAAGTAAGCATTTATCACACTCTTTTCAGTGAAGGAAAACATCGTGTGGAAACCTGCATATCCCTAGGGAATTCTGGAGATATGTGTAACCTACCAATCCGCATTGGAGCAACATGGTAGGTCTTAGCTCCAAACCTTCTCTCCAAAAACGGAGAGAAGAGGACTATTCTCAGCAGTGGCATAGTAACAGGCCGCTACTTACTTTTTTACTTACAATGTTTATGTCTAAAAAGGTAAGGTCGAGGGTGCCTTTAATTTTTAAACGAACTCTTAACGTTATTAATATAATACTAACCACTAGTAGACGGCTTATGTATATTTCTTTTCTCAGAATCCCGAGATACCACAACAGTGGATTTGCTGCCCAAAGCGAAGATATCCTGAGGATGCTGTGGGGCTTTGCTCTTGCCGCCGCGGCCGGTCGACGATGATTTACCCCGTTCCATTGTAACTTCAATTTATTTAGAGTTTGTTATGTGCCAATGTTCATGTTATTACGTACTATATTTTACTTTTATAACTAATAAAAGGTTATATTTTAAAAATATCACAAATTATAAGAAACTTCTGCTACCTGTTTATTTTGACTTTGACAACAAGTTACAATTTGACATATGATATTATTTGTTATGGTCTAGGGATGGGCAAATGAGGAAAATATATATATATATATATATATATATATATATATATATATATATATATATATATATATATATATATATATATATATATATATATATATATATATATATATATATATATATATATATATATATATATATATTGTATCGATGTTTTTCAAATATATTGATAAGTAAAGTAGTAGTAGTTTTTTTTACGACTACTACTTTACTTATCGATATATTTGAAAATATTCGATAAGTATTGACTAAATATATCGATATGTTGATATATCGATATTATCTGTGCAATAAGCGATTATCTATAAAAATTGCCAAAATATTCGAAATTTTAAAGCAAATATCAAAATTTTTTAAAGCAGTATAAACATCTGGTGGTTTTGACATTAGTTTTATTATTTGAAAATACATATAGCTGTGATGGCCTAGCGGTGCGACCGTGTGAATCTCTAGAGACGATCATGGGTTCAAACCCGGGCAGACACCAATGAGTTTTTCTATTAAAACTTATGTGTCTAATTGATAATTGCAATTTATCACACGCTTTTCGGTGAAGGAAAACATCGTGAGGAAACCTGCATATCTCTAGAGAATCCTAGGGATATGTGTAACCTACCAACCCGCATTGGAGCAGCGTGGTAGGTCTTAGCTCCAACCCTTCTCTCCAATAATGGAGAGTGGAGGCCTATGCCCAGCAGTGGGATAGTAACAGGCTGTTACTTACTTACTTACTTACTATATATTGTATCGATGTTTTTCAAATATATTGATAAGTAAAGTAGTAGTAGTTTTTTTTACGACTACTACTTTACTTATCGATATATTTGAAAATATTCGATAAGTATTGACTAAATATATCGATATGTTGATATATCGATATTATCTGTGCAATAAGCGATTATCTATAAAAATTGCCAAAATATTCGAAATTTTAAAGCAAATATCAAAATTTTTTAAAGCAGTATAAACATCTGGTGGTTTTGACATTAGTTTTATTATTTGAAAATACATAAAAGCCAAGAAAAATCAACATCATCAACACAACAAAAATATATTATTCATTCATACCAATATTTGTCTAATATTGACATCAGGAGCACTCTTTGTTTGATGTGCTCCCCTGTTAATCTGCTCCTTTCATTCGGTACAGCCAAATTCACCACTGAAGCAACCCTTTCAGATGACACTGAAGAAGCTTGGCAAATCATATATTTTAGAGCGATATCCGAGAAAACCGGCGTGAAATGACGACAAATTATCTAGAACTTTATTGGATCAGATTTGTAAAAAGTCAAATACATGATGTGACGCAAAAGCAGACAGCAGAACTTTAAAAAATATATCGATTTTGATATCTAAAAATAAATATCGAAAGTCGATATATCGCGGGAAAAAATATCGCTGATTTATATCGATTATTTTCTGATAAAATATCGATATTTTGATATATCGATATTTTTACCCAAGCCTATTATGGTCTTCCGGTCAGTGTTGCCATCTTAGTGGATTTCCCACTAAAACTGGTGGTTTTAACTACCCACTTAGTGGCCAAATATTGCTTTTAGTGGCTAGTGGTATTTTTTTATATTTATTTTTTTGGTGGTCTCGGTAAAATATATTAGCAGTTAAAAGTTAGGTTTACTTCCATTTTACGATGATTTTTATATATCTGTTCGTTTTTTTTTTAATATGCATATATGTATACATTCGTGTACAAGCTTAAATCCGCTGTTTGCTTATGGTTGGTGTTAAATGTTAATGAATATCTGAATCGGTTATGACCATGCCATATTTTTATTTTTAAGAGTACGACCTCGGTCAACAATATTGAGTCAACAATATTTAGTCAACAATATTTGTCTGTTATATCGGTGATATCCCCGCTGATGACACCATACGCGCAGCATCGTCCTCCACCAGAAGTGATTCCGTCTTGGAGTGGATATTGAAGTTCGGCCGGGATGAAACCACGGTTTTTTTGTTTAGGATTCTCATGAGTTAGGATTTTGTATGAAATGACAAATATTAAGTAAGTAAGTAAGTAACGGCCTGTTACTATCCCACTGCTGGGCATAGGCCTCCACTCTCCATTTTTGGAGAGAAGGGTTGGAGCTAAGACCTACCACGCTGCTCCAATGCGGATTGGTAGGTTACACATATCCCTAGGATTCTCTAGAGATATGCAGGTTTCCTCACGATGTTTTCCTTCACCGAAAAGCGTGTGATAAATTCCAATTATCAATTAGACACATAAGTTTTTAATAGAAAAACTCATTGGTGTCTGCCCGGGTTAGAACCCATGATCGTCTCTAGAGATTCACACGGTCGCACCGCTAGGCTTTATACTTTATTTACTTTATACGCGGGGATTTCTCACTTCATATTTTTTTCTGAATAGTTATACTTAGAAGTTAGAAGGGTTCATCGTTCAGTAACGCCCATGGGCTCATAATTATTAATTTTGGTTTGTATTAACTGAGCAAATTTATTACCGCGTAACTATGCAAAAATCACAATTTACGCAACGGGATTCTTGGCTCGTAGGTATCTGAATACTACGGGTCGAGTAGCGAAATGTAAATTTTGTGATATTAATTTGTTTTTTTACTAATTATTGGTATATTTATTTTCTTTCATAAAACAAGTTGAATCTAGTGGGAAGCCTATTGAACTGTTGGCAGCCCTGCTTCCGGTTTGACCTTGTCAAGTAAACCACACGTTTTTTCGATCTCCGTACTTTATAGTGAAATTGTGCTACAAGCCGGCATAAACTACAACAAAAAGTGCCTCTTTGCATAACGCAAACATCGGGGATTACATTCCTCCATAATTGAATCGCCGAGAAAAGTGATTATTGCGAAAAATGAGTGAATTTCGGCGAAAATTTATATACACATAACTGTCACTATGTATACGAGGTGTGTTCAAAAAGTATCGCGAATTTTGAATTTTCGCGAGTTTCATATAATCCAATTTCGATTTTTTTGTGGCGTTATGTTGGTACATATGTCTCTCACTTATGCTGACAAGTTGGGCCATTTTGAATGTTCGGTTAATTGTTGACAGCTGCTTTGCTTGCATGTGTTTTGGTTCGTCTTCGATTTTTACCTATCCAAAAAATGGAACAAGGAACCATCTGCATCGATTTTTGTGTGAAAAACGAAATTAAGTGCGCGGATGCATTCCGAGTGTGGACTGTGGCATATGGAGAAGCTACTTTGGACAAAAGCAACGTTTATCGGTGGTACAAAATGTTTTTAAAAGGCCGAGAAGATGTGAATGATGAAGAGCGTGCCGGACGCCCGAGCACTTCAACAACAGACGAAAAAATTGATGAATTGAAGAAAATGGTATTGGCCAATCTTCGAATCATCGATAGAGAAATTGCCGAGAACCTAGGCATATTGATTGGCTCGTGCCATTCGATTTCAATCGATAATTTGTGGAAAAACAAAAATTGGCTTTTGCACCTCGATAACGCCCCTGTTCACACATCGCTGCTTGTACGCGACTTCTTGGCCGAAAACAACAGACTAATGATACCGCAGCCACCGTATTCCCTAGATCTGGCCCCCTGTGACTTTTTCTTGTTCCCGAAACTGAAGAGGCCCATGAAAGGACGACACTACGCCACGATTGACGAGATAAAGACGGCATCGAAGGAGGAGCTGAACAAGATACAAAAAAATGATTTTTTGAAGTGCTTCGAAGATTTGTAAAAACGTTGGCACAAGTGTATAATATCCCAGAGGGATTACTTTGAAGGGGACAAAATAGATAATTACGAATAAATAAATAATTTTTGAAAATACACAAAATTCGCGATACTTTTTGAACACACCTCGTATATCCACAGGTGTTTTGACAGTTGACATAATTACTTCCGGCGTCTGACAGTTACTTGGGACGACAAAGTGTTACCAGTTCAAAAAACAAATTCTACCAAATAGTAGAAAACAGAAGATGGACCCTCAAACACAAATAATACTTGAGAAAATGAATGAAATGCGATTGGAATTTAAATAGCGTAACGATGAATTGGCAGCTAAATTAACGGAAAATCTCTCTTTCACTAATGAATAAAAGTTAAAACCAATTGTCGAAGAAAATACTTACCTCAAAAAACAAGTTGAAATATTACAGTTAAGAGTTAAGAATTTAGAAAAAATGTCACGGAAAAACAATATCATTATTCACGGAGTAAAAGAAAATGAGATAACCTATGCAGACCTCAGAAGCAAAATCATTACAACCTTAAATGACTTAAGCAAAATCTCAGGTATGCGAGAATGGGACGAATGGGAGATAAGTGACCTTCGAAGACTAGGGAAGAAAGATGATAACAAAACGAGACCAATCCTCATGACTCTAACACTTGTATGGCGAAAATTAGACATACTCAGGAATAATAAAAACTTCCCTACTGGCATCTATGCAACTCAAGACTACCTACTAAAGATATCTTGATAAAAAGGAACGAACTGAAAGCCAAGAAAAAACAAGAAGAACTAAACGGCAACCTTGCTTACATCCGCTATGACAAACTTATAATAAAACCAAAGAAAGCAAGCGATAAAAACAAAGAAAATGAAAAGATAAAAAGAATGCCTACTGAATCTCCCACTCAAGACAATAGTGAAAAGATTACCGTACCACCAAAACTTAACAAAACAAGCACCCTAGGCCTTGCAATTCGGTCAAGAACTACTTCGACACCAGGTTCGAACAAGCTATGACAACCCTTGCATCAGGGACCGGAAGCCACAAACCTGAAAATACAACAACTTAAATTTTAATAACGAAAATAATTCCCCAAGCCGGAAAGCGGTCACCGTGGGGGATAAAGACCGCAACCCTCTTACCAAATACAAAGACAAGGAAAAAACAGCAAAAGTAGTAATATGTAAAAACGAATATCTCTATAACATCTCTACAATAAACACACTTACCTTAAGGACTGATGAAAGAATGTTGGAACTTGAATATGCTCTGAAAAACATCAAATGGGACATTATTGGGCTTTCTGAAGTAAGACGCCTAGGGGACACTATCGAAGAACGCAGCAATTCTATTCTCTATTACAAGGGAGAAACTAAAGGTCTCTATGGGGTAGGATTTATGGTAAAACCTGATCTCAAGAAGAATATAATTGAATTTAGAGGTATTTCAGAGAGAATAGCAGTACTTAATATGAAGTTACCAGCTTTCAAAAATAATTGGTCAATAATTCAGGCATATGCCCTAACTGAATCGCGACGCGAAATCTAAAGAAGATTTCTACAGGAAACTTAAAGAGACCATAGGATCTTGCTACACTAATACAATTGTTATGGGAGATTTCAATGGAAAAATTGGCAAACAGAACCAAGGCGAAGAGACTGTAATTGGGAAATATGGAACAGGGAAGAGAAATAACAATGGTGAAAGATTAATAAACATGGCTCTAGAGAACAAATTAAAGATCATGAACACCTACTTCCCGAAAAAATCTTCAAAAAAGTGGACCTGGATCTCGCCTGATGGTTCATATGGCTTTTTTTTGTTTTTTTTTTTTTTTTTTCCTTTTTTTTTTTTTTTTTCGGCGGGTAGGCGGTAAAAGTGACACGTTTTTTAAACAAGCTCTCTCCTAATTTTTGTAATTTAATTTGAAATCATAATTAATTGTTATTATTATGCTTTAAAAATCACTGTACCTACCAGTAGTATATCTCCATAAAGTTTTTCCATCACTTTAAAAATATCACCAATTATTTTCACTCATCACTGTGACTGATAGTTGTTATCAAGAATGGAAGCTATTAAACACTCTATGGATGAGTTAGCGCAGCACTTTAATACCAGAATGGCTGAGTTTCAACAAAACCTCCAGACTGCTATACCGGCCACTAGCCCAACGTCAAATCTATCTGCCCAGTTCGGTATGTTCAGAACCTTTGTGTTAACATCTCTAGAGGCACTTCAGCTACAGGTTGAGCTACTCTCCAAACAATTAGATAATTTTGAAACAAGAAGCAGGCGTAAAATACTTCTTATCCATGGAGTCCCAGAAACCAAGAAGGAAAATTTATCTGCTGTGGTATTGAACGTCATAGCCGAACATCTTAATATATCTGATTGTTCTCCGTCTGATATTAGTAGATGTCATCGTATGGGCAGTATAATTACGGAGAAGCCTAGAGCTATTCTAGTCAAGTTCCAAGAACGATCCCTGCGTGATAAAGTGTGGTTCTCAAAAACAGCCTTGAAAAGCTCTGGTATTACCTTGTCAGAATTTCTCACAAAGAGTCGCCATGAAGCTTTCATGTTGGCAAGACAAAGGTTTGGATTGGCTAGTTGTTGGACAAGGGACGGCATCGTAATAATAATTGGACAGGATGGTAAGCGTCATCATGTCACTACGAAGGCTGAAATCTCTTCCATCGCAGATGTTGCTGAGGTTCAGGTGCAACCGACCACTGTAAGTTCTGCCATGTCAACTGCAAATACTGCTTTGTATCCTAAGGCTACCAAAATGGTCCGAGTAAACCAAGCAGCTAGATCCAAAAGGTATATAAGAAAGTAACTATTTCATACATATTTTGTATCCCTTAGTCCTTTTCTTTTTGTTATATGTATACATTGTTTATTTAATTTTATTTGCTTCATTTTATTTTTAAAATACCGTACTATTAATCTTAAATGTACCCACTATCCGCTTACTTTACTTTACTAATTACTTTATTTATAAATTGTAAAAGTAACCACTAGTATTGTTTATTTATTTGTTGACATCTGACAGTGTCATTTTCCCTTTTACAGTAACGGCTTGGAATCAAGTCTTTTAAGGCCTTTATATTGGCTTGCCATGGTCACAGACATATAACAATCTAATTTTGATTATAAAAGTGTGGGTTTTATTTCTGTCTTGGACAACAAAATATTTCTTGATAATTAATTTTAGGGAATTATTTTTCCTGATCAAAGTATCATTTGCTTTACAATTAATATATTATTATTTTATACTGCTGGTGGTCAATGTGATATTGCTTTGATCACGTAATTGTATTTTTTTTTTTTGTTAATTTTGAATAAAAACTTTAGTATTATTTTCTTTAAACATTGAGTAATTTTACTTTTTGTTTTAACAATTTACTATATAGTTCTTAATTAATAAGTTAATTGTTCTTTTTTTTTTTTTTTTTTTTCTTTTTCTTCATTTTTAAATTATTATTTTAATAGTTTTTGTATAAGCTTATCTTACTTTCTCTTATTTTTAATTATTGTTTTGTTTATTAGTATTGTTATAGTTCCAGTATGAATTCTTCCGGTGCTGATATTTACATTGATACTGATTCCTCAACATCAGATGGAAGCTCCCATAGTGCTACGTTACCTCTAAATACACTTCTGGACTCTAAATTTGCCTCTTTTCCCAAAAACTTTAATGTTGTGCACATTAACGCTCAGAGCATTCCATCACATTATTCTGACCTTCTTGCTTCGTTCGACGTTAAGAATATTCATGCTATTTTGGTATCTGAGACATTTTTAAAACCCTCCTTACCCTCAACTTCGTATTCAATACCAGGATTCCATCTCATTCGTAATGATCGAACAGGCAAAGGTGGTGGTGGAGTAGCTATTTATCTGCGGAGCCATATTCCTTTTTCCATTCTTGACAAATCCCCGGCGCCGTATTCGGAATCATCAGAACATCTTTTTCTCGAACTTATGTTCGGTAATGTCAAAGTTCTTCTTGGTGTCTTCTACTGTCCCTCCCTACACTTTAATTACTTTAATAGTTTTGAACATTTGCTGGAAAATTTTAGTCCTAATGCTGATCATACGATAATCATGGGCGATTTTAACACTTGTCTCATTAAAGCCGACACAAGAGCCAAAAAATTAAAAAATATAATAGATAGCTCCAACCTTCACTTACTTCAAACTAATTCAACTCACTTTTTTCCAGGATGCTCTCCCTCACTTCTCGATATTATGATTGTTTCTTCTAGTGAATGCGTAAGTGAACATGGTCAATTTCCCGCTGAGGCGTTTTCTTACCATGATTTGATTTACTTGTCATACAAAGTGCGCCCACCGAAGGCAAAGCCTTCAATTGTTATGAGACGGTGTTTCAAAAAGTTCAACAATGAAAGTTTCTTGGAAGACCTGAATAATATTGAATGGAAATCTGTTTTTAGTGCTCCAACCATCGACGAGAAACTTAGTATTTTCAATTCTCTCTTGACTGAACTTTTTGATGTACACGCGCCCTTAAGGCCTATCAAATTAAAGCATCTTCCCGCACCATGGCTGTCTGACAATATTAAGTCACTGATGCGGAAACGTAACGCTGCAAAGTCCAAATATAAATTGAAGCCCACAGAGGACAGCTTCTTAAGGTATAGACATCTGCGTAACCAGTGTAATAAGGCATGTAGGGATGCGCAACGGAATTATATTCACGCATCTGTTGGAAGTAAAAAGCCATCAACTGTATGGAAGTTTTTGCAAACTTTAGGTTTTGGACGGCAAACATCAAACATTACAACCAACCTTAATTTAAATACTTTGAATGCTCAGTTCGTCAATCTTCCGACAGTCTGTGCAGAGAAAGCTAACACACTTTTATCCCTTCGATCGCGTCTAAGACCAAACTATCCCTTGTTTTATTTTAGTTCTGTCTCTATAACAGACATCAAAAAACATATTGCCTCTGTGTCATCTGATGCTGTGGGCAGTGATGGTATCAGTCGTAAAATGATTACTCTTGTTTTAAATAATGTTTTACCTGTGCTTTGTCACATGTTTAATTTTTCCCTTTCCACTTGTACTTTTCCCAATATCTGGCGTTCTGCATATGTAATACCTATTCCTAAGATCTCTAATCCTGTAAGTTTATCACATTATCGGCCTATATCTATTCTTCCCTACTTGTCTAAAATCCTGGAACGCATAGTTCACTTACAACTTTCTTTTTATTTATCTACTCACAATATCCTCAGTCCTTTCCAATCTGGTTTTCGCACTGGACATAGCACTGTGACGGCACTTACCAAAGTATGCGATGATATTCGATTCGCAATTGATAATCAGAAAATAAGCATAATTGCGTTACTAGATTTCAGTAACGCATTCAATTGCGTTGATTTTGATATTTTATTAGCTGTACTCGAATCCATTAACATCTCTTCTAGCGCTGTAAACTGGTTTCGCTCTTACCTCTACGGGCGGCAACAATGCATACGTGTTGATGAGAGATTCTCTGATTACTGCCCTCTCAGTGCTGGTGTCCCGCAGGGTGGTGTTCTCTCTCCACTCCTTTTTTCTATTTTTATTAATACTGTTACTGATCTACTTTCTCTTCCTTTTCACCTTTATGCTGACGATCTGCAGCTATATTTAAGTACTCCCACTGAAGACTTCCCTAATGCAGTATCTAAGTTGAACACTGAGCTTAGTATCATCACTGCCTGGAGTAAATCATTTGGGTTATCCGTTAATGCCAGTAAGTCGCAAGTTTGTATCCTGGGTAGTTCTAAGCAATTGACTAAACTTAATCATAACCTGACTACTTTACCTCCTGTAAGGTTTGATGGCTCCATACTTGCATACAGTGATGTTGTCAAGAACCTTGGCTTGCTCATGGACAGCTCCCTTACTTGGCGACCACATGTAGCTGAAATTAGTCGAAAGGTTTTTGCAACATTTCACTTTTTAAAAAAGTGGAAAAACTTCTTACCTTTGAAGACTAAAATTTTGATTGCAAATAGTCTTCTCCTTCCACTTTTAGATTACGCAGATACCTGTTTTTCCAACTTGACAGAGGAACTGTTGAACAAGTTGGAGCGCCTACAAAACCTGTGCATTCGATTTATATTTGGATTGCGGAAATTTGACCATGTTTCACAATTTCGCGCTCAACTCAGGTGGCTTCCGATACGGCAGCGGCGTGACCTGCACATGCTATCCCTTCTTTATACCACTCTTTTTCTTCCCTATGCGCCACTTTACCTGAAAGAACGCTTCTCCTTCTTTACTAACTACTCTTTTCATCTTCACCTACGCTCTCGAGACGGTAGTAAGTTGAGAACGCCTAAATGCAACTCAAATTGCTATAATGATTCATTTACAGTTAAAGCTGTAAGACTGTGGAATGCTCTTCCATCTGAAGTTCGGGAATCTCCTTCATTAACCATTTTTAAGGTTCGTGTGAAGGATTTTTATTTGTCACTATAAGGACTATTCACACTGGTATTGTTACCATTTATTTATTTTGTTTCTTTATCTTTTTGTTTTTTTTTTTTCTCTCTATTTTTAGTTGTTTTTATTTATACATATATTTAGTTGATACTATTTATTTACTCTTCTTTGTTTACTTATCTGCGTACATTTGCCAACCCGTGTATAATTATACATAAGATCCTCTCTGACAAAGGGTTGTCTGGAAGAGATCACAACAGTGTGATAAGACCGCCCTTTGCACATTCAAATGTATCTGTTATCTATGTCTTCTTTTCACTTTGTATTTTTGTTTGTGTAATAAAGTTATTCTTCTTCTTCTTCATATCGCAATGAAAATAGACTACATTTTAAGAGAGATGTCATAGTAAGAAACCAAGGGGTCGAACTGAAATATATATATAAGACTGATAAAAAAATGTCTACTCCAACAGTATAGCGTCTGTCAGGCTTGAATCATGTGGACCAAATTTTCCTATCCGGAGAGGAGTAAGACAAGGGGATCCCCTGTCTCCTAAATTGTTCTCTGCTGTGCTGGAAGAAGTTATGAGACAACTGCCCTGGGACAACTTTGGAATCAATATTGATGGCCGTTAATTCAACCATCTTAGGTTTGCAGACGATTTGGTATTAATAGCAGAGAATCCAGTGAATTTGCAATCAATGCTCCAAGACTTGGCTATAAAGAGTGAGAAAGTCGGTCTTACTATCAACAAATAAAAACTAAAGTAATGACGAATAGTTTTAAAAGCGAGATAAATGTGGGTAACGAAAGAATAGAATATACAGATACCTATATCTATCTGGGGCAAATAATTTCCTTTCATGACCAAATGCCAGAGGAAATTGATAGGCGAGTAACAAATGCATGGAAGAGGTATTGGGCGTTTAAAGACATCATGAAGAATAAAAAGTACACAATCAATATTAAGAGAAAGCTTTTTGATACCTGCCTGCTACCCATTCTGACATACGGCTGCCAAACTTGGGCTCTGACACAAAAACTCAAATTCAAGCTAAGAACTTGTCAGAGAAGCATGGAAAGGAGCATCCTTGGATACAAAAGAAAAGATAAGATGCGTGCATCTGACCTACGCAAGATCACCAAATTCGAGGATGTCAATATGAAATGCAAGACATTAAAGTGGAGATGGACTGGTCATATGATGAGGCAACCAGTGGATAGGTGGGCTAGAAATATTACAGAATGGGTACCACGGTATCATATTAAAAGGAAAAGAGGTCGACAGCTTAAAAGATGGGCTGACGACCTCCGCGGAATTGCTGGCGCTCTGTGGATGAAAACGGCGAGAGAAAGGGACGAGTGGAAGAGGTTGGAGGAGGCCTATGTGTCTACGACACACTGTTCAAAGCATACTGTCAGTCCTTCTACACGAGCAGTCTGTGGTGCAGCTACACACGTGCATCGTGGGATGCTCTGCGAGTCCAATATAATAATTGATTTAGATTGCTGTTGGGACTTCCGCGTTTCTGCAGTGCCTCCGGTATGTTTGCAATGGCTCGTACCAACGACTTTTATTGCATCATCCGGAGAAGAATTGCTAGTTTGTTGGACAGAACGCGGAATAGTGCCAACAGTATTCTAAAAGTATTGTCGGACAAAATGGACACCAAATTGTTTGCTCATTTTGTCCGAACAATTATTAGGTTAGAGTAGTATTAGGTAATTATAAGTTAAATTTACATTGTATTTACTAACACTTAGGCTTAAGGTATTTTACTAACAACTTGACTGATTGTGCAGTCTTAAATAAAGATGATTATTATTATTATACTCTTTTATTTATTTATATACAAATTTATTATTATTATTATTTTTCCTACATTTATTTACAAATCAATTTACATTTTTAAATATTTTCTAAAACATACAGGAAAAAAAAACATTTAAAAATATAAAAAAATTGATATCCACGGAGAGCGGAGAAAGGACCCAAGCTCCCGGCGGTTAGGATTACAGAGTGAGGAACCTCCTCACAATGCGTGCCGTCTCAAGCAACACCGCCTTCTGTATCCTGCCCTTGATCCAACAACTAAGCGAGAGTCTCTTGAGATGTTGGTCGAGGCTCTTCGCTAGTAGACCGTTTACCGATACAACAATTGGAACAATTATTGTTGAGTCAATATTCCACATGGCGGTAATCTCATGAGCTAGATCCAAATATTTGGTTAATTTTTCTTTTTCAGCTTTTATGAGATTATCGTCATGTGGAACAGTGATATCAACAATAATTGCCCGACGCGCTGACCGATCTACCAAAACTATATCAGGTTTATTGGCGGCAATATACCTGTCAGTGATGATAGATCGGTCCCAGTAGAGCAGAGCATGATCATTTTCAAGAACTGGAGTTGGACTATATCTGTAATAAGGCACTTCGGTGCTCACAAGGCTATATTTAAGAGCAAGTTGCTGATGGATGATTTTGGCTACTTGGTTATGTCTGTGCAAATACTCACCATTAGCAAGAGAAGAACAACCGGAAACAATATGCCTGAGTGATTCCCCAGGACGGTGACACGCTCTACAAATGTCAAGCGTGCCATCCTTCATAATATGTTTCCGGTAGTTATTCGTCTTGATGACTTCGTCGTTAATTGCACAGACAAAACCTTCAGTTTCCCCGAATAGGTCACCAAACTGTAGCCAGTAAGTCGAAGAGATGGTGTCGACTTCATGATCCGTTAGGGCCTTGTAGAATCTTCCATGCAACTCCTTACTCTTCCATACAGCTATGCGATCAAGAGTGCTTATCAGTACAGGCCCACGCCAGTTTTTTTTGCTTAAGGAAAGCGGGGTAAGGCCCTTATCAGCTGCAACAATATCCTTATGCATTTCACCGTTCATCTTGAGAAAATATTCTCTGAGATTATACACCTCACGATTGTGTAGGTTTTTGACATTGAGAAAGCCACGTCCACCACACTTCCGTGGGATGTACAATCTCATTACAGATGAACGAGGATGGTGCATACGATATATTGTCAACAACTTACGGACTTTTCTATCAAGGGTATCTAATTCAGTTTGAGTCCATCTTAGAATGCCAAAAGTGTAAATAAGCAGGGGCATAACCCAACCATTAAAAGCTCGCACTTTGTTGCCACCAGATAAAAGACTACTAAAGACTTTTTTCAGCCGACCAAAGAAACGTTCTTTTAATGATTGCTTCATTGCCTTCTCATCCACATTTAACGCTTCTAGCATTCCAAGGTATTTATAGGTTTCGCCTTCACAGAGGGACCTGAAGAATAAAGTATCTGACACTTGAAGGTGTTCGGAACTCACCAACCTACCACGTTCTACATGGATAACAGCACACTTGTCTACACTTGTTTACCTCCTCTACGAAGTCGAAAACCTAGTCCTGAATCCTTCAGTAAGGAGCTGAGTGGATTCATGGCTAGGCAGAACCATAAAGGACTCAAACTATCACCTTGATAAATACCTCGCTTTATCCTTATCGGCTCGGTTAAACCAAAAAAATCTATACGTCCTGGCTGATGCAAAACAGTGACCCACTGCGACATACATGAACAAAGAAAAGTGCATAAAGTTGTATCAATTTTATACAACTTCATGATCCTCATTAACCATGTATGTGGCACCGAATCAAAGGCTTTTTTATTATTATTATTATTAAGGATGCCATTCTTTGTTTTTACTGATACATCTCTTACCAAGCCGTCTTGACCTGGATGAAGTTCTACAACTCTACCTAGTAACCATTTCCCAGGCGGCAAGTTGTCATCTTGGATGGTATGTCGCCAATATTCATGTTTTTGTGCTCTTTTCTCCATTTATTGCGAACCGAAAGTTGAGTAAGATATTCAGATTTAAATCTTTTCCATATATCTTGAGTTAGCTTTGAGGTCAATTGCCACCTTTTTCTTGCATCATGCTCGGTTTCAATTATCGTCATTCCAGGTCTTCCTGCTAAGAAATGAGCTGGTGTTAAAACGTCTAAATCATCTGGATTTTCAGATAACGGACATAGCGGACGTGAGTTTAGGCATGCTTCTGTCTGTGCTAATATGGTGTTGTATTCCTCAAAGGTTAACTTCTGTTCTCCTACGACTCTCTTCAAGTGATGCTTTACACTTCTCACTGCTCTTTCCCATAACCCTCCAGCACTAGGCCACGAAGGTGCGTTAAAATGCCAGTCGATATTAAGCTCCATAATTGCCGCGAAGAAATCATCGTTAAGATTAGCTTTGAAGTCATGATATTCTGCTTTTAATATCCTGCTTGCTCCTATGAAATTAGTGCCATTGTCACTGTACATGTGCCTTGACGCTCCACGTCTAGCGGCCATCCGTCTCAAAGCGGCTAGAAAAGCGGAACTGCTGAGGTTCGACACCAATTCTAGGTGAACGGCATTTGTAACCATACATATAAATAATGCTATATAACCTTTAGAAGTTTTGATTCCGCGTCCTTTGTTTGCTGTTACTTCGATGTATCCTGTGTAATCCACGCCTGTATGAAAGAAAGGCGGGGCTGTATCAACCCTTTCCTCAGGTAAGTTACCCATCAGCTGATATTGCTTAATAGGGTCAGGCTTCCGACATGTCACACATTTCCTGATTTCCTTCTTAACTGCTCTATATCCTGATACAACCCAGTACCTTTGTCTCAAATTTGATAAAGTTAGTCGTGGACCCCTATGAAAGGTTAACTTGTGTGTTTGCTCGATTAACAGACTTGTAAGACGACTACTGTATGGTATGATAATTGGATGCTTCATTTCGTCACAAATCTTAGCATATTTTATTCTCCCGCCGACACGTAAAATGCCGTTTTGATCCAAAAAGGGATTCAAATTTCTTAAATTACTTTTATTGCTTAATATATTGTTTTTTTCTTAAACTCTCTATATCTAAACTAAACTCCGTTCGTTGAACGTGTTTTATAATAAGCCATTTTGCATTTTTCAACTCCGGTAATGTGAGATATCCGCAAGGCGGCTTATTTGCTGTATTGATAAATGTAATTGTTTTTGTAGCTCGTAGAATCCATGCTAAAATTCTTATTATTTTTATGAATGAACTTGTTTTTTCTAATAATAATAATACTATGCTGTGCTCCTGACTTTTCTGAACAACGTTAACTTTTTGTTTTGATTTAAGTTCTATTTCTGTTCTATAGCAAGTGTGCTCGTTGTTGTCTTCTGTAAATGACTTTAACCACTCTGGTCCCTGCCACCACAATTTGGAATTTACTAATTGTGATGCTAATATATCTCTGCTTGCTGCATCAGCAGGATTTTCTGCTGATTTGACGTATTTCCATCTGTCAGGTTTTATAACCTGTGTTATACTCTGGACTCTATTCGCGACGAATGTTTTCCAGCGTCCTGGATCTCCTTGCAACCAGCCTAGCACGACCATCGAATATGTCCATCCATACACCTTAACCATCTTGCTTTCTAGGCTGTTTATAACTTTCTCCATTAATTTTGCTAATAGATGACTTCCACAAACTTCTAATCTTGGTAAAGAAATTGTTTTGCTGCGTGTAGGCGTGCAGTGCCTTTTTGTAGGTGTGGCTTGTTTATTTCCACTTGATATATCGAAGGTTCCATGCAAAAGGTCGTCCATATAAAATGCTTCTTGCACCACCTTGGCTGCTTCAGGGAACTTGCTAGTCTCATCCGCTGCCAGTTGCTTTAAGGTCATCATCGCTAAAAACGGTGCTGCCTTAGTTCCATAAGTGACTGTAGTCAACTGATAGGTTTGAATAGGTTGGTGAAGACTTTCTCGCCAAACAATTTGCTGAAATGATTGATCATCATCATGGACGTTGATTTGTCAGTACATTTTTTCGATGTCTGCTGTAAAGGCGTAGGGATAAATTCGCCATTTTAAAATGAGGGATTGGATATCCTTTTGTAAGTTGGGTCCCTTGAACATTACATCATTCAAGCTATGACCGCTCGAGGTTTTTGCTGACGCGTTAAAAACCACTCTTAGTTTAGTGGTGGCTGATTCAACACGCTGTACTCCATGGTGTGGTGAAAAACATGCTGCATTGTCATTGTGTTGCTGTAGAATATTTTTAGATGGAACCATGTGATTTAATGCTTGATATTCGGCAATAAATTGTCTATATTGATCTGCCAGATTTGGTTGTTTATAAAATCTTTTTTCCAAATTTAGAAACTGCGCGGTTGCTATTTTCTTGGAAGATCCTAACATGTCACGCGTCTCCGGTTTCAGAGGCAATTTAACAGTGTATCGCCCATCTTCCCGACGTTCTGTAGTTGATTGATAGAACCTAATACAATGTTCCTCTTCTGCTGATAATGATGTCTCGTTTTCAATATCCTCTATTTCCCAGAACCGCTTGATGTCGTCAATATTATTCTGAACTATGTTGCATTGGTATGATGTGGTATTTACACTTAATATCCATCCCAGTTGAGTTAATTGAGCTGTAGGTTGCGTTTGCTCGACTCCCTTTATTATCCCGTTTAGAATAATAACTGAATAGATATCAGCGCCTAATAAAATGTCTATCGGACTTGATAAAATTCGAATCCGCTAATGCTAGAGTTTGTATGTAATTCCAAGTCGGCTTCGTTCGGATGGTTGCAAATATGCAAATTGTTGGTGAATATGTTTAGCTTCATTATCATGTCTGTATGTGTATTCTTTGTTAGCTAGGGCACTACAGCCTCCTGTGATGTGATCTATAGTTTCTGTTACTTTATGACATAGCCGACATTTATCTGTTTCTATTCTTTCTTTGAGGATGTATTTGGAGTAGTTTCGGGTTTTAATTATCTGATCTTGTATAGCAACAAGGAAACCTTCCGTTTCACCAAATATATTACCTTTCGTGAGCCAGCTATTGGACGCTTCTTTATCGACATGTGGTTGTTCTAATTGATGTGGGTATTTTCCATGAATAGCTTTTTTCTTCCAGATTTCCATTTTTTCTTCTTCCGTTTGTATTTTAAGAGACGGGTTATATTGTGCATTATTCAGTTTTGATGGTGTTCCTGTTGGGTAACCCTAGAAGAGCTTTGTCTATTGGACTGTTACTGGCTTTATTTCGAAAATATGAACGTAGAGTGTGAATTTGAGTGTAGTGTAAATTTTTTATATCGATGAACCCACGACCTCCATTTTTCCTTTTGATCGTGAATCTCTCATGTTGTTCTAGTAAGTGTGTTTAAAGCGTTTAATTCTTTTTCTGACCAGTTGATTACTCCAAATGAGTATGTTAATATAGGTACGGCGTAAGTGTTTATAGCTTTAGTTTTGTTTCTCGCAGATAGTTTGGTCTTAAGAACGGTGTTTAATCGTTGTTTGTATTTCAATTTTAGTGTCTTTTTGATTTCTGTGTGGTTGAGTGATGTATTTTGTTGTTAACCTAAATATTTAATATCTGGGTGACCGAGCTTCGCTCGGTAATATTTTACAAAAAAAACTTAAAAAAAAGGAAAAAACAATTATTTAGTTGGGATCGATCCTTGGCACTTACATTTGTCGAGGCCCACTAACCGAATAAGCTACGTCGACTTGACAGTTAATGGCGAAAATTCAATTCAATATAAATCTTAGTGTTTTTTAATGCCCAAAAATAGGGATAAAACAATATTTTTTTTTACATAAAACCTAGCCAGATCAATTTTCCTCCCCCAAAACCTCCTACATACTGAATTTCAGGAAAATCGTTGGAGCGGTTTCCGAGATTCGGAAAATATATATATATATATATATATACAAGATTAACTCATTTAAATATTAAGATATGTTTCTCTAAAATCCATACTATTTATAGTGCCTTCCTGTAGTGTTAAAGTATGTGAGTCTATTTCCTTATATTTACCTTTAATTATACTATTTAATTTACATTTTTCTGTTCCGAATGTCATTTTTATATCCCTACTAAATTTTTCGGTTAGTGTAAGTAGTTCGTTAAGTTGTTGTCGGTTGGTCGCGAATAATTTAATGTCATCCATGTAGAGTAAGTGTGTTATTTTTATATTATGTTGTTTATCTAGTATATAGCCATTGTTTGTGTTATTAAGGATTCTAGAGAGAGGATTTATGGCTAAACAAAACCACAATGGGCTTAAAGAATCTCCTTGAAAGATTCCTCGTAATATTCTTATCGGCTTTGTTTTTAGTGTTCCTTTACTTGTATGAATATTGAGTGCGGTTGTCCAAGTTTGCATTGTGTGTTGTAAGAAATTTACTAAATTTGGGTCAGTTTTGTATAGTTTTAAGATATGTATGAGCCATGAATGTGGGACGCTATCAAAAGCCTTTTGGTAATCTATATATGAGTAAAATAGGTTTTTATGTTTTTGTTTGACTTGATTATGTATTTCAGTGTCTATAACAAGTTGTTCCTTACAACCCATGGATCCCTTACAGCATCCTTTCTGCTCTTCGGGTATTATATTATTAAGTGCTACATGTGTGTGGAGTTTGTGTGCGATGATTAATGTAAGTAGTTTGTACAGAGTAGGAAGGCAGGTAATAGGACGATATTTGGCATGATTTATTGTGTCTGTGTCTTTTGGTTTCAGATAAGTTATTCCATGTGTTAGAAATATGGGCATATTATGTGGATTTTGTATGAGAGTGTTGAATGCTTTTGTAAGGTGATTATGAGTTGATGTTAGGTATTTTAGCCAGTAGTTTTGTAATTTATCAGGACCAGGTGCTTTCCAATTATGAGTCTTTCTTACAGCAGACCTAACATCTTCGATATCTATTACGATAGATGGCATTAAATCTATGTTTTCTGCTTCTTTAACTTCTAATTCTAGAAATTCTGCATCATTGTTATGGTTTTCAGGTGAAGACCAGATGTTTTCCCAAAAATTTTGAATCTTCGCTTCAACTGGTACTTCTGTTATTTTTATGTCTTGAGAGTTTAGGTTTCTATAGAATCATTTTTGATTGTTGTTAAATAAGTTATTGTCCGCTTTCTTTTTATTACTTTCTTCGTATCTCTTTAACCGTTTAGCATATGCTGATAATTTTTGTTTATTTTTATCTAGTTCTTCTATAAGCTGTTCATTGGTTAATTTTTTTGGGTTTAGTTTGCGTTTCTTATTAAGTGTTAAGTTTCCTTTTATGTACTGTGTCATGCGGCCAATATTTTTGCGCAGCGTTTCAATTTGTGTGATGAGACGTATCTTCCAGTGAGGTATTTTTGTGTTATTTTTGTTGGTGTTATTATTATATGGATTTTTGTTTTGTGTTTTTGGTTTAACATGTAGAGAAATTACAGTTACAGCTGCACAGTATATTAATTCATGCAATTCCTCTATTGATGTCGCAACTTTATCCTGAAGGTATGTATGTAATATATCATTAATAGTGTTTACAGTTTTGATACTCGAGTGTGTAATTTGTAGCTTTTGTATAGAAGGTCTTTGAGTGAGGGTCTTTTTATATTTGATGAGATTTTCTTTAAAAGTGTTTTCTATTTGTGTATAATTTAAATATGTGTTACAGTTATTTTGTGATGATGGTGGTGTAAATGAAGATATTACGGGTAAGTCTATGGGAGAAGTGTACATTAATGTATTATTGTTTTGAGTATTCATAATTGTTGAGTATCGACAGCCTGTTGATGGTTCGGTCATTGAAGTTGTTTGACCCTCTGTTGAATAAGACATAGTGTTATCAATAATATTGTTTGATAGTGGATCATTTTGGGTGCGGATGCTTTGTGTAGATGAGATATCCTTATCGCCATTCAAATTATCTTTTGTTATCTCGTCAGATATCTCTTGTTTAATTCGTAAACGTTCAGATGGGCTAATTCTGTTGTTCTTGTGTATGACTCGTATTTGATCTGATAGTCTTTGTTGTGTTAGGTATATTTTGTAGCTCAGGGTAAGTTTTAATAAATGTGTGGTGTAGCAATGGGCGATAAACTGTAAGATCAGTCTCGCACACTGTCACTCTATAGTAACAACGCAGAAGTTCCCGATTAATTTCATTGGTCCATTTCATACGCTGTCTTGTTTTGCCACCTAAATTGTTTGCCGGAAACATTTCCTGTAAGACTCTACTAGTTTGTATGTGAGGTATTGTTAATGGAGGTGTTATATTTATGCTGGTTCCTACGCAAATGTGATTAGAATTTTGGTTAAATCCTTGCGTAGAGTTGGTGTCATCAATGGGCACAAGTGAAGTGGCCGAAGGCCCGAGTGCAACATCAAATGACAATGGGGAGGTTGTGGTTGATCGAGATGTTGATGGATCTATATATGAGTGAGGTGATGAGTTGGGTGACTGGAATAAGCTATGGGTAGATGAAATTGGTGATGACGGAATGATATCGGCTGTGGCATCTTCGGGTACATTCCCAGTGGGGGCCCGCCTGCTCAACCCCAGGCCATCGACGGTCCGCATGCTGTCACATCCAGCGTCGACTCCAGATGTGCCCCGACGACCTCCGGGTAGAGCGGCCTCAAATTGTATTTCTTTACTGACTTTTCCATTACGTTTTTGGGGCTGGTTAGTTAGGAAGGTTGCCTGGATGATATTGGCATTTAACGTGAGCTCAGTTGGTGATCAAGTTAACGGTTGAGTATTTTGTCTAGATGTTAATGACATTATTAGAGATCGCTTCCTTAAGCCCCCCACCACGTCAAGGTGGTCCCTTGGGGGGGTTATTAATATTATTATTATTTGTTATGATGACATATTTGCAAACTTAACACACTTAAGATACATAGTGCTGCCGTATATAAAATAGAATACAAACTAAAGTATTGCCATAAAACCTTATTTATCAGTATCATGTTTTAGCTATTTATTATTAAAAAGGAAGAATATATTATTTATATAAAGGTAGGTACTTCGATAGTTTTTTTAATACTAAGTTCAGTCCAATCTTAAATTTGGAAATTGCTCTAAAAGAGCTGTCTTACTTTGTTTATATTTTCCTATACAGTGATTCATGACCTTAACAGGGTAAATTAGTGGTATGTCTATATGTTGTTTTAAGCAACTTTATAAAAGTGAGTACAAAGAACACACTTTTTATGTTTCATGTAAGGTTCGTTACGTTCTTCATGTTGCTCTTCCTGAAATAGTTTGTTGTTTTCCTCATGTATATGGTAGTATATGATGGTAGTCTTTGGTAGCAGTTACCAACTCCTTTGAACTTTAACCATGTCTGGTATGTTTTAGATCATTTAATTTGGTAAATTGTTACATTATTTCCAATGTTATTAATAGTTGGAGCTATTATTAATTAATTATAGTATATTAAGGTGATACACATATTTAAGGTGTCCGACATCCCTTTCCTTTTTAACAAGGTTATCAATAAAATGTTAATAACCCCCGTGTGGTATCCGGCTGAATAGAATAGTACCACCCACATTTCTTACCGAGGTGTCGTAAAAGGCGACTAAGGTAAGTCGACCCGCCGTGTGGTATCCGGCTGAGTAGAATAGACCAACCTCATGTCTTACCGAGGTGTCGTAAAAGGCGACTAAGGTAAGTTGACCCACCGTGTGGTATCCGGTTTAGTAGAATAGACCACCCTCTTTCTTACCGAGGTGTCGTAAAATACGACTGAGGTAAGTTGACGTCAGGCAGGCGGCCGGTCGTAAAAACGCAGCCAAATCATGTGACAGCATGTTTATAACATGTTGTGCCGACCCCACTTAGAGTGGGATAAGGGCAGGAGGATCATCAATAAAATCTTAATAATGTCTAGAGTTGCCAGCTGGAGGGGCAACTCTAGACATTAAATAATAAAATAAAGAAACTTTTTTGGTAATATTTTATTAATTTAACAAAAATGGTAAAACAAAAAACTAATTTGAATTTTTTTTTATTAATTAAACAAAGAAATTAAAACTAAAAACAAAGAATTTGAAAATACTCATTTCAATTTTTTAATATCTAGACTCTAGATTTAATTTACGAATGAAATAATTAACTTAGAATATAATTAGGAATAATCATTGTTTGTAGATAATTTTCATTTAGTTCAAAACATGAATAAATTAAGAATGAAAGTAAAAATAGTTAAACTTAAGTAATTAAAAATATATAAAAATCATTATAACAATATTTTTATTTATTTTTTATTTTTATTTTTTTCATTACTATAGACGCCCTTAAAGAAGCGACGTTCTTTTTTAACTTTCTGTTGGGGTACGGTGAAGACGTTCTGGAACGAAAAAAGTTCGTAAACGAACATAAAGTAGGGGGGGGGGGGAAGGGGGTCATATGTTATTCAAGAGAAATATATCTCGGAGAGGGAATTGTATTTCTATTGTTTCGTGTTATTGTTGAAAGTGTGCGACAACAATCTTAACTCATCTTCCTGCCCTTATCCCACTCTAAGTGGGGTCGGCACAACATGTTATCAACATGCTGTTACATGATTTGGCTGCGTTTTTACGACCGGCCGGCGAGTCGTAAAAGGCAATTAGGGTAAGTCGACCCACCGTGTCGTATCCGGTTTAGTAGAATAGTACCACCCTCATTTCTTACCGAGGTCTCGTAAAAGGCGACTAAGGTAAGTGACTCACCGGTGGTATCCGGTTAAGAAGACTAGACCACCCTCTTTCTTACCGAGGGGTCGTAAAATAAGAATAAGGTAAGTTGACGTCAGGCAGGCCGGTCGTAAAAACGCAGCCAAATCATGTGACACCATGTTTATAATAGAATAGAATAGAATTTCTTTTCTACACACATTACAGAGTTAAAACGATAGAAAATTAAAAATAGTAATTAACATAAAAAAGGAGTTAACAAATAATTTTTATATTACGTTGTGTGGCGCTGTGAAGAAAAAGAAATAGGATAACCACTCAGACTGACAAGGATTGTCAGATGTGAAGGATGTGAAGGAGCCCTACGCTGATTTTCAGTAGCCTCCCTGGATAACTTGTTGTGCCGACTTAGGGTTGCCACCCGTACTATATTATATAGTATCGTACTATATTTTAGTCTATTGTACTATATATTATAGAAAAACAATGTAAGACGAAAAATACTATATTTTTATCGCTAATTCAATTGTCGCGCTTTTTTTGAATCAATTGTGAATGGAACGCACCCGCAGCACTGCATAGGGAATGTTTGAACGAAACCCATCCATGTCCATCCAATTTACGGGGCTTAGTTAGTTAGTAACTCTTACTCCTCATTGTCCAGAGAAAAGTAATAATAAATAATCATGGAAAAATAAATAATGATTGAAAATAGATGTGTACTAATTTTTTTTCCTGAATTTCCTAAAAGTACTTAATTTTTTTTTTTTTTTTTAGCTGTGATGGCCCAGCGGTGCGACCGTGTGAATCTCTAAAGACGATCAGGGGTTCGAACCCGGGCAGACACCAATGAGTTTTCCAGTAAAACTTATGTCTAATTGATAATTGCAATTTATCACACGCTTTTCGGTGAAGGAAAACATCGTGAGGAAACCTGCATATCTCTAGAGAATTCTGGAGGTATGTGTAACTCACCAATCCGCATTGGAGTAGCGTGGTAGGTCTTAGCTCCAATCCTTCTCTCCCAAAACGGAGAGAAGAGGCCTATTCTCAGCAGTGGGATAGTAACAGGCCGTTACTTACTTACTTTAATTTTTTGATTTAAAAAGAAAAATACTATTTTTCTTCAAAAAAAAGTGGCAGCCCTATGCCGACTCCACTTGAGTGGGAGAAAGGATGATGACTACAGGAGGAAGATTACCCGTAAATACTTACTTCGCTGCGTTCATAGGTCTGCGGCTGTAGCTGCGGTTGCGGCTGCGGTTGCGGCTGCGGCTTCGTCACCGACGCGAAGTGTCTGCACACAGGCGTGGGCTCGCGGCGACGCTTGAGCATCGCCGGCGGTACGGGCGGCAGCGGCTGACCGCGGGCCAACGCATCGAACCGGCGACTTATTTCTTGCGACTGGAATAATAGAGACTATCATCATCATCTTCCTGCCCTTATCCCACTCTAAATTGGGTCGGCACAACATGTTATAAACATGCTGTCACATGATTTGGCTGCGTTTTTACGACCGGCCGCCTGCCTGACGTCAACTTACCTCTGTCGTATTTCACGACACCTCGGTAAGAAAGAGGGTGGTCTATTCTACTAAACCGGATACCACACGGCGGGTCGACTTACCTTAGTCGCCTTTTACGACACCTCGGTAAGAAAAGGGGGTGGTACTATTCTACTCAGCCGGATACCACACGGCGGGTCGACTTACCTTAGTCGCCTTTTACGACACCTCGGTAAGAAATGAGGGTGGTACTATTCTATTCAGCCGGATACCACACAGCGTAGCAGAGACTATAGAAGTTACAATAATAAATAAACATATGGGACACTGATGATAAGGGGTGAGTACATAAAGCATTTTTGTTTAACAGTCTATAAATATTTATTTATTTATGTACCATAAAAAATGTTGGAAAAAACATTATTGGTAAAAAAAATGTACAAAGGTCAACTTATCCCAGACAGAGATCTGCCAGCTAACCTACGAAGTGAGACGAATAATAAAAAAATAATAATAAATAAATATATGGGACATTTACACACACGGTCGTCCGTCCCCAAAGTAACTTAATACTTGTGTTATGGTAGACACACAACTGGTGAATATATACTTATATAATTTCTCGCAGAACAACAAATTCATTTATTGAAAATGTTGGCCCTCGGCGGGAATCGAACACTGTATATATTTACTATTTTACTTCACAGCGGATTATATTCATTTTATTATTACTTTTGTATTATGGATCTTTGCAAAGTAACGAGTCATTCTATAAACTACTAGCAAACGCCAGCGGCTCCGCCCACGGGAAACTGTAATACATATATTCCGTCTACCGTATATCCGTCTTTTGATAACAATAAAAATGGTTAAAGTTGGTTAACCTGAAAAGCTAGACATATGCTGTCGCTGACTTTTATTTAGAAATTTTAGAGGGATTATTCAGCGCACGCTGTGATGGCCCAGCGGTGCGACCGTGTGAATCTTTAGAGACGATCACGGGTTCGAACCCGGGCAGACACCAATGAGTTTTTCTCTTAAAACTTATGTGTCTAATTGATAATTGCAATTTATCACACGCTTTGCGGTGAAGGAAAACATCGTGAGGAAACCTGCATATCTCTAGAGAATTCTGGAGGTATGTGTAACCTACCAATCCGCATTGGAGCAGCGTGGTAGGTCTTAGCTCCAATCCTTCTCTCCCAAAACGGAGAGAAGAGGCCTATTCTCAGCAGTGGGATAGTAACAGGCCGTTACTTACTACTCAGCGCACGCAAGGAAGGCTTTAAATTTTGCCGTCCTCGTAATATTTTTTATTGCTGCGCCTCTCCTTTTCATCTTAGCGTGATGTTATATAGCCTATAGCCTTCCGCGATAAATGGACTATCACTCTCAAAGAATTTTCAAATCGGTCTAAAAGTTTCTGAGATTAACAAACAAACTCTTCAGCTTTATAGTACAGATTTAAAGACGTGTAAGCATTTAATAATTATACAAGGACGAGACGAGGAGAATGTTCCAGTACTTACGTCAAGTGAATCCCCGTCAGCGAAGTGGTCGCTGGAGCTCAACATGTCCTCGAAAGAGTCCCGGCGGACTACGCCCGGGGGCAGCACTGGCGACAGACCCAGCGACAGAGGCTGCTGCCTAAGCTGGAGAGTGAGAAGTTGGAGGTTGAACCCACCACGCTATATATACTAATAAGCTGAAGACTTTGTTTAGACGCGCTGATCTCAGGAACTACTGGACCGATTTGAAAAACTATTTGAGTGTATGATAGTCTATTTATCGAGGAAGGCTATATAAATTTCTATATTAATATATAAAGCTGAAGTTTGTTTTTTTGAAAGCAATAACCTCAGGAACTACTGGACCGATATGAAAGATTTTTTCAGTGTAAGATAGTCCATTTATCGAGAAAGGCCTAGGCTATAAAACACGCTAAGATGAATAGAAGAGGAGCTACAAAAAATATTACTGCAAATAATATTGCAAACAATACAAAAAATATTGCAAAATTTAAAGCTTTCCTTGCGTGCGCTGAGTAACGGTGTTAGATTTAATAATAATGTATTACAAAATTGTTCGCCTCTAAATGTTCTAAATAAAAGTCCGAGACAGCATATGTCTAGCTTTTAAGGTTGACCCATTTTAACCATTGTTATGGTTATCAAAATACTATATTACTGTTCTAATCTTTTCGAGTCGCCGACGTAAATATATATAACAACTAGCGGCCTGCCCCTGCTTCGCACGGGTATAAATTTGGAGAAAAACAATTTCCTTTCCCTATACCAAGAAGATTTCCTGCTATCTTTGGAATATCTAAATTCATATACAGAATGTCTTTAAACAAACTCTTGAAAGAGCGACATCGCTGCTAAAGTTGAAGTGTTATAGGGCGAAGCGCGGCCTCCTCACGGCATTTTAAATCTGTAATATCTCCGAAAATGTTCACTTAAATTACATGCTGTAAACGGCCATATTGATCTATATTAAATCAACTATTTATTTAAGGTACTTAATTGGATAAGGATTAATGCTGTATTGTATAAGAATTGCTTCAAAAATAAGGCATTATTTTTCTTAAAAAGTAAACGACAAAAAAATGCTTTAGTGGGTTATCCATAAGCGATAGACATATACCATCGCGGACTTTTCTGTAGACCTGTGACTTCAATGTGTACAAATACTTAGTACATTATTTTGATAAATCTCGTAGGGTTTAGCCTGCGTTTGCAATGTAAGCGGAAAAAAATGTAATTATTTACAGAAACCTCAAAAATTACATTATTTCTCTACTCCGTATTGAATGTTATTATACGTAAAAACCTTCATCTGGAATCACTCTGTCTATTAAAAAAAACCGCATCAAAATCCGTTGCGTAGTTTTAAAGTTTTATGCATACATAGGGAAATATGGACTTTGTTTTATAATATGTAGTGATAAAGTCGGTCCAGTAGTTCCTGAGATTAGCGCGTATAAACAATCAAACAAACTCTTCAGCTTTATATATTTACTAGCGGCCTGCCCCTGCTTCGCACGGGTATAAAATATATATGCCATGTCAGTCAGTGTAAAAAAAATGATTAAAATTGATCCAGTTGTTTTGATTTATTCATTACTGCCCGTGGCCGTAGCGTTAAATTTGGAGAAAAACAATTTCCTTTCCCTATACCAAGAAGATTTCCTGCTATCTTTGGAATATCTAAATTCATATAGTACATTACTACTTATTTACTTTTATATTTTCCCTATGTATTTTATTTTTACAATTAATTACAGAATGTCTTTAAACAAACTCTTGAAAGAGCGACATCGCTGCTAAAGTCGAAGTGTTATAGGGCGAAGCGCCGCCTCCTCACGGCATTTTAAATCTGTAATATCTCCGAAAATGTTCACTTAAACTACATGCCGTAAACGGCCATATTGATCTATATTAAATCAACTATTTATTTAAGGTACTTAATTGGATAAGGATTAATGCTGTATTGTATAAGAATTGCTTCAAAAATAAGGCATTATTTTTCGTAAAAAGTAAACGACAAAAAATGCTTTAGTGGGTTATCCATGAGCGATAGACATATACCATCGCGGACTTTTCTGTAGACCTTTTCAATGTGTACAAATACTTAGTACATTATTTTGATAAATCTCGTAGGGTTTAGCCTGCGTTTGCAATGTAAGCGGAAAAAAATGTAATTATTTACAGAAACCTCAAAATTACAGTATTTCTCTACTCCGTATTGAATGTTATTATACGTACAAACCTTCCTCTGGAATCACTCTATCTATTAAAAAAACCGCATCAAAATCTGTTGCGTAGTTTTAAAGTTTTATGCATACATAGGGAAATATGGACTTTGTTTTATAATATGTAGTGATTGTTATTTTCCTCGCTAGAGAGCTCCGATCATAAATGCGTCCGATCGCTGCTAAATTCAAATGGTAAAAGGGCGAACCGCGTTTTTTTTTTCGAATTTGACTAATGCTGTTAGCCCTAATGGCTTTGACAGCGTCACCGATAAGACGGGCGAGCGCGGAAGCATCGCCGAGAGACAAACCGCGACCTCCGACGCGCTATTTATAGGCTCGCGGCGCGGCCCCTGCATTTTAAATCTGTAATATCTTCGAAACTGTTTATTTAAATTACATGCTGTAAAGGGTCATATTGATCAATATTAAATAAACAATAGATTTAAGGTTCTTAATTGGATAAGGATTAATGCTGTATTTTATAAAAATTGCTTTGAACATAAGGCATCATTTTTCGTAAAAAGTAAATGACAAAAACTGCTATTGTGGGTTATCCATGAGAGATAGACATATACTATCGCGGACTTTTCTGAAGACCTTTTCATGATGTACAAATACTTAGTACATCATTTTGATAAATCTCGTAGGGTTTAGCCTGCGTTTGCAATGTAAGCGGAAAAAATGTAATTATTTACATCACATTAGAAACCTCAAAAATTACAGTATTTCTCTACTCCATATTGAATGTTATTAGACATGTAAACCTTCCTCTAAAATCACTCTATCTATTAAAAAAAAACCGCATCAAAATCAGTTGCATAGTTTTAAAGATAGAAGCATACCTAGGGATATACGGACATAGGGACAGACAGAGAATGCGACTTTGTTTTATACTATGTAGTGATACTATTTATTTTTACAATTGATTACACAATGTCTTTACATACAACATTCATAGCTTTCTTATCATTAGACAATATAAACGCATTAATTGCGCCTCCGGTCGCTGCTAAATTTGAAGTGCTTATAGGTCTAAGCGCGGCCTCCTCGCGAGATTTTAAATCTGTAATATCTCCGAAAATGTTCACTTAAATTACATGCTGTAAACGGCAATATTGATCTATATTAAATCAACAATTTATTTAAGGTACTCAATTGGATAAGGATTAATGCTGTATTGTATAAAAATTGCTTTGAACATAAGGCATCATTTTTCGTAAAAAGTAAATGAAAAAAACTGCTATTGTAGGTTATCCATAAGAGATAGATATATACCATCGCGGACTTTTCTGTAGACCTTTTTAAGGTGTACAAATACTTAGTACATCATTTTGATAAATCTCGTAGGGTTTAGCCTGCGTTTGCAATGTAAGCGGAAAAAAATGTCATTATTTACAGAAACCTCAAAAATTACATTATTTCTCTACTTCGTATTGAATGTTATTATACGTACAAACCTTCCTCTGGAATCACTCTACCTATTAAAAAAAACCGCATTAAAATCGGTTGCGTAGTTTTAAAGTTTTATGCGTACATATGGAAATATGGACTTTGTTTTATAATATGTAGTGATATTAACATTATTTACATGTATTATTTCTTAATATGCTTCTAAATTTTTTATGTAGCAATCGAGAATATACTATTTTATGCTACACATACTGGACTAAGAGCCCGTGCCCTACCCCAGACCTTCGTCATTTAACTCGTCATTTCGCTCGCACCTACCCGTATTTTTACCTCGTGTTCGCTTCTATAGCTACCCTACATGCTGGCAGGGGTTGGAACTATCAGAAATGTCTGGCTAGTGAGGAAACATCATCTTATTATTATGTAAGTTATATATATTAAAATCAGCTTTTATACTATGACGTAAGTAGAATGACATGAACCTTAACGGTGTCTGGCAAGAGTTTGCCAAGATGCTAGGTGTCTGGCATTGACTGAAATGATTTAATATTATTCTGAAGGATGTATCAAAAAATCAGCCTTTATACTTTGACGATAGTAGATTGGTATTTTACACATCTTGAGTACCGTCTATCTCCTAAATTCAAATTCAAAATTTTCTTTATTCAAATAAACTTGTAAAAAAGGTACTTTTGAATGGTCAATTCTACTGCTGGTTCAGAAAGCTGTTCCTACCGAGAAGAGCCAGCAAGAAAGTCGGCGGTTGTTCTTTTCAACATAATACTTTTAACTAGTTACATTAAGTCATTACTATCTTGTACAGGGTCGGACAGTAGCTATATCCACGCATTCTTATCGTCAAAATAGTCCTCAACAGTATAGTAGGCTTTTCGTATCAGCCTCCCTTTAATATTATTTTTAAACTGCTGTAATGGCAAAGCTAAAATTTATTGCAGAATTGTATTATATAATCTCATACCCAAACCCACAAACGAATTTCGTACCTTTGCGAAGCAGGAGTCGCAAGCTTATGTCGGTTCCTACATTGTCTATTATTTACATCACCAATCGTTCTATAACTCTTTATATTTTTATGTACAAAAAAGCCACGATGATTCAAATTCCACAATCTACCATCTTTCTTACCTGTGTTGGGAGCATGCGCTGACAAACTTTCAGCTTTTATAAAATGACGAAGGTCTGGGGTTCACGGGCTCTCGCTCTATATTCCTCTGTACATATATTTATTTGTTTACAAAAATGTAAGATACAGATATAATTTCGTTATGCTAATTAGATATGTACTGATGCAATATATATATGTAAGACGATGAACCGACGCACGTACTGTCGGGGGTGGGAATGCAATGCGTGCTATTCACGAATACGGAAAGCATCGCGGACAGACGACGGGTTCCTCACGGCATTCCAGGTATGGAATATGGATGTGCCGGACGGAGGATGCACCGTCTCAGACGCGCTAAGGCATAGTGTTCCAGTAGGATGCACTTTAGAGCCCTAGGATCTGATAGCGATGTCGATCTAATAACATAATGTATGGGGACTTCTTATATTACTATGAAAGCACTTCGATAGCGCGGAGCAAACGATCAGTGGCGCCATCTAGTTTTGATTGCGGAATCAGGTGTTCCTAGTACGTTGTGATACACATATATATATATATATATATATATCACTACATAGTATAAAACAAAGTCACATTATTTGTTTGTCCATATATCCCTATGTATGCTTATTTCTTTAAAACTGCGCAACAGATTTGATGCTGTTTTTTTCAATAGATAGAGTTATTCAAGAGGAAGGTTTGTATGTGTAATACCATTCGATACGGAGTAGGGAAATACTGTAATTTTTGAGGTTTCTGATGTGATGTCGTAAATAATTACATTTTTTTCCGGTTACATTGCAAACGCAGGCTTAACTCTATGAGTTTTATCAAAATGATGTACTAAGTATTTGTACACCTAGAAAAGGTCTACAAAAAAGTCCGCGATGGTATATATCTCTCTTATGGAGAATCCAAAATAGCATTTTTTGTCATTTACTTTTTACGAAAAATAATGCAAAAGTAATAATAAAATTATTCTGCTATAATCCACGGATTATAGCAAAATAATTTTATTATTCTTTTGTATTATGGATCTCCGCAAAGTAACGCCTAATTCTATAAATTATTTGAAAAATAATGCCTTATTTCCGAAGCAATTTTTATACAATACAGCATTAATCCTTATCCAATTAAATACCTTAAATACATTGTTGATTTAATATAGATCAATATGGCCTTTTACAGCATGTAATTTAAATGAATATTTTCGGAGATACTACTGATTTAAAATCCCGCGAGCGGGCCGCGCTTCGCCCTAGAGCACTTCGAATTTAGCAGCGATCGGACGCGTAACTGTCGCTCTTTCAAGAGTAACCTCTAAAGAAAACATGTTTGTATTGTCTAATAATGATAAGAAAGCTATGAATGTTGTACATAAAGACATTCTGTAATTAATTTTAAAAATAAAATACAAAGGTAAAAATGTAAAAAGAAATATGTAGTAATTTACTAAGTAATTTAATAAGTAAGTAATAAGTAATTTAGATATTAGATATAGCAAGAAATCTTCTTGGTATAGGGAGAGGGGAATTGTTTTTCTCTAAATTTAACGCGTGCGGGCCACGGGCAGTAATGAATAAATCAAAACTACTGGATCGATTTTTATAATTTTTTTCACTGAGTGACAAACCATATATTTTATATAGCCCATTCGAAGCAGGGGCAGGTCGCTAGTATATATAATTATAGCTATGTACTGTTGCAGTAAACTCTCACTTCTTGGTCCGGTGTCAGTAAGACGGCGTTGTCTTCAGGCTGAACGAGCGCCTCATCCGTGGTTTCCTTCCTTATGTTATCCAACTTTAACTGCAAGGCGTTGTATTTCTCTTGGAGAGATATTTTCTCACGTTCCTGTTTGAGTACCGAAACGTTATTCTTGATCTTCACTACGGAAGATGATCCCGTGATCGTCTATAATCGGCATCATGTGTGTCATGTGCGGACACTTGCAAGATGCCACTCGATTTCTGCTCGATGATATATTATGATCGCAACGCCGTGTGGTATCCGGCTGAATGGAATAGTACCACCCTCATTTCTTACAGAGGTGTCGTAAAGGGCGACTAAGGTAAGTTGACCCACCGTGTGGTATCCGGTTTAATAGAATAGACCACCATGATTCTTACCGAGGTGTCGTAAAAGGCGACTAAGGTAAGTTGACCCACCGTGTGGTATCCGGTTTAGAAGAAGAAGAAGAAGTCGACGTCAGGCGGCCGGTCCAAATCATGTGACAGCATGTTTATAACATGTTGTGGCGATCCCACTTAGAGTGAGATAAGGGCAGGAAGATGATGATGACATTATTATGAGCAAAAAATTTTTTGACAGAATGGTTAAAGACATTATTGTGGTATCCGGCTGAAAAGAATAGTACCACACTCATTTATTACCGAGGTGTCGTAAAAGGCCACTGAGGTAAGTCTACCCGCCGCGTAGAAACCGGTTGACTAAGATAGACCACCCTCTGACCGAGGTGTCGTAAAATAGGATTAAAGTAGGTTGACGTCAGGCAGGCGGCCGATCGTAAAATACGTAGCATCATGTGACAACATGTTTGTAACATGTTGTGTGGGCAGGAGGAAGAAAGAGATTAGTTGAATAAATTAGTGTTTATTACATACCGACTCGTTCCTCATCTTCAAGAACCTGGTCATTTGAAGCGAAAGCTCCTCATCTTTGCTCTAAATGTGTAGCAAAATAAAAATTAATTAAGGTAACTACATGTAAGGGGAAGAATTGTTTTCTACCCAAACATATAATAAAACTAATGATAAATGATAACTTAAACTATGCTACTATAAACTAATGCTCTTAAAACTATAAATGCCGGGGGGCGCGCGTTGTTCGCGCTGCTGGTAGACGTATGCAAACTGAACGCGGCGGCGCCGCGCGTCCGTATTTATGCTGTTATGTGTAAGGTGCGAATATGCACCGAACATGCTCCCGGGTACCAAAATAACAAATTAACCAGTTCAAAAAATGTCTTCTAACGTATAAACTCTCCTCGGCATAGGAGAGCTTGCTATGTCCCTTGTACTCAACTCACACACATTTTCACTATTGTGACCACTAGGCTGACGGTCAGCCGATCTATGATTTCGCGCACTGTCACTGTTTCTCGGTGTGGCCGACTCCGGCTGGGCAGTATGCGCGGCCCGCCGCGAGCCGGCCTGGTGCGCTCGACGACGTCTCCATCGCCACAGGAACCCCGCTGCTGCAGCTATGGCTACTGATAGCAGAACATAACTCACAATGTAGTGGTGAATATGATGGGGGGATAAATCATCCACAGGAAAATCACTATTTAGCTGTCGCAGTTGTGTAAGTTCTTCGCCGATCTTGGCTATGTCTTGATGAAGTATCCTTGTATGCGTTGTTTCATTACCCAAGTTGATTAGGGTGATGTTAAATAAATGATTTATTGGAGCGATTGGGGGACTATAAAAATCTGAATCTATCGAAATCTTGTTCGTGTTCAAATTGTTATGAGAGTGTGCTGTAAAGTTGTTTTCCTTTATAATGCAATTCGCCGCTACGTTAAGGATACCCGATCCACTCAGCTGTTCTATAGCCACGTGATTGGGACATAGAATGCGCAATGTACAGTTACCGCAACAAGAATACAAAAACGTGTTCATTCGGAATAAACGAATCCACTTACTTTCACACACGGAGAGGCTTAATTGACATTTGCGGGTAGCGGCATCGGGCACACAAAATTTAAAATCAGATGTTAGGTGATATATATTAGAGGGTAGATTGCATTTATAGGTGTCTGGGTCAAAGTTCATGCAATGCTGAATGTCCACTTCACGTATTTGTACATATATATCCTTCTGCACATTTATTGCTATGTAGTCGGAAATGGGAATAATGCTAATCATATCAGTTAGTTTATGATGTGGGACAGCTATTACTTTGTGTAGTTCGAAGGTGTCTCTGAACACGAGAGGGATTTGTATTTCAAATATAAAATGTTTGCTTGTCAGGCGAGCCTTCACTTTAAGGAGCTTATATATTTTTATAATATCTTGAGATATGTTATCGATAGGAAGAGATACGTCCTTTGTTAACTGCCCGGAAATGATATTCAATTCATCTTGCAACTGCTGAGGAGAAAGAAGATGAAAATTAAAAATCTCTTGATGGGTATCTGTTATCATTTCTACCAAACGATCTTGAAGGTTGTTTAAATTAATGACAAGATTGCTAGCTATTAACGATAACATGGTGAAGTCATTAATGATCGCCATATTTTCTACCTCCTTCTTTACGGTGTTCATATCCTTATTAAGAACATTTAACTGTTTCTTTCTAATAATAATAATACTATGCTCTGCTCCTGACTTTTCTGAACAACGTTAACTTTTTGTTTTGATTTAAGTTCTATTTCTGTTCTATAGCAAGTGTGCTCGTTGTTGTCTTCTGCAAATGATTTTAACCACTCTGGTCCCTGCCACCACAATTCGGAATTTGCTAATTGTGATGCTAATATACCTCTGCTTGCTGCATCAGCAGGATTTTCTGCTGATTTGACGTATTTCCATCTGTCAGGTTTTATAACCTGTGTTATACTCTGGACTCTATTCGCGACGAATGTTTTCCAGCGTCCTGGATCTCCTTGCAACCAGCCTAGCACGACCATCGAATCTGTCCATCCATACACCTTAACCATCTTGCTTTCTAGGCTGTTTATAACTTTCTCCATTAATTTTGATAATAGATTACTTCCACAAACTTCTAATCTTGGTAAAGAAATTGTTTTGCTGGGTGTAGGCGTGCAGTGCCTTTTTGTAGGTGTGGCTTGCTTATTTCCACTTGATATATCGATGGTTCCATGCAAAAGGTCGTCCATATAAAATGCTTCTTGCACCACCTTGGCTGCTTCAGGGAACTTGCTACTCTCATCCGCTGCCAGTTGCTTTAAGGTCATCATCGCTAAAAACGGTGCTGCCCTAGTTCCATAAGTGACTGTAGTCAACTGATAGGTTTGAATAGGTTGGTGAAGACTTTCTCGCCAAACAATTTGCTGAAATGATTGATCATCATCATGGACGTTGATTTGTCGGTACATTTTTTCGATGTCTGCTGTAAAGGCGTAGGGATAAATTCGCCATTTTAAAATGAGGGATTGGATATCCTTTTGTAAGTTGGGTCCCTTGAACATTAAATCATTCAAGCTATGACCGCTCGAGGTTTTTGCTGACGCGTTAAAAACCACTCTTAGTTTGGTGGTGGCTGATTCAACACGCTGTACTCCATGGTGTGGTAAAAAACATGCTGAATTGTCATTGTGTTGCTGTAGAGTATTTTTAGATGGAACCATGTGATTTAATGCTTGATATTCGGCAATAAATTGTCTATATTGATCTGCCAGTTTTGGTTGTTTATAAAATCTTTTTTCCAAATTTAGAAACTGCGAGGTTGCTATTTCCTTAGAAGATCCTAACATGTCACGCGTCTCCGGTTTCAGAGGCAATTTAACAGTGAATCGCCCATCTTCCCGACGTTCTGTAGTTGATTGATAGAACCTAATACAATGTTCCTCTTCTGCTGACAATGATGACTCGTCTTCAATATCCTCTATTTCCCAGAACCGCTTGATGTCGTCAATATTAGTCTGAACTATGTTGCATTGGTATGATGTGGTATTTCCGCTTAATATCCATCCCAGTTGAGTTAATTGAGCTGTAGGTTGCGTTTGCTCGACTCCCTTTATTATCCCGTTTAGAATAATAACTGAATAGATATCAGCGCCTAATAAAATGTCTATCGGACTTGATAAATTAAAGTTCGAATCCGCTAATGTTAAAGTTTGTATATAATTCCAAGTCGGCTTCTGGAATGATCTATTCGGTAAATTTTTTACAAGATTATTCATGATGAATGCATTAACGGAAAAGGTAAAATCGTTAACCATTGATTGGCACGATAGTGTGATCGTACCCTTACAATTTTGCTCTTTTTCCCCGACCCCAAATATTGTTCCCTGGCAATATTTTCTTTTCAAAGCTAATCTTTGTGCTGCGTTTTCACTGATAAGGGATAGTTGGCTACCCTGATCTATTAGAGCTCTCATGACTATCTGGCTTCCATCTGAAGATGTAACTTTAACTAGAGCTGTTGCTAGGAGTATTTCTGATATTTCATTTTGTGACATGTGCTTGGCTTGGGTTACGTTGGTCATCGACCTACTTGTAGTAGGTTGCGAAATGTTGGAATTATTATAACAATGATTTGTAAAATCATGCAATAAAGAATTATGTTTAGCTCCGCAAATCCGACAACGTTTGTGGGACGTGCATTGTTTGCCATTATGATTATACAAACAATTTACACATAAATTAAGTCTTTTTACTGATTTGAACTTTATTTCTAAGGGCATTGCTGTAAACTTTTCACAATTAAATATTCTGTGTTCTTTTGCGTGGCATATTTCACATTTGCTTGTCGAAATATGATATGATTTTACAAATGCGTTACCATTTCGATTTGCAGCTTTGTATGCATTATTATAATTAGGATTTTGTGTAGGTATTGGAACACGATAATTATTGTTTTTTGTATGTTGCTGTGTTTGTTCTGATTTTCTGCGCGATGATTCGAGAGTTGTAAATTTACTCTCTAGGAATGATAGAAATTCTTTGATGTTAGGAAGTTCTCTCGGATCCTTTAGCGACTCCAAATACTGTGAATGTGTTTCTTGGTCCAGTTTTTGAGATAGAATATGTATGAGCAGTGGGTCCCACGTACTCACATCTACACCAAGATTTTTCACCGCGTTTATACACTCCAATGTGGTGTCGTGTAAACGTTTTATATGATTTATTGATATTTGTTGCATGATAGGCAAATTTAAAAGAATGTTTATATGTGACGTGAAAATGAGCTTTTTGTTGTTGTACCGATGGTTTAGAATATCCCAACAGGTGATATAGTTTTCTGAACTAATGGATAGGTGCTGGATTAACCTTTCGGCCTCGCCGCGTACTTTGCCCTTCAAAAACTGCATCTTTTGGGCGTTTGACAAACTTGTATTACTGTGAATGGTCTCAGTAAACAAGTCTTTAAATGATGTCCATTCATTGTAGGATCCATTAAATTCAGGAATCTCCATTTGTGGAGTGATATTTGCTCTGTGTTTTGTAGACCATATTTTGCTAGAAATGGCCTTTTTTAATGAGAGGAACGTGTTCTCGTAGCTATCAAATTTCTCTTGGTAATCATTATTTACTCCATTTAATTCTAAGTATATCTCCCAGTGAAGCTCGTCTATTGCTGCCCACCGTGACTGTAATTGTTTAAGGAAGTCGTCTAACTCCCATTTTTCACTAACTGAATCTAAATTGATCCTTTGTGCTGTTCGCATGAATGCAAGGAAGTTTATGTTTTGTTTACGCAGCAGCAGATCATCTCCCTTACTTGTTGTAACTGGAGATGAATATAACCTGGATGGGCCAGGCTGGCTGAGTCCTGGGGAGCTCGGGCGGTGGACTTCAGTTTCTTGCTCTATGTTTGGCCTCTGGCCTTTGCTATCCCCTTGATTCCCCCCTGCTGTGCCTATCTCTTGTAGCTGCTTGTCCACAAGAGCTTTGGCTGCTAAATACAGCTTACGAGTGCTGTCGTAATCTGCATAACGAAAATATGGGTGGTTCTCTGCTTTGAACCCCAATATGCTTTTGTGATTTCTTTCATAATCACCCCAATGCTTTTCTAAAGTTTCCAACCGCCTTATGATATGCTCTTTTGTTTTTCTTTCCGCCCCGGTCTTTTTTAAATTGACGATAAACTTAGCGATAGCCACGTTTAGTTCTTTTTGATTATGGTACAAGGTTTCCATGATGCTTGCTTAATTATATGATAATGAAATGGAAAGATCTTACTTGGTTGCTGCTGCTGCGGAGTTTGCCGTCTACCTTTATGCTGATGCTGAATGATTGATGCTGAACGCTGATGCTGTATGCTTGATGCTGAGTGCTGATGCTGAATGCTGATGCTGAATGCTTGTTGCTGAATGCTGAATGCTGTATGCTTGTTGCTGAATGCTGATGCTGAATGCTTGTTGCTGAATGCTTTGTGGACACGTATAGTCCAAAGTCACTGTCCACACCACACACACGCGTTAATTCGAGTGCGCCACGTGTTTGCTATCCCGCGCTTTAACCAAACCGCACGTGTGGTTAAGTTGCTCGAAGAACCAAAATGTAAGGGGAAGAATTGTTTTCTACCCAAACATATAATAAAACTAATGATAATTGATAACTTAAACTATGCTACTATAAACTAATGCTCTTAAAACTATAAATGCCGGGGGGCGCGCGTTGTTCGCGCTGCTGGCAGACGTATGCAAAACTGAGTGCGGCGGCGCCGCGCGTCCGTATTTATGTTGTTATGTGTAAGGTGCGAATATGCACCGAACACTACACTAATAATTAACCGTTGTATCTTTAATATTTAAATCAGTTAATCTTGTGTAGACACATTGTAATATATATATATATATATATATATATATATATATATATATATATATATATATATATATATATATATATATATTACAATATATATATATATATATATATATATAAATATAGAAAAACAATATAGGACGAAAAATACTATATTTTTATCGCTAATTCAATTGTCGCGCTTTTTTTGAATCAACTGTGAATGGAACGAAACCGCAGCACTGCATAGGGAATGTTTGAACGAAACTCATTTTTAATTCATATAATATGTACGGCCTAGTTAGTTAGTAACTCTTACTACTAACTAACTACTATTTTTTATCCCGAATTTCCTGAAACTACTATATTTTTTTTTATTAAAAAAGAAAATTACTATTTTTCTTAAAAATAAAAGGTGGCAACCCTAGTTGAAGCTAATAAAAAAACTATCTTTGTAAAACATTTGATTTAACAAATTTAAATTATTAAAGGAATCTAAAGTCAATGGTGTTGCATTAAAATTATTATGATTCTGTATAACATGCGAGTATTAAATTAAGTATCTACAGTACATAACTTACCTTACGCCGTGTGGTATCCGGCTGAGTAGAATAGACCAACCTCATTTCTTACCGAGGTGTCGTAAAAGGCGACTAAGGTAAGTTGACCCACCGTGTGGTATCCGGTTGAGTAAAATAGACCACCCTCTTTCTTACCGAGGAGTCGTAAAATACGACTAAGGTATGTTGACGTCAGGCAGGCGGCCGGTCGTAAAATACGTAGCCAACTCATATGACAACATGTTTGTAACATGTTGTGCCGACCCCACTTAGAGTGGGATAAGAGCAGAAGGATGATGAGTACATAACTTACCTTATTCGCCGCTTCCAGTTCAGCTACCTTATTGTTTAACTTAGTCTGCGTCTCTTTGGCGTTTGCCATTTCAAGTTCCTTCTCACTTGTAACATTCTGCAACTCCGTCTCGAGACTGACCAGCCGCTCAGTATAGTTTTGGAGGTCCATCCTAATCTGGATGATATTGTCAGCTTTGGCATCTAACTCTTTATTAATTTCTTCAATCGTCGCTTCTTGTTTCTTGTTTCTATCTTCGGAGGCCACTCTTTAATATCAAATAGACATTTAAAATCAAAACGTTACTATCCCACTGCTGGGCATAAGCCTCCTATCTTTAAAATCCAAACGAGAACGGCCTGTTAATGTCCCACTGTTGGGCATAGGCCTCTTATTAGTTTTTGGTGAGAAGTGCAGGAGCTAAGACCTACCACGCTGTAGGTTACACATATCCCTAGGATTCTCTAGAGATTTGCAGGTTTCCTCACGATGTTTTCCTTCATCGAAAAGACTATCTCCTGACGATATACGACATACGACATAATCGCAAAGCCCGTGACTCAGTTGAAAGAGTCACACTGTCTCACCGTTAGGCTGTCACAGCTTAAGGAATAAAAGTGATGTTAATTCCTCGTAGGAGACTATTTTAGCTGTTGCTTCAAGCAGATTCTAACATGACCCATCGATCTGGGAGTTATTATGCCTAAAGCTGTTAAACGGACGCCTGTCATTAAGGAGAATAAAGGAAGATTCAGCGTGCCGAAAGTGTGGTGAGGAAGAAACGAGTCTTCACTCTATGGCTGAGTGCTCCATTTACTCGCTGTCATGATGATATTAAGTAAGGATAACATTAAATTTGAGGACCTAACAAATATACCCTTTCAGAGACATTTGAGAACCTAAAACATATCCCCTTCTAGAGATATTATGAGTTTTGTTAAAACGTCTGGTAAGTTAAAGCAGGTGACACTGTCGAGACAGCAGTGAAATCCATGTCCCAATATAGGGCAATGGGTGACCAACCGTTCTGTACGTGGAGGTCTCCCCCAGACTAAATAGAATACTATGCCTAGACCTCCCAAATTCAATTCAAAATATTCTTTATTCAAATAAACTTGTAAACAAATGCTTTTGAATCGTCAACTCTACTGCTGATTCGGAAAGCTGTTCCTACCGACAAGAGCCAGCAAGAAACTCGGCGGTTGCTCTTTTTAAAAATACAATTCTTAATGCTAGTTACATTTAATGTTTCTATCTTGTACAGGGTCGAACAATATTTATATCCACGCATTTTTATCGTCTAAATAATCCTCAACAGTATAGTAGGCTTTCTGTATCAGCCTCTCTTTAATAGTGTTTTTAAACTGCTGTAATGGCAAAGCTAAAATTGATTGTGGAATTTTATTTTAGAATCTAATACCCAAACCCACAAAAACCTTACGTACTTTTTCAAGGCGCCAAGCAGGGGCTGCAAGTTTATTCCTACTTTGTCTATTATATACATCACCTATTGTTTTATAATTCTTTATATTTTTATATACAAAAATTAAATTGCATAATATACTGTGAAGCAAATGTAAGAATACCTATTTCCTTAAAACAGCAGACTATGCAAAAACCTTATCCAAATCTACCCTACCATACCAAAATTTAAAGAGCAAGGCAGGCCTAAATTAAGACAAGAGCTGCGATAGTTAAACTACGAGACCATACAATTCTTAATAACGACTCAAAATCTGGAAAAGCACCTACAGGTTTTTCCGTTAAAACACGTGTCTAATTGATATTTGCAATTTATCACACGCTTATTGGTAAAAGAAAACATTGTGAGGAAACCTGCTTATGTCTAGTGATTCCTGGAGACATGTTTAATATATCTATTCATATTGGAGCTGCGTGTTGCGTTCTATGCTTCAACCTTTCTCCGACAAGGATAGAAAAGGCCTATGGCCAGCAGTGGGATAATAACAGGTCAGTACTTAACTTTTTTATTTAAACTCGTAAGCACTTGCCCGGGCAAGGTGGGAAACCTCAATACCTGAGGTCATTATATCTCTATACCTAAGGGAAGTAGATATCCTCTGCCGTCATTTCTTTCAGGACAACAATATAAATATCTAATACACGTTTGAGACAAATACATTATCTTTATACATTTTTAAAAACTTTGAAGCAATTTACCTGTAATTTTCAAATACAGTGTCTTTATCGGCAATGATTTTGTTCAACGTCTCAATTTTTGTAGCCATTAAATGACTGTGTTCACTTTTGTTCCTGGACTCTTCTATTGCATTGTTAAGACCTTCTGATAGTTCTTTAATTTTTTCATCTTTTGCAGTAATATGCTCTTTTAACTTTTCTAAATCAGTTTCGTACAAGTTTATAACCTAGACATAATTTGTGTTACATTGTTTTTTTGCACATGCTAAATTGCTATTAATTATTATTATTAGAAATGTGCATGCTAATGAGATGAGAATGTTAAGGTGGATAAGTGGTGTGACAAAACTTGATAGAATACGCAATGAGTATTAGGGAGAGTCAGAAAGTTGCGCCCATTACAGAAAAGATGAGAAGTGCGAGACTAAGTTGGTATGGTCATGTAATGAGGAGGAATGAGAATCATGTGACCCAAAGAGTTTTAAATATGAATGTGGATGGATGTATGGCTAGAGGGAGGCCGAAAAAAAATTGCATGGATTGTGTGAAAAATGATATGTATGTTAAAGGAGTGGCACCAGAGTTGAATGATAGAGGAGAATGGAAGAAGAAGAGATATTTTGCCGACCCTACTTAGAGTGGGATAAGGGTAAAAGAATGATGCTAAATTGCTATTAAATTGGAATCAGTTATTTAAATTAGTAAATTTTAATGTTTAGTTTAAATTGAAGACCCGTTCCGTAGCCAGAGTAGTAGGTAGTTTGGGCACACCAATATCCACCCTACCCATTTACCTGTGTTTTATTATTTAAACTTGCTGCTCTCACATGTTGATTTTGGTGTCACAAAGATTATGTTAACAGTATTTGAGTTATTTATAAATATAATATAGTCAAGAACCTGGGATTTATCGGTCAACTCCTTCGCTAAGCCTTCAAAATCTCTCTTTAACAATGTTATGTCATTTTTATATTTCTCAGACATAGCGTTCATTTCCTGAGAATGAAAAAAAATTTCTTTTTTAGCCAAATATCTTTTTTACTAGGACCTTGTGGCCTGTTGTTAGTGTAATTCAAAACAAAACGAATTATAGTTCTTTAATTATATTATCGAATGTTATGTATTAGCAGCATAATGGTGGTCGAAAAGTGACCAAAAGTTCTTACGAATGCCGACTTTTCACTAAATTTCACTTTCTTAATATTGAATTTCATTTGACTTGCATACCTTCTATGTATTTATGATTTTGCAATAACTTGATAACTATAACTAAGATTTTCATTTTATATGGTGTAAAGGATCATAATGTGAAGCATGAAATGCTTAAAGAAACAAATATATTAAAGTTATCAAGGATTAACACTGTAGTCGTCTAAATAGCATTCACGAAGCCCGACTTTGAGTTTAAGAACACACTGTCACAGTGTTTTATAATTTTTAAGTATAATTTAATGTATTTGTTATGGAATATTTGCAATCTTACAATCCTTCATTCCAATACAATTCATCATTCCTACAATCGATCTTAAAAATGTCAAACATAATCTTGACACCATGTAATTAAATAAAACAAACAAAATTAATATTAAAACGTACATGGCACTTATCGTTCAGTTCCTTCACAAGGCCGTCGTTTCGTTCCTTCAACGATGCTATGTCACAGTTAAGTTTCTCAGACATAGCGGTCGTTTCCTGAGAAAAATACTTATTTTAAACAATTATCTTTTTTTTTAAATGCTATGGGCTATTATAAGTGCTGCTGGAACCAAAACGAAATCAAATTATATTTCCTTAATTATAGTACCGCTTGTGTACTTTATTTATTATATGTAACAGTAATTACTGCAAACTAGTCTAATTGAAAGCTGTGATGCAGAATAAGATGGAGCACGCTTGCCTTGAAGATTCTATCTCGTTTCGAAGATTCATTTTTATCGGAAAGATAAGTGCAGGGAGAAAAATTCTCTCTCGTTTTGAAGATTCAGAGATTGTAATATTATCTGAAAGATAAGCAGGGAGAAAATTCCATACTAATACGCAGGAGAAATGACGAGGCGATGCGCCTTTATAGAATTCTGATGGTTTGGTCCGGAATTTTTCCGGTGTAGGTTTGTAGGCTTTTAGAAAATTTAAAGTTGGAGTAGGCTTTTAAGCTCCACTCATAATAGTCGCTAGACGGTGGTTGAACACCAAGTCTCTGTCAGGAATTAAATGGCTAATACCTTATATTTAAATACCTGAATAACATCTCTTGCAGCTGACTTAATGATATAAACAGTCAACGACCTTCCCTAATCTATACTTTGATCGTTTTCGACTTTTGGTCGTTCACCTTCTACTCTGTGAGCGTCTCTTGCAAGTGACGTAATGCTACAAATAGTGAAAGACCCACCATAATCCTAACTTTGAGTCCGTCATTAGTAGTCATCACTCTCTGGTCGTTCTCCTTCTACTCTGTGAGCGTCTCTTGCAAGTGACGTAATGCTACAAATAATGAAAGACCCACCATAATCCTAACTTTGAGTCCGTCAATCGTAGTATCACTCTCTGGTATCTCTCCTGCTGCTCTGTGAGCGTCTCTTGCAGCTGACTTAAGGCTACAAACAGTGAAATACCCACCTTTATCCTAATTTTGAGTCCGTCATTCGTAGCCATCTCTCTGGTAGTTCTCCTTCTACAAAAAACAGTTAAAAAGCAACCTCAATCCTAACTTTGAGTGCAGCCACCACTTTCTGGTAATTCTCCTCGCGCTCTGCCATCGTCTCCTGCTGGGCGCTGTACTGGTCGCGCACTTCCTTGATGTACAACTCCTGGTTGGCGAGCGCTCTTTTCAGCTGCTCTATCTCGTTGTCCTTGTTTTTCAACCTAAATGTCCAAAGGTTTTCTACTAGAACAAGCTGCGCCCCATAGTACTAGCCGCGGTCCATATATATTTAACAGGCACTAGTAATATCCCGCAGTTTCACCCGCGTAAATTTTATTTTCTTACACCTTATTACATTTTTATAACAGATCCTTATTTTTTTTTAAATGTAATATAGCCTATGTTGCTCACTAAGGATATAGCTTTCCAATGGTGAAACAATTTTTTAGAAAGCGGTCCAGTAGTTTTAGTGTGAAAACATTACAAACACACATACAAATTTTTCCTCTTTAAATATTAGTATAGATTAAAAATAAGATGGATGTAGATTATAGACGCAGATAAGGGTTTTTTTTAATTTTCACTATTTTTCGCTAAACTTTTTATCTTTAATAAGAATTTTCTCCTGACAATAATTAACACAACGAAAAGGAATTGTTTGATTCACCATTCTCCAAGGGAAATAGAAATTTATTTTTAATAGTACTTATATCGATACTATATTATGTGTCACAAATCCTTAAATACTAGCTGAGCCAGCTTATGCTTCTTGTAGCTCAGTTTGGACTTTAGTTCATTTCAAAATAACGTATAAATACCTATTTTTGGAATATCAAGGTTTTATATTTTTTTAAGCCTTTTCGGTAGTACGCAGCACTCAGTACTAAGCGTATAATAGCACTAAGCACCCAGCTTTAAGTGCCTAGTACTTACTCAAAAATTTTCCATCAAATTTTGCCACTAAGCACCCAGAACCACACATCAAGTAACAAGCGCTTAACGCAGAACAACCATGTTTATGCCCCTACCACTAAGCAGCCAGTACTAAGAACTCAGCAATCATATTTCAGCACTAAGCATCCAACACTTACACACAGCACTAAATGCAGCATGTCGATGCACTACACAAGAAGTACTAAGCACCCAGCACTGAGCTAAACGGTAAGCATACTTCATCCATTAGGGGTAACAGCATAGACTGTCTCGTTAGCGCAGTGGGTAGTGACCCTGGCTTGAGCTCCGCGGGTCGCGGGTTCGATTCCCGCCGAGGGCTAACATTTTCTATAAATGAATTTGTTGGTCTTTGAGTCTGGATGTATATTTGTATTAAAGTATGTATTTAAAATATTTAAGTATATATTCACCAGTTGTCTGACTACCATAACACAAATATTAAGTTACTTTTGGACGGACGACCGTGTGTGTAAATGTCCCATATATTTATTTATTTATTTATTTATTTATTTCATTATTCGTCTCACTTCTTAGGTTAGCTGGCAGAGATCTCTGTCATAGGAATAAGTTGACCTTTGTACACTTTTATATACCAATAATGTTTTTTCCAACATTTTTTATGGTACATAAATAAATAAATATTTATAGACTAAGTAAGTAACGGCCTGTTACTATCCCACTGCGGGGCATAGGCCTCTTCTCTCCGTTTTTGGAGAGAAGGTTTGGAGCTAAGACCTACCACGCTGCTCCAATGCGGATTGGTAGGTTACACATATCCCCAGAATTCTCTAGAGATATGCAGGTTTCCTCACAATGTTTTCCTTCACCGAAAGCGTGTGATAAATTGCAATCATCAATTAGACACATAAGTTTTACTAGAAAACTCATTGGTGCCTGTCCGGGTTTGAACCCTAGACCTTCTCGAAAGAGGCGCACGGTGATACCGCTGGGCTACCACAGCTTATTTATAGACTGTTAAACAAAAATGCTTTATGTGCTCACTCCTTATCATATTTTATGAAAGTGGCTTTCGACTCCGCATTCTGGCCATTTAAACTGTTGATCATTTCCTTCATGTCCCGTTCATAAGTTGATATTTTTTCGTCTCTCTGGAAAACAGCGACTTCTCTTAAGTAAGTAAGTAAGTAGCGGCCTGTTACTATCCCACTGCTGGGCATAGGCCTCTTCTCTCCGTTATTGGAGAGAAGGATTGGAGCTAAGACCTACCACGCTGCTCCAATGCGGGTTGGTAGGTTACACATATCCCTAGAATTTTCTAAAGATATGCAGGCTTCCTCACGATGTTTTCCTTCACCGAAAAGCGTGTGATAAATTGCAATTATCAATTAGACACTGCCCGGGTTTGAACCCGTGACGTCCTCGAAAGAGTCGCTGTGTTACCGCTGGGTTACCACAGCTTAGACTTCTCTTACGCATACACATTATTATCATATGCTTAATTACAATAAAGAGTCCGTGTGGTATCCGGCTGAGTAGGATAGATCAACCTCATTTCTTACCGAGATGTCGTAAAAGGCGACTAAGGTAAGATGACCCACCGTGTGGTATCCGGCTGAGTAGGATAGACCAACCTCATTTCTTACCGAGGTGTCTTAAAAGGCCACTAAGGTAAGTTGACCTGCCGTGTGGTATCCGGCTGAGTAGAATAGTCCAACCTAGATTCTTACCGAGGTGTCTTAAAAGGTGACTAAGGTAAGTCGACCCGCCGTGTGGTATCCGGTTGAATAAAGTAGATCATCCTCTTTCTTACCGAGGTGTCGTAAAAAACGACTAAGGTAAGTTGACGTAAGGCAGGCGGCCGGTAAAATAAGTAGCCAAATCATGTGACAACATGTTTGTAACATGTGTCGACCCTACTTAGACTTTAAACCCTAAGTTTTTATTACTAGGAAAATCGTCACAGACCTTTTCAATATCAAATTTGGATATATCAAGCTGTCTGTTAAGTTCGCTGACAGTTGAAGTTAGTTCGTTCTTGCTGATAGTTAGCGCTTCCAGCTTGTTCTTCAGCTCGGCAATATCCGCTTCCGCCTGCTGCTTGCAGGCTGAGAACACCTGCGTCAGCTGGGACTGGTGGTCGGTTAACATTGTAACTGGAGAAGCGCCATTTATTTTTATTTCATTGGTCCACGATGAAGACTATCGCTGGTCGCTGACTAAGCTCAGAGTCCCTCAGCGTTATTCATCAGAAATGCGGAGTTCCGTTGAAGGACAATCCGTTTTCATACATACATGCATGATTCGTAAAAACACACGCACAAACCAGCACTACCGCCACCACAATACACAAGCACCGCACACGTTCACTATCAGATACTCAACAATCGTTTCGCCCCGCAACCGAAGCATCATCAGGAGAGAATCCGCGCCAAAATAGCAAAGATTGTCCGTAAAACGGATTGTTGATAATGCATGTATCGGGTGTACAAACGGGTAGTCCACTCTACAATTAGCATTCAAATTCAAATTCAAAATATTCTCTATTTAAATAAACTTGTTAACAAGTGCTTTTGAATCCAAAAGTAATTATAAAACTATTATGCTATGATGCGCAATGAAGTAAAATAGAAAATATATATATATATATTTTTTGGTATAAGATTCTATAATAAAATTCCGCAATCAATTTCAGCACTGCCATTACAGCAGTTTTAAAACACTGTTAAAAAGAGGCTGATACAGAAAGCCTACTATACTCTTGAAGATTATTTAGAAGATAAGAATGTGTGGATATAGCTCTCTTTGAACCTGTACAATACAGTAACGACTTAATGTAAATAATATTAAGAATTATATTTTTAAAAGAGCAACCACCGAGTTTCTTGCTGGCTCTTCTCGGTAGGAACAGCTTTCCGAACCAGCAGTAGAGTTGACGATTCAAAAGCACTTGTTTACAAGTTTATTTGAATAAAGAATATTTTGAATTTGAATTTGAATATATAATGCTAAATGTAGAGTGGACAATCCGTTTGTATAAGTGTCCCATATCTATCTTTAATATTTAATTGAGTTAATCTTGTATGTATATATTCAGGCTCCAACGATATTCCTGAAATTCAGCATGTAGGGCTTTTGGGGGAGAAAAATCGATTGGAAAATGTTTTCGGGCACTAAAGAAATTTTAAAAATTTACATTGAATACAAATACAATTTTTCGCTGTCAAATGTTAATTCATGGTAACTGATTTGGGAAACGGGTGGTCTAAAGAGGTCAAATACGTTGTATCGACGATCGATTGTACCCCATCCGACCAATTATTTTTTATTTTTTTCTTAATTCTGATTTTTTTATATTTTTAGGTACCATGTATTTACGCCGTGTGGTATCCGGCTGAATAGAATAGTACCACCCTCATTTCTTACCGAGGTGTCGTAAAAGGCGACTAAGGTAAGTTGACCCACCGAATGGTATCCGGTTTAGAAGAATAGACCACCCTCTTTCTTACCGAGGCGTCGTAAAACACGACTGAGGTAAGTTGATGTCAGGCAGGCGGCCGGTCGTAAAAACGCAGCCAAATCATATGACAGCATGTTTATAACATGTTGTGCCGACCCCACTTAGAGTGGGATAAGGGCAGGAAGATGAAGTTACCATGTATTTTCTTAAACTTACCTGTCCGTTCGAGCACCTCTAACTTACCTGTCCGTTCGAGCACCTCTAACTTACCTGTCCGTTCGAGCACCTCTAACTTACCTGTCCGTTCGAGCACCTCTATCTTGCTGTTCGCCTTCTCCACCTGATTAATGTGTGTTTGCTTCAGATCGCGAACGACTTTGTCCGACTTCATATAAGCGTCATACAACGCCGCCTTGTCCGCTTTAGCCCTGGATACTGACGCCATCACCCGTTCCATATGCTCTTGTAATACTTCGTATATCTTACGGTTGGCATTAAGCCTAAGAGATCAGATAAGTCGTGATAGCCCAACAGTAAACGTTACGCTATACAAGAATGTCGCGGCTTCAAACCCCTGGACAGGTCAATGATATGTGGAATGGGGCAATAATAATAAATCTATACTAAAATATAAACCTGAGTACTGCCGTGTGGTATCCGGCTAAATAGAATAGTACCACCCTTATTTCTTACCGAGGTGTCGTAAAAGGCGACTAAGGTAAGTTGACCCACCGTGTGGTATCCGGCTGAGTAGAATAGACCAACCTCATTTCTTACCGAGGTGTCGTAAAAGGCGACTAAGGTAAGTTGACCCACCGTGTGGTATCCGGCTGAGTAGAATAGACCAACCTCATTTCTTACCGAGGTGTCGTAAAAGGCGACTAAGGTAAGTTGACCCACCGTGTGGTATCCGGCTGAGTAGAATAGACCAACCTCATTTCTTACCGAGGTGTCGTAAAAGGCGACTAAGGTAAGTCGACCCGCCGTGTGGTATCCGGCTGAGTAGAATAGACCAACCTCATTTCTTACCGAGGTGTCGTAAAAGGCGACTAAGGTAAGTCGACCCGCCGTGTGGTATCCGGCTGAGTAGAATAGACCAACCTCATTTCTTACCGAGGTGTCGTAAAAGGCGAATAAGGTAAGTCGACCCGCCGTGTGGTATCCGGCTGAGTAGAATAGACCAACCTCATTTCTTACCGAGGTGTCGTAAAAGGCGACTAAGGTAAGTTGACCCACCGTGTGGTATACGGTTTAGTAGAATAGACCACCCTCTTTCTTACCGAGGTGACGTAAAATACGACAGACGTAAGTTGACGTCAGGCAGGCGGCCGGTCGTAAAAACGCAGCCAAATCATGTGACAGCATGTTTATAACATGTTGTGCCGACCCCACTTAGAGTGGGATAAGGGCAGGAAGATGATGACTTAAATATAAACCTGAAGAGTTTGTTTGTTTGATTGATTGTTTGGATGCGTAAATCTCAGGAACTACTGGACCGATTTGAAAAATTCTTTCAATGTAACATAGTTCATTTAACAAGGAAGGCTATAGACTATATAACATCACGCTAAGATGAATAGGAGAGGAGCGGCAATAAAAAATATGTCAGCAAAATTTTCTTAGCTTTAAAAGCTTTTCTTGCGTGCGCTGAGTTCTACTCAGCCGGATACCAAACGGCATAACATCTTCCTGCCCTTATCCCACTCCCACAAGTGGGGTCGGCGCAACATGCTATAAACATGCTATCACATGATTTGGCTGCGTATTTACGACCGACCGCCTGACGTCAACTTACGTCTGTCATATTTTACGACACCTCGCTAAGAAAGAGGCTATTTTACTCAACCGGATACCACACGGTGGTGCAACTCTCGACATCTCAGTAAGAAATAAGGGTGGTAGAATAGACCTATTCTACTCAGTCGGATACCACACAGCATAATATAACTACATTAATATACAAACTTATTCAGGACTTCTGGCCGATGTCGCAACTCTTCTTGATACTTCGCTGACAAGGTCTCGTGCTGCATTTGCAGGGTGACCATGTTTTGCTGCAATATCTCATTTTCGCTCTCTTTCTGAGCGAGCCTCTCTTTCATTTCCCAGAATGCGGTGTCGTTAGCTATCTGTAAAATAAATTTTACTTCATTTTTAGTTCTGAAATAAATAAAGTTAAAATAACTTATAGAATAATTTATACGCCGTGTGGTATCCGGCTGAATAGAATAGTACCATCCTCATTTCTTACCGAGGTGTCGTAAAAGGCGACTAAGGTTAGTTGACCCACCGTGTGGTATCCGGTTGAGTAAAATAGACCAACTTCTTTCTTACCGAGGAGAAGCAAAATACGACTAAGGTAAGTTGACGTCAGGCAGGCGGCCGGTCGTAAAATACATAACCAAATCATGTGACAACATGTTCGTAACATTGTTGTGTTGAGTGGGATAAGAGCAGGAGGATGATGAACTTATAGAATAATTTATATATAAATCAATTTTTTGGTTCTTCGAGCCAGGGTGTATATTTATATTTAAGTATGTATTCAAAAAATATATAAATATATATTCACCAGTTGTCTGTCTACCATAACACAAGTATTAAGTTACTTACTTTGGAGACGGACGGTCGTGTATGTATCCAAAAAAAAAGAAAGAAAGAAAAAAGCATCCATAAATCATAATACAAAAGTAATAATAAAATTATTTTCTATAATCCGCGATTAAGTAAATAGAAAATATATATAATGCTAAATGTAGAATGGACTACCCGTTTTTATACCCGATACATGCATCATTCTTAAACTTAAAACAACTGAACATCACACTTTCGAACAAAGAATGGAAAAATAAAGCACTTGGCGCAGGTGACCCTGCCTTCAGCGCGGTCGCGGGTTTAATTTTCAATTCGCTTGTTCGCCGAAGGCCAACATCACTACATATTATAAAACAAAGTCCATATTTCCGTATGTACGCATAAAACTTTAAAACTGCGCAACCGATTTTGATGCGGTTTTTTTTAATAGATAGAGTGATTCCAGAGGAAGGTTTGTACGTATAATAACATTCAATACAAAGTAGAGAAATACTGTAATTTTTGAGGTTTCTGTAAATAATTACATTTTTTTCCGCTTACATTGCAAACGCAGGCTAAACCCTACGAGATTTATCAAAATGATGTACTAAGTATTTGTACACCTTAAAAAGGTCAACAGAAAAGTCCGCGATGGTATATATCTATCTCTTATGGATAACCCACAATAGCAGCTTTTTTCATTTACTTTTTACGAAAAATGATGCCTTATGTTCAAAGCAATTTTTATACAATACAGCATTAATCCTTATCCAATTGAGTACCTTCAATAAATTGTTGATTTAATATAGATCAATATGGCCGTTTACAGCATGCAATTTAAGTGAACATTTTCGGAGATATTACAGATTTAAAATGCCGTGAGGACGCCGCGCTTCACCCTATAGCACTTCGAATCTTTTAGAGTTTGTTTAAAGACATTCTGTAATTAATTGTAAAAATAAAATACATAGGTAAAATGTAAAAGTAAATAAGTAAAAATGTACTATATGTGTTTAGATATTCCAAAGATAGCAGGAAATCGTCTTGGTATAGGGAGAGGAAATTGTTTTTCTGCAAATTTAACGCTTGCGGGCCACGGGCATTAATGAATAAATCCAAACTACTGGCTCGATTTTAATCATTTTTTTTACACTGACTGACATGGGATATATATTTTATACCCGTGCGAAGCAAGGGCAGGCCGCTAGTATTTTATAAATAATTTGTTGGTTCCTCATGCATAGGTATTCCTCATGATATCTACATCCTATATATTCTTTAAAAAGTAGCGTATACAACGGATGTTTACGACAAACAAAAGTCAACTGTACAATTAATCATTACTATAACAAGTGACTTTATCATATTTACCTGTAGTTTGACGAGCTCTGCATTTTCTTTAGACACTTTTTCTCCAACCTTTTGAATGTCATCGAGTAGGCGTTTGCGATTTGCTACTTTACCAATATGTCCGATGTCCATTTTTATCCTATATAAATTTTCAACTCGTTTTTATCAGCAATTTAAAGCGCGGTTAAACGATTTTGAATTTTTTTTTGTAAACAATTAAGTTTTTTTTGTAAGTTTGTAACGACAAACTTCTCGAAAAATCTTAGAATGACGTTTTTTTCCAATGGCACAACTTTAATAAAAGTAGCGCCAAAATAAATGGCGGGAAAAGAACTTTATAAAAAAAAAAAATTTACAAGCAAAGATTTTATGCCATTCTGACGGTAAAGTTCTTGTTTACGCTGTCAATTGTTATAATTTTATAGATGGGGTAAAAATATGACTGACATTCTACGATTCCTTATATAATAAACAATGGTAATATATATGTTTAAAATATATTTAAATGGTATTCATTGGTAAATATCTCGATAAAAAAAAAATTGCGTAAACGTCAAATAAAAGTTGACATAGGTCTATGTTTGTAGTCAAAGATTAGTTATCCTATATAGTGTATTATCTATGGATTAGTTTATGGTCATAATTTCATAAATGACATTTGCTCGTATCGATTTATATTCTATTTCTTATACTTCCTTGGAATATTTGTGTGACCCTTGAAATATAAGAAAAGTAAGAGTTGATTTTTTAAAAGCATATTATTCATAGAATAGCAATTAAATAATAAGATTTAAAAAAAATTGTTATTACAGAAAAAATTGTAGTTATGTAACTAATTTTTAAGGTTGTAATATTAATTTTCAGATGCTTTCTTCAAGAATATTCACTGGTCTACGAGCAGCTCGCACATCAGTTGTGGTAACGAGAAACTTAGCAGCGACACAAAAGGCAACGGATCCTATCCAACAACTGTTCCTCGATAAAATAAGAGAATACAAACAAAAAAGCGCGTAAGTACCAATATTTAAAATATAGAATCATATTAACACAAAATTGATGCTCTTGTTGTGGCAGGTTTCTAAAATGTTGCTTTTGGTGCCTCCAAGATTCATGAATTCTTACACCAAAGAGGCAAGTCTAAGTATACCAAGACAGTAGATGTTTCAATATTTAGTAGCAACCTACTACTATTATAAAAATTCAAAAAATTCAAAATATTCTTTATTCAAATAAACTTGTAAACAAGTGCTTTTGAATCATCAACTCTACTGCTGTTTCGGAAAACTGTTCCTACCGAGAAGAGCCAGCAAGAAACTTAGTGGTTGCTCTTTTAAAAATATAATTCTTAATAATACTATAAGTTGATACTGTCTTGTCTACTTGAAAGTGCTTGTAAAGGCCAATTTGAATAAAGAATTATTTGAATTTGTACAGGTTCAAAGAGAGCTATATTCTCATTCTTATCTTCTAAGTAATCTTCAAGAGTTATAGTAGGTTTTCTGTATCAGCCTCTTTTTAACAGTATTTTTAAAAGTGCCAGAATATGGGCCAGCCATAGACAAGGCCTACTATACCCCTTTTTTAAAATTTATTTTGAATTGTGACTGAAGTATATGGGGAAACTGTGTGTAACTTAAAACTGTATTTACATATAAACCCAAACAGCATAATGAAAAACTAGTAGGTTTAAGCTTCCATTGTCTTTTTCCAGTTTAAGTAGATTTAAAAGGTTCGTACTGATTTTTTGACCCAAACCCAAACATAGAAGTTTTTATTTTTTATTTTATTTGTTTAATATAATCCAGAATCTAAACACATTATTTATGATTCTTATATTACAGAGGTGGCAAGTTAGTAGAACCAAGTCCAGCAATTGAAAAAGAATTGAAAACCGAATTGGAAAAGCTTGAACGTCAATTTGGTGGAGGAGCAGGTGTGGACATGACATCATTTCCTTCTCTGAAATTTGAAGAGCCCAAGCTAGATCCTATTGATGAACAAGCGCCTGCAGCCAAGAAATGAAATGAAATATAAAAACATAATATGCATAGTTAATTTAAAATAAATATGAATCAAATACAAAGGGAATAAAGCCTTAATAAGTGTTGAAGTGTATTTAACTGGTTTAGCCTTATATACCTATTCCAATAGAATTTTTTTTTTTATACAGGAAAAACCCTAATAGGGCTTATATGACATGCCGCCCGACGGGAACAGGCGGCGGTTATGTCGGACTCGCACCGACTAAAACGACCTATGTGCTGCTGGTGGCAAGGACAGGGTATCGTTGTACACATTGCCCCATTCCCTCCGACAGCTCTGATCCCAAAGAATACCTCCACGGGTAGGGATCCCTCGAAAGAGAAGCCCTCCTCCGCTTACCGGTGCATCGGGAGCACCAGATGAACCGACCGTCTCAGGACCTGTAAGCCAGACTATAGAGACTGCATTGACTGTATTTACCAGTAATTTATTTCAAAATCATTATAATTCATAGTTGGGACACAAAAATTATTAGTCGTATAGTACATAGTACCTGGGTGACCGAGCCTTGCTTGGTAATTTTTTTTTTAAATAAAATTTTAAAAAAAAATTGTTTAGGAAGTGGAGCTAGAACCTAGGTATTTTCACCTCTCTAGACCGCCCGTTCCCCAAATGCGCTGTGATGACTTAACATTTCATAGCGAAAATTATCTTTTGAATTCAACATTAATTTTAGCATTTTCAAGAAAACAGGGATAAAACGAGATTTTTTTTTAAAATAAAACCTAGCTAGATCAATTTTTCGCCCTCAATACCCCCTACATACTACATTTAAAGATATCATATCATCGCGTCATCTCGACCCTCAATGCTGAGGGTCGTGACCCCCACTACGGATCACTTATATTGTGATCTTTCCCTTGTGAGGGGGGTTTTCTAGGGAAAAATATTTAAGTGGTGGGTTCCCGCGTCCTCGTTTACTCCTCACGGCTCCTGTAGCCGCTTCGAGCCTTTTTTTACGGCCGGGTTAAGTTTTTCCCTGACCAACCCTCCTCCTTTTGCATCCGGGCTTGGGACCGGCAATGGCGGAGTAAAAAGATATCATATACCAATAACAATATTGCCAATTGCTTCTGTGCAATTCTATTAAAACTAGATTTACAATAGATTTGCTGCCAAATATTGCAAGAATAATTGTTAAGAATAATTGTTAAAAAGGTCTCCTTGCCTGGCATTATCACCATAAGCTCAAACACCTGTTTTGGACGCTTTTCATATATATGATATTTTCATTCACAACAATCAACAATCGAAGAATTCGCTGGTATGCTCATTCTTTTAGAGGTCAGTTGGTTTAGTTTTCATGGAATTTAATTTATATTTTCAAAAAGAGGTAGGCCTTGAAGTCCTTGAGACTTTAATATATCGGTAAGATAAGATGGTTTTTATTCTATGGTTTTCATCAAGGTGAAGGTGTTTGTAATTACTTAAAGAGCGGTTCTATACAGATTACAGTGTATAGTGTATACAATAGCTGAATAATCATGGACGTAGTATATACTGGACGGCGCCAAAAGACGTTGCCGATCTTGCGTCTGTGTGTGAGCGATTTATCGTTTGTCTCTGTTCTTATCGCGAACTATACATAAGAGTGAAAGAGATTGTGATGAAGTTCGGCAACGTCGCTAAAAATGTGTCCAGTTGGTGACACCAAATGAGGCCATAACATTGAGTATGTTGAAGATTATTTCTTGAAATCTAAAGCAAATACGAGTGTTACTGATATATTTTTTCAAAAAAGGTGGAATATGTCGTGTGCTGCCTTAACGTGTCTATCAAGAACAACGAAAGGAGGAGTTAAAAACACGGAATTACCATTTCATAAGTAAATCTTTGACTCTCATTTGCGTGCTAAATTAAAGCGTTTTATTCAGTTAAAGCGTTTCAGATTATAATGTATCAGTACAGTTTGATATTCTCTAGCCGGCATGAGTGTGGGATACTGATAAAACATAGAAATTAATCATTAAATATTCGATTGAACTGTGTTACCTACGTAGTGATGTACATACTAACGAATTATTATGTATCGATAAAAATCAGTCAAAGTTATATTTACTAGCCAAGTTAATGCGAATTCTCTAATTTTAGATTATTTTCTTAGGTTTCCTAAATGCCCACATATAAGAGAACAGTGGATAAAAGCTGTCACCGGTCTCACGGATATGTAAATGTTGGGAATAATGTGGATCATGATATTGTTCAATTGGCCACTGAAGCACTAACATTTGTTAACATTTTATCTATACATAAAGCACCGAGTATGGGCTACACCTTCAACTTTATTTTTAATGCTTCTAAAGATTCTTTGGTAAATCTAGGCTCACAGTCAATTGACTGATACCATTTTTGAGAACCACCCATCACAGTAAGATATGCAGTAAAGATGTGCATCGGATAATTCATGACATTATACTGCAGACTGTACACTCAGGAAATTATGTCAATCTATTCAAATATTTAAATCTATTCTGGACAGTAAACCAACTAGGTTGGTTACAACTGTATATTAACTTTACAGTACCTGAGCTAGGCTTCGATAATTATCGACGCCTAGTTTAGCTTATCGATAAGCTGAGTACTTCCCTAATCACGCACACTAATGCAGTTCTAAAAGTTCGCACAAGCATAAAACGGACACACAAAAATAGCTAAGGCTGGATTCATACTATGATGCCGTTCTCGGTGCGATCTCGCGCCGTTCTCGGTCCGGTCAAATCTCACTGTGTCTACACTACTCAATGCCGTTCTCGGTTCGATCTCGCGCCGTTCTCGGTCCGGTCAAATCTCACTGTGTCTACACTACTCAATGCCGTTCTCGGTTCGGTTTCGGTTCGCTTCTGGTCGTGATCAAATTTCTCAGTCTGTGTCGATCCATGGTTGACGTAGGAAGTTTTCAAAAATAAATATATAAATTTAATTCACCAGAAAATGGCATTTAATTTTTCAATTCAAGAATTAGCAACAATAGCTATAATTTTGGATGAACGAGTTACAAATGAAAAGAAATTACAACAAAAAGTGAAAAGAAAAAGAATATGGGTGCATCCTAGTTTATTGAAAAGAAAAGAGGAAGGCGAATATTACACTTTATATCGTCATTTAGTAGATGACGAAGAAAAATGCATACAATATTGCCGAATGGATTCAGGAACATTTGAAATGATTTTGAAAAAAATTGAGCGCAAAATTTTAAAAAGAAACACCTCTTTTCGTGAGGCAATTTCTCCTCGAGAAAAACTGATGGTTTGTTTAAGGTAAGAAATAAAATATTATATTGTATAAAATGTATATATTAAAATAATTTACATTAAATTTTTGTTATTAGCATGTGATGTCGAAGGTCCGGGGTTTTGGTCATAATAATATGTAGGTTGCGGTAATGGTGTTTGAGAATGGTGTTGAATATGTTGGTCTGGTATGGTGTTGGATGATGATAAAGATGTTGCATATGTAGTTGGGGCAGGTGATACTTGATGATGATCTACAGATGCTGGTGATAAAAAGGGCGAAGAAGCGGCAGTGATATATTTTTCTTCGATTTGACTGACGAGAGTGAATACTTGTGTTTTTATTAAATGTTGATCAATTGCAGAAAATGTTTTGACAGTACCAGAGATCAATGAAAAAAATTGGTCAATGGGGTGTGTTGTACGTTCCTGTATTTTGTTTTCTAATATATATTTCATAAGGGTCGATGATGCAGTTTCCTCTTGAGGTCCTATATTTTTCTGTTTATTTTGTTTCTTGCGAGCCGGTGGTACATTACTTGCAAATGTATTGACGGAATTAAATTCTAATTCACCTCCTTCATTGGCAATTTCTTTTATTGTTCTCATAGTTATTGGTACATCTGTGTCTTCAATATCAGTATCATGAACATTGTCATTGCTAACATCGTCATCGGCAATATTGGAAATTCTTGGTCTATCACAATTTATGTACTTGTTAATAAATTGCATTTGATCGTGATAGCGCCATTTGCAAATTTTTAAAGGTGCTTGGCCACTTTTGGTCTTTAATTTGTACAGATATTTTCGGTATTGAGCTCGTAATCCTTCCCATCGATTTTTCGCCCCTATGATAAAAAATAAAACGTTTGTAAATAAGGACATGTATAGTACAAAATAAATACTGAAAAACTTTTTTATTTTCAGATTTTTGTCTACGGGGGATTCCTATCGAACGATTGCTTTTAGTTATCGCCTTGGCCATTCGACAGTACAAAGTATCGTTCTCGAAGTTTGTGGAGCAATTAACGAATTGTTATTAACGGAGTATATTCCAACGCCATCTCAGGACAAATGGTTACAAATAGCACATGAGATGTGGAGCATGTGGAATTTTCCAAACTGTTTGGGAGCCTTAGATGGCAAACATGTGACAATAGAAGCTCCAGCAAACAGCGGATCTTTATATTTTAATTACAAGAAGACTTTTTCGATAGTTCTTTTAGCCTTAGTAGACGCCAATTACAAATTTATTGCTGTAGATATTGGGTCATATGGAAAAAACAGTGACGGGGGAATTTTCGCAAATTCTGCTCTGGGAAAAAGATTGGAAAATGCGACATTGAATATTCCAATAGACTCGCCTCTTCCAGGGACAAACATAATAGTACCGTACGTAATATTGGGAGATGAAGCGTTTCCGCTAAAAAAATATTTAATGCGGCCTTATCCAGGGTCACAAAGTGTTGAAGATAATACGAAAAGAATATTCAATTATCGTTTATGTAGAGGAAGAAGATTAGTTGAATGTGCATTCGGTATTTTATCACAAACTTTTCGCGTATACCGTAGATTACTCAGAGCTGATCCTCAAAATGCATCCTCAATAATTTTAACAACATGCATTCTGCATAATATTATTAGGAATACTCGAATCATCAATTTCGAAGGTAACTTGGAATGCATTAATACTAATCACGTGCAGAATCTAAAAAGACAAGGAGGAAATGCACAGGCCGAAGCGTTTCAGACAAGGGAAATTTTTAAAAAATTTTTCAACTCTCCTGAAGGATTAGTGCCATGGCAAGAAAATCTTGCGATGTAATTAGAATACAGCAATTAAATGAATATAACATTGCTACGTGTGTTTTACTCACCAGGTAATTCTATTGCTTCTTCAATCTCGTTCCATATTTTTCTTTTATAAATGTTGTCACTGTAGTTGTGTGACTGCAAATCATATAATCCGCGTCTTTCTTTCACTAATTCAATAAGTCTTTCATCTGGAAATAATTAATATTCGATTTATTTCTTATTTTTCTGTAAAACAGTCGACCGTTTTTTTTAAATTTTACTCTATGTACTTTTCTCGAAAAAAATGCACATAGAAAGTCTGCTGAAATAATTATAGCAGAATTATTCATTACCTATAGCAAATGTTATAAACTACATAAGAAATAGTTACCCTTTTCAGAACTCCACGATTTATTGCCAGACATATTTATTTTATTTAATTTTCTTTAATTTAAATCCTAAACACATGCGGCGCGACTAATGAAAGACTGCAGTTGAAACAAAAGAAGCGAGTTCAGACTAGGCATGGACAGAATCACCAATCACTTAATGATCATGATATGAAAAACTTTTCATATAGCATCATCTGCTAATGAGTTTTAGAGTAACTGCTATACTGCTATACAAAATTATGGATATTCTACGAAAAAGTAAAATAATAAATTAATACTGAGACTAATTCACTGATATTGAGCAAAAACACATGCAAAGGAACGTGGGTTAAATAAATAAATTAATTAAAATAAAGACAAGATTTGTTTGTTCCAAAGAAGACGCTATTCCAACTTAAATTATAAGATAGAAATATTGACCGTATTATATAGGAGTTAAGAATTAAATTTGTTTGTAATAACAATAATTTCACCCAGTAATATTGATTAGCAAAAACGCTTTCCGCTATTATATTATTCAGCTATTCGCTATAATATTATTACTTAATAAAGCGATTGCTATTACAAACAAATGTAATTCTTAAATCATACACAATACGGTCGATATTTCTAGTATATAGTTTCAGTTGGAATAACGTAAAAGTGCGTCATCTTCCCGAATTATCGACCATATTGTATAAGATAAAAGAATTACATTTGTTTGAAATAACAATAATTTTGCCTAGCAACATTGATTAGCAAAAACGCTATCCGCTATTATATTATTTACGTTAATGGACTAAATGATTGCTTATACGAACAAATTTAGTCTTTATGTCCTATACACTGCATACGACATAAAGAATACATTTGTTTGTATTCCAATAGCATTAGCAGCATTAGCATTTCTTATACAAACAAATGTAGTCTTTATGTCCTATACTCTGCATACGACATAAGGAATACATTTGTTTGTATTCCAATAGCATTAGCAATAGCAGGTATGATCACGTGATTACAATCGATCATATCATGGAACGAATATGATTCTTATATAGCAATAATACCCAAGCCTAGTTCAGACTGTCATCTGTTGTTGTTGTTTTTTTTTTTTTTTTTTTTTTTTTTTTTTTCGAATTGACAATATGCTGTTAGCCCTAACGGCTTTTACAGCGTCACCGGGCGGGAGTCATCTGTTGTTGCATGTCGAGACAGGTTCGATCTCACTTCAGTCAAATTTAAATACGATGTTTAAAAAAAGAATAATATTAATTTTATTCGCCAGAAAATGGAATTCAATTTTTCTATTGAAGAATTAGCAACAATAGCATTTTGGATAAACAAGATATAAATTAAAAAAAAATTACAACAAAAAGAAAAGAAAAAAAGGGGACAAGAAAGTATGGGTTTTAGTAAAAGTAAAAGTTTATTACCGAGAAAAGAGGAAGGCGAATATTATACTTTATTTCGTCATTTGGTAAATAATGAAGAATAATGTTCATTATATTGATTTAGGATTGTATTCAGGAATATTTGAAATGATTTTTAAAATAATTGAGCGCAAATTTTAAAAAGAAACACCTCTTTTCTTCATAGCAAATAATAAATATTCAATTTATTTTTTATTTTTTGGAAAACAGTCGACCATTTATTTATTAATTTAACTTTATGCACTTTTCTCAAAAAAAGGCACATAGAAAGACTGGTAAAATAATTATAGCAGAATTATTCTTTATCTATAACAAATGTTATAAACCACATAAGAAATAGTTAACTTTTTCTGAACTCTACGATTTATTACCAGACATATCATCATCTTCCTGCCCTTATCCCACTCTAAGTGGGGTTGGCACAACATGTTATAAACTTGTTGTCACATGATATGGCTACGTATTTTACGACCGGCCGCCTGCCTGACGTCAACTTATCTTAGTCGTATTTTACGACACCTCGATAAGAAAAAGGGAGGTCTATTCTACTTAACCGGATACCACACGGTGAGTCGACTTACCTTAGTCGCCTTTTACGACATCTCGGTAAGAAATGAGGGTGGTCTATTCTACTCAGCCGGATACCACACGGCGGGTCGACTTACCTTAGTCGCCTTTTACGACACCTCGGTAAGAAATGAGGGTGGTCTATTCTACTCAGCCGGATACCACACGGCGGGTCGACTTACCTTAGTCGCCTTTTACGACACCTCGGTAAGAAATGAGGGTGGTCTATTCTACTCAGCCGGATACCACACGGCGGGTCGACTTACCTTAGTCGCCTTTTACGACACCTCGGTAAGAAATGAGGGTGGTCTATTCTACTCAGCCGGATACCACACGGCGGGTCGACTTACCTTAGTCGCCTTTTACGACACCTCGGTAAGAAATGAGGGTGGTCTATTCTACTCAGCCGGATACCACACGGCGGGTCGACTTACCTTAGTCGCCTTTTACGACACCTCGGTAAGAAATGAGGGTGGTCTATTCTACTCAGCCGGATACCACTCGGCGGATTTATTACCAGACATAATTATTTAATTAATTTTATTTAACATAAATGCTAAACACATGCGGCGCGACTGATGAAAGACTGCAGTTGAAACAAAAGAAGCGAGTTCAGGTCGAGACAGGTCCGATCTCACTTCAGTCAAATTTTCTTGTCGACGAACCGACGCTCGACCGATATCGGATCGGTACTGGCCCGATACTATAGTGTGAATACTCTGATTCTTTTTTATTTAAGAATATTTTACCGGACCGAGACCGGAGCGAGATCGAACCGAGAACGGCATCATAGTCTGAATCATGCCAAAAGTTCAATTCAGACTATGATGTCGTTCTCGGTTCGATCTCGCTTTGTAGTTGACATAAGACGTTTTGGAAAATAACTATATAAATTTAATTCAATATTGCGTTTGTGGGATGTACGGTACGCAATGGAACCGAAGGTGTTCAATGATATGACGTGATGAATAACAAATGTATATTTAATTGACTACATGATAATAACAGGTTAAAGTAAGTGAGAGTGAATACAAAGAAAAATACCTTAGCTTATATAATACGAATTTTAACGGGGGGAGCGAAATACAGGAAATATATTGTCACGTACGTTATATTTCTTATATGCCTATTTTGCATAACATTTTTATTTATCCATAGCTCACGTACCAGTTGTTTAAAACTATACAACATGTGAGCTATGGTTTTGCTTGTGAATTATTTGTGGCTGTACGCCACATTCAACAGCATTTAGTATTTCAATATAAAAATCAGAAAAGAAAAGCAAGAAAAAATAAAAAGAAAAGAATAACCGAATAATAAAAAAGGCTAAAAGAAAATTAAAAGAAAAGTCAAGAAAAATCAAAAGAATAGCACAAAAAGAAAAAGAATGACAGAAAAGAAGATTCAAAAGAATAGAAGAAAAGGAATAAGAAAGAAAGAAAAGCTGATAAAAAATTATAATAATACAATCACTTATAACAAATTTTATAAAGTACATGATAAATACTTACCTAATTCAGATTCCCACTATTTATTACCTTTAACTTAATTTGATTTAATAAAAACACACTAGCGGCACGACTGATGAAAGTCTGGAGTTAAAACAGAAGCGTGTTCATATTGTCGATGTCGGTACAACGCCGAGACAGGTTCGATCTCGCTCAAGTCAAAATATTCTTTTTGACGAACCGGTGCTGGAGCGATATCGGACCGGGACCGGAGCGATACGATAGTGTGAACACTCTGACTGTTTGTTGTATAACAATATTTTACCGGACCGAGAACGGCGCGAGATCGAACCGAGAACGGCATCATAGTCTGAATCCAGCCTAAGGCGGCATCCAGTGTATTCTTTATCCAAGTTAATAATGATTATACACTGTCCATTATATTAACCATCTTTTGACAGATTGACGATTTACATATTTAGTGATGTCCTAAAGATTCTCGTATGCGATACCATTCCGATTATAGTACCTACTATCATTAATCGAATTACGTACCTAAGTAATTCGATTAATGATAACCTACGTAAACTAATAACAGATATAGAAATCAACATTTTGATTTAATATTGCCTTAGTTTTTTGAAAATAAATGTTAATCCGTGTGTATTTATTATAATCATAAAAAATATATTATACATCAACTGGCAACATCAACAGACCTTCCGCTCGACCGCCATTTTGACGTGATCTGTCACTCTCAACGAAACGCCCGTGATAGTCACACGCATTTACGTTCGCTGAGTGTTCTCTCGCATCTGTTACACCTTGAGTTAAGTAGCTTTATTCCTCGGAAAAACTTTTGTGAAACTTATATTAATTGATCGTGAAAATGCCGAAAGGACGTGTGTTGAAATCACAATCGAGACAGTTAGTGTTAAAACTTCATGAGTATTTTGAGCAAGAAAATCAAAATGGCGGACCTCTTATACCTATCACGCAAGTCCGAAACCGTGTTGCAGCCGCGTTGGGGATCAGTCTATCAACTGTGACTAAAATCACTACTGATGCCTACGGCAGGAGCGGCTTGGAGCAAAACAAACCATCTACACCAAAAAGAAAGCGCCGGGCTCATAAGGTGACAGCTGTTGATGACTTTGACGCTGACGCTATTCGTCGTCATGTATATGATTACTACTTGAGAAAAGAAATTCCAACTTTGAGAAAACTTATTGTTTCTTTGAAAAGAAGTGGTCTATTTCATGGTGAAAAATCTTCTTTGGTCAAAGTTTTGAACACAATTGGCTTTTCATATAAAAAGTTAAATAAAAGAAAATTATTAATGGAACGCACAGATATAGCTATAGCACGTTGTGATTTTTTAAGAGAGGCAAAGAAAATACAAGATTGGGCAAATATTGTTTTCACGGATGAAACATGGCTCAACGCTAACCACACACTATCTCGTTTCTGGACTGATGATACTGCTGATTCCACTTCCTCAGTACCAATGGGAAAAGGTGAGCGCCTAATCATTTGCCATGCAGGTACAGCAAAAGGATTTGTACAAGACGCACTGTTGGCATTTAAATCGAAGAAATCAAATGACTACCACGAAGAGATGAATGCAAATGTGTATGAAGAGTGGTTCAAAAAAATGCTCATTTCATTGGAAGAACCATCAATAATTTTTATTGATAATGCGCCCTACCACTCCCGTCAAATTGACAAAATGCCAACACAGGCTAATAAAAAGCATGAAATAATTAATTGGCTTCGGGACAATGGAGAAAATGTGGACGACTCAATGTTAAAAGTTGAATTAATAAAAATATTAAAAACCAAAAAGAGAGCAAAACGCTATGTAATCAATGAAATGGCAGCAGAATATGGCCATACTGTTCTTCGGATTCCTCCATACCACTGCCAGTACAACGCAATAGAACTTATATGGGCACAAGTAAAAGGGCATGCTGCGAGATGCAATACAAGCCCCCCATTCACAGCGAATAAAATGTTGCAATTGCTAAAAAATGCTTGCACCCACGTAACGGCCGAGAACTGGGCAAGTGTGGTGGAAAGAACTAAAAGAGTAATATTCTCTGATTGGGAACGTGATATTGCGTTTGATAATATATTATCTACACAAGAGCTAATAATAACTGCTACTGAAGACTCCTCATCGGAGGAGTCTAGTGTTGATTATCATTCCGACGACTCGTGCTAATAAAATAAATTAAAATATCCTGATTGTTTTATTTGTATTCATGTATTAACTAAGAAGAAAGTAAAACTATATATAATCATATTAAATGTCTTTTAATACTCGTAACATCGATTTCTACCGATTATTTTTAATCTGTGGCATAATCGTAGTAACCATTATGTGTGACATCACTAAGTGGGCGGTACCCATCCATAAAGTACAAATATTATTTGTATGATATTTGTACGTAAGCAATACAAAACTTAATGAGCGTGAGCTGTCAAAAGACTGATAATATGATGGACGCAGTATAGCAACACTGTATATTATGTTCTGCATTCTAGGGATGTGACTTGCAGTAAAAAAATCAATTAATAAATAATCGGTCTTCTGACTATTTCAAAAGTTGTCTTTTTTATATTAATAACTAGCGGCCTGCCCGTGCTTCGCACGGGCTATCTAAAATATATAGTTTGTCACTCAGTGAAAAAAATTATTAAAATCGATCCAGTAAATTTGGAGAAAGACAATTCCCCTCTTCCTATACCAAGAAGATTTCCTGCTATATCTAATATCTAAATTCATATACTACATATTTATTTTTATATTTTTCCCTATGTATTTTATTTTTAAAATTAATTACAGAATGTCTTTATATACAACATTCATAGCTTTCTTACCATTTTTTTGAATTTAAACTATCGTGAGTGGAATTCATAATTAATGTATAGAAACCGGCTATACTCACGTGTTATTTTATCGGATGAGCCCGACTAGTTTCAAGCCCATACGGGGCTCTTATTCTTGAGCTCTTTACGCGGCGTTATCGCGGCGGGAACTGCGCGTAGCAGCTCGCACTTCGCAGGGCGCGACTCGAGAGTGGTTGGAGCGGGGAGAGGGACGGCAGCGGCGCTGGTCGCGCGTCTTCTAAGCACTCCCCGTCGCTGCTCTGGTCTTCGTTATCGGATGCCCGGAAGAAATTTGTGCATGCGACGCTTACGGTGTCCGGTTTTCTTACCATTATTAGACAATACAAACATGTTTTCTTTAGAGGCTTCTCTTGAAAGAGCGACAGTTGCGCGTCCGATCGCTGCTAATTCGAAGTCCTCTAGAGCGAAGCGCGGCCCCCTCGCGGGATTTTAAATCTGTGATATCTCCGAAAATGTTTATTTCAATGACATACTGCAAAAGGCCATATTGATCTTTATTAAATCAACAATGTATTTAATTGGATAAGGATTAATGCTGTATTATATAAAAATTGCTTCAAAAATAAGGCATTACTTTTCGTAAAAAGTAAATGACAAAAATGCTACTGTGAATTATCCATAAAAGATAGACATATACCATCGCGGACTTTTCTGTAGACCTTTTCAAGGTGTACAAACTACAAATACTTAGTACATCATTTTGATAAATCTGGTAGAGTTTAGCCTGCGTTTGCAATGTAAGCGGAAAAAAATGTAATTATTTACGACATCACATTAGAAACCTCAAAATTTACAGTATTTCTCTACTCCGTATTGAATGTTATTATACCTATAAACCTTCCGCTTGAATCACTCTATCTATTATAAAAACTGCATCAAAATTTGTTGCGTAGTTTTAAAGAAATAATAAATAATACATAGGGATATATGGACAAACAAAGAATGTGACTTTGTTTTATACTATGTAGTGATTAATTACAATAAAGGCTTATTAAAGTGGACAACTAAATAAAATCAGAGGCGCTGTTTGTTAAATTGGATTAAAACGTTTAGTTTCACTAAATTGGTTTCATCCAACAATGCATCTAATCCTAAAAAAGAAAAAAAGATACCTAAAGTAATCGGTTTTTGATGAAAAAATAATCGATGATTAAAAATCGATTATTTTGAACAAAATAATCAATTATTTTAAAAATCGACACTGCTATGCATTGTATACGTTTTCGGGGTTTACCCTAAAATGTTCAAATAATATAGCTATACTTTGGGTTTCCCCCAAATTTGTATTTGACATTTGACAATAATAAATAAATTAATAATTCTGAATTACACAAAATCTGCAACGAATTGTAATTTGTAAGCATTAGCAGTCGTATATTACAAGTACAAATAAAGTTTAAATATTAATATATGGAACTTGCAGTATAATAAATGAGTTGAGGTATAAAATTTCAAAAGAACTGATATATTTCTGCAGTTTGTGTTGTTATCACAGTGACATTCATATGAGTTTCATACTAGAAATCGTGTAATATTAAAAAAGAGGTTTTTTGATTTTGATTTTGATATTTGATTTTGAGGTAAGAGTTTCATCACAATGATATTTTAAGTTTAAATTAAATTTTTAAATTTCATGTTGGTTCCACTCTATTCTGAACTCTACTGTTTAAATGGAGATAGTATAATTATTATTAACCTTTATTAAGTATAGCGGGGAGCCGCTGGGTCCAAGCGGCACAAGATCGTGTATGGTAGAGATCCCATGAAGAGACCTATGTCCAGCAGTGGACGTCCATCGGTTGATGAAGAAGAAGATTAAGTATCTTTCTCAATTAATAGACTGTACAGCGCAGATTAGGCGCAAATCACTCAGTGCCACGTAAAATATAAGTACAATATTTATTCATGTACCTAAATAAGCTATGTGGTATCCGGCTGGGTAGAATAGACCACCCTCATTTCTTACCGAGGTGTCGTAAAAGGCGACTAAATTAATTTGATGTCAGGCAGGCGGCTGGTCATAAAATAGGTAGCCAAATCATGTGACAACTTGTTTATAATATGTTATGCCGAACCCACTTTAGAGTGTGACAAGGGCAGAAGAATGGCGATTTATTTATGTAAATATGTGTGTAAATATAGACTATAGACATACTTTGATAAACGGAAAAGTTTCATCTCTACTTTTATACAACTAAATGCTGCTGTCGATATGCTTTCTCTTTAAAATTATATCTCATTTTTATTCTAAAATTTTATTACAGATTTATCCAACAGGTCTTTACCATGACTGATATGGATCCTGAAAAGTCAGTTTTAGTAAATAATTCTACAATTGAAGAATGGTCTGATCGAAGATGTTTTGGTATAGCAAGACTAGACTCATTCCCAGAGATTGTAAAAGACACAAACATACAAAAAAAAATTATCAGCCGCTTTCTTAATTTTTACTTGGGTGGTAAATGTCAAAAAGGGCTTAGTGCAATAGATCTTATTTATGCAGTGATATCAATTATGCCAGCCTCTTTAAATTCAGAAGAATTTATTTGGGATGACGACCATTATAGTGAACAAGGTACTTTATTCTTTTTGACACCTGATGACAAACTGAAGTTTGACATTGCAAATGTGATAAATAAAACAGAAGATAGAGTAAAAGAAATACCCTCAGGAAATGAAGAAATTGCATCTGAAAAAGTAATAGATGTTCACTCAGCAGATGAACAAGTTAAACATGAAATAGATGGAGAACCAGAGTTGTGTAATAATGAAGAACAGGAATCTATAAAGAACAAAGAAACTATTAGCGAATCACAGGACAGAGACCACAGCGGTGAAGAAGAAGCTAATTCTTGTACTGATATAAATGTAACATGTAAATCAGAAAATGATAGTACTGATGAAGGCAGTTCTGAAAAACCTTCGAAAACTATGGATCTACAGTGGTTTAGACAAAAATATGATGTCAAATTGAATGTCACAAGTGAAGAATATAGCCCAGTATCAAATGCGGCATTTTGCATTAACTGCAACAGACTGTTGGACCAATGGGAGTCAGACCTCAAAGCCAGAAATTCACTAAAATATTTCTTTGCGATGACAGCTTTAATAGTTATGCGATGCAGAGTAAAAACTTATCAGAACATCACCAAATACTTTTCAACATCATTTTTTAGAAATATTTATCCCAATGAAATAGTATCTTATACTCCACCTCACAGAGGTTTTATAAAGAAAAGTTGGAAAGCTTTACATGAACCAGATGTTAGGACACAAATAATGTTTGCAAAGTTGGTGATAAATGCACTTTCTGAGCGTGAGAAAATGAATGTGTATGGTAAACGTAACATATTTATATTTGCCATTTTGTCTCATACAGCTAATTATGGAATGGGCATCATAAGTATGTTACAACTCTTGGCAGCTAAATCATATGATTTTGATACTGTGTTTGAATCTATTCACTCAGAGGACGTGGCAGCTTCTTGGAACGCTGTGAATGATTTCTTTAAGAAATATTTATGCAAGTCAGTTAACCAGCACACATTCCACTGGGCGCGTATTATAGAAAGCGAGCAGTTTGAATATCTGTCTTGTAGTAATAATTATGGGTTCGCTGTTGTGATTGCTGTTTTTATTGAGAAAGTAACATACGATTCTGGAATTTGGCGCTCTGCATGGGTTGATAATGAACATCTTGACACTTACAAACAACTTGGGCTTAAAATGTATAAAAGTTATCAAACAAATAAAGAATCTAAACTTACGATGCAATTCATAAGACCTGAAATCATGGAAATAATTAAAAGTCTAATTTCAGATCAAGAAAAAAAGAATATGGACTCAATCTAAATTATTGAGAGAAGCATTTTTAAGATCAATTGGTGCAGTGGGTAGTGACCCTGCCTTCAGCTCTGTGGGTCGAGGGTTCGATTCCCACCGAGGGCCAACATTTTCTATAAATGAATTTGTTGGTCTTTGAGTCTGGGTGTATAATATTGTATTTCAGTATGTATTTAAATAATATATAAGTGTATATTCACCAGTTGTCTGTCTACCATAACACAAGTATTAAATTACTTACTTTGGATCAAAAAACCGTGTGTGTATGTGTCCCATATATTTATTATTGATTTTATAAGGTGAATAGGCATGTCTGCTTTGAAATTTTGAAGCGGTTTGTATTATCTTTAATATTGAAATGAGTTAATGTTGTGTATATATATTCTGAATATTGGAAACAGATCCAACGATTTTTATGAAATTCTGCATGTAGGGACTTTTGAGGAAGAAAAATCGAGATTTCATTAGGTTAGGTTTAGATAAGTTTTATTTTTAAAATAAAATCTTTTTATTCCGATTTCCGGCACTGCTAAAATGTAGCATGTAATGCAAATGATATTTTAGCCATCATTACATAGTATAAAACAACGTCGCTTTCTGTGTCATTTTCTTTTTATAAAAAATAATGCCTTATTATGGAAGCAATTTTAAACAATACAGCATTAATCCTTATCCAGTTAAGTACCTTAAATACATTGTTGATTTAATATAGATCAATACCGTTTACAGCATGTAATTTAAGTGAACATTTTCGAAGATATTACAGATTTTAAATGCCGCGAGGAGGTCGCGCTTTGCCCTATAGCACTTCGAATTTAGCAGCCATCTGACGGATCGAATGAAAATCATTTCAGCAATTTTGGAGTTTATCGTGGTTTATATACAGACAGACGCGGCGGGGGTTTTTTATAATAAATATGTTAATAATAATGAATTGAAAATGTAAATAGGTACAATATTTTATTGTAGGTATATTTATAAATATTACAATCATATCATATACTAGGTAACTTTCGAATTCTGAATTTAATAAGTTATATGAAGAGTAATTTAATGAAGTGTATTAAAGTAAAACTTTATAATAAAAAGTACACAATTCTGTTAGGTTTATGGACAATATATTTTTGTATAAATCTGATATATTAACAAATTAAATTAATGATAAAATAAGTTATAATCTAGAACAATGTCAATATAAATTATTCTGTAACAGGGTCGGCTCAAGACGAGTTCCCAAAAATTTTAAGTCTTTTAGTATTCTTTTTTAAAAATGTATAGGAAATCTCACACTCGGTTGCCCGTCCCTAAAATAAGTAGGTAACTTAAAACTTGTTTTGTGGTTGACAGACGACTGCGGTCGACTTACCTTACGGATGTCATACACGTTAGGGTTTGCATGATGGTTTAGCCTTGCATGCATAACCGACAGGCAAACCCTAGCGCTAGGGTTGCCACCCGTACTATATTATATAGTATCGTACTATATTTTAGTCAATTGTACTATATATTATAGAAAAACAATATAGGACGAAAAATACTATATTTTTATCACTAATTTTTTTGAATCAATTGTGAATGGAACGCACCCGCAGCATGCATAGGGTATGTTTAAACGAAACTCATTCATGTATTTACGGGGCTTAGTTAGTTAGTAACTCTTAACTCCTTTGTCATTGTCCAGCGAAAAGTAATAATAAATAATCATGGAAAAATAAATAATGATTGAAAATAGATGTGTACTATATTTTTTCCTGAATTTCCTAAAAGTACTATATTTTTTTTATTTAAAAAGGAAATACTATTTTTCTTCAAAAAAAAAGGTGGCAACCCTACCTAGCGCCTATGTGATAAAACTACAATTTTATCATGCAAGGTTAAAACCATCATTCAAACCCTAACGTGTATTGACCTCTTTTAGTCGCTATTTACGAGACCTCGTTCCGCAAATTTTTTGATTCCATCGCAATAACTAACGCCGTCCCTGGTACCTAATTAATATGATTGCCAAATTGCGAATAAATGATTCAATAATAAACACTCTTTTATTGAAACATTAATGAAAGTGCCTGGTTAACCGACCCTTGCTCGGTAATATTGTACGTAAAACTTCAAAAATTAAGAAAAAATTAATTCAAAAGTAATAATAAAATTGTTTTGCTATAATCCGCGAAGAAGTAAAACAGAAAATATATATAATGCTAAATGTAGAGTGGACAATCGGTTTCCATACCTGATACATGCAGTATTCGTAAAAACACATGCACAAACCTCCACCACAATACACAAGCACTATATACGTTCACTATCACAAACTCAACAATCACCCCGTAACCGAAGCATCATCAGGAAACTCCTTTGCGATTTTGGTCGTGGAGTTAGCATTATATATATTTTCTATTTTACTTCATCGCGGATTATAGCAAAATAATTTTATTATAACTTTTGTATTATGGATCTCCGCAAAGTAACGCCTATATTTATAAATTATTTAAAAAATTTCTTTGTAGGTGGGGCTCGATCTTAGGTATTTACATTTCTAGAGACCACCCGTTCCCCGAATAAGCTACGCTGACTTGTCAGATTTCGGCAAAACTAGTGTTTTATATATTCAATGTAAATTTTAGTATATTTTTATTGGCCTAAAACAGGGATAAAACGATTTTTTTTTAAATAAAAGCTTGCTAGATCAATTTTTCTCCCCCAAAACTTTCTCCATGCTGAATTTGAGGAAAATCAATGCCGTTTCCGAGATTCCGAAAATAGATATATATACATACAAGATTAACTCATTTAAATATTAAAGATATACAAATTAATGTTGAGCAAAAAGAGTCAGTGTAATCTCTATTGAGTCTACTCTAAAGAGTCTTCTAATCTTATACATTACCTAATTCATATATGTACGTATTTGCCTGTTAACAAAGGAAGTGGACGATTACAGATTATAAATCGCAGCGTTTACTGGCCACTACTATTGAACACAATCTAATTGCGATTAGAGCATCTACAGAAAATATACAAAATAAGAAGTTTTGAATTCGATAATTCAAATAAAAAAATATTTATTTCCTTAACAAATTCTTAGTAAACAGAATCTGGGACCATCTTAGTAAGTTACTTGTGACAGTATGCCCCGCTCTTTCATACATACTCATGTTTTATACTCCTAAAAGAAAAACTAATTATGCACATAATACCTTCCTAGATCGTGCATGCAACTGTCACAATAGTGTTTATTGACATTGATTTGTTCAACATATCTTTAAATAAGTTAAGGTGTTATACGAAGAGTTTCTTCCCTGCCCGTTTGTAAGTTTATATATTTCATATTTTTCTTATTTATTTTGGGTAGGTGGGGCTCGATTCTAGGTATTTTAATTTCTCGCAACCACTACGCTACGACCCCGAAAAAACTACGATTTTTTTTAAATAATACCCAGCTAGATAGATTTTTTCCGCCAAAACCTGCATGCTGAATTTCAGGAAAATCGTTGGAGCCGTTTCCGAGATTCCTAAAAAAAATAATACATACAAGATTAACTCATTTAAATATTAAAGACCAGTAATAATCCGCGGTTTCACCCGCGTACATACTGATCTCATGGCTGTGGAAAGTACTAAGTCGGACTATTGATTTATTTTTGTTAAATATATCATCAACAGTTTCACATCAACAGCGATGAGAGATTTTTGACAAATTTTTTACAACTTATTATATTTTTATTACGGATGCTTATTTTTTAATGTAATACAGCCTATGTTGCTCAGTTAAGATGCAGTTTTCCAATGGTGATAGAATTTTTGAAATCGGTCCAGTAGTTTTTGAGTGAAACATAACAAACATACAAATTTTTATATAGTATACATTCATTCACTCGTTCACGCCATCATTAAGTCGAGACTCGAGTCCTTTCGGCGCGGCGTGCGCCGTATCGCCATTCGCCGCGACATTCAACAAACTAGTATTGGCGTTAACCGCTGCGCGTTAGGTTGTCTGTGTTCCGAACAACAGCGTATTATTGGCATGGCTTCTGGTTTCGTCGGTTCAACGAAGAGTTTCCCGTTCTCCTTCGACATGGACGTGGAAGAGGAGGAACCGGAAAGAAACACTCCACGCCTCAGCAAAAGAATAGGTTAGTTAACATACATGATGTCAACTATTAAGCAAATTGTTAATTCTATTTAATTTTTTTGTTTTGAGTAATTTCTTACGTTGATATTATGTGTATGTACTTTACTATAATGCCTGTTATACCAATGCGACTTAAATTAACTAAATTCTTTCCATATCAAGTTACATCTCAATTCTTTTCAGTGAAAACTCAGTCCCAGTATTTCTCTACACATAAAAAACCTCGTAAACAAACAGAATTATCTTATTTACAGCCATATATTTGTTAAATGAGTAAAGACTATGTTTACTTGACAGAAACTTTCTGCATAAACATGACAAGATATCGGATGTTTCAAATTATTGTTTTTCGAAAAAAAAATATTTCTACAGTTTTCTCCATTTACCTTCTGAATGGATTTTTGTCCAACAAATTAATAATATTGTTGATACATTGGAAATTTTCTGTTAGAATAGAGAATAAAAGAATAAAATAAGAATAATATAATAGAAAAGAGAATATCATTCATTACCTAACCTTAAGAAGTTAATTCAATAGTAAATAAAAAACTCAATTGTTTACTTAAGAAACTTACATGATAAGTTTTATGTAAGAAATTATTGTTTTCGAATTGTCCCTTAAAATCAAATTCATATTAATATTGTTAATAATATCAATGGACCCTTTTCCACTTTGAGGCGTTGGCCCCACGTTGAGAAACGCTGGGTTAGCGTATTAATTTTTTTTAATATATATAGGTAATTTAATATAAGGGAACCCTCTGAAATGTATTATTCCGGGTCCTTGAAAATAATGGCAATAATGATTAACTTATTTCATGTTACTCTAAAATTAAGCTAATTATAAAAAAAATTAATTTCAAAACATAGGTAATAAATATAAAGCTGCAGAAGTACGTTCATGTACATTAAAATAAGGTAATAAAATGAAATTAATAAAGGGCAGGAGTACTAAGTATTATTTGACTAAAATTGGTATTTTGTTATGGACTTTATAGACAGAGATCGACTTTTGACAGTATTGCCTTTATTTATTACTACGGGCTACCGTCGGCATGACAGGTTAGCGTATTCAACACCACTTTCAATGGCTTTTATACTTTTTTTAACAGATTTCTGTAGGATCTTATCGATAGCTTGAGGAGGGGTATTCAATGTCTCTTACTCCAAGCTATTTAATATAAATTGAAACTTTTAAATAAGTATCAATTATCTACCTGGAATGAAGCCATTGTTTTCCCTAGATCCAGCGATATTTCAAACGTTCTTTATCATTTCCCGCGTAGTAATCTTTATCAATTAAAAGCACACCCGTGCTATACGCCACCAATCTATTTTACCAAAACTGATATATTCGAACCAAAAAAATTATTTTTATTTATTTTAAACTAGTCGCATTGACTTCGTTCGCTTTAACTTAAGTTTACATATATATCCTCAATTTTGCATTCTTTTTCCATTTTCTCGAAGGAAAAACAAGTGTTTTACTTTTTGTTGCTTATAATATTAAGTATCTAGGTGACTGAGACATATTCGATATTGTTTTTAAGAGCTTTTTAAAAAATTGTTTTTTAAGAGCAAAAAAGGATCGGTGATATCCGGGATTTAATCCCAGGTATTTTAACTTCTATAGTCCGCCCGTTCCCCACTAAGCTACCACAATTTTATAAATGAAAATATATGTAATGCTAAATGTAGTATGTACTAGTTCCCATACCTGATGCTGAATTCGTAACAACTCATGCACCGGCCTTTTTACTTTTTATCGCGGATTAAAATATTGTGTTTATCTTTTGTATTACGGAGCTCCGCAAGATAACATCTAATTCTATAAATTATAAGTTAATTCCATACCGCCGTGTGGTATCCGACTGAACTGTACCACCCTTTTTTCTTACCGAGGTGTCGTATAAGGCGACTAAGGTAAGTCGACCCGCCGTGTGGTATCCGGCTGAATTGAATAGTACCACCCTTATTTCTTACCTAGGTGTCGTATAAGGCGACTAAGATAAGTCGACCCGCCGTGTGGTATCCGGTTAAGTAGAATAGACCACCCTCTTTCTTATCGAGGTGTCGTAAAATACGACTAAGTTACGTTGAAGTCAGGCAGGCGGCCGGTCGTCAAATACGTAGCCAAATCATGTGACAACATGTTTATAATATGTTGTGCCGACCCTACTTAGAGTGGGATAAGGGCAGGAAGATGGTGATGTAAGGTTAATCCCATACTCGACGCCAAAAACCTCATAACTAAACTATTATCAGTGTAAACTCCATTACAATCGGCAATATATTCTATATTTCATACCTCAATATTGTATCCTATAAACCGACTATTTAGTAAATTACCGGTGCAAATGAGAAGGCGTAGTGATAAATAAGCTATTTCTTTTAGCCGCTTAACACGATCGATAACATTGCGCGAACAGCTGACGATTATAGCATTTGTTTGGGAATATTCACAAGGTACCTATTGTGATACTTTAGCAGTTGAATTACCTGTTGTTGTAAGAAACGAACTTAAGCGTTAATTTTCAAATTTTCTATTATTTTCTTGATAATAAATAGTAACTGGGTGACCGAGCCTTGTTTGGTTAATTTTTTTTTAAGAAAGAAAAAAATAAAAAATAATTGACATATCTTTTTTCTTTGCTAACAGAACGAAATATAACATACGCTTTATTTTAAGTGAGGCTCTCTGCTTTATACTAGTGAAAACGTTTTCCAAATCAGATCAGCGGTTTTTAAGTTTCTCAGGAATAATTTATAGAATTAGGCGTTGCTTTGCGGAGGTCCATAACACAAAAGTAATGAGAATATTATTTTGCTATAATCCGCGATAAAAGAAAATATGTGTAATGCTAAATGTAGAGTGTACTATTCGTTCTCATACCTGATACATGCAGAATTTGTAAGAACTCATGCACTACCCGACACCGATGGCACAACAACACACACGCACTGCACACATTCACCAACACAATCTCAACAATTGTTTCGCCCCGTAACCGAAGCATCGTCAGGAGATAGACTCCACGACAAAATAGTAAAGCACGCGATGCCATCGGTGCCGGGTAGTGCGCGAGTTCTTACAAATTCTGCATGTATCAGGTATGAGAACGAATAGTAAACTCTACATTTAGCATTACACATATTTTCTTTTATCGCGGATTATAGCAAAATAATATTCCCGTTACTTAAGTTTATCAGGAACAAACGCATAGAGATTTGACCTCTCAACGATTTTATTATATGAATAGAACAGATATAGATAGATATTTTCCTAAAAAAATGGTTTTCAAAGGAATAGGACTATACACGTGCTTTTGAAATAAATATGAGGAAATATTATCAAGTTTATGATATTTGTATTATATTTTTTTAAAGAGGGAAATAAAATATTACATATTTTTTTTCGTTTCATATCATATCTGATGCGTAGATAATTGATAACATACTGAAATATATCTATATTAATTTATCTGATAAAATCTTATGATAAAAAAATAATTTATAAATTTTAAGGTACAATGACCTCGACGTCTGTAGTAGGGTTGCCACCCGTACTATATTATATAGTATCGTACTATATTTTAGTGAATTGTACTATATATTGTAGAAAAATAATATAGGACGAAAAATACAATATATTTTTATCGCTAATTCAATTGTCGCACTTTTTTGATTAACTGTGAAGGGAACGAAAAAATGGGTTGTTAATTTACTTTAATATAGAATTAACTTGCTCAGATGGCTATAATAATTTAAAAAATAATAGAACCTTGATGGCCAAAGCGAAAAGTAATAATAAAAAATCATGGAAAAATAAATAATGATTGAAAATAGATGTGTACTATTTTTTTTGTCTGATTTTCTAAAAGTACTATAATTTTTTGATTTAAAAAGAAAAATACTATTTTTCTTCAAAAAAAAGGTGGCAACCCTAGTCTGTAGTATTAAGCAAGTGACGTCAGGTTGAAATTCAAATAAAAACTAAAAATATTCTTTATTGACATAAACGTAAAATTATTTTTGGACAGCGCAGGCCGCTGAACTGAGTTTCTCTGCAGGATTTTATGTGATACATTGAGTGTTTTGAATCTAAGACCAATCCCAGAAACACATCATCTCCTGCCCTTATCCCACTCTAAGTGGGGTCGGCATAACATGTTATAAATATGCTGTCACGTGATTTGCCTGCGTTTTTACGACCGGCCGCCTGCCTGGCGTCAACTTACCTTAGTCAATCCCAGAAACACAGTTTTATCTTTTTTCACTTGCTATATAATTATTAAAATATTTACAACAAGGAACGTTTTCATTATGTAAATAAATGAATAAATATGAGAAATTTGTCGATTTTTAAATGGAGACTTTTAGTGTTTACATTTATTTTACATATTTATGTAAGAGCAATTTCACTGTTCAGAAAATTAACAATTAAGAATTCCGAAGTAGTTTATTTTGGAATTTCTTATGGATCTTATACAGTTGATTAATTATTACACACCTTATTATTAATTTCTTAATATTTAAATGAGTTAATCTTGTATATATATATATATATATATATATATATATATATATATATATATATATATATATATATATATATATATATATATATATATATATTCCGAATCTCGGAAACGGCTCCAGCGATTTTCCTGAAATTCAGCATGTAGGAAGTTTTGGGGCAGAAAAATTGATCTAGCTAGGTTTTATGTAAAAAAAATATTGTTTTATCCCTATTTTTGGGCATCAAAAAACACTAACATTTATATTCAATTGAATTTTCGCCATTAACTGTCAAGTCGACGCAGCTTATTCGGTTATCGGCCAGCCTCGAGAAATGTGAGGGCCAAGGATCGATCCCAACTAAATAATTGTTTTTTCTTTTTTTAAAGTTTTTTTTTGTAAAATATTACCGAGCGAAGCTCGGTCACCCAGATATTTAATTTGGTACTTAATAACCGTTTTCCACGTATCTTAAATTATTGTGATTGGTTATTGATATTTGATAATTTATTGTAACATCATCACATGGAACCTCCTACCTTTATCTCACTTAAACTGGGCTCGGCACAACATGTTTTAAACACGTCATTACATGTTTTGGCTGGTTATTTCCGGCCGCCTGCTTGACTTCAACTTACCATAGTCTGCTTTTACAACACCTCGGTATAAAATAACTGTAGTCTATTCTACTCAGCCAGATACCACATAGTCGACTTAACTTAGTCGGCTTTTACGACACCTCGATCAAAAATGAGGGTTGTCTAGTCTACTAGGCAACATGGCGGAACTTGTTAATATTAAAGTTTTTTTTATAAGGAACGGAGACCATCTAAGATTCGTATTTATAAAGAGTGAAGAGAGAGAATATGCATAAAATTTTGTATTCGTACCATAGAGATCTATGGAGTTAAGGCCGTGTGGTATCCGCCTGAATAGAATAGTACCACCCTCATTTCTTACCGAGGTGTCGTAAAATGCGACTAAGGTTGACGTCAGGGAGGCGGCCGGTCGCAAAATAAGAAACCAAATCATGTGACATGTTGTGTCGATCCCACTCGAAGTGGGATAAGGGCAGAAGAATGATGAGAGATCTATGGAGTTAAAATAAATTCAAATTCAAAATATTCTTTATTCAAAAAAACTTGTGAACAAGTGCTTTTGAATCGTCAACTCTACTGCTGATTCGGAAAGCCGTTCCTACCGAGAAGAGCCAGCAAGAAACTCGGCGGTTGCTCTGTTAAAAATAGTATAATAATTCTTAATACTAGTTACATTTAATCGTTTCCATCTTGTACGGCAGTCTTTCTGCATCAGCCTCTCTTAAAAAAGTCTAGAAACCTATTCTATAATTTAATGATGTAATCCAACACATTTCGGTATCATAGATCACATAAATACTAGCGATAATCCAAAATTAAAACCCCATCATTAGCCAACGCATTTATTTTTAGACTGCATCTTAAATTTTCCATCCGATTTGTCAAGCGAAGGCCTAAAAAAACCTTCTTATCGAAATTACTGCTAGGGTTGCCTACTGTTGCTGCTGGTTGGGTAGCTTTTAAACACATTTCATGTCTCTACTGTTAATCGTTGAGGAGTCTTCGTCTGGAGCCAGTCCGGGCAGAAGCGTCAGGTCATGTTTATCATAAACATGCGTTGTCATCGGTACTGGACCAGTATGTAAAATCTCTCAAAGCTCAATCGGACACCGAAGAGTGTATCATATTTAACTTGCAAGGTTTCACATAAACATACAAAATACAAGTCAAATTAAGTAAAAGCTTTTAAAAACAGTATTAGGTATACTGTTTGTTACTACATTATACTTTAATAACAAAAATAGAGTATATAATTCCATCCAGTACAGAGGTTACACTAGAATTATTTTTCTGTAATCCGCGTTTGTTAAGAGAATTTATGTAATGCTGAGTGTATCACTAAACGCCGCCACCACCAACACCACACAAGCACTACACACACATTCTCTAACGTAACTAGTACTTCTGTACTGTATATTTACTAAAATGTAGCACTGTATTTTTATAACCATAAAAACGGTTAATGTGGGTTAATCTTAAAAGCTAGACATATGCTGTCACGAACTTTTACTTAGTACTTTTAAAGGGGAACAATTTTGTAATACATGATTTTTGAATAACTATTACCGTTTACTCAGCGCACGCAAGGAAAGCTTTAAATTTTGCCGATTTCGTACTAATTTTTATTGTTGCCCCTCTCCTATTCATCTAAGCTTGATGTTATATAGCCTATAGCTTTCCTAGATAAATGGACTATCTTACACTGAAAGATTTTTTTTTAAAATCGGTCCAGTACTTCCTGAGATTAGCACATTCAAACAATCAAACAAACTCTTCAGCTTTATATAAATATAAATAAATATATGGGACACTTACACACACGGTCGTCCATCCCCAAAGTAAGTAACTTAATACTTGTGTTATGGGTGACAGACAACTGGTGAATATATACTTATATATTTTAAAATAAATACTTAAATACATATACACCCAGGCTCGAAGACCAACAAATTCATTTATAGAAAATGTTGGCCCACCAACCCACTGCGCCAACGGGCCAGTCAAATATCAGTATATGAGTGAATATATTAGTATAGTTTACTTTTAAAAAATGTTGGCAACCCTATCACACGGTAATGGAGCGTACACAAGCCGATTGTCACGGGAAACAGATCGCCGCGTCGTGACTGCGTGTTACTTCAATTGTGCTGAACACAAAGCGTGTATATTTACGACAGCGGAGGCCCGCGCTTTTCAGTCCGCCGCCAAACACTATTCCAACAACGTCTGCACGAAAATAGCTATTAAATAGTGTTATGTGAAAGTGATTATCATTAAAGTTAGTTAAAGTTTTAATCGATGCGAGTTCCCGCGTTAGGAAAGGAACATTAAACTCCGTACGTATGCAGGTGTTTTCGATGTATCAAAGTCGATGTTAGACGTAAATGCTATTTATTCGCAGTTGCAGCGAGCTGTTGCGTCATAACATTCGTTATCACACGGTTTGTGACACCTACTTATATCGTAGTACTGAAATAACTGGAAAATATCCGTTCGGTATGAGACGCTATTTTCACTAGACATCATTCTATTACTCTAATTGGGGCACATGCTATAAACATTTTGATACATGATTTCGCTAGGTAGTTTTTAATAATAAAGGAAGGAAAATTGCCGTGGTGACTAGAAGAAGGCTCGAGGCGGGGCCGACGCATGAATCCCCTGGAATACAGATAAAGAATTATAAATTGCAAATTTTAATAGATCTAGATAATATATTATTGATAAACAAGTAGAATAATCTGTAAATTGTATATAACATATTATTGAGAGCTTTGGTTATTTATTGGACAATTGTAAATTGCTTAATCTGCACATCTTGGAAGATGTGCTCCGTGAAGCAAAGCACATATGTTGGGATGCAGTACATACATTTTATGCAGAATTTGAATTGTTGGTCCGGAAAAAGATTTTGTGTTTCTACTATGGATAACAGAGCGACAATAAAACAATCACAAAACTAAAATAGCGAGATAGAGACAAGAAATCGACAGAAATATTTATAGTTAATATTCATATTTATGCATTCGCCCTGTCATAAGTTACATATTTCAATAAAGTTACATATTCCATACATAGAATATGTAACTTTACATCCTTCAGACGGGGCGATATTTACTAGATATTTAGATTCTTAATTTTAATCCCGTTATAGCAGTCTAACTTTTAATGTGGAACACGCTCTCATTTTATTTATTAATTATTGAAATAAATACATGAAGTATTATATAAATAAGTATAAGTATGTAAAAAAAATTACATTCTCGATGAGAAAGATGTCGTTAGCTTGATTTTGAGTAATATTTTCATAATATTTAAAAAGTATAAAATAATTATATTTCAGTATATCTACATAACATAATATTTATATTAATTTATATTTTACAAGTATTAATTAATGTTTAACGAAACATAATAAAATATTATTTCATAATTAATGATAGAATTATTTTGCAATAATATAATGCTTTGTTTACAAACGCAGATTATATAAAAAAATAATTCTGTCATCACTTTTGTACTATGAATTTCCGCCTACTTCTATAAATTGTATATTTTTTACTTTTGAGATTAATACTTAAAGTGTTAGTGTTGTGACAGAATAGAATACAGAGAAGAAGTTAATATTAGTTGGAAAGGAGTAACATACAATACATGTATAATAAATGTATATAATACTACTAAGAAAAGGAGTAACTGCGTGGTGTTATGAACTTACTATTGTCGGTAGAAGCTTCGGTAGTGGAGGCGTCATCGAAGTACTCCGTCGTTGTCAGCGCTGCGTCGACAACCAACGCACGTTAGTACAGACAACACGAGCAAAAATATACCTTATAGCAAGTTGCAATAAGAGCGTGATTGCTAGCTATTCATTAAAACGTGTAGGTATGAGTCTTGCTTAGAGTATAAAGTTTAAGAACACTTTGAAAACTTAAAAAAGAGAATTGATTTGTCAAAGTTAAGACCGGCCACCTGCACGGCGTCAACTTACCTTAGCCGCCTTTTACGATACCTCCGTAAGAAATGACAGTGATCTATTCTACTCAGCCAGATACCACACGTCGGGTGCACTTACCTCAGTTGCCTTTTAAGAAACCTCGATAACAAATGAGGGTGGTCTTGTCTACTCAGCCAGATACCACACAGCGGGTCAACTTGCGGTAGTCGCCTTTTAAGACACCTCAGTAAGAAATGAGAGTGGTCTATTTTACTCAGCTGGGTACCATGCGCTATTTTCACTAGTGTAATTGAATATATAACAATAATTAATCTGTTCCTGTCATAATGTATGGATCAGAATGTTGGGCAATAAAAGAAAAGCATGAAAGAAAGTTGCGTGCTAATGACATGAGAATATTAAGGTGGGTGTGTGTGACAAGCTTTAATAGTCTGAAAATTGCGCCCATTATAGAAAAGATGTGAAGAGCAATATTATAGTATGGGCATATAAACAGGAGTCATAAAAATCATGTGATAGAACGAGTGTTAAATATGAATGGCGATGTCTAGAGAGAGGCCAAAAAGAAGGTGGACAGATTGTGTGAAGAATGACAAGCATATTAAAGGCACCAGATACGACACACTCAAACTGGGATAAAGGTTAGAAAATGATGATGTATTAATCCTTTCAATATTTTGCGTTGTAAAACATTCCGTATATCTCCCTTTGAAACATAAATGTTTTTGTAGCTAATTGTGAGATATCTAAACCAACTTAGTCTGGAAAATTACCTTTGTTACACGGGCACTACTATTAGGCCTAGGATCCAACAAAGCGAAGAGAAGACGCATGCGTTATGAATACCAATTGTATTTTAAGTGGAGATGAGCCATTTAAGCTAAGTGGAGAGGAGAATTATAGTTATAGAAGCAGGCGTTACTTCATTTAAGTTTATTTGTTTGTTGCACACTATATAACTATCGCTCCATTCAGTGCCAGTACTTCGGTTTATAAATCCACTGTCGCTCTTTCGAATATTTAATTTGCTTGCAAAAAATATTGTTATTTATTTATTATGTAAAGATTATATTTTACAATCGAATTATAATATTGATATCTGTCGACCTAACCCCTAGGGAGGCCACTAAAAATCAGCGTAGGGCTCACCGTCCTTGTTAGTCTGAGTAGTTATCCTATTTCTTTTCTCTTCACACCGCCACACAACGTAATATAAAATTTTTTTTTGTTAACTCCTTTTTTATGTTAATTTTTATTTTTAATTTTCTTTGTTTTAACTCTGTAATTTGTGTAGAAAAGAAATAAAGAAATTTTATTCAATTTTTTCTATTCTACTTTGCGGAACTCCATAGTACAGAAGTTACAATAAAATTATTTTGCTGTAATCCGCGTTTGTTAAGATATTACATGCATTGCTAAGTGTATGAAGCAGGCAACAATCACATATCACATACATGCAGGATAAGCCGCCGCCAACACCACTCCACTCAAGCACTACACACACTCACTACCACAATCTCTACGATCGTTTTGCCCCGAAACCAAAGTATCATCAGAAGGATAGGACAAAATCGTAAGATTTTGTTTGTGGACAATGTAATCGTAAAAACAACTCCAGGCTATAAAAACGGCTTCACGCCTATCCTTCTGATGATGCTTCGATTTCGGGAAGAAACGATCTTAGAGGTTGCGGTAGTGAGTGTGTGTAGCACTTATAACATGCAAAAAATTTCGTTAGGATGTGAATGTCACTTATGTCACTCATTGCAACAGTAATTTGGAGGACATGCCATGTTATCGTGGTTCATCTACACCACACGTATCCCAAAACGCCGCCTCCAACAATCTACACAAGCACCACACACATTCACTACGACAATCTTTACTATCGTTTTGCCCCGTAACCGAAGCATCATCAGGAAATAGGCTCTACAACAAAATTTTTTTTTTCTTAACAAACGCGGATTATTGCAAAATAATTCTATAGCTTTTGTACGTTTATATTTGTAGGTCTTTGACTTTCGTGTTGTGGCGCGCGTTACGTAGGAGTTTGGCGCCATCGGGCGTTCAAAAATATTTCTATATTCAATTTATGTGCCAGTCATCAAAGGAATATTACACCTAAGTGAGTTCTCAGTGTAATACGGTATTTATACCTACACCTGGCAGGGCATTGTCATCTTCAAGACAGAGCATTTGGCAAGCGAATACATTCAGATAGCGTGAAACGTTTGCCCGCCTTTGTGACAAGCTGTTTTGTTGTCACACATTAATCAGACATAGATTTTGAATGATTAGTCCTCCACCATGTTTATACTCGGTGTATGTTTAAAAGATTAAATGTCAAGTTTCTAGCTTGTTCTTCTCGGTAAGAGCAATATTCTAAACCAGTTGTAGCTTCATTAAATCTAATTGATCCTTGACGATTCACAAGTGCTTGTAAAAAGATTTGAATAAATATTACTTTGATTTGATTCAAATAATAGGGAAAAGAATGAACCTTTAGGACAATCTGGACTACCTTTGTCATAACCGTTCAGTAGATTTCGAGAAAATCAATCACTTTTGGGTAGTTCCTTTTATAATAAGTAATATCCTCCTGCCCTTATCCCACTCGAAATGGCGTCGGCACGTACGTTTTATTTACTTACGTTTTAATTACGTATTTTGCGATCGGCCGCATGCCTTCTATCAACTTACCTTAGTCGCATTATACGACAAATCTGTAAGAAATAGGGTGGTCTATTTTACTTAACCGGATACTACACAACGGGTCGACTTACCTTAGTCGCTTTTTACGACAACTCTGTAAGAGGGTGGTAATATTCTAGTTCAATCAGTAATTCACAAAGCGTCGTTTTATAATAAGTAACTAAAGATACGAATCAATCATCATTCATTATCCTGCCCTTATCCCACTCTTAGTGGGGTCGACAATATGTTATAAACATGTTGTCATTTCATTTGTCTAGGTATTCTTAAGAACGGCCGCCTGCGTGACGTCAACTTATCATAGTCGTCTTTTACGACACCTTAGTAAGAAAGAGGGTGCTCTATTTTTCTTAGCCGAATACCGTGGGTCAACTTACCTTAGTCGTCTTTTACGACACCTCGGTAAGAAACAGGCTGGTCTACTCAACCGGATACCACACGGTGGGTCAACTTACCTTAGTCGCCTTTTACGACACCTCGGTAAGAAAGAGGGTGGTTTATTCTTATTCTACTCAGATGTATATCACACGGCATTGCAAAAGTAGGAAATCAGTCGGTTATAAAAATAACATCTACACTTCAAAGTTAACATTTTCTTGTAGTCGGAGCAAATTTCCGAACCGTTGATAGTTTTATTACTAACTGACGGATTTCTAGATGATATTCTACATTCGAAACACACGTGGCCGCAGAGTTCAATAAACAGGAATGTTATTGATCTTAATTCAGCGACCTTCGCTTTAAATATAGCTCTCCCGAACGCGACTCGCATAAAATTGAAAGAAAAACTTAACGCATCTAAATATAATATTCCTTTTCAAAATATTATTTACTACATCCCGATAGCCGGGACGAACGAACGTCCTCTAAAAATCCTTAACTGGTCGAATAAAAGTAATGGTGACGCATAAATGATAACAGAATGACTTATACGGCTTCGGAAATTGTAACATCACATACATTTACTTTAAAACGCCGTGTGGTATCCGGCTGAATAGTATAGTACCACCCTCTTTTCTTACCGAGGTGTCGTAAAAGGCGACTAAGGTAAGACGACCCGCCGTGTGGTATCCGGCTGAGTTGAATAGACCAACCTCATTTCTTACCGAGGTGTCGTAAAAGGCGACTAAGGTAAGTTGACCCACCGTGTGGTATCCGGTTTAGAAGAATAGACCACCCTCTCTTACCGAGGTGTCGTAAAATACGACTAAGGTAAGTTGATGTCAGGCAGGCGGCCGGTCATAAAAACGCAGCCAAATCATATGACAACATGTTTATAACATGTTGTGCCGACCCCACTTAGAGTGGGATAAGGGCAGGAGGATGATGACATACATTTACTTTTAAATTATATTTATAGCAGAAGAGTTTGTTTGTTTGATTGTTTGAACGCGCTAATCTCAGGAACTACTGGACCGATTTGAAAAATTCCTAAGATTAACAGGAGAAGAGCAAAAAAAAATATATTGCGAAAACGGCAAAATTTTAAGATTTCCTTGCGTGCACTGAGTAAACGGTGATTATTCAAAAAGCATGTATTACAACAATATTCCCCTCTAAAATTCCTAAATAAAAGACCGCGACAGCATATGTCTAGCTTTTAAGGTTAACCCAGTTTAACCATTATTATGGTTATCAAAATACTACATCACGGTTCTAATCTTTCTTCGCCGCAGTGTAAAGCATATGATATTATAATATTTTCATCAAGCCGCGTGGTATCCGGCGGAGTAGAATAGACCACCCTCATTTCTTACCGGGGTGTCGTAAAAAGTGAGTAAGGTAAGTCGACCATTTCTGATCCATACATTATGACAGGAACAGATTAAATATTGTGCTATATTCCATTACATTAGTGAAAATAGAGCTCTCCGTGCGATATCCGGCTGAGTAGAATAGACCACCCTCTTTTCTTACCGAGGTGTCTTAAAGACTAAGGCAAGTCGACCCGCCGTGCGGTATTTCGCTAAGTGAATAGAACATCCTCATTTCTTACTGAGATATCGTTAAATATGACTAAGGTAAGTTCACGTGACAACATGTTTATAATACGTTATGCCGACTCCATTTATACTCGTAGTGTGATAAGGGCAGGAGGATAATAACACAAAGTATCGTTCCTTGATTCCATTAATCGACTCAATTAATGAAGAAAACAAAACAACAAATCCTTTATAAGCTGCGTTATCACCATCAATCTTGTTATATCGCGATATCACGATACTTTCAACGACTCCAGCTCGCTGCAATTTACTCAGTTACAAAACTCTCGTGATCGAAACTCGCTTTGTTCTCAAACATAAAGAATTTTAATCCTGTTTAAGTGAAAAATTGTATCAATATTAACAAATTCGTAACGTGCGATTATTTTTTTGGCTAATTTCTATAGTGTTTATGGTATTAAGTACAGTTTATGTGAAGTTCTATGTTATTATTTTTCATTTAGAATTGTACTTCGAAAAGTTTTATTATGAGGTTAATATCAAGTATGTAATCAGTTTTTGAACTATTTTCTATAATGTTGACTAACTAACTATTGTTTATTGTTATCACCAATTCTACGCCTTGAAGTCGTACATATATTTTATTATTATTTTTTTATTTGTCAATCAAGTTTAGTTAGTGAAAAAGGTTTTATGAAAAGTAAAAAAAGAAAAAGTTTATTCATGATAAATCATTATTTTTTTCTTAATATATTATTAGTTTTAATAGCTAGAGGGAGGCCGAAAAAAAGATGGATGGATTGTGTGAAAAATGATATGCATGTTAAAGGAGTGGCACCAGAGGTGACGAATGATATAGGAGAATGGAAGAAGACATATTGTGACTGTAAGGGGAAGAATTGTTTTTTACCCAAACATATACTAAAACTAATGATATATGATAACTTAAACTATGCTACTATAAACTAATGCTCTTAAAACTATAAATGCCGGGGGGCGCGCGTTGTTCGCGCTGCTGGTAGACGTATGCAAAACTGAATGCGGCGGCGCCGCGCGTCCGTATTTATGCTATGTTATAATGTTATGTGTAAGGTGCGAATATGCACCGAACATGCTCCCGGGCACAACAAAATAACAAATTAACCAGTTCAAAAAATGTCTTCTAATGTCTAAATCTCCTCGGCATAGGAGAGCTTGCTATGTCCCTTGTTCTTAACTCACACACATTTTCACTATTGTGACCACTAGGCTGACGGTCAGCCGATCTATGATATCGCGCACTATCACTGCTTTTCGGTGTGGCCGACTCCGGCTAGGCAGTAGGCATGGCCCACCGCGAGCCGGCCCGGCGTGCTCGACAACGTCCCCGTTGCTACAGGAACCTTGCTGATGTATTTATGGCCACTGATATTGACCATAACTTACAATTTAGATGTGATGAAGAGATACATCATCCACCGGAAACTTGCTGTTTGTACATATTCTTTTGTGTATTTATTGATATGTAGTCGGAAATAGCCATAATGCTGATCATATTGTGTATCAATCGTGTTTGTCTATGATGTGGGCAGCTATGTACTTTCTGTAGTATCTTCTTCTATATTCTGGGAGATATATACATATATTTTGTTGATATTGTTCGGTGAAATGTTCGTTTAATACTCCGAACAATACATTGGCGAGATATTCGACTCCATTAATAAGCCCGCGTTTGTTACGACGGCGTGTTGTGTTTTGCTGACCAAGATGTGTGCGATTGATGAACTTAAACTGAACGTACTATGACGAAGGATAGTGCTTTTGTTACTCAAATTATGTTTATACTTAAATTATGTTGATACTCATTGCTGTATCTCTTCTCTCCTTTTATGTCTTTTTCATTCGTTGTTCTCCGATGCTAAAGGTAAGACCGATAATTTGATGATAGGTCTTTTAAGGATGCCATTCTTTGTTTTTACTGATACAACTCTTACCAAGCCGTCTTGACCTGGATGAAGTTCTACAACTCTACCTAGTAACCATTTTCCAGGCGGCAAGTTGTCATCTTGGATGGTAACCATGTCGCCAATATTCATGTTTTTGTGCTCTTTTCTCCATTTATTGCGAACCGAAAGTTGAGTAAGATATTCGGATTTGAATCTCTTCCATAAATCTTGAATTAGCTTTGAGGTCAATTGCCACCTTGTTCTTGCATCATGCTCGGTTTCAATTATCGTCATTCCAGGTCTTCCTGCTAAGAAATGAGCTGGTGTTAAAACGTCTAAATCATCTGGATTTTCAGATAACGGACAAAGCGGACGTGAGTTTAGGCATGCTTCTATCTGTGCTAATAGGGTGCTGTATTCCTCAAAAGTTAACTTCTGTTCTCCTACGACTCTCTTCAAGTGATGCTTTACACTTCTCACTGCTCTTTCCCATAACCCTCCAGCACTAGGCCATGAAGGTGCGTTAAAATGCCATTCGATATTAAGCTCCATAATTGCCGCGAAGAAATCGTCGTTAAGATTAGCTTTGAAGTCATGATATTCTGCTTTTAATATCCTGCTTGCTCCTATGAAATTAGTGCCATTGTCACTGTACATGTGCCTTGGCGCTCCACGTCTAGCGGCCATTCGTCTCAAAGCGGCTAGAAAAGCGGAACTGCTGAGGTCCGACACCAATTCTAGGTGAACGGCCTTTGTAACCATACATATAAATAATGCTATATAACCTTTAGAAGTTTTGATTCCGCGTCCTTTGTTTGCTTTTACTTCGATGTATCCTGTGTAATCCACGCCTGTATGAAAGAAAGGCGGGGCTGTATCAACCCTTTCCTCAGGTAAGTTACCCATCAGCTGATATTGCTTAATAGGGTCATGCTTCCGACATGTCACACATTTCCTGATTTCCTTCTTAACTGCTCTATATCCCGATACAACCCAGTACCTTTGTCTCAAATTTGATAAAGTTAGTCGTGGACCCCCATGAAAGGTTAACTTGTGTGTTTGCTCGATTAACAGACTTGTAAGACGACTACTGTATGGTATGATAATTGGATGCTTCATTTCGTTACAAATCTTAGCATATTTTATTCTCCCGCCGACACGTAAAATGCCGTTTTGATCCAAAAAGGGATTCAAATTTCTTAAATTACTATTATTGCTTAATATATTGTTTTTTCTTAAACTTTCTATATCTAAACTAAACTCCGTTCGTTGAACGTATTTGATAATAAGCCATTTTGCGTTTTTCAACTCCGGTAATGTGAGATATCCGCAAGGCGGCTTATTTGCTGTATTGTTAAATGTAATTGTTTTTGTAGCTCGTAGAATCCATGCTAAAATTCTTGTTATTTTTATGAATGAACTTGTTTTTTCTAATAATAATAATACTATGCTCTGCTCCTGACTTTTCTGAACAACGTTAACTTTTTGTTTTGATTTAAGTTCTATTTCTGTTCTATAGCAAGTGTGCTCGTTGTTGTCTTCTGCAAATGATTTTAACCACTCTGGTCCCTGCCACCACAATTTGGAATTTGCTAATTGTGATGCTAATATACCTCTGCTTGCTGCATCAGCAGGATTTTCTGCTGATTTGACGTATTTCCATCTGTCAGGTTTTATAACCTGTGTTATACTCTGAACTCTATTCGCGACGAATGTTTTCCAGCGTCCTGGATCTCCTTGCAACCAGCCTAGCACGACCATCGAATCTGTCCATCCATACACCTTAACCATCTTGCTTTCTAGGCTGTTTATAACTTTCTCCATTAATTTTGCTAATAGATGACTTCCACAAACTTCTAATCTTGGTAAAGAAATTGTTTTGCTGCGTGGAACTAATCTAGTTTTGGATGTGACCAGTGTTGTGGTCACCTTATTCTCCCGAACAATTCGTGCGTATATCACGCAGGCATAAGCTTTAGTAGACGCATCGCAAAAGCCGTGCAGTTCGATGACGTCATTCATTTGATATCCGATCCATCTTGGTATTTCACAATAATTTATATTATGTATATCTGACATGATGTTTATCCACTCTTGGTGAATTCTTTCTGGTATGACCTCATCCCATTGTAAATTTGCTGACCATATGTTTTGAAAAAGTAGTTTTAATTTTGTCGATAAGGTTGCTAGCCATCCTAATGGATCAAATAATTTGGAAATCTCTGCTAAAACAATTCTTTTTGTAGGCGTGGCTTGCTTATTTCCACTTGTATAGAGAAATGTAAACTTGTCTGTCTTTGGGTCCCATCGCAATCCTAATGTTTTAGTCATGCTCTCGGTAGTAAAGTAAAATGTTGACGGAGTGTTCTCCTGATTACTTTCTATCCCAGCGAGTAGTTCGGGCTCATTCGAAATCCACTTTCTCAATAGAAATCCACCTGATTTTAATAAATTATGAAGATCTGATATAACTTGTTTTCCACTTGATATATCGAAGGCTCCATGCAAAAGGTCGTCCATATAAAATGCTTCTTGCACCACCTTGGCTGCTTCAGGGAACTTGCTACTCTCATCCGCTGCCAGTTGCTTTAAGGTCATCATCGCTAAAAACGGTGCTGCCCTAGTTCCATAAGTGACTGTAGTCAACTGATAGGTTTGAATAGGTTGGTGAAGACTTTCTCGCCAAACAATTTGCTGAAATGATTGATCATCATCATGGACGTTGATTTGTCGGTACATTTTTTCGATGTCTGCTGTAAAGGCGTAGGGATAAATTCGCCATTTTAAAATGAGGGATTGGATATCCTTTTGTAAGTTGGGTCCCTTGAACATTACATCATTCAAGCTATGACCGCTCGAGGTTTTTGCTGACGCGTTAAAAACCACTCTTAGTTTGGTGGTGGCTGATTCAACACGCTGTACTCCATGGTGTGGTAAAAAACATGCTGAATTGTTATTGTGTTGCTGTAGAGTATTTTTAGATGGAACCATGTGATTTAATGCTTTATATTCGGCAATAAATTGTCTATATTGATCTGCCAGTTTTGGTTGTTTATAAAATCTTTTTTCCAAATTTAGAAACTGCGCGGTTGCTATTTTCTTGGAAGATCCTAACATGTCACGCGTCTCCGGTTTCAGAGGCAATTTAACAGTGTATCGCCCATCTTCCCGACGTTCTGTAGTTGATTGATAGAACCTAATACAATGTTCCTCTTCTGCTGATAATGATGTCTCGTTTTCAATATCCTCTATTTCCCAGAACCGCTTGATGTCGTCAATATTATTCTGAACTATGTTGCATTGGTATGATGTGGTATTTCCGCTTAATATCCATCCCAGTTGAGTTAATTGAGCTGTAGGTTGCGTTTGCTCGACTCCCTTTATTATCCCGTTTAGAATAATAACTGAATAGATATCAGCGCCCAATAAAATGTCTATCGGACTTGATAAATGAAAGTTCGAATCCGCTAATGCTAGAGTTTGTATGTGATTCCAAGTCGGCTTCTGGAATGATCTATTTGGTAAATTTTTTACTAGGTTATTCATGATAAATGCATTAACAGAAAAGGTAAAATCGTTAACCATTGATTGGCACGATAGTGTGATCGTACCCTTACAATTTTGCTCTTTTTCCCCGACCCCAAATATTGTTCCCTGGCAATATTTTCTTTTCAAAGCTAATCTTTGTGCTGCGTTTTCACTGATAAGGGATAGTTGGCTACCCTGATCTATTAGGGCTCTCATGACTATCTGGCTTCCATCTGAAGATGTAACTTTAACTAGAGCTGTTGCTAGGAGTATTTCTGATATTTCATTTTGTGACATGTGCTTGGCTTGGGTTACGTTGGTCGTCGACCTACTTGTAGTAGGTTGCGAAATGTTGGAATTATTATAACAATGATTTGTAAAATCATGCAATAAAGAATTATGTTTAGCTCCGCAAATCCGACAACGTTTGTGGGACGTGCATTGTTTGCCATTATGATTATACAAACAATTTACACATAAATTAAGTCTTTTTACTGATTTGAACTTTATTTCTAAGGGCATTGCTGTAAACTTTTCACAATTAAATATTCTGTGTTCTTTTGCGTGGCATATTTCACATTTGCTTGTCGAAATATGATATGATTTTACAAATGCGTTACCATTTCGATTTGCTGCTTTGTATGCATTATTATAATAAGAATTTTGTGTAGGTATTGGAACACGATAATTATTGTTTTTTGTATGTTGCTGTGTTTGTTCTGATTTTCTGCGCGATGATTCGAGAGTTGTAAATTTACTCTCTAGGAATGATAGAAATTCTTTGATGTTAGGAAGTTCTCTCGGATCCTTTAGCGACTCCAAATACTGTGAATGTGTTTCTTGGTCCAGTTTCTGAGATAGAATATGTATGAGCAGTGGATCCCACGTACTCACCTCTACACCAAGATTTTTCACCGCGTTTATACACTCCAATGTGGTGTCGTGTAAACGTTTTATATGATTTATTGATATTTGTTGCATGATAGGCAAATTTAAAAGAATGTTTATATGTGACGTAAAAATGAGCTTTTGGTTGTTGTACCGATGGTTTTGAATATCCCAACAGGTGATATAGTTTTCTGAACTAATGGATAGGTGCTGGATTAACCTTTCGGCCTCGCCGCGTACTTTGCCCTTCAAAAACTGCATCTTTTGGGCGTTTGATAAACTTGTATTACTGTGAATGGCCTCAGTAAACAAGTCTTTAAATGATGTCCATTCATGGTAAGATCCATTAAATTCAGGAATCTCCATTTGTGGAGTGATATTTGCTCTGTGTTTTGTAGACCATATTTTGCTAGAAATGGCCTTTTTTAATGAGAGGAACGTGTTCTCGTAGCTATCAAATTTCTCTTGGTAATCATTATTTACTCCATTTAATTCTAAGTATATCTCCCAGTGAAGCTCGTCTATTGCTGCCCACCGTGATTGTAATTGTTTAAGGAAGTCGTCTAACTCCCATTTCTCACTAACTGAATCTATATCTATTCTTTCTGCTGTTCGCATGAATGCAAGGAAGTTTATATTCTGTTTACGCAGCAGATCTCCCTTACTTGGTGTACCTGGAGATGTTTGCAACCTGGATGGTCCAGGCTGGCTGAGTCCTGGGGAGCTCGGGCGGTGGACTTCTGTTTCTTGCTCGATGTTTGGCCCCTGGCCTATGCTATCCCCTTCATTCCCCCCTGCTGTGCCTATCTCTTGTAGCTGCTTGTCCACAAGAGCTTTGGCTGCTAAATACAGCTTACGAGTGCTGTCGTAATCTGCATAACGAAAATATGGGTGGTCCTCTGCTTTGAACCCCAATATGCTTTTGTGATTTCTTTCATAATCACCCCAATGCTTTTCTAAAGTTTCCAACCGCCTTATGATATGCTCTTTTGTTTTTCTTTCCGCCCCGGCCTTTTTTAAATTGACGATAAACTTAGCGATAGCCTCGTTTAGTTCTTTTTGATTATGGTACAAGGTTTCCATGATGCTTGCTTAATTATATGATAATGAAATGGAAAGATCTTACTTGGTTGCTGCTGCTGCGGAGTTTGCCGTCTACCTTTATGCTGATGCTGATGCTGAATGATTGATGCTGAACGCTGATGCTGTATGCTTGATGCTGAGTGCTGATGCTGAATGCTAATGCTGAATGCTTGTTGCTGAATGCTGTATGCTTGTTGCTGAATGCTGATGCTGAATGCTTGTTGCTGAATGCTGTATGCTGATGCTGAATGCTTTGTGGACACGTATAGTCCCAAGTCACTGTCCACACCACACACACGCGTTAATTCGAGTGCGCCACGTGTTTGTTATCCCGCACATTAACCAACCCGCACGTGTGGTTAAGTTGCTCGAAGGACCAAAATGTAAGGGGAAGAATTGTTTTTTACCCAAACATATACTAAAACTAATGATATATGATAACTTAAACTATGCTACTATAAACTAATGCTCTTAAAACTATAAATGCCGGGGGGCGCGCGTTGTTCGCGCTGCTGGTAGACGTATGCAAAACTGAATGCGGCGGCGCCGCGCGTCCGTATTTATGCTATGTTATAATGTTATGTGTAAGGTGCGAATATGCACCGAACAGTGACGACCCCACTTATAGTGGGATAAGGGTAGGAGAATAATGATTATTCCTTTAAAGTTGACTATTAAAACAAACGACTTACACGTCACTTCTGTTGACTAAACATTTTAATTAGTATTCGATAGATAATTAATAATTATTTTTCCTTGATAATGCGCTATTATAAATACCTTTATAATTCGTTTATATTCCTGATAGGTGTTTCAAAACATGTATTTTATCAAAATTTTATGGTTACACTTAGAAAACAAAGTTTATTTTGAGTTAATTATCAAGAAATTACAACGACTCCATTATACATATATTCATAAACTAAATATTAGAGTATGTATAGAACTTAAATAACACCGCGGCATAGATTTTCTACATACGTTCTTATAAATAAAACAATTATAATTGGGTTACAACTTCAATAAACGTTCTTTCTCCAAAAGTGAAACCGCGAATTATACTCGTAGCTAAGTAATTATTCTATGCGTATTGCCGAATTCCGCGACCACTATCCCGTTAGCTTACTTTTAATCATGTTCAATAGATTAGATTTTTCCCAAGAAAATTTTATGTTTCATCTTTTGAAACAGAAATTTGAATGAATTTTTTTTATAAATATAGATAAAAAGTATTTTCATTTAAAACGATATTTTCTATGTTCTAACATTTAGCGTATAACATTTAGCGTATAACATTTAGGTGTTTCCAAAAATATTTCGCATAAATATTGCAAGTGCAATTGCGGCCTTTATCAACAAGGTGTGATGGTTTTTCCAAATATACAAGATTGTCTTTGGCCAAATATGAATATCCTATAGTATTTTTTTATAGTGTAGGTTCTAAATATTAGACTTTTAATATAAATATGCTAAGAAAGATAGTAGTGCAAAGTGATTCCATATAAAGATTGTACAAATTAAGTGAGTGATAAAACCTTTTAGTGAACTTAAAATGTCGTCGAGAGGTGTGCAAGATGGATCGCGTTCACCAATGATCATCACCGATTCGTTTTTTGATGATGGCGGTAAGTTTTTTATTTTCTTTTAATCATTGATTAATGTTATGTTAAGTTAATAAAAAAATTACTATAGTGGCGGGAATCAAAGAACAATGGACAAATTTTTACTTTTTTTATTCGATTAATGTTGAATGACTTTTATATCTGAAAATATGTTTTTTTGCCTAATTAGTATCAGGTAAAGTGGAGTATTTTTAAAAAAGAAATTACAGATTATAAAATTATCAGAATATATAAAATCATTAAAACAAAGAACGTATTTATAAATTATCAAAAATTTATTTGAAATAACAATACTGATATACTGATTTAAAAAAAAAAGTTCCTTCGAGCCGGATTTGAACCAGCGACCTATGGATGACCATTTCAACCTCTACAGTCCACCGCTCTACCAACTGAGCTATCGAAGGTACGAAAGATTGTGCGAAATTTTGAGTAGGATTGTTTTGCCTTACTTGTAAAGTTACTTTCTACTTACGTAGATTCTATTTTATTATTTTTAAATAAATAATAACTTAATTTTTCAATTATTAACTTATTTTTAAGGTCTAGTTACGTCTACTTATCTAATAGATAATGTTTTTAAGAATGGTAAAGCCATGTGGTATCCGGCTGAGTAGAATAGACCACCCTCGTTTTTTAACGAGGTGTCGTAAAAGGCGACTAAGGTAAGTTGATTTTAAGCAGGCGGCCGATCGTAAAAAACCTAGCCAAATCATGTGACAACATGTTTATAACATGTGCGCCGGCCCTACTTAGAGTGGGATAAGGACAGGAAATTGATGATTCAAGAACGGTATTTCAATACAAATCTGATATTTTTGGGATTTATGTAAACCAATTGATTTATTAAAAAAATCAGTTTATTAACTATAAAATATTTTAGAAATAAAAAATATAAATAAATATTTTGCCATTTGTGTTTTAAATTTTCATATTTTAAACAGTCTCTTGCTATATTTAATTTATTATTGAATAATGTTCATTACTGATTGGTTAATATTATTTTATTTATAGTTATTTATAAACAAGCATGCCTTATCTCGCTTCGTATTACTAACTTGGAATTATTATTGGCAAATAGTTATAATGTGACTTGAATTGACTGGCCCGTTGGCGTTCTGGATGTATTTATGTGTTTAAGTATGTATCTTTAATATTTAAATTAGTTAATATTGTGTATATATATTCGGAATCTCGGAAACGGTTCCAAAGATTTTCCTGAAATTCAGCATGTAGGGGATTTTGGGGGAGAAAATCGATCTAGCTAGGTTTTATGTAAAAAAAAAATCGTTTTATCCCTGTTTTTGGGCATTAAAAAAATACTAAAATTTAATATTGAATTGAATTTTTGCCATAAACTGACAAGTCAGCTTAGTTTATTCGGGAAAAGGACAGTCTCGAGAAATATATTTTCCTAGGATACTCCAACTACATAATTATTTTTTCTTTTTTTTAATTTATTTTGTAAAAAATTACCAAGCAAGGCTCGGTCAACCGAGTATAGGTATTTGCAATTTGTCCGAATCCCACAACACAAGTTTTAAGTAACTTACTTTAGGGTTGGACGGCCGTTGTTTTACTGTCCCGGTTATATATTTATTTGTTATTACATATATATATCAATTAACCTTTGTGTATCTTACTTAGTTTAGTACATTACACTACGCCGTGTGGTATCCGGCTGAATAGAATAGTACAACCCTCATTTCTTACCGAAGTCTCACAAAAAGCGACTAAGATTCGCTGGCAGCTGGCCGGTTGTAAAATACCTAGCCAAATCATTTAATATGTGGGATATGGTCAAGAGAATGATGATGAATTTTGAATTTTTATTACTTTTGTATTATGGACCAAACGCAAAGTAACGCCTAATTCTATAAATAATTTTTTATAGGAGCAAAATATTTTTTTTCACAAATACGTTCTGCGACAGATTCTAGACGAGGGCTGTTTAGAAAATCGATATCGCTATCGGCGTGTTCATTCCACCGCTGGAATATTTCCACGTGCAAACAATTGTTAAACGTAAACAAGACGCCACTACAGATAATGAATGAATCAACATTGGTTATTCATTCTCTAGATGTTATCATTTTGTTTCAGATGTATTTTTTATCATTGAAATTACCTTGAATTTTATATCTATATAAGACTAGATGATCTGACAAACTATGCCTTGAATGAGGATGCTACGTGTCTTTTAATATTCAACTATAAACTATTGTTTATTGTCTTTGCTTAACGTTTAATTTCCGAACGCACCATGTTTGGCAGCTACGAACAGTTTGTACACAGATAATATACTATACAGGATATGGACGAGAAACTCCTTTATTGTTTTTTTTTAATTTGAGCAGCAGGGGTCATCTCGCACACCCTTGAGGGGGGAACGGTACGGGCCTCGAGGCGAACCTCTTTGCGCCGGAATGAAGCATGCAAGCATGTCTGGCCTGGACAGTGTTCAGGCCGTTAAGCCTAGGTCACCTAGGTGACCTGGGGGGGTGTCGGGTACGGATGTGGTGGGAGTGGTTGCTCCCAGGCATATGTCAATATCAGAGGTTCCCTAATTGGTGGTGGTGTCTCGCTTTTTTTTCGGACACTAATGCTGTTAGCCCTAGAGACTTTGACAGCGTCACCGATAGAGTGGGCAAGCGCAGAAGTATCGCCGAAATGAAAAACTTGTAGAGCGAGTCTCGAGGGAGACTCGCAGCATCCGGGAGCGTCGCCTTAAGGGTGCCTCCTGTGAGGCCGAACCTCGGCTTAAAGCGACGCGTTGTGGAGGACTGTATCGAACTGGCTTGGTGTCTCGTTCGTTTGGTCGTGTTATATACGGTGGTTTCGCCCTCTCGCCCGTCGTGTTGTTATATCCTCAGAATGTTAGTAGAAGTGCTGATGCGCTACATTTGCATCAGCATTGTCTGGAGCCGTGAGCTCATCCGAGGACCGTAGGCGCCAGTCATTACACGCCCACGACAACGACATGGTCTGTCGGCTGCTAAAGGTTCCTATTTCCAAATCCAAAATCTGAATTGAAAATAATAGTCTTATATTAAAAATCTCTTTAAAAAAAAGCCTTTAGTGCTTTACGTTATAACAGTGTCTTCCTCGTCCTCACGTCGGGTAATGGTGAACGCAGGAGTTCGCAAGGCAGGGAACGTCCTTCGGGTGATCGTTCGAGTAATTTTCGAGTTTCATGTAAAGTTCTAGAGGAAACTGTTTTATATCCCGTCTCAGAGATGTCACTGTAACATTACCCCAATAATCCTACTAGATGGCGCTGTACAGCATTCTTATAGTGACCAATTTAATAGAAAGTAACTGGGGGACCGAGTTTCGCTGAAAAGGCCTTGTTAGAGAGTTTCACCCCCCTGAATTTGTATGGAAAAATTGGTGCTTTTTTATACCTACGGTGACCACATTTTTATTGAGACAAAGCGGGTCAAATGGGACGAAATGAGAACTACAATACAGTTATATAATATCTATGTATATTTTATTGGATAATTTCATATAGGTACTTATAGAAAAATGTATTTATTGCTAAGTATAAAAATATTTGTAAAAAATTATAATTTTGAAGAAATGATGATGAAATATACCATGCTTTTTATCAGTAATTTTTTTTCTTAATATTTTTTCTTTCTTCTGCTTATTAATTTGTAACATTTAAAATAAATGCATATACATATATATTCTAAAAACGGGGATACTTTAAAATCGGCAAGGACGTGTGGTCACCTATATACCTTGGTCTTTTACAAATTCAGAACCAAATAGCCAAATCCAAATTCGGTTATGCCGTTCTCGACTTTCTAGCGCGAGTAACAAGTTTCCTACAATTTATTAAATAACAATATACTTCGACTTTATGGTTACATAGCTGTAATCATGTTTACGACTAGGGGTCAATTTTTATCGGGGGGCGAGACGTATGTGCTTGGTTATTTGCAAACTGTACAGTGTACAGTAGGCAGTGTAGTCTGTACAGTGTTCACACGGGCTAGGGCCACCGTCTCGCCACTCAGTCAAACCGCGAACCTCCGCCGAAGCGCACATTACCGGCTAACTGCGTTATACATTCGCGTGGCAATACATTTTTTATATTAAGGTTATAATCCTATATCCCTGAAGGAATATACTTAAACTAGTAGTGATTTTTCAATGCGCTCCTCAGTTTTTCTTTTACATTTCCATATTTCGAGCGATTAAACAGCTGTTCGAATAAGAAATGAGTGATCGTGCTTTGTACCACATATTTTAATGTTGCGGTCGTATGTGAAATCGGTAATTGGGTAGTATATTAGGTGACTGCAGTATTTTTGCAATTCTATGAAATTGAGTTTTAGGCTTTCTTTTATCGCAGAGTGGTGTGTATATAGAAAAATTATATTATCATTACTTTCATATTATCTAAAGCTAAATATTGCCTTATTCTTTAAATTATATATTATATTATATATAAGTTCTTGGTGGCGCATATGTTCTTAAACGTGGATTATAGCAAAATAATATTGTCATTTATTTGATATATAAATGATAAATTACTCGCTTATCCTAATTTTGCGTTGTAATATTTTAATGTATATAAAACTTTTGTATGTATTAATATAAAATATTAATTAACTATTTATATTTCATTAGTGAGAAATTGATTATTTTCGTAAAATCACAAATTTAAAATGGATTAATTATTCCAAATTAAGCTATAAGTTTAAGTAGATTTATGCTATATAAGACGAAAAGCATAAATATTATAATATAAGGATTAAAAAAGGAGAACCCCCATGTAAAATCCCATTACATCTATTTTATCATTTATAATTTTATTTAAAAATATTAATATATTATTTAAAATAAAAGTTAATTATGAATGGAGATAACTTGAGTTAGGACAATTTTAGTTAAATGTTAAAGTTAAGTTCCCTTTTTTTATGGCCATCTTATAAAATTGTTGCTTCTGTCTGAAATATTCTTACATTAGTCATTGAAAGTTACATTAAAGTGATTGCGTATTTGACAGTTATTTCTTTATATATGAAAGTTCTTTAAATATAAAAACCCTAGTATGTAAAAAAGAGAAGGTCTTTGCTTGGTTAGACAGAAATATTCCTTTTAAAATGCTTCTTGGTGTAAGTAAACGACTGAAAATTTTTGCGCAACAATGAATTTTTTATAAGTATGTTACAAGTCAAGATAAGAATGATTTTCAAAAAGCTTTTAACAATATTTGTAACTATATTTGTTTGCTTATGTCCCTCCTGTTAACCGTTGAGGAGTTCTCTCGTCTGCTGCCAATCCTGGCAGCATCATCAGGTCATGTTAATCATAAACATGCATTGGGATTGGGCCAGTTTATAAAATTTCAGCTCAAATGGACACCAGGAAGTGGGACGCATTGAAGTCGCAAGATTCCACCTTCACATACACTAACTTCACAAATTGGATAAAAGCTTTTAATAATAATAAGCAATAATAAATTCCCATGGAAATATAAAATTCTAAAAGCCTCACTAATAATTTATTAGTAAACGGATATTAAGCAATGATTTATTTAACTTTTAAATAGATATTTAAATTTAATTTTGTATGGAATATGTAAACATATTAGCTCAAACACATGCAAATTATTGCGAAATACTTTTAGAATGAGTTATATACTAATATTATAGATGCGTTAGTCTGTCTGTCTGTCTTTTACGGTTAATCCGCTGGAGTAACATTGTTTTAATATTGTAGCTTATGTTATTGATTCTTATTATTTTTTCCGTGTGGTCATGTATCCTATACATCGCCATATATCCTTATAATATCCTTATAATTTTTTAAAATTTATATTAAGAAGTTCAATTTCAAATCAAATTAAGTTCAAATCAAGTTCCGCCATTTGATATCCGGCTTCGTAGAATAGACCACCCTCATTTCTTCCAGACGTGTCCTAAAGGCGACTGAGGTAACTTGTATCCGGTTTAATAGAACGAGTGTACCGAGGTGTCGTTAAAGACGTAAGTTAAGTTGGGTAAGTTGGCTAAGGTAAGTTGAACCACCGTGCGGTATTCGGTTGAGTGGAATAGACTACCCTCATTTTTTACCGAGGTGTCGTAAAAGACGACTAAGGTAAGTTGAACCACCGTGCGATATTCGGTTGAGTGGAATAGACTACCCTCATTTCTTACCGAGGTGTCGTAAAAGACGACTAAGGTAAGTTGAACCACCGTGCGGTATTCGGTTGAGTGGAATAGACTACCCTTATTTCTTACTGAGGTGTCGTAAAAGGCGACTAAGGTGAGTTGAACCACCGTGCGGTATCCGGCTGAGTAGAATAGGTCACCCTCATTTCTTACAGACGTGTCCTTAAAGGCGACTAAGGTAACTCGACCCACCGTGCGGTATCGGACTGAGTGGATTAGGCCACCCTCTTTTTTATACAAAAGCACTACATACTTTCACTATCACAAATTCAACAATCGTTTCGCCCCGCAACCGAGGAGATAGACTCCACTTTGTCGTGGCAGTGGTGGAGGTTTTTACATGTGTTTTTACGAATCTTGCTTGTATCTGATATGAAAACGGATAATCCACTCCACATTTAGTTACAGTATATATTTTTTTTTACCTCATCGAGGATTATAGCAAAATAATTTTATTATTACTTTTGTTTAAATACGCCGTGTGGTATCCGGCTGAATAGAATAGTACCACCCTCATTTCTTACCGAGGTGTCGTAAAAGGCGACTAAGGTAAGTCGACCCGCCGAGTGGTATCCGGCTGAGTAGAATAGACCAACCTCATTTTTTACCGAGGTGTCGTAAAAGGCGACTAAGGTAAGTTGACCCACCGTGTGGTATCCGGTTTAGTAGAATAGACCACCCTCTTTCTTACCGAGGTGTCGTAAAACACGACAGAGGTAAGTTGATGTCAGGCAGGCGGCCGGTCGTGAAAACGCAGCCAAATCATGTGACAGCATGTTTATAACATGTTGTGCCGACCCCACTTAGAGTGGGATAAGGGCAGGAAGATGAAGATGATGATGATTACTTTTGTTTAAATAAGAAAATATTGTGATAATTAGTAACAATTTGATAACAGAATATCTCTGTAGCTTTTGTAGTCTTCTCTGTTATCAGCTGACCTTGCCGGCCCGAGGGTATGGTACAACATTACGTCACGCCCTCTGCCCGAGAAACAGTCTAAAAATAGGTTGACCCGCGATTTTTATAAAAAACGATAAATGTCATTTATGTTTCTCACTGCATTTGCAAATTATGGTCTCGTAAAAGGCGACTAAGGTAAGTAATTAGGTGTTATATTGCGGAGGTCCATAATACAAAAGTAATAATAATTATTTTGCTATAATCCGCAATGAAGTAAAATAGAAAATATATATAATGCTAAATGAAGAGTGGACAATTCGTTTTCATACCTGATACACTCCACGACAAAGCCTTGCGATTTTGTCGTGGAGTGTATCTCCTGTATCTCCAATAGCATTATATATATATATATATATATAAATAATGCTATTGGAGAGTCAACATAGTCTGCTAAGGTGGACAATGAGGTCGTTAATTTGATGTTTGTATATTAACGATCTACCTTTATCATTGAATGCGTCGTGCGAAATTATATTAAAATAATATTGAGTCTCTCATCGTCCTGCCCTTAACCCACTCTAAGTGGGGTCGGCACAACATGTTATAAACATGCTGTCACGTGATATGGCTTCGTTTTTACGACTGGCCGCCTGCCTGACGTCAACTTAACTTAGTCGTATTTTACGACACTTTGGTAAGAAAGAGGGTGGTCGATTTTACTAAACCGGATACCACACGGTGGGTCAACTTACCTTAGTCGGCTTTTACGACCGACACCTCAGTGAGAAATGAAGTTGGACAATTCTACTCAGCCGGATACCACACGGCGGCTCGACTTACCTTAGTCGCCTTTTACGGCACCTCAGTAAGAAATGAGGGTGTTACTATTCTATTCAGCCGGATACCACACGGCGGGTCGACTTACCTTAGTCGCCTTTTACGGCACCTCAGTAAGAAATGAGGGTGTTACTATTCTATTCAGCCGGATACCACACGGCGGGTCGACTTACCTTAGTCGCCTTTTACGGCACCTCAGTAAGAAATGAGGGTGTTACTATTCTATTCAGCCGGATACCACACGGCGTAAAAATAATATTGAGGTTTCTATTAAGTAAAAAGTAATGGAAATATTATCCATACTAATATATAAAGCTGAACAGTCTGTTTGGTTGTTTTAACTCGGTATATAAACTTGTGTAGAAACCAAATTTCGTAAATATTACTTCTGTTGATTAATTTAAAAAATTAATTATCTTTTTAAGTTATTTATAGAGTTAGACGTAAATAATGAAATCATTTTACTGCAATCAAATATTAATTGGAAAATACATATAATGCTAAATATATCACTATCCGTTTTCATACCCGATACATGCAGGATTCGTAAAAACACATGCACAAACCGCCACCTTAAATCACTTTGCGATTTTGTTGTGGAGTCTTATCTTCTGATGTTGCTTCGGTTGCGGGGCGAAACGATTGTTGAGTTTGTTATAGTGAACGTGTGTAGTGTATTGTGGTGGCGGTGGAGGTTTGTGCGTGTGTTTTTACGAATCCTGCATGTATCAGGTATGAAAACAGATAGTCCACTGTACATTTAGTGTTGTATATATTTTCTCTATCGCGGATTATAGCAAAATAATTTGATCATTACTTTTCTAATTATCTCTTAAAATCGTAAAAATGAACGTTTAGTATAATTTTTCTCTCGATTTTCATTTAATACCGCGCAGGAAACCGTCGGCCTCGATTATAAGGCCTCTATTTGTTATTCTGTTATTCAAATCCTGCGGCACTTGTTTATCCTTTTACCGAACATTTGAGGTCACGTGGATGTCTCATAGCATTGGGAACGTGTCTAATACGATTTAGAATAAGCAGATTGCTAAAAATAGGTATTCATGAAGTAAAAAGCTTGTTTAAATGGTTTAAAATACTTTTATTTCGGATCTTACATAAGTATAGCGAAACTTATATATCAGTGTTGCGAAAAGTTACGAATCTGTCAAATTTGAATCTGTTTTTTTAGGTTTAAAAACACTATTAAAGAGAGGCTGATACGAAAAGTCTACTATACTGTTGAGGATTATTTGGACGATAAGAATGAGTGGATATAGCTACTATCCGACCCTGTACAAGATAGTAATGACTTAATGCAACTAGTTATAAGTATTATGTTGAAAAGAGCAACCGCTGAGTTTCTTGCTGGCTCTTCTCGAAACAGCTTTCTGAACCAGCAGTAGAATTGACGATTCAAAACTACTTGTTTACAACTTTATTTGAATAAAGAAAATTTTGAATTTGAATTTGTTTCATCCACTGAAAGACAGGTATAATATTTTTAGAACACAAAGGCTAATTACGCTTTCACTTGCAGAGTTATAATAGCTCAGTTAAGAACTGACGGTCTATAGAAGTGATAATACATGACAACATGTTTTTAACATGTTCTCATGATTCGGCTAGGTATTTTACGAACGATCAACTTTCTTTAGTCGCCTTTTACAACACCTTAGTAAGAAAGAGGGTGGTCTATTCAACTCAGCCGGATACGTGATGAAAAAAAAACAAAGGCACTTGGCAAAGCAATACAACACGGCAGTTCAACTTACATTAGTTGCCTTTTACGATAACTTGATAAGAAAGAGGGTGGTATATTCTACTAAGCTGTATATTAAACGGCGAATTAGGGAATGTGAAGAGTATGAGATAGATACTAAAATCCAAAATTTTTTTTGAATAATCATCATTAAATGAATTAATAACGCAAGCCTTAATTACGACCCAGTTATATACGATACGTTCGCTATTATATTTCAACACAATATGCAACAATAATTAATTTTAATAAATTATGAATAAATTTCGTTCTTTACATTTTGTTAAGTATAATTAATTGTAATATATGCTATTAAGAAATAAAACTCAAGCGTTAATGGAAATAAAAAATGATTAAAGTTAGAAGGATTATTTAAAAAATGACTCATTTTTATGGAAGTTAAATAATAAAACCACATGTGTGAGGAAAATTAGATGTTATTATAATGTCACTAGCGGCTTGCCCCTGCTTCGCACGGGTATAAAATATATATCCCATGTCATTCAGTGTAAAAAAAATGATTAAAATCGATCCAGTAGTTTTGATTTATTCATTACTGCCCGGGACCCGCAAGCGTTAAATTTGGAGAAAAACAATTTCCTTTCCCTATACCAAGAAGATTTCCTGCTATCTTTGGAATATCTAAATTCATATAGTACATTTTTACTTATTTACTTTTACATTTTCCCTATGTATTTTGTTTTTACAATTAATTACAGAATGTCTTTATATACAACATTCACAGCTTCCTTGTCGTTAACAGACTCTTGAAAGAACGATATAGCTGCTGGATTCGAAGTGCTATAGGGTGAAGCGCGGCCTCCTCACGGCATTTTAAATCTGTAATATCTCCGAAAATGTTCACTTAAATTACATGCTGTAAACGGCGATATTGATCTATATTAAATCAACAATTTGTTTAAGGTACTTAATTGGATAAGGATTAATGCTGTATTGTATAAAAATTGCGTCAAAAATAGGGCATTATTTTTCGTAAAAAGTAAATGACAAAAAATGCTATTGTGGGTTATTCATAAGAGATAGACATATACCATCGCGGACTTTTCTGTAGACCTTTTCAAGGTGTACAAATACTTAGTACATCTTTTTGATAAATCTCGTAGGGTTTAGCAAGCGTTTGCAATGTAAGCGGAAAAAAATGTAATTATTTACAGAAACCTCAAAAATTACAGTATTTCTCTACTCCGTATTGAATGTTATTATACGTACAAACCTTCCTCTAGAATCACTCTATCTACTAAAAAAAAACCGCATCAAAATCTGTTGTGTAGTTTTAAAGTTTTATGCGTACAAAAAAAGAATGCGACTTTATTTTATAATATGTAGTGATTAATCATTTGCCATCAATTATATAAATTACTTGTACTGTCCGACCAGTCGTTGCTGTAACTCAGTCTGTTTCGATATCCCCTCGAAACAGAACTTAACAGTTAATGAAGAATCCTTAGATCGCCACCAAACTTTACAGGAACATCCGCGGGGTCAATCTAAAGAAAAAAAAAATTCATTTAAATCGGTCCAGCAGTTTCGGAGTCTATAAAGGACATACAGATACATTCATTGTTATATTATACTAGCTGTGTACAGCAACTTTGCCTGCATGGAAATCTGTGTAACAATTTTTTTCCCGAATTCAAATTTTGTACATAAAAGTAGTTATAGTGAGTTAATTATAAGAGATTTTTGAATAACTTTCACCGTTTACTCAGCGCACGCAAGGAAAGCTCTAAATTTTGCCGTTTACGCAATATTTTTTATTGCTGCTCTTTTCCTATTCATCTTAGCGTGATGTTACATAGTCTATAGCCTTCCTCGATAAATGGACTATCTTACACTGGAAGAATTATTCAAATCGGTCCAGTAGTTCCTGAGATTAAGCGCGTTTAAACAATCAAACAAACAAACTCTTTAGATAATTTATAGAATTAGGCGTTACTTTGCGGAGATCCATAATACAAAAGTAATAATAAAATTATTTTGCTATAATCGTTTCGCCCGGATTGTTGAGTTTGTGATAGTGAACGTATATAGTGCTTGTGTATTGTGGTGGCGGTGGTGGAGGTTTGTGCATGTGTTTTTACGAATCCTGCATGTATCAGGTATGATAACCGATTGCCCACTTACATTTAGCATTATATATATTTTCTATTTTACTTCTTCGCGGATTATAGCAAAATAATTTTATTATTACTTTCAAACTCTTTAGCTTTATATATTAGTATAGATTAATACATTTCATGTATCAATGTTACTTTACTCGGATTATACAATCTAATTAAGAAACATTCATTAGAAATATTTATTGCCACGTGATTTCAAAACAATTTATTGTTAATATTTATTGTTATTTCAAAGGTGAATGCTCGGTTTATACTTAAGAGTGTGATTGTGCAATTATTCAGCTGTTTTAGTGATAACTGACTTCAATAATCTGTAAGAGTGAGTTAGTTAAGTGAGTTAAAGAACTTAGTGATGTATAGTTTCGACAAGGACCTTTGGCACGTGAGAGCTCGCGCCACATCCGAGACCCAGGAGGACTACAAAGAGGAAAAACGTAATAATCTTTATATTAGTAGGTTATTTCATCATCTTCCTGACGCCGTGTGGTATCCGGCTGAATAGAATAGTACCACCCTCATTTCTTACCGAGGTGTCGTAAAAGGCGACTAAGGTAAGTCGACCTGCCGTGTGGTATCCGGCTGAGTAGAATAGACCAACCTCTTTTCTTACCGAGGTGTCGTAAAAGGCGACTAAGGTAAGTTGACCCACCGTGTGGTATCCGGTTTAGTAAAATAGACCACCCTCTTTCTTATCGAGGAGTCGTAAAATACGACTAAGATAAGTTGACGTCAGGCAGGCGGCCGGTCGTAAAAACGCAGCCAAATCATGTGACAGCATGTTTATAACATGTTGTGCCGACCCTCCTTAGAGTGGGATAAGGGCAGGAAGATGATGAAATCATCATCCTCCTGCCTGAACTCAACTTGCCTTAGTCGTATTTTACGACACCTCGGTAAGAAATGAGGTTGGTACTATTCTATTCAGTGGATACCACACGACGTATATTAATAGTTTATTAATAAGTGAAAAATGAGTAAACCTGGAAATGGTAGACACTTTTGCGGTGGCTTCAAAGATTATATTTATAGTCAAATCAAATATTTAAATGAGTTAATCTTGCATGTAGGTATATATATCTTGTACCTATGTATATTTTCGGAATCTCGGAAACAGCTCCAACAATTTTCCTGAAATTCAACGTGTTCTGGGGGTTCTGGGGGAGAAAAATCGGTCTAGGTGAGTTTTACTAAAAAAAAATCATTTTATTCCTGTTTTAAATTTTTTTTAAAATATACGTTGAATACAAGAGCAATTTTTCGCTGTCAAATTTCAAAACAAGGTAGCTCATTTGGGTAACGGACGGTCTAGAGAGGTGAAAATATCTAGGTTTTTTCATTTTCTTTTTAAATTGTTTTATATCTTTTATAAAAATCACCGAGCAAAGCGCACTTAATCTTTATTAATATAAGCTCTTTCAAGCACTTTTGAATCGTCAAGGATCGATATGATTAATGAAGCTACAACTGGTTCGAAATGTTGCTCTTACCGAGAAGAACCAGAAAGAAACTCGGCGGTCAATCTTTTAAACATTGTAAATTTTGCATTATCAAACTGGAGTCTTGTATGAAGCTCAAAGGAACCAATCGAGGCATTTTTCAAAATCTTTCAAAATGGCCGCGAATTTATTTTTTCAAGTTTTTTCTCGTTTTTTGAGTCTCTTTTTAGTGTACCAAACTAAGTACAGATGATAAAAAATTGCGTGTCATTCCAGGATCGAACCCGTGACTTTAGACATTAAGATACATAAACCACTGTGCAATGTAGGTTTGCGTTTTATGTCTGGATAACTGCTTACAATTCACATTAATATAAAGTAACTGGCGCCGTCCCAAATATGGCTGCGGCGCAATGCGTTTTGCGTTCCTAATGTTTTTACGCAATGCGTATTTTAAATGTAATAAAAGACTAGTTAAAACCATTAATAATCTAATGAATTCATTCTGTTTCTTTTCTGTGATGGCACTAGTGTACTTATTGGGAGTTTTTTTAACCTACTCGATCGCGTTAAGCTAATTTGTTTGGCGCTGCAACAGCGACATCTAGTGACCGCTGACATTACTGGTCTAAGACATTATTGGTCTTATGCAAATAAAAACAACCCTAATTCAAACAAATTTTTTACAAGCACAATTTTTTACAAGGATCAATTAGATTCAAAGAAACTACAACTGGTTCGGAATGTTGCTCTTACCGAAAAGAACCAGAAAAAAACACGCCGATCAATCTTTTAAACATTTTCAATTCACATTATTTAATCTTGTACGAAGCTGAAAGGATTTTCAATTCCAATTATTTTTATCATTTAAATAATCTTCAATTGTGTAATATTCTTTACGAATAAGCATAATTTTAAAAATAATTTAAACTTTTCTGTAGATAAGTCTAATAAGTTTTGGAGAACGAAAGCTATGATTCAATGATTGTTTAAAGCCTGGGCTAGTTTCTATTATAATTAAGGAGGACAGGATAGAAACCTTGCTTTATTATAACCTATTTATAATGACTGTCACCTTGGTATAAATATTTTTTTTTATAGCATTATACCTACCCAATAATAGTACAATATAAACGTAGTCAAGGACAAATACGGTTCAATAACGGGAATGTACTCGCAGTAAGTAGTTCTTTTTTAGTATAAACTAACTTTGCTTGCGGTTTCGCTTGGAAATCAGTGTGTCACGCATAAAAGTAATTGTGAGTTAACCATAAGAGATAGAGACACGCTCTCACGGACTTTTTTGTAGTATTTTTGTAGATCTACAATTCTCTAATACATAACCTGAGTGTATTTTTGCTGGTTCACACGGCGCACACGACTTAGTCTCCTAGCAGGCGAGTATATTAACCATAACATTCCAGCAGAATTGCATTATCTTATAGTAAAAACCGTACAAAAATCTGTTAAGTAGATTTCTAGAAAATTGATCACAAACAGACAGAGAGCTTTTAAAGATTTTGTTTTATAATAATTATAGATAGATGGATAATTTTTAATAGAACGATGCAGCATTGTATCTTTTCTCTTTAATATTTAAATGAGTTAATCTTGTATGTATATATATTTTCGGAATCTCGGAAACGGCTTGAACGATTTACCTGAAATTCGGTATGTAGGGGTTTTTAGGGTAGAAATCGATCTTACTAGGTTTTATTTAGAAAAAATCGTTTTATCCCTGTTTTGGGTATTAAATAATACTAAAATTTACAATGAATATCAAACACTATTTTTGCAATAAAATGTTAAGTCGAGGTGGCTTATTCGGGGAACGAGCGGTCTCGAGAAATAAAAATACCTAGGATTGAGCCCCACCTACCCTATTAATTAATCTTTTTTTTTTGAAATTTCTTTTTTTATTTTGTAAAAAATTACCCAGTAAGGCTTGTACCCAGGTACTATTAATTATGATTCATAAGCAATCAGTAAATCTATGTGGATTTTAGTCCATCCTCTATAAACGTTTTATCATCAATCACTACATATTATAAAACAAAGTCCATATTTCCGTATGTACGCATAAAACTTTAAAACTACGCAACCGATTTTGATGCGGTTTTTTTTAATAGATAGAGTGATTCCAGAGGAAGGTTTGTACGTATAATAACATTCAATACAAAGTAGAGAAATACTGTAATTTTTGAGGTTTCTGTAAATAATTACATTTTTTTCCGCTTACATTGCAAACGCAGGCTAAACCCTACGAGATTTATCAAAATGATGTACTAAGTATTTATACACCTTAAAAAGGTCTACAGAAAAGTCCGCGATGGTATATATCTATCTCTGATGGATAACCCACAATAGCAGTTTTTTTCATTTACTTTTTAAGAAAAATGATGCCTTATGTTCAAAGCAATTTTTATACAATACAGCATTAATCCTTATCCAATTGAGTACCTTAAATAAATTGTTGATTTAATAAAGATCAATATGGCCATTTACAGCATGCAATTTAAGTGAACATTTTCGGAGATATTACAGATTTAAAATGCCGTAAGGACGCCGCGCTTCACCCTATAGCACTTCGAATCTTTTAGAGTTTGTTTAAAGACATTCTGTAATTAATTGTAAAAATAAAATACATAGGTAAAATGTAAAAGTAAATAAGTAAAAATGAGTTAAGAAATTCCAAAGATAGTAGGTAATCGTCTTGGTATAGGGAGAGGAAATTGTTTTTCTCCAAATTTAACGCTTGCGGGCCACGGGCAGTAATGAAAAAATCAAAACTACTGGATCGATTTTAATCATTTTTTTTACACTGACTGACATGGGATATATATTTTATACCCGTGCGAAGCAGGGGCAGGTAGCTAGTTACAAATATATTGTATCTGATAAATTACGCCGTGTGGTATCCGGCTGAATAGAATAGTACCACCCTCTTTTCGTACCGAGGTGTCGTAAAAGGCGACTAAGGTAAGTCGACCCGCCGTGTGGTATCCGGCTGAGTAGAATAGACCAACCTCATTTCTTACCGAGGTGTCGTAAAAGGCGACTAAGGTAAGTCGACCCGCCGTTTGGTATCCGGCTGAGTAGAATAGACCAACCTCATTTCTTACAGAGGTGTCGTAAAAGGCGACTAAGGTAAGTTGACCCACCGTGTGGTATCCGGTTTAGTAGAATAGACCACCTTCATTCTTACCGAGGTGTCGTAAAATACGACAGAGGTAAGTTGACGTCAGGCAGGCGGCCGGTCGTAAAAACGCAGCCAAATCATGTAACAGCGTGTTTATAACATGTTGTGCCGACCCCACTTAGAGTGGGATAAGGGCAGGAGGATGATGATATTGTATCTTATAAATTATCTGATATAAGACATCCAAATGAAATATTTCAGTTTCTTATCGCAAATATATTCAATAGATAAAATTATAAATTATATTGTTGTTAATTAGTAAATATAGTATCACTAAATAGTATAAAACAAAGTCGCATTCGTTGTTTGTCCCTATATCCCTATGTATGCTTAAATCTTTAAAACTTCGCAACAGATTTTGATGCGGTTTTTTTAATAGGTAGAGTGATTCAAGAAGCGTTCCCGCGAATTCCCGTGCGAAGCAAGGACAGGCCGCTAGTATATTATATAGTATTAAGTGTCTTTTCAACACACATAAAAAAGAGAGATAGAAGAATTTCTGCCGTGTGGTATCTGGCTGAATAGAATAGACCAACCTCATTTCGTATCGAGATGTCGTTTTAGCCCACTAAGGTAAGTTGACCCACCGTCTGGTATCCAGTTAAGTAGAATAGACTACCCTCTTTCTTACAGAGGTGTCGTAAAATACGACTAAGATAAGTTAATGTCAGGCGGGCGGACGGTGTTAAAATACGTAGCTTAATGGATGGGATAAGGACAGGAAGATGATGATGAACTATATTGTCGATTTGACGATTCAAAAGTGCTTGTAAAAACTAATTTGAATAAAGCCAATTGAAATAAAGAGTTAGGTATTTGTATTTGAATTTGTATAAACACGAATTCCCCTAATGAGAAAAACGCGTTTTAACTTCCCAAACATGTCTAGTCTATTCAAGTATAACATAGACTAGCGGCCTGCCCATGCTTCGCACGGGTATAAAATAAATATCCCATGTCAGTTAGTGTAAAAAAAATGATTAAAATCGATCCAGTAGTTTTGAATTATTTATTACTGCCCGTGGCCCGCACGCGTTAAATTTGGAGAAAAACAATTTCCTTTCCCTATACCAAGAAGATCTTTGGAATATCTAAATTCATATAGTACATTTTTACTTATTTACTTTTACATTTTCCCTATGTATTTTATTTTTACAATTAATTACAGAATGTCTTTAAACAAACTCTTGAAAGAGGGACATAGCTGCTAAAGTCGAAGTGTTATAGGGCGAAGCGCGGCTTCCTCACGGCATTTTAAATCTGTTATATCTCCGAAAATGTTCACTTAAATTACATGCTGTAAACGGCCATATTGATCTATATTAAATCAACAATTTATTTAAGGTACTTAATTGGATAAGGATTAATGCTGTATTGTATACAAATTGCTTCAAAAATATGGCATTATTTTTCGTAAAAAGTAAATGACAAAAAATGCTATTGTGGGTTATTCATAAGAGATAGACATATGCCATCGCGGACTTTTCTGTAGACCTTTCAAGGTGTACAAATACTTAGTACATCATTTTGATAAATCTCGTAGGGTTTAGCCTGCGTTTGCAATGTAAGCGGAAAAAAATGTAATTATTTACAGAAACCTCAAAATTTACAGTATTTCTCTACTCCGTATAGAATGTTATTATACGTACAAACCTTCCTCTGGAATCACTCTATCTATTAAAACCGCATCAAAATCTGTTGCGTAGTTTTAAAGTTTTATGCGTACATAGGGAAATATGGACTTTGTTTTATAATATGTAGTGATATAACAGGTAACAAGATAAAACTTTTTATACTTATAAATAACTTTCCTGACAAACTTCAGATACATCGATAAATTAATATCGTCAGGCGCTACCGATATAGCGCCATGACGTCACAGCGGCTGATAAAAATTATCTAATAATTCAAAGCCTATAAGAATGACACTATCGATAGCCGAAGTATTTCTTATCACTTAATTCTTTTAATAATATGACTTTGTTGTTATGCCGTGTTAAGTTGTTCTAAACCTTCGAATATATGATAAATATAATCTACGGGTTTAGTTATTAAAAAGATATGAAAATCCCTTATTTGTTAGTGCGATACGGTTAAACAAACATATATACATATGGAAAGAGATTGCTCAAAACACAACTATTCATTTTGGTTTAAATTTGCCATCTCTTATGGCTGATGATAAGTTCGACTTTATTAATCTTCATTCCAGTAAATTAAAGTTCAAGTTGTGATAGCCCAGCGGTGGGATCGTGCGACGCAATTTATCAAATGCTTTTCAATCGAGGTAACATCGAGGAAACCTGCATATCTCTAGAGAATTCTGAGTATATGTTAAACCTACCAATCCGCATTTGACCTGCGTAGTAGGTCTTAGCTCTTTTCTCCGCTAAAAAACGGGGAGAGGACGCGTATACCCAGCAGTGAAATCATAACAGGTCGTAACTTTAATGTCAAATATTAAAAATATACACTATTATAGAAATCTCATAGAGGACTTAATACCTAAGACTCTAAAGCCTAGTGTCCACCAAAGAGAGCGAACCACAATTCCTCTACAAACAACCTTCTTCGCTTAGCTTAGACGATATCTGATTGGTGTTTAAAACGCACCCCCTTTCGCACGTTGGTGGAAAACAGGCCTAAGAAGAGCCAACACTTTAACCGCTAAGCCATCACCATATGTAGAGTTGAAGTATTAAATTTTTATTCGTCTCTTATCGCCATTCCAGGTAGCGAGAGCCCAACGAGTGCGATAGGGGCAGAGGCCCCCCGTGAGCTTCCAAACGAGCTATCAGCTCCATACGAGGTGCCGCAGTTCCCCATAGAGCAGATTGAGAAGAAACTGCTTATACAGCGGCAGCTTAATGTCAAGTGAGTACTTGGAAAGATTTCAATTTTAAATTTGTTTATTTATTCTTCTAAAGTTAAATTTTCAAACGAATAATACGACGAAAAGCAAGAGTTTGAGAATTCGTGTGAATGATATGTGTGGTGTATTACTCGTAGGCTTAAAGACGCACTAGTAGTAAGTCACCACTCACCACACGTCCACTCTCTTCCGCGGCTCTGGTGTTACTAAAGTGGTGCGCTTGAGACAGTGTAAGGTTTCATTTGTACACTAGTATTAGTATATTTATGTAATAGTTTATTCTTGTACGTATTATATTGTATGTACTAATTATAACATACGTATTAAAACGTATTGTATGTACTAATACTAGGTAGGTATGACTAAGGTAAGTTGACGTCAGGCAGGCGGCCGGGCGTAAAAACGCAGCCAAATCATGTTACAACATGTTTATGAGGCGAGAGGATATAATGTCTAAAATATCATGAAAAATTTTGGATATTCGATTTTGTGTGATGACTATCACAATTTATTCTTAGCTTACTGTGTCGCATACGTTAACCAGTATTACGTACATAATTGGATCAACCTTGGCGACTCACATCAACCCTTAACACGGGACTTATTCGTGACCGACGTTACCATATACCACGTTTTGCACGCTATGTTTTTTATTTCTTTATTATACATACATACCGTTAGAAGAGAAAGAAAAGTAAAATAGCACATGTACGAAGGCGAACTTATCCCTAAAAGGGATCTCTTCCAGGTAACCTTTGAATAACAGAAGGAAAAAAACGAAGTGAAATACGAGTAATATAGAAAAAAAGAAAAATTACGAAAACAAATATATACATATATTAATATTTGCACACTTTAGACAAAAGAAATAAAGAATGTGTTACTGCAATTTACGTCATCATGCATGCATAAATAACATACACTTTTAATAAAATATTTGAGATTGTGACTAATATTAGTTACACAAAATTTTGATTTTATACAACAATAGCAGATTTTTAATGTTGAGACAAATGATTTTGTAGTTTTCTCTTACCAAATCTTAACGAGGGGTTTATTGTTGACCTTGAAGGATTTGAAACCTTCTTAGGTACTTTTTATTTTATTTATTAAAAATAAAACTTAAATAACAAAACTTTTTGGAGCTAAATATATATTTTTTAATATCAGATTAACAAAATTTAGTTGAAGTATATAATAAATTGCGATTATTTGAGTTAAAGGGTGAGAATAATAAACTTAATCATAAATTTACAAAGATCTATTACAAAGACATAATGAGATTTAATCTGGCTTGCTTTATATGTTAACCCAGATATTCTTTTGTAATGGCAAGACTAGCAAACTGATTTAAATTTCTTCTCTCCGGCTGATAACATTTTCTTTATACTCTTAGTTGGATAGCAGGCCGTATTGTTGCATTATAACGATTTCTTACGAATAACTTTAGAGATGGAGAATATTAAAATATTTGTGCATACATTACCACATTGAAACATACCAATATCATAAGTCAGTTTGTTAGATTGTTGGCGTTTACTTCACGTCAAAAATGAGTAATGGATTATTGACATGAAATACAGTTAAAGAACAAAGTAATTTATTATTAATGTAATTAATGTTTTGATTGTCCTGTTGGTGCAATTGACAGCGATACTACCTTTAGCTCCGTGGGTCGCGGGTTCGATTACCGCCATGGGCCAACATTATCTATAGAAATTGTTGGTTCTTCGAGCCTGGTGTATTTACATATTTAAGTATCTATATAAAATTATATTTGTATATATTTACCAGTTGTCTGTCACCCATAATACTTGTGATTAAGTTGCTTGGACGGACTGCCGTGTGTGTGTTGCATATATTTATTTATTTATATTTATAAATTATTTGTATTTCATAATATTGCTGGAGTAATGTTGATGAAATTAGTACAATTGGGGTGTACGAGCTAACACGTACATTTGCAACATCGGCATTTACGCCATATTTTTAATATCGAGTCAATTGGAAATCAGTACGACGTTAGCGGCCGCGCGTGCTTAACATATCATATTATTTATATCAAAATTAGTAGCAGCAGGATAAAAATTATTTGGCTGGCAGGAATAAAAATTACAATTTGGCGTATAATTGAGTATTTAAGACTAAAGTTGTCGTGAAGCTTGCTGCGGTTATTTAGTTTAGAATATTTTAAATTTCATTTACTCAAATAATACTTAGTGCTTCTGCTGGTATCCGGCTGAATAGAATAGTACCACTCTCATTTCTTACCGAGGTGTCGTAAAAGGCGACTAAGGTAAGTTGACCCACCGTATGGTAGCCGGTTTAGTAGAATAGACCACCCTCTTTCTTAACGAGGTGTCGTAAAATACAACTAAGGTGAGTTGACGTCAGGCAGGCGGCCGGTCGTAAAAACGAAGCCAAATCATGAGACAGCATGTTTATAACATGTTACTGCTCACATCGTGGCCCGGATTCGTCGGTTAGGTTTGGGGGTGGCCTTGGAGAAATCCGAGGCCATTTGCTTCCACAGGCCTCGGATGGCGCCCCCAGTGGGTTCCCGGTTGATGGTGGACGGGACGTCCATTGGAATCTCAGGTACTTTACAGTACCTGGGATTAACTCTCGACAGCCGATGGACGTTCGACGCCCACTTCCAGCGGCTCGCCCCAAGACTTAAGGCGACCGCTGGAGCCCTGAGCAGGCTCCTCCCAAATGTGGGGGGGCCAAATGCAGGCTGCCGGCGCCTTTACGCCGGGGTGGTCCGGTCAATGGCCTTGTACGGTGCTCCCGTATGGGCGGAGCGACTGACCGCCAAGTCTCTGCGCCTTTTGCGCGGGGCGCAGAAGATTGTGGCGGTCAGGATAGTGCGGGGCTACCGGACCATCTCCGCCGAGGCGGCCTGCGCCTTGGCTGGGTCCCTTCCTTGGGATCTAGAGGCCAAGGTGCTTGCTCAGGCTTACCGCCGCAAAGTAGATTCCCGTTCATTGGGGAGAAACTCTGCGGCGGTGGAGACGGATTGGCGGAGGGTAGCTCAGATGGAGCTCCTCCGCCAATGGAGGCGGCGGCTGGAATCACCCAGCGCAGGGTTCTGGACGATTTCAGCCATCCAGCCCATTCTCCAGGGTTGGGTCGCCAGGAGGCATGGGGTCCTCACCTTCCGCCTGACGCAGGTACTTTCCGGTCATGGTTGTTTCGGGAGGTATCTGTGGCGGGTGGCCCAGCGCGAAGCGACTGGTGAGTGCCACGAGTGCGGCGCCGAGTTCGACACGGCGCTGCACACGCTTGCAGACTGCCCAGCTTGGGCGGTTCAGCGGGCGAAGCTCGTGGCAGAGGTGGGGCACGATCTCTCCCTGCCCACCGTGGTTCGTGCCATGGTGGACAGGGAGGAATCGTGGGCAGCGATGGCCTCCTTCTGCGAGGACGTTATCTCGCGGAAGGAGGCGGCGGGGCGGATCCGGGAAGTCGAGTCCTTGGATCCGATCCGCCGCAGGCGAGCGGGGCGCAGGCGACTCGCCGAAGTCCGTCGCATGCCGCCCTAACGGGGACCTCCGAGCGATCCGAACGGGGCTCATCGGACGCTCGCTGGAGTTAGGTCCCCGAGGCGGTCGATGCATCTGGTGCTCCCGATGCATCGATTAGCGGAGGGAGGGGCCACTGTTTAGAGAGGCCCCGACCCGGAGGTGGCGCTCTCCGGGGTACAGAGCTGCTGCTGGCGGGGATGGGGGGCAATGTCTTCATAGGTACCCTGTCCCCGCTACCAGCAGCGTGGTGGAGCACTGTCAGGTTTTTAGTCGGTGAGAGTCCGACATACCCGCCGCTCGTCCCCGTCGGGCGGTGACGACCCATAATGGGTTTTCCTGACATGAAAAAAAAAAAAAAAAAAAAAAATGTTTATAACATGTTGTGCCGACCCCACTTAGAGTGGGATAAGGGCAGGAAGATGATGATGATTTTAAATTTCATTTTAAATACTTTTTATCATACGAACAACAGCACTGTATTACGTAATACAATTTAGCACGTGCTCAGCTAAAGGTCCAAACTTAGCACCGCGTTAGCGCTGTTTTAATTCTAATCCTGTTTAAGTCCACAGTTATACGGATTGCGCAGTCCATGTTACACTGTGTAACGTCTACTCGACCGATGCATTGTACAGTCGGCCCCGCGCGGCCTTACGCGTTAATATCGCACGTGTATTGAAAAATCACCCTACTAATAAGAACTTAACGTCCTAGTAGTTTTAATAGTGTTTTTACGTTAAACAACACCAAAATTGTGTTATGTCATTAATATCTTTTACATTCTACTTTGTGTTTTTATTTTTGTATATTATTTTCTCATGTATGTATGTATGTAAATTTATTATCCCTTTTGAATAGGTAGTGTTTTACATTAAAGAAGATTTAGTGTTCCGTCACTATTTATATTTTAATTTGAGTGAGTTTTTTTTATTATATTTCAAATTTATTGTATTTAAGTTTTAAAGTTTTTTTGAAATATATTATTTTTTATTTTGGTTATTTTAATCGAGAAGATAGAACAAAAGAAATAAAAAATTTATTTTGTAACATGTTTGATTGTATACCTATACATTAAGCGCGAATAAAGAGAGTTAATTATTGACTTAAATGTTGGCGCAGTTGACCTTCAGCTCTGTGGGTTGCAGGTTCAATTCCCACCTAGGGCCAACATTGTCTATAAACAATTTGTTGATTCTTCGAGTTTAGGTATATATATTTACCAGTTGTACCTGTCCAAGTTTTTAATTACTATGGGGACGTACAGCCCTGTGTATAATTGTTTCATATATTTATTTATTATGTATGATTAAAATAATATGCATAAATTCAATATAAAAAGGTATTAGTGACAAAATGAGAACTACAAATTCAATAAATGTTTTTAAGACGAGTTTTATAGCATAGTTATATAAATGTAGTTTGTTAGATCTGTGGAAATATTGAAGAAGTTTAATGTTAGGATTGAGTGCTTACTATGTTCGGGAGTAAAATTGAATGCAAGAAATGGACTTCCAAAAGGTAAAATCGTGGTTACTTGGATTTTAATGTCTGCCTTGCTTGACGAATGTTCCAATTTACTCGAGCCATTAGAGATTAATTCCCAATAGTAGCTTCCGATATTTGAGTAAATATTAAGATAAAAAGGAGTCAGTCTTAAACATCCATATCAGAAATCAAATCGATCCGTTCGATGTGTGGGATTTTTCACTTTTTCAAAAGGATAATCCAGTTTTTTTGTTATCTCTTATGCAATTCCGTTTCGTAATTTTATCATTATTATTTTAGCCGATTAGCTGAAATCGAAATATAGAAATAGATATGTAAGGCCCCGAAAGAAAATACGAGAATTTTTTTATCCTATCCTATAATACTATGGTTATGCCGGTATAAGCTTTATTTGTAACAAATTTAGTTAATACTAGTCTAGTAGATTATCTTTTAAAGCATAACGGACAGACAGAGTTTAGAATTTATAATATAAGTATATTATATTGGTGGTATATTATTGTATGGTTTTTTTAATCTATTTAACAATTTATTAACATCATAATATATACTACAGTATTACCCGGTATGTATTTTTTGTAAAGGACATGGGCAAGTACCGTTGTATTTTCATAATCAAATAATAAAGAGTTAACTTATTTCGCATTTATAAATTATTTCAATTTTAATGAAATATGCTTGGTTGTAATTTTATTAATAAAATCCCGCGTAGTCTATTAACTTTTTTTAAGGGCTTCTTTCAAAAGTTAAAAATGATAATGTGTCGGATAGTTAACCGAAAAATAACCAAAGTGGCAGATAAATGTCTCTAAAAAGTGAAAAATTAAAAAATATAAAATCGCGGCCATTTGCTATCGTAAACAAAATAACAGCCACATGATCTACCTGTTAACTTATTAGGGACTTTAAATATAAGCCTATCAGAAACATGAGAAACGCAAATTTCCGAGATATGTGACAGATATGTTCCAATAAGCTAACTGACAGTTTATTGGTAACTTGTGAAACCGGCCCTTAGTCTTAACGTTTAACTCCACGCTTAAAATCTGGCAGTATTGTCGTCAATATTCTCGAGTAATGGCATGTTTTTGTCATAAATCATGCAAAATTATCTACTCAACAAATTTAATTTAAAAAACCTGCTTTAATTTAAGTGGTATTTAATGATGTTTCCCACAACGCTTAAAGAGTATTATTTTTGGTGCGTGGGAAAATTATAAATATGTCTTAAAGGTATTTGTGATTCGTCAAAGTTATGTAATTTAGCTGTAATAATGTAAAGTAATGAAGCTGTGATAGCCCAGTGGTGAGACCGTGCGACTCTATCAAGGGGGTCACGGGTTCAAACCTCAGACAGGCACCAATGAGTTTTCTGTTGAAACTAATGTGTTTATTATTTATCACACGTTTACGTCTATTATTTATTACACATGTAATTTATCACACGTTTTACGGTGCAAGAAAACATCGCGAGGAAACCTGCATCTCTAAAGAATTCTGGGAATATATGTAACCTACCAATCCGCATTGAAGCAGCGTGGCAGGTTTTAGCTCCAATACTCTCCAAAAACGGAGAGAGGAGGCCTATGCCCAGAAAAAAACCAAATTATAAAACAACATCCTCTTTCTTACCTTTTACACGAACTTTACAATGAAATATGTATAAGGTAAGTAGTTTAAGGATATATTTATATTTAATCAGTTTTTTTTTTGTAAAATAACTTGCCTACTTGGTTATAATGACGATGCAAATGGAATGTAAACAATCACAGATTGCGAAACGCGTATTGAATTTCTGTCGACTGTCACTCGAATCGCCCCACTTGGCCATCAAGTATATGTAATTCAATACTCTGATGTTTTCTTTATCATTTTTGACTAAGCAAACATTTATTATTGGCTAAGCAGACACAATCAAATACCCAGGAATTGTCCATCGGCAACTTGCTGATGGACTATATACTGGGTATACCTAAATATCGAAGTCATTATCCTCCTACCATTATCCCGCTCTAAGTGGGGCCGGCACATGTTATAAACATGTTGCACATGATTTGGCTACGTGTTTTACGAACGGCCGCCTATAATTGTAAAATTATTTTGCTATCCGCGGTGAAGTAAAATATATATATAATGCTAAATGTAGAGTGGACAACCCTTTTTCATTCCTGATACATGCAGGATTCGTAAAAACACATGCACAAACCTCCACCACCGCCACCACAATACACAAGCACTATATACGTTCATTACCACAAACTCAAAAATCGTTTCGCCCCGCAACCGAAACATCATCAGGAGATAGACTGCACGACAACATCGCAAAGCAGTTTTGCGATTTTGTCGTGGAGTCTATCTCTTACTTCTGCCTTAGGGACCTTTAAAGTAACGCCTAATTCTATAAATTATTTCGTATTATTATAGTATAGTATTACTCATCATCCTCCTGCCCTTATCCCACTTTAAGTGGGGTCGGCACAACATGCTACAAACATGTTGTCATATGATTTGGCTACGTATTTTACGACCGGCCGCCTGCCTGACGTCAACATACCTTAGTCGTATTTTACGACTCCTCGGTAAGAAAGAGGGTGGTCTATTTTACTCAACCGGATACCACACGGTGGGTCAACTTACCTTAGTCGCCTTTTACGACACCTCGGTAAGAAATGAGGGTGGTCTATTCTACTCAGCCGGATACCACACGGCGGGTCGACTTACCTGAGTCGCCTTTTACGACACCTCGGTAAGAAATGAGGGTGGTACTATTCTATTCAGCCGGATACCACACGGCGATAGTATAGTATTACTGTGGATTTTAAAGTTGTGGGTACATCTTGTTTAACAGCTTGTTTATATTACCAGGGCAGCAGAATGCGGCCAGTCAGCACGGTCTTTCGCGGGCAGCGAAGCAGGAGGGGCGGCGGCGGTCTTCGACGAAGCAGCGAGGTTGAGGATCGACGATGACGACCTCGACATCATCCTGCCTCACTTCCAGAGAGTGGCCATCAGTGGCGAAGATACATCCGGGGTACGTACCTTTTTTATAGACAGGAAAGAACCCCTTATGGAGACCGCCGCCCGGCGGGGACAGGCGACGGTTATGTCGGACTCGCACCGACTAAAACAATCTGTGTGCTCCACCACGCTGCTGGTGGCGGGGATAGGGTACCTATAAAAACATTGCCCCCATCCCCGCCAGCAGCAACTCTGTACCCCAGAGTGCGCCACTTCTGGGTCGGGGCCTCTCTGAAAGTGACCCCTCCCTCTGCTGAACGATGCATCAGGAACGCCAGATGCATTGAACGCGGCGGGAGCCTTATAGGGCGGGCGTCCTATTAAACCCCATTCGGAATACCCGGAAGGTCCCCGTTAGGGCGGCACGCGATGGTCTCTAGCAAGTCGCTTGCACCGGTATATGTACCTTCACATAGCTAACAATGACTGTACTGTAAACTTTCCAAAATATTGATTTTTCTAACGTCTTAAGTAGCAATGGGGCCTTTAACTATATAAAGCACATGTATATTCTTTTACTCTATCTGTTTCCTTTCTGGCCTGAAAGAAGAAAGATATCTTACTCTCTCTGCTTTGCTCTTTCTTAAAACCTACAGCTTTCGTCTATTCTCGGTTTTTTTTTCATCTCCATAAAAAAGCTACTACTAACAAGGTTCCCTAGGACTTCCTAAGGCCACTATAGCAGCTTTATGACTATTGGGCATCGCCGGCAATTCACAAACTTCACTCAAAAATGTTCAGTAAAGTGACGATTAGAATACGTGTTAAAACAGCCGGCAGACGCCGATGAGTTTTTTATTTAAAAAAATATAAGCTTAATATTAGCCCTTCGTTCAGAAGTGGGGTAGTATTAGAATTGCATTGTAATTGATAAAGTCTTTTATAAATAAGGTCCCGTTGGAAGATTTGCAGCAGGCGTCGTCCTATTTAGTTCAGGCTTTGGAAATACGCAAACGATACATGGACATGTCGCAACAGAGCTTCGCCACGATCACGGCGAGGTTCCTGCGCACTATGGACGCAGACGGCTCCGCCAACCACACGCCCAGCGTCAAAGTGCCCAAAAGCCACATTGCTGGTGAGGCTTTTATTACCTAATATTGTTAGAGAGTTTAGACTTTGATTCCAAAGGTTCAGAACTTTGGTTCGGAACTTCTGATTGAATTCACATTTCTTGACTACGGTTTGGCTCACGAGATAACCGCCATGTAGAATATCGGCTTCACGTCATTGAGACTTTCGCATTTATAATATTAGTAGAGTACCTGACTGCACGTCGCGATTGCATAAACCATAACAGCGTAGGGGAGCCATAGTGAGACCTGTAAGTGAGTGTCACAATAAATAATAAGAGGGAAGATGAAACTCGTATAATTATCTTTGTCTAATCACATATAAAAAAGAGAGACAGGTAGATACAGTCTCATTTGCTTGCCTTTGTTTCTGTTTATTGTAATATGGCACATTTAAGGCTGGCTTCTATACTCTAGTTAATAACTATGCAAGATAGTGGATATTCTAAACTATTTTTGGTTCAGTGGTCGATACATGGAGTTAACATAATAAATTCCTAAATGGTCAGCGCATTGGCTGTGAGCCTCAGTGAACTGTCAGAATGGACCTTTGTTTCCAGACCATATCGTCCATCCTCCGTTCAGAAACAAGGACCCCTGGGAGTGTCCGAATCCAGAGGCGAAGGGCTACGTCATCAGGTCCGACAGCGGCGTGTTCAACTTGTACAGGACTACGGAGTTGGGAGAGGAGAGGGTCCCGTACGAGTACGTCCACCTCGCTCAGTACATACAGGACAAGAACACGATGTGCAACATGATGTCCGACGGGCCACTGTAAGAAAATAAAAGTTTTATATTTTATAGAATTAGGCGTTACTTTGCCAAGTTACATAATAGGGTGCTTTGCGGTTTCATCGTGGGGTCTATCTTATGATATTTTGGATTTGAGGAAATCACATCAAAATCTATGAAAGGCGTAAAGTACACTGAAAAATGCAGGGCACTCATACCTTACAATTAAAATCGCAGAGCTGCTTGTGGTCTTATCGTGGCGTCTATCGCCTGATTATACTGCAGTTATGAGACAAAATGATTATTCAGATAATATTTTGACAATATGACGAACTAATTATTCAGATTATTCCGTGTAAATTTTTTTTTTACTGCCGACGGACACGCGGGACACATTGAGGGAGACTTTTAATATCTAGTGAATTATCTTTGTCAGGGGTGACACGTATATTATACCCTGGGCAGGCGCCAATAAGTTTTGTGTTGAAACTTATCTTTTTAATTGATATTTGCAATTTGTCGTCCAAGAAAGATATAGAAAACATCGTGGGTAAACCTGTATATCTCACTAAAATTCTTGGGATATGTGCGTCATATCAATTCGCATTTAAGCAGTTTGGTAGAAGTTAGATTCCAATGCTTCGTTTGAAACGAGAGAGGAGCCTTATGTCCAGAAGTGAAACAGAATAGGCTGTTACTTCAGTATTGTTGTGGTTGGTTGCAGCAAGTCGTTCTGCTACCGGCGGCTGTCGTACCTGTCGTCCAAGTTTCAGCTGCACGTGCTGCTCAACGAGCTGCGCGAGCTGGCCTCGCAGAAGGCCGTGCCGCATCGGGACTTCTACAATATACGGTGCGTGTTGGATTATATGTAAATGTTTGTGGAGCCTATCCTCCTGATGATGCTTCGGTTTCGAGGCGAAACGGTTGTAAAGGTTGTGGTAGTGAGTGTATGGAGCGTTGGTGCTGGCGGCGTCTTGTGATACGTGTAGCGACTTGCCTGTCACGTATGTGGTACGTGATTGTTGCCTGTTCCATACATGCCTGCTTCATTGCATGTATTCTCTTAACAAACGCGGATTACAGCAAAATAATTTCATTGTAACTTGTGTACTATATGTAAATGTTCGATTGTTTTGAAAAAATTGAATGATAGAATTAGTACTCATATATGATCCGAAGGCAGAGTAACTGACGAGTTCGATGTATCTGTGGGATTGTTTGGGTAAATGATTAGACGGATGAGCAGGTGTAACAATACTGGATAAAATAAGAAATGAGGATGTAAGAGGAAAGCTGAAAGGTGCGCCAATTATGGAAAAGACGAGGAGTGCAAGACTAAGATAGTATAGACATTATAGAAGACGGATGAAAATGATGTGACCAAACGAGTGTTAAATATAAATGTGGATGGATATGTGACTAGAGGTAAAAGAGAAGGTTGGATTGTCTGAAGTATGTATGGTATGTAGTAATAGGAGATAATGGGAACGAAAAACATGTTTTGGCCACCGTACTTAAAGTGAAATGAGGGCTACAAAATGATGATGTCGGTTTGATGGAAATTGAAGGCAATCAAAACTAAAACCATAAAGAATGTTATTGTTATTACAGAAAAGTCGACACGCACATTCACGCCGCTTCGTGTATGAACCAAAAACATTTGCTTCGTTTCATTAAGAAAACTTTGAAAAATCATGCAGATGAGGTGATAATATATTTTTTTATATACCTACTTAATTATTTTCTATTCAAATTCAAATTCAAATAATTCTTTATTCAAATTGGCCTTTACAAGCACTTTCGAATCGTCAAATTACAATGAAGCTACCACTGGTTCGGAAAGGTGCTCTCACCGAGAAGAACCAGCAAGAAACTCGGCGGTCACTCTTTCCAAAATTGAGTTTTACAATAATGACTTAATTAAAAACAAATTAAAAAATTTACAATATAATCTAGTGCGTAGCTGGTCGCAATTTAAAACCAAGCTTTCTTATCATCAATATAGTCCTCAACAGTATAATAAGTTTTATGAATCAGTGTCTTTTTAATTGCTATTTTGAACTTGTGTAAAGGCAAGTCCAAAATAGATTGTGGAATTTTATTATAAAAATGTATACCGAGGCCCACAAACGATCTACGAATATTTCTTGTAGATAGTCGTTAGAAGCATAGTCAAGTTAGCAACATACTTATTTAAATATACAAATTAAATTTGCCCACGCAAAGGTTTGAATGAAGTAAGTACACTAAATTTAAACCTTTGCGGAATCATTCAACTCAGATGGGTAGCGTTACGAAGTTACGTGTAAGACTTACGTCTAAAACCATAGAGTATAGAGATATAATTAGTCTCAGTTTCAGATTTTGTTTTTGGTATATCCAGGTGGTGACGCTGCACAAAGGCACGCCCATGACGCTGAAAGCGGTGTTCCAGTCAATGAACCTCAGCACATATGACCTCACCGTTGACATGTTGGATGTACACGCGGTATGCTGGATTACGTAGTCTATTATAAACATTCCATAACTTATGGAATATACAAAGTCCCGTGTAACCTTCGGTAATAGAAGATAATCAATATAATAATCAACATAATTGAGGATGTTATATTAAAGTCGACGCAAAATCGCGAGTATCACTTAGGTATATTCAAATAAATGAAAGAGAATGTGTTAATTTCGATCTAGTTTTGAGCTATGTTTTCTAGTAGGAGTAACTAAAAGTACCTAATTTATTTTTGGGATTATAAAGGGAAATTAAAAAAATATCTTAACATTTAGATAAATCGGAGAAACAATATTAAATTTCACATATGAATTTATCCGCGACTATATTTATGTTGACATTCTTTTTATAATGCAAAATCAGTTTTTCTCTGCTTCCGAAGGAATTTTTATCCCAGTATAAGAATAAATTAATAAAGAGACCGATACCTTGACCGAGACCTTGAAAGACAGAAAGACAAACAGATATACTTTTGGATTTGTAAAAGTATGTATGGATTGTGTATTATTGTAGCGAGCTAGCCTTCACGGCTGAGCGTGCCAACGTGTGTGCGTGCCCGCCTGCGTGTCTGTACGCATGCATGGGACAAGTAATTCTGTTTCATACGTGTTATAATGTCCAGGACCGCAACACGTTCCACCGCTTCGACAAGTTCAACGCCAAGTACAATCCCATCGGCGAGAGTCGTCTGCGCGAGGTGTTCCTCAAGACTGATAACTACATGAACGGGAAATACTTCGCTAGGATCATTAAGGTACACACTTAACAACTTTGCGATGATGTTTATTTTATAGCAATTTTTAAGACAAGCCAATAGTTTTTTACATATACAAAATTAATAATAATATTATTGCATCTCAGGAGGCTCTCGTTTGATGAATATGAAATATGAATGTGGATGGATGTATGGTTACGGGGAAGCCGAAAAAAAGATGGATGGATTGTGTTTAAATGATATGCATGTTAAAGGAGTGGCACCAGAGTTGACGAATGATAGAGGTTAATGGAAGAAGAATACATATTGCGCCGACCCCACTTAGAGTGGGAAAAGGGTAAGAGAATGAGGAGGCTCTCGCTTAGTTATTGGATCAAGAGCACGATACAGAAGAGAGTATTGCTTGAGACGGCACGTATTGTGAGGAGGTTCCTCACTCTGCATTTCTAACTACCGAGATATTGGGTCCTTTCTTCGCTCTCTGCGGATGACTATTTTTTCATTTTTTTTGTTTTTGAATATATTTAAAAATGTATTGAAATCTGTGAATAAATAAATGAGTGAGAATTATAGTGTAGTACTTGTGTACTTTTTTTTATGGTGGTTATGTTTTAAAATACTGGCAGTTCCTAATCCTGCAATAATAAGGTTTAAGATTGGTTTTTGCTTCCTAAACTTAGCTTGCATAGATTTTCTTAACAAATGCGGATTATAGCGAAATAATTCTATCATTACTTTTGTGCTATGGAATTCCGCAAACACCTAATTCTAAAAATTAAATAACATATTTTAACACTAAAATCCGTAGAACCGATACTATACCATGCATTTAAATTATTTTATTATATTTTTGCCTTGAAGTACTTATTGGGTCGATATATTAAAAAAACGTCTTTTTAGGAAGTGGCATCTGATCTGGAGGAGAGTAAATACCAGAACGCGGAATTACGCCTGTCGATTTATGGGAAGAGTCCAGGCGAGTGGGTCAAGTTGGCCAAATGGGCCATACAGTACGACGTGCACTCCAACAACGTGCGCTGGCTCATACAGATCCCTCGCCTATAGTGAGTGTTCATTATCACATTATTACCTCTAACCCTTATCCCACTTTAAGTGGGACATAACATATTTTTCTCTTCCATTGTCCCATATCATTCGTCACTTCTTGCGAATGTATGTCATACTTGAGACAATCCATCCAATTTTTTTTATTCAAAATTTAAAATATTCTTTATTCAAGTTAACTTGTAAACAAGTGTTTTCGAATCGTGAACTTTACTGCTGGTTCGGCAAGTTGATCCTACCGAAAAGAGCCAGCGAGAAACTCAGCAGTTTTTTTAAATATAATTCTTATTACTATAATATAACAGAGGTACACTAAAGTAAGGTAGTAAAGAATTCTAGATCTAAAAAAATACTATGAAAAGTCTACAACAAAGTGTCTCTATCTATAATGGTTAACTCACAATAAATACTTTAAAGTTGAAAAATTTAGTTTAATTTGGCAAGCCGGGGTTGAAGGGTTTATTTGTGTCTTAAAATAATGTTTATATTCTATTCCAGCGATATTTTCAAGTCGAACAAGATTATGAACAACTTCCAAGAGTTCCTCAGCAATATTTTCCAGCCGCTTTTCGAGGTCACCAACGACCCGAACAGTAATCCTGAACTCCACAAATTCTTGACGGTATGACTTATTGATTATTATAAATACATAAATATTTAATTTATATATTGAAGACACTAACGATCATAATTGCTAAGAGGTATTAAAGTTTCTTAGTTCGTTAGTTACTTCATCCCGCGAACTTGTCACCTTAAATGTGCAAGTTAATGTTACACGTAGATTATCTCATAACAGTTATTTTGAATCAATTTTTGATCTTTTTTAAGTATTATTTATGTTACTGATGAGGGTACCAAAGAGTTTGACTTAAACCTGTCCGTTCAAAGTTGATCAAAATTAAGTTCAAAGCAGTCAGTTACATATATTCAGGTAAAACTTAAAGTGGGTAAAAACGTCTAGAATTAATTATTGCGACTTTGGTCCTCAGCACGTGATCGGCTTCGACAGCGTGGACGACGAGTCGAAGCCCGAGAACCCGATGCTGGACGCGGACGTGCGGCCCCCGGCGCAGTGGGACGACGAGGAGAACCCGCCCTACGCCTACTACCTCTACTACATGTACGCCAACATCACCGTGCTCAACCACTTCCGCAAGTAAGTCTCCGATGACATATATTTCTTGTTGATTAAATTCAGGTATACCAACATTTAGCACGGAGGATGCAATATGGCAATGTCCCTAAAAATCTAAATAAATTTATAATTTTTTTTTCTCTTTTTTTTGTTTTTATTTATATTTACTTGTTACTATTTATTTACTCTTCTTTTGCATATATATCTGCGTGCTTTTGCCAAACCGTGGATAATTATACAAAATGTCCTCTCTTTTAAAGGGTTGTCTGGAAGAGATCACAACAGTGTGATAAGACTACCCTTTGCACATTCAAGTATTACCTAGGTTTGGCTTTCGTATTGCCATTAAATCTGATTATATTATGAATTTCCAGAGAGCAAGGGCTGAACACATTTGTATTGCGACCCCATTGTGGTGAAGCAGGGCCCGTACAACATCTGGTGTGCGGTTTTATGCTTGCTGAAAACATTTCTCATGGACTGTTGTTGAGAAAGGTGAGCATATACATCAAAAAACTGATGTAAATAAATATTTATTTCGATACATCTTTTCAATTAATTAACCTGCAATTAGCCCACGCATATACTCTAAGCACAAACCAGATAATTGAATCGTGTACCAAATCCACAAATGATTTACGTACTTAGGAGCAGCGCAGGAGCCACTAGCATTTAAGGGTTTAAGGGGGGGTTCTCTGTCCATTCATACGTCTTTTTCATTGTTCGACATTGTGATCCATACCTTAAGGTGGTTATGATGAATGATTTTTTTTTCATTAACTTTAACAGACATTCAGGGGTGACATATGTTTCCTGAGAGCTGTCGTCAATTTATCCATCTTCCATTGAATATTTAATTCAGATCTCGATCTAATTAATAGTCTATTTTTTCGCCTTTATCAGGTGCCAGTGCTGCAGTACCTGTACTACCTGGCGCAGATCTACATCGCGATGTCCCCTCTCAGCAACAACTCCCTGTTCCTGAACTACCACCGCAACCCGCTGCCCGAGTTCCTGGCGCGCGGCCTCTGCATCACGCTCAGCACTGACGACCCTCTGCAGTTCCACTTCACCAAGGTAAATTTAGAGAAAAAAGGCTTAATTAACTGATTATATTGGTAAATCTTATTAATCCCGAATTGGTGTCATGAAAAATTCATAACATTATAAAGGACATGCTTCCCATAGACGGACTTCCGCACAAATGCGTCTATTTTGCACGAATTAAATGTAAGAACCCAACTCTCATCTGTCTGCCTGCGAAGAGTTCTGTGCCCGAAAAGAAGGTAACAACCTGGAGAAATAGCAACCTCATGGCTACCACCAAGATTGACGGGACAAGACTCGAGGATGTAGTCCAATTCGATGGACAGATTCGAACTACTTTGGACACAAATCTGCACGTTGCTCTTTATTCAGCAAAGGCGAGGACAAATGGCGAGCAACTAGCCAAAAGATCGTCACTCGCCACTATGGATCACGACCCTAAGCAATGAGGACAACGATGCGAGGAAGAGGACAAAGACCATGGTGCCTCCCAGGCTACTTCTTTGAAATTTTTATTGTTAAAATCAACTTCCATCTGAAAATTGTTTTGATATTCGACTATCACTAGGTTATGAAAAAGCACTAAAGAAATAGTATTAAACCAATCCAGCTAATATTTCTACGATACAAGAATTTTTAACTTGTTTTTACGAATGAATTGTTATTATAACTTATCCAAAGCCAGTTAGATTTAGACAAGTTATACTGATTAACGCATTATTTGTATATTTTATTAAATTTAACGTGAACATTCTTATGTTATTGGTGTCATGAATGTTTCTGTGATGGCCAGGAACCCTTGATGGAGGAGTACAGTATCGCGGCGCAGGTCTGGAAACTAAGCTCCTGTGACATGTGCGAACTGGCACGTAACTCCGTGCTGATGTCAGGATTCCCTCACGAGGTAACTAATTACTTATTTTCGAAGTACGACGCAAGAGGATGTTTGGCAAAAGATCTAGAAGGTGTCGAATTTAATGAGCCTGTCATGAATTAGTGTTCCGCAGAAATATATAGTTTTCTTCACGATATTATCCTTCACCGAAAAACGCTTGATAAATTGTAAATATATATTGATTGTATTCATAATGAAGAACTATAGAACTATTCCGTGTAGTATCGGGTTGAGTTGAAGAGACTACCCTCATTTCTCACCGAGGTGTCGGAATAGGCGACTAAGGTGAGTCGACCCGCCGTGTGGTATCCGGCTGAGTAGAATAGATCACCCTCTTTATTACTAAGGTGTCGTATACGACTAAGGTTAGTAGACGTCGGGAAGGCAGTCTTGAAATATGTAGCTAAAGCTGTAATGTGGCAACACGTTATAACATGTTGTGCCGACCCTACTTAGAGTGGGATAAAGGCAGGAGGAAGATGTATTCATAATCAAGAACAAGAAACCAATATAATTGGGAGTTATTTTATGATCTGTGACTTTTCGTTGATTTACTTATTTACTATCCAAATGATTTGATCCAGATGAAGCAATACTGGCTGGGTCCTTACTATATGAAGGAGGGCGTGGCCGGTAATGACATCACGCGTACCAACGTACCGGATATCCGTATCTCGTTCCGCTACGAGACCCTTCTCGACGAGCTCACTAATATATTCAAGGTAAGTATTTTTGCTGTCAATTTTGGCTCAGACTGTAACCTCATTTCAATCGAACTTCCAAATCAGTGGTACCTTCTGTACCACTTGATGATTCGAAATTACTTGATTCGGACTATTTTGAATTTGTCAAAGCTATCTTTCTTAGGCCTCTTAGGTTAATTGTCAAATTAGCAGTAAAGTTGACGATTCAAAATTATTTGTTAGCAAGTTTACTTGATTAAAGTATATTTTGAATCATTTGAAATTCTATTCAACTAGGCAACTAAAATTAAATGTATTTATCTCAGAAATAGTTAAGCTACGTCAGAACTGCAAACATTCGGGAGTAAATTCATAAATAGAACTTAGAGTTTGTCGATTTTAATACATATCAAAATAGTTATTGATATTAATTTTTATATTTATAAAAATATCCCGAAAATGAAATATAAAAATGGAATAAAAATTCAAATACTATAATACTAACTAAAGTATATCCTGTGTATAAATGATAATTGTAATAATGATAGCAGAGATAGTAGATAGAGCCTTCATATCATAGACTATAACATGATGGATAGAGCTCATAAAAGACTTTATCACACTTTGGATTACATTTTTTACAATTAACATTGGTCTACAATATACACATCTATTACACAATTTCTTACGAGTTTGTGTCTGTGTAAAGCTTTGCTATTTTTGTGTTGTAGACATAAAAGTCTTGTCTTGATGTCTTTTTTGTTTGTGTTATGTTCATAACAATTCATCAGTAAACCAATCCTGGCTATCATCGACGTTGCTTTTAATGGAGTTTTAAAAGAAAAAAAGATTTACTCTACATTTGGCATTACATAGGGAATAGATTTTAGCGTAGAATTTGATTTAGTCATGGCTAGTATTATGTAATATATGATAAAATGTTGGGCAATGAAAAAGACGGATGAAAGAAGAGTACATGCAAATGAGATGAGAATGTTAAGGTGGATGTGTGGTGTGACAAAACTGAATAAAATACGAAACGAGTATATAAGGGGAATTCTGAAAGTTGCGCCCATTATAGAAATGACAAGAAGTGCAAGATTAAGATGGTATGGACATGTAATTAGGAGGGATCAAAATCACTTGACAAAACTTGAGTGTTAAATATGGATGGACCTAGAGGAAGGCCTAAAAAGATTTGGATGGATTGTGTGAAGTATGACATGTATATAAAAGGAGTGGCGCCAGAGTTGACGAATGATAGGATATAATGGAAGAGAAAAACTTGTTGTGCCAACCCCACTTAGAGTGGGATAAGGACAGGATAATATATATAGTATTATTCCATTAAAAGTGACGATATTTATGTATGTCTTCTCATTCTCACACAATACTCATTTACAGGAAGGGATGTCCACACAACGATAAACCATTCGCAACACGAGCCATGGATGACATGATGTTAACGATTAATAATCGATTACAATCGTAACTAATATGTGGAATATTTAACATTTGTTGTTTTGTAAAGCACCTGGAGAGGTTGCCCCAAATATGTTAAGAGTTTAGGGCCTCTTTCGTAATTTAGCTGGTGATATGTTTTTAACGCATCAAAATTTAATATGTTTTTTTAATTTTATTACCCGCCTTCAATCAAGTCCTTTAAGTAACTTGTTTATTTACAGATGATTAACTATTAATTCTTAGCTTTCGAATCATTTTTTGATCTTTTATAAAAAAATAGTGAAATTCATACAAAACCTTTTATTTCTTTATGTTAATAAATGATATTTTTTACAAGATTTAATGATATTTTTAACGAATGCCCTAGCTGTTGGAGCGCCGAAGCCCTATAATCATGTATTTGTACACACTTCTATTTTGCAGTTCCTATATTTTCTATTTATTATTGGTAGAATAAGTATAACGATTTGCCTTTTTTTACATAGACAAAAAGAAATGAAGTATATATACCAAAATTAACGTTTTAAAACAAAGCAAAAAATTGTAAAATAATCTTTTTCAAACATTTAATTCCATTGTAAAAGATATGAATGTAGTGAATGAAATCAACAATTTTTTATAGTTGCCCTATAAAAAAATATATATTTTTAATTAACCTTTTTTTCATCAGCGTTTTCCGACAGAGGCTCTACATGTAATGCTAAGATTCCCCCCATTGTGATAATTCGGTGACTGCAACTTAAAGTGCCATTTTTCAGTAGCAGTAGAGAGGATAAGTTACCCCGCGAGTTTATAGGTTAGGACTAGAGATGTTACGGAGATGGGTGTACCGGAACCGGAAATTTAAGTATGAATTATCAATAGATCCGGAAGCGGAGTCGAAGCGTAGAAATGTAAAATGTTAAGAGTTAGCCAATGAATATTTATATTCAGTCAATTTAATAAAATAAAAGTAATGATATAATTATGATAGTTGTGAATGATATAGCCGTGATAATCCAGCAGTGAAAACCTACAACTCGATTCGAGGGTCGCGGATTCAAACCTTGGGACGGCACTAATGTTTTTTTGTATGTTATGTAATTTATAATTGCAATTTCTCACATTATTTTCGTTAAAAGAAAACATCATGATGAAACCTGCATATCTCTAGAATTATACATATGTAATGACATACATATGTAACCTATCAATTAGTGAACCTATCGCAGTGTGGTGGCTCTAACTCTTCCCTCCATAAACGGGGAGATGCAATTATAATTTTTTTTTAATTAGCAAAAGTTCATTAGTTTGTTATTATGGAAATTCGCCGTGATCACGAACTATTTGACGATATTTGTTTCAACCAACAATATCAGCATTTCAATGTAACTTTAATTAAAAAATTTAAAAAAAGATTATAGTAAAATAATTCCATCACTACTTTTGTACAAAAAAATTCTGCATATTAGCGTCTACTTCTATAAATTATCATTATTAGATTAAATAATTTTGTGATTCTAAAACTAGCAATTTATTTAATACAAGATTTAATCGGAGAATCGAATCGGAAATTTGGATCTTCCGGAATTTCAGTCAAAGCTCCGTAACATCCCTAGTTATGACATAGGTTAGACGTGTGACAATATAAGTCCCCTCACATATTGCCTGCCTTTACAGCATGTTTATGAATCTCTATTGTAATTGTATTGCCCCTTTTAATAGTGTAAAGTTATATTGGATTACTTGAACCACGTCTATGTTTATGGGATAAATGTTCACGCAACTTTGTGTACGCAAACTTATGTGTCATGTGCTTTTTCTTGTTCCCGATTTTTTTAATTCTATACTAATAATACCCGCGTCTTCGTTCACGCTGACATAAGTGTTTATGTACCCTCAATATGCGATGCGTTCCTCATGTTCCGGAAGGACTTTTTTTATTCTGTTAGTCCGATATATAAGCTTCGTTTGTATCAATTTCTCTTATATTGCTACAGTGGATTAGCCGTGAAAGCGTAACAGACTTATAGACAGACAGTTTTTTTCGACTTTTGCATCTATAATATGGGTTTTGTGTGCGAATTAAAATAATTCAAGTTACTCTTTATATACCTTAAACAATGGATTTAATTTATTTTCGCTAGTGATACCCGACACAGAATTTATTACTTGAATAAAAATTATTGCAGTCTGGAGCTTTTTCGAACGCAATAATTATAAAAATGTATATTAATGGCCTTGATAATAATAAAAACATACACACAACCTTGAAGGCATCTTATCTAAGTCTTGAGTACACGTTCAGAACGGGACATTTCACATGCGGTACTCTACTCTCGCAAACTAATGCACCATAGACTATAATTACCATAGAAAACTTTTTCCGATTCCGACACTATTTTCAATCAAATAATTCCGATTAAATATTATCACGTTTATCTAACTAGATCTCAAATTAAATTTAAGCTATAAATATAGACGTGAAAAATCTTATCTTTCGAATCTTTGTTTAATTTTTGTACAATTCCATTTATTTTTTAAATTAAATACAATTTAAGGTTGTGTTACTTTTTTTAAAGAATATTTTTAACTAATGTACGAAAAAATATAACTCTTATCCCCCTCTGGCTGATGATGAAACTGAAAGCCAGAGGAGGCATGAAGTTAAAAATCTACGCTGAGAAAAATGTATTTGGCATTTTGTTTTCTATGTAATAAAAAATATATTTAAATCGCTATAAGATCTGTAATCAACTATATATTTATGTAAATAAAGTGGTTTTTGTTCGTTATGTCTTTGTTTTGTTTGTGTAATGCTATTTTACATATTAATCTTCTCTATTATTTATATTAATTAAAATTATGAAAATTGTTGTTACTCTTAACGTACATAGATTTTTTTCGGAACATGCCTTCTACCGAAAGTATCAATAATTTTGTTTTTGCACTGAAATAAAAGCGGGATGAATGAAAATCAATATAATATACAAATAAATATATCCAAAAAATTGATTAGCTACACCTTGATTTTTTTCATTTTATAATCACAATAAAAAACATTACACATTACCTATAAATTAAAAATTCCATTATACCCAATATACTCAGAATTCCACTTAAATACAATTTATACAAATCATTTTGTGTTTTTTTTCGGTTCAGAGCTGCGTTTTTGCAAATGAAAATGAATTTGAAACTCATAACTTAAATTATCATTTTAAATCTTAGGAAGAATAATAATAATTCACTTGAATTAAAAACCTACTTTTGACTTGTTGATAATTAAGAGTTTAATCGTTGCAAAGGAGTGACGATTAAGTTTAAAACTTATGTATAGTTTTTCAACTAGGTATTTTGTAAAATGCTTACGATAATGGTAACATTTTTTTGTGGTCTAGATAAAGCGCAGTCACCCATGCCTACATAAGGTACACGCTGATTAAACTATTGTCAAAATTGTTTAAAATCGATTTTTTAACAAATAATTAAAATTTAGAGCATATAAATATGGTATAAATACGTCTGTGATTAAAAAAATTGGCAACATAAGATGTATTTGAAATTCGTAGACAATATTTATTTTTTCTATGTCAGTAAAGACGCGTTATGTAAAAACAATTTTGTCAATCGTAATTAGTGATGTTACAGTGCATGATAAGATTATTCAAAATACTAGTAATGACTTGTATTGTATGTTGCAGTGTTGCAAGCATTCAAATATGACGAAATGCTTTCACAATCAGTGATAATTGAAATTTAAAGATACCTTTGTTACTGCCCTGATTTACGAACAGTATTATAATTATTTTATAACTTAAATTAATCTTCCTGCAATTGAACATTTTAATGTACAACTTTCACTGAAAATGAAAGCTCTATCACACGTGAGTCATCAAGTTCGAAAGTTAATTGATGATTTTATCTGGCTTATAAAATAACTAGCTTTTACCCGCGCAACTTCGTTCGCGTGGACTGTAGTCTTGAAATTAGGAGTAGCTTCTGTCACCATCCAAACCTTCAAATATCTTCATCACAAAAATCAAATCGATCTGGGAAGAATCAGAAGGATTTATCGTTTGATCAAGAGCTTAATATGATAGTTTTAGTAAATAACCTGTACTTACATGAAATATATATTAAAATAGCGCAGTAAAAGGAGTACAAAAATTTTATATACATGAAAAATTCATAATGTTTTCTGGAATCAAATATCTCTATAAATATTATAAGCTTTGGAAACGTGTTAGAAAACTTGTTTAATAATAACATTTCAATTCAATTCAATTTTCCATTAATGGCTTTTAGTTGTGCCTTGTTGGCACAAATTACTTTGCCAATGTCACGTAAGGTGAATAATAACATTTATACGTAACGAATCAACTGTCAAATTGTTTTTTTTTAATTACCTATACGTACAGCGCTGAATTCCAACGTTTTTAGTATAAATACGAAAAATTAAATTTAAATTATGTTTCTGTTAACATAATATTTTAAAATAGATATCGGAAAATATATTAAACCTGACTTTATTAACTGTAATGACTTTTCAAATATTAAAAAGGTGTTTAGAAATAAAATATTCTTTCATTAGCAGTATGGTTTAATTTCTATGGGATTAAATTAAATAAAACTTCCCAATACATGTCAATTAATAGTCATTTATTTCGTACTTGTTGCTATAGACTACTAACTAAAGACTGTTTAAGAATGCGTTTTCTTGAAACGTCTGTTTTTTTGACAACAAAAATTATGTATGATTAAAATTACTTAAAATTAAATGATTATAGCTTATTGTTATATTTTCACTACAAATCCTATCTTTTTAATAACATCAAACTATAATAAATAAATATTAGATAAAATAATAATTGATACTAAGATAACAAATATTTTTCTATTTAACAACACTAAAATTATTACTGTGGTCTGGGCCAAGAGATGTTACATACATCATTCTAGCGGTCTCTTTTTTTATTAAATATTTTTCTCTGGTTTATGAAATAAACAAAAACCGAAATATTTAAAAAAATAATAATAACTTTTTTTAAGATTTTTATACGTTACCCCGGTATATAAACATTAATTTTGCCAAATTTCATCTATATTGGTTCAGCGAATTGGCCATGAAAACGTTACAAATAGACTTTCGCATTTATAATATTATTAGTTTATTTATTTTACTAAATAACCCGTATTACTTATATTAATAATCCATTATTATTACCATGTTAAATTTTCTCAGTTAAATTTGTCCAGTAAACGAATAAAATAAAATAAAATATAAATACTCTTTAAAGATAACTCTTTTGACGTAAGCCGAAAAACTTGGAATCTAAATACTTCTGTAAATACAGATTTGACTTGATTTTGACACATCGTAAATAAAAATTAGTTCCATAGGTTTATTATAGATGGCGTGTTGAATGTCATCGTATTTAATTCCTCCTGAATTTAATTCCTGTTGAATTAACAGGATTTATAAAGCCTATATGTTACCCCGGTATATAAGGAATATTTTTGCCAAATTTCATCGATATTGGTTCACCGGATTGGCCGTGAAAACGGAACCGACAGACAGACAGACTTTCCCATTTATAATATTAGTAAGGAAGTAAGGATAAAATACGATTAACTTTTTTTTACTAAATGAGGGCATGTAACATATCTATATTAATTGAAACAATATTTTTCTCGCATCTTTAATCGCCGACGCCATTAACGTGTGAAAGAGAAGGTAAGCTTTAAAATTAATAAATATATTTATTTCAAATTATCATATCCTACTTTGTTATCCGGTTGAACTCACTTTGTTTTGTTTTTGGAGTGTTTCATGTTTGTTTGTCCCTTAAATTTGTGCTAAGGGGTACAGGAAGGAACTTTTTTTTTTTTGGTGCTATGTTTTTCGTCTTTTGAAAACATAATGCGGGATAGAAGGAACTTGAATATATTAGATTTTATGAATGCCTGTATATTTCAAATGTGTTCTGAATTGCTTAATATTATATAAAATATACAACAAAAGCTATAAAATAAATATAAATTCATTCTCGCTCATTTAAAAGTTAAAATTATCTTAATTATATGTGTTTTACTGTTCCCGAAGAAAATACAAACTTCTTTACGTTATAAGTTAGCTTTAATAGTAGCAAATTATTACAATACCAGATTAGCCGTGAATGGGTTACAGACAGACAAACTTTGGCGTATTAAAGGAGGAAACAATTACCTAATGCAAATATTATGTGTATGCAAATATTAATATAAAATTTATATTTCAGGCGCGCCATGGATATTCAGTACTGCATAATGGGGCGATTTCACCTGTGACTCCACCACCACCTAACTTCAGAGCACCCGTCGTCAGTCTAAAACGACCGTCCCTAGTTTAGGCATTATCAACTAACGACCTTTACTTCACTGAGAATTGAAAAAAAATAGATTAAAAAATGGCGGAAAATTTATAAAAGATTCAATTATTTTTTATTAAGTGCGCCATTATCAACACATGACCTTTCATTGCTTAATTGAAAAAAAAAGTTTTAAAAATGGTGTAAAATTTAAACAAGATAAAAGCTTTGGTTTGGTGGTTGGTTTTATTAAAGCTTTTTATGAAAAATAATTCAAGATAAGTCGGCGTGATATTCGTCTCAAGAATCTTGCTTACAAGTTTATATCGTATTAAATTTGTGATAACATAGTAATCGTTGTTGTCTGTAATTTATTAGGATTCTAGTTATATTCATATACCTCCAATAAGTATATATAGCTTCGATATATAAAAATTGGCACTCGTGAATATATATATATATATATATATATATATATATATATATATATATATATATATATATATATATATATATATATATATATATATATATATATATAGTATATCTCCTTACAATTATGTTTTAAGTAATATCTGTACAAATAGAAGGTGCAGAATTAAAATATTATTTGTACGGTTTTTATGAATATATATATATATATATATATATATATATATATATATATATATATATATATATATATATATATATATATATATATATATATATATATATATATATATATATATATAGTATATCTCCTTACAATTATGTTTTAAGTAATATCTGTACAAATAGAAGGTGCAGAATTAAAATATTATTTGTACGGTTTTTATGAAAATAAACATATATATAATGTAAATGTTTTTGATTTCGTCATCCTCTTGCCGTTATCCCACTCTAAGTGGGTCGGAACAACATGTTATAAACATGTAACATGATTTGGCTAGATATTTTACGAACAGCCGCCTGCCTACGTTAATTTACCTTAGTCGCCTTTTAGGATACCGAGGTATCAATATTTTTGATTTACCACTAGGTATATCATAAATTAATTGATAATTGATATCACACGCTTTTCTGTAAAGGAAAACATTGTGAAGTCACCTGCATATCTCTAGAGAATTCTAGAGTTATGTGTAACCTACCAATCCGTATTAGGGCAGCGTAGTGTGTCTAAGCTTCAACCCTTCTCTTCAAAGGGTGAGTGAAGGCCCAGCAGTGGGATAAAAGATTATATATACTCTTATATTATACTAAATGTAAAAAGCAGTTCCAATAAGTATTTATTATTGTAATAAACTGGTTATTTCGAACTTTATTACTTAGTTAAGTCATATTTGACATATACATTGTCTGTGCCAATCAGATATCAATAAAAATGTGCTGTTCACCGTAAATTTTTTGTGTAAATGTTTAAATACTAGAGAAATGGACAGCAAATAAAATGTTTGGCTCAATTAAAGACCTTAAGCAATGGAATAGATCTCGTTAGTAAGTATTCCGTTGGTCCAAAAGATATATAGAACTACATAGATACGTAAAATACAAGGAATTACCGAACTTCTTCGAGTTCGTTTATGTAAAGATTAACGGAAGTTTAGCGTAAAAAAACGGTCTTTTTTCAACTTCTTACTAATAGTAATCCTACTTTCTACTATCCATCCTACTAATATTATTAATGTAAAAGTTTGTGAGTAAAGATGTATATTTGTTATTCTTTCACGGGGAATCCGCTGAATATCGATAATATTTGGCAAAACTGTTCCTTATACACCGGGGAACACATGGGCTGTAGAAATCCTGTTAATTCTACAGGAATAGGATGACATTGAAAAGCGCCATCTTTACATCAAACTATCACGCGACAACAGTCCACGCAAACGAAGTGGCGGGTAAAATCTAGTGGTATATAAATTTGTATTTTAAGAAAAGAAACACTGTGTGCTTGTAGTTATTATAACTCATTTTTGACGCGCAATTGGTGTGTATGTCATATGGAGTCATTTCTGAAGTAGTCTTCGAGTATTTATGAAAATATAGCCGCTTGTCATATCCGACAACGGCGACCCTAGTTATTTCTTAAGTGAGCTAGAATGATGCTGGAAAAATTCAACGTTGAACGTGCGGTTACTGGTTGGGCAGTAGAGTTGACCAGCACTATTATTAGTATAATTATAGGTAATTCTCGGCCAAATTATACGCTAGTGAAGCCTCGCATCAAGTTCGAGCAGTCACGGATCCTCAAAACCCTTCTTGAGTCCTAAGACTTCAGTTTTGAGACCATAGTATAGCACTCTTGTAACGTAGAATTGAATGATTAGGGTATGCCACCGATATCTTTTACTGTTTAAACACAAAACCTCGAAGTGTTAATCGCTATGTAAAATCTCTCGCTCTTTCTATGTTTCCGCCTCAACTAACGTTTGTTTCGTCCTATAACACTTAAAGAAGTTTTACTTTAACAAAAACAAGGTTCCTGTTTATAGCGAGACTCGTAAGAATATAGGCGGGTCGACGCGCACGCGGATTCGCGGGCCGGGCGACGGGCGGCGCCGCAACGTGACGGACGATGTGCCCTTCCAACGGCTTTCCGTCGCCGGGATACACGTTACCGGGGTAAGACACAAGGGGATTCTACAGCTTCTTCTTCTTCACATATGGATATGGGTCTCTATAAGACCGACACCACATGATTTTGTGCTTGAATCTAGCTATTATCCACCATTATCCGTGAATCGCGGATTATATACATATTTTCATTAGTTTTGTTTTATCTTTGGGTCTCATTCAAGCCCTATTATGTCATTTACGTACGCTTAGCCAGGTAGAGCGCTATAAAATACTTGAACATCGTATCCTAGGTACCGTTGGAGGATCTAGAAAGGTCCGCCACTCAGCTCATCGACGCGCTGGCTCTCCGACGCGAGTACATGGACATCTCGGGCCAATCTTTTCCGGACACGCTAGCGTACTACCTCACTCATCGCGAGCCTCCGCCCCAGTTGGATCAGCAGTATGAGCCGGTTGACTTCAGCAAAGCCTTGCTCAGATTTGATGGTACTCTCATTTTTACGTTGGTCTAAAGCAAAACAGCATCGAATAGTGGTCAGTATGTATCAGAATGTGTAAATGATGGTTGTACAGATGAAGCAGAGTTAGCCGTGTGGTATCCGACTGAGTAGAATAGATTGCGCTTTTTTTGCGCGATTGCGGTCGCGACAACATTGTCTCTGTATTTGTAATTGTCTTTAAAAACAAGTTATAAATAAATCGATCTTAATTATACATAAACGCTTACTAAATAGTGCTACTTACTAGTGTAACTGTTATCAAGTGGTGATATTAAGTGAAAATTGAATAATTGAAGAATTATTATTCCTTTGAAGTTGAACTCAAAAACTCTTCAATACAAAAACTGTCTCATTATTGCACATTATACTTCAAACACAACAGTGGGGTAAAACAGTACCATTTGTTAGATAAATCGAGTAACAAAAGGAATTGAATGTGATAAAACTGTACGTGAATATAATAACAAAGTGTTCACAGTTGTGCAGAACTCAAACCGCTAAATTAATAAATCTCAAATTACCTACGAACTAAATATCATGTTATTGGCATTAGATACTACACTACTATTTCAACTTTTAAGGACAAGCTTGGTTGGACTAACGGCTTAGCATTGTGATATGTAGTAAAGTTACCTGGTTCTAATCCCAACTCATATAATTGAATCAGTTTTTTAGTATATATATATTTTTTTTCTTTTCTTTAATTTTTGTGTCGTATTTACACAATTATCAATATAAAGGGAGGAAAAGGTACGTGAAGATATTAAAGTACTGAGAAAATATGGCTAGTAAATCGACAAATTTATGTGCAGGTTGTCCTAATATTATCAAAGGCCGCGAATTCATTCGTTGTACATCATGTAATCAAAATTTTGATTTATTATGCGCGAACCTTACAGAAAAAAAGTTAAGTCAGATGAGCAAGGAAGTCAAACGGGCCTGGATATGCCATGGTTGTCGTAGTAAGCAACCTAAGACTGACAACACGAATACCCCTGTACGACCTACCCTCAATATCAACACTGCTACCTTTTCAGAAAGCGATTTTAGCGGGGTATCTTTGGACGTGGAAAATATTACACAACGAAAAAAGCCTCAAGACATTAACGAGTTATCTCCTTTAGCTGTTGATCCTAATATTATGTTAGTGATTAAAAATGAGATCAGGCTTGCTGTTAATGACTCAGTTAAGATTGCTATTGAATCTTTTTTCACTAAGGAATTCGAGACAATAAAACAAGAATTGAAAAAGCTAAATGAATTAAAACAATCTGTCGAATTTCTAAATGCCGAATATGATAGCATGCAATCTAATATAAAAGCATCGGAGGAAAGAATAAACAATCTGACTAAAGACAATGCACAGCTGAATAATGCATTGGAATCACTTACCACAAGATTAAACCTACTTGAGCAACACTCTCGCGAATGTAACCTTGAGATTAGTGGCATTCCTGAAAATAAGTCCGAAAATTTATACAACGTTATGAGTCAGCTCGGTGTGAGCATTTCATGCCCAATACAAGAAAGTGATGTGTTAGCTTGTACAAGAGTACGAAAAATTGATGAATCGAATAAAAGACCCCGCACTATTGTTGTTAAACTACGCAACACCAAAGTCAGAGATACTGTCATTGCTGCAGTATTAAAGTTCAATAGGGACAAACGTGATGACAGACTCAATTCTAGCCACTTGGGTTATGGTGGCACCAAATCTAATATTTATGTTTCGGAGCACCTGGCACCTTATTTTAAAGCTCTACATGCGCGTACACGGATAGTTGCGAAAGAAAAAGGAATTCGGTATGTTTGGGTCCGAAACGGGCGTATATTTACAAGGAAAGATGACCAGTCAATTGCAAAACAAATAAAATGTTACGACTCATTAAACAATTTGTAATTTCTCGTCTAAAATAAAAATAACGAACAGAGTCCGTAATTAAATACAAATAAATTCAACGTCTACTATCAAAATTTTCGTGGAATCAAGACGAAATTGGATGAATTACGGCTAGCAACTCTTCAGACTAACTACGATATGATAGTAGGTACAGAAACCTGGTTAGACAACACAATTATGGACAGTGAAATCCTATCTAACAATTTTAATATATACAGGAGAGATCGGCAATCTACAAACCAATCTACAAAAACGGGCGGAGGTGTTTTAATTGCTGCCTCGAAGAAGTTAGTATCGTGGAAAGTAGAACATTACGAAAGCATGCACGAAATTATATGGGTAAATTTAAAGTTTTCAGCCAATGGGATATCAAAAAACATATTGGTTTGCGGTTTATACTTACCGCCACCTGTTACAGAAGACAAATTGAACTCAGTTTTAGACCACATAGGTTCCATAATTCAGACTTACCAAGGTGACTTTCTTCTCTTAGGTGACTTTAATCTAGGCTCTATTAGTTGGACATGTGATGACAACAATAAAACAATCCCATTGTATTATCATAACACTTTAGGATATTCATTAATTGATTTTCTTGCTCTTAACAATTTAAGTCAATTTAATAACATAAAAAATCACAATGGACGCGTCTTAGATTTGATTATAGCAAACTTTAATAATATTAAGGTGACAAAGTCTGAAAATATATTAAGTAAGCTCGATCCTCATCACCCAGTTTTAGATTTAGAAATAACAAACTTAACAACTAGTTTCGTTAGTAAAAATACCTTCTCTACACGTTGTTTTAAAAAAGCTGACTATAACATAGTAAATTCGGAATTGAGACGTGTCGATTGGGATTTTGAACTACAATCTTGCGTTAATGTCAATATCATGGTTGAGAGATTTTACAATATTATTAACGCAACTATTGAAAAAACTATTCCAAAAAGAAAAACTAAAAAGAAGTTCTATCCTGTATGGTTTACTTATAACTTATTAAAATTAATAAAAGAAAAAGAAAAAATTAAAAGGAGATTTAAAATTTATAATAACCCTAGGGACGCAATGGAATTTATACTGGCGAAAAATAGAGTAAATTCTTTAGTTAGATCATGCTATTCAAAGTATATTACTTGCACTGAGCTATCTGTTACACAGAATCCAAAAAAATTTTGGTCATACGTAAAAGATCGCAGAAATATTTCCTCTGAGTTACCTTCCGATATGATGTTGGATGACAAAATTGCTAATAATGGTAAAGATATTTCTAACTTATTCGCAAATCACTTTTCCTCTTTGTTTATTGAACCAAGTAAAAGTTTAACTACAGATAATCCGGAAAGTTTTGTACAGGAAAGTTTATCTAGTATTTCAGTAAGTGAACGAGTAGATTCTCAAGCTCTTAAATCTATTGACCCTTATAAAAGCGCTGGACCTGATGGTATCCCCTGCACTGTTCGTTAAAAAAACTTATAAAAATCTCACCTTACCATTACAAATTATCTTTAATAAATCACTGCAAACATCAACTTTCCCTGATGTTTGGAAAGTCGCGCACATATTACCGATCTTTAAAAAGGGTGCGAAAAATGATATTCGGAACTACCGCCCAATATCCATTTTAAATGTATTTTCAAAATTATTTGAATCCATCGTATGTCCTGTACTGTCACATTACTCCAAAAATGTAATCTCAGTCGACCAACACGGCTTTTATCGGAATAGATCGACTGTCACGAATCTTCTTGGTTATGTATCTGACATTTCAAAGTGTGTGGATAATAGGAAACAAATAGATTCCATTTATACTGACTTTAGTAGTGCTTTCGATAAAGTAGACCACAATATTTTAGTCCTAAAACTATATGGGTATGGGATTCAAGAACCACTTCTTTCCTGGTGTAGATCGTACCTTGCAAACCGAGTTCAGAAGGTAGTAGTTAAGGGCTATACGTCTGATCCTATTATGGTCACATCTGGAGTACCTCAAGGGTCTCATCTCGGACCAATTTTGTTCTGTCTATTTATTAACGATATCACAAATAGTATACGTCATAGTAAATGTTTTATATATGCTGATGATCTAAAATTGTATAGGGTAATTGAGAAAAATGAAGATAGTCTTCTGTTGCAAGAAGACCTTAATTCTGTACAGAGTTGGTGCGACAAAAATAGAATGAAGCTTAATGTCCAAAAGTGTTTACACATTAAATTTACCCGCTGTAAAAATAAATTACTTACGGAATATTTTATCGACACCCAGAAGCTCAAAGAAGTCTCGGTAATTCGCGATCTTGGTGTTTTAATTGATAGTAAGCTCACGTTTAGTAATCATATAGACCAATGTGTGAACAAGTCGTGGAGGTTGTTGGGTTTCATTAAACGTAATACAAAAGACTTTAAAAGGACCGATAGTATTATCATATTGTTTAATGCACTTGTCAGAACCATTTTAGAATACGCAGCAGCTATATGGAATCCACACTACAAAACATATACAGACAGAATAGAGCGTGTCCAAAGATCTTTCAGTAGATACCTTGCTTTTAAAGATAACCGTTGCCCATATAAAGCAGATTATGAAATTCGATTAAAATATTTTAATATATTACCTCTTGAAAAACGCAGGCGAATATCTGATCTTATAATTTTATACAAAATTCTTAATAACCAAATAGATGCCCCGGATTTGTTATTTCATCTAAATTTATCTATTCCTTACAAAATGCCCAGACACCCACTACAAAAAATTTTCGCACCCGCATTATCCAAAACAAATTTAGGTAAATTTTCCTGTATAAATAGATTAATGACAACCTACAATAGTCTATCTCAATATGACATTGATATTTTCCATGATAGTTTAATTAAATTAAAAAAAAATATTAAAACAATCTTATTTAATGAATAATTAGATTTAGCAGGTTTCTTTTGTTTTTTGGTTTTTTGACAAATATTCAAAAATATTTCTATTTAATTTGTATTGTTTTTTTTTTTTCTTCAAATTTGTACTTCGTTCATTTTCATTGATTTAATGTTTGATATTTTCTCCAACAACTTTTTTTGCATGCTTGGAATTAACTTGTTATTTTTGTTCGTTAGCTATTGTTTATGTGAAGGTTTGAGTTAAGTAACGTTTAAAATTATATTGTTACCTTGTAATGACTGTATTGATTAATCTTTTTACATGTATAGAGACCTATTTTTAATGCTGTGTATACCTATAATAAGTGATTGTAACGGTCCCTGTCCAATTGTTTATGTAAATTAGTAATTTATTGTTATGATTGCTGTTGGTATATCTTTTAAAATAAAATAAATAAAAATAAAATAAAATAGATCACCCTCATTTCTTCACGAGGTTTCGTAAAAGGCGACTTAGTTAAATAAGTATACCACAACTTAACTAACCTTAGGATTAATTATTACTATTATGACTATTAACTTTGGTTTTTAGGACACCTCGGTAAGAAATTAGGGTGGTTTTTTTCTACTCTGCCGGATACCACACGGCGGTTTTTATTCAAAAAAATTATATTTAAAAAAAAACAATCTATAATTCTAGAAGCGACAGCGGAACAATACACCCATTTGAAGACTTGCTCGTCTGAAGATCTACAGACCGTGCAGAACTTAGACAGGTGCAGCTCGCAACGATCAGAGACACGGTGTAGGACTTACTTCTTCTTCTTCTTCTTTTATATTAATTGAACCATAACATTATATAAAACAATGCTATTTTTGTTTTGGTCCACGGGCGAATCGAACAACCGTTTTGACTTGAACCAATTCTCCACCAACTGCCTTTGATAGGTAAATGGTGACGCAGTACGCAACTCCACATGCCTGCCAGTTGAAAGTCTGTCTAAACAAAAACCACTTCCCTCCATTAGTCGGTGCAATTGTAGCACCTAATACGTAGACCGTCTCGGGGACAACCAACATAGGCTTGAGATGAGCCGCGCATGTCACCCAATGCAAGTTTTACTTTGTAAAACCGAGCTCTCCCTAGGAGCAATTATCGGTCAATCAATGGCAAAGGGCGATAATAAACATAATTGAGCATTTAATTTTTTTTAAACCGATACTGACGGTCTTTGTAAGTGGTAGAAAACAGGAGTGTGACAAATTTTTCTGAAATAGTTAAATATTAGCTATTTCCCTACAAACCTTAAGAATCAATGTTGGCCATCAGCCAAAGGGTATAAATTACTTGAGTTGAGCAGTAAAGTCAAAATCGAGAGCCTTCTGAGTAGTGTTTGGCGATAAGACCATATTTTACTCACTTTCACTAAGAGGTGGTGATTAATAGGAAGTGCTCCGTGTGTTGCCAATATCAATAATGAAATACGTTATTATATCAATAATAAAAGTAACGCTGGTAACATCTAATGACTATAAATGTGATTAACACCAACAGTTTCCCTACCCGGCACCATTTCTACAATATTCCCCGGCCTCAGCAGAAGATCGTGCGACAGTCAGGAGGATCTGCCCGAATTGTCGCATGGTGATAATTTATTTACTTTTTACTCAATGTAATGTCGTCTCCATTAATTTATTGATCGACACACAGCTTTTGGAGACTTTATTTTATAATATGTATAGATTACAAGAGGAATAAGTAAAGTTAATAGAATCAGAAACATGGGGAGCTGTGGAACACTAAGGATTACCGATATAGTTCATCTTAGCTCCATTATCATTATCATCTCAGATGTAATGGCAATGGGCACAAATTACGACGATCCGATGGAAAATAGAGGTTTTCCGGTTTTCACTAAGTTATCATACAAGAGTAGGAGACCCTACCTAAAATGTCCATCGAAAATAAGAGAAAACACACGAGGCTACCTTCTCTCTTTGTGTGATTATACAAAGATAATTAAGGATCTCGCGTCGGCCCTCTCTTATTCATTGTTGGACAACCGCACTAACAGACCTGCCTATGGCCCCAATCGATAGGTTTTTGCAGCACCGTATTGTTATGTTCCGACAGCCGTTTGCAAAGATTATTCTGCTCGCCCGCATTGCACTGGACACGCAACATTTATCCGCTTTGCGCCTTTTATTATTCGACAAATGATAGTAGTCTGGACCAGACTTTCTGCTATACAATCTACCACAGCTGAGATGAGTGCTTTGGCTTGATATTGTACTACTAGTCTTAACTGCAACGCCGCAGGGAAGGGACATAAAAGAGTGCAGAAAAACTTTTTCCCCTACCAGTAAGGTAAGAAGTAACTCTATATTGACGTTCACATAGACATAGAAGACCCCTGGATGTGTCCCAGTGTCCCCGACCGGCACTACCTGTGCCGCTGGAAGCACGGCGTGGTCCACGTTTACCGCGACGAGGCCCACGCGATGCAGCACAAGCCACTCCGCTACCAATATCTGCCCTTCGAGAAGTACGTCGAGGACATGGCGCGGCTTACTGCGATGATCGCTGACGGACCGCTGTGAGAAATTATCTGAACATTCTTTGGTATCTTTACGAAATGTCAACGTCATTATTTTGTTAATAAAACGTTAAACGAAAGTAACCGTAGAGTTGCAAACAGAATTTCCTAACCTGATATACCTAGCTTGGTAATCAAAGACCATGAGGCAAAAAAGGAACCAGGGCCTTAACTAAACTTTTAAAATGATCTGTTCCCTGTTCTTCGTATTCCAAATTCGACTTACTGCCCCGAATGCTCCGAGTTTGGGGGGGGGGGGGCTATATGTAATTCTCTATTCAATAATGTTTAATATGTAAATGTAATATCTTCGATGAACGTTTTTCTTTGCGATGTTTTTTTGCATAAAAAGGCAAAAAATAAATATTTTTTACTTTTTTTAAATTTACAGCAAATCGTTTTGTTACCGCCGCCTGAGCTATCTGTCGTCAAAGTTCAAGATGCATGTCCTACTCAACGAGCTGCACGAGCTGGCACTTCAGAAAGCTGTTCCTCACAGGGATTTCTATAATGTCAGGTGCCTATTTTGGACTTTTGAATCGTCAAGGATCAATATGATTAATGAAGCTACAACTGGTTCGAAATGTTGCTCTTACCGAGAAGAACCAGAAAGCTAATCGGTGGTCGACCTTTTAAATATTTTCAATTTTACATTATTAAACCGTCTTGTATGAAGCTGAAAGGATTTTGAAATCCAGGCTAAATTCAGGCTGAAGAATGTACTACGGATCTCATTTTGATTTTATTCCTTAGGAAGGTGGATACTCACATCCACGCAGCATCCTGTATGAACCAGAAGCATCTGCTTCGCTTCATCAAGCGCACGCTCCGCACGCAGCCCGACACGGTGGTGGCGCTGAGGAACGGGACTCCGATGACGCTGAAGTCGGTCTTCGAGGAGATGCAGCTGGACGCGTATGACCTGAACGTGGATTTATTGGACGTGCACGCTGTTAGTTATACTATACTCTTTCTTGATGATGAAAGGTTATAGATTTGAGAGTACATAAATTAACACTTCAGCGCCAATTTCTTATATCAAATTTGTAAGACCAGTCTTATAGTAAAAGTATAAATTATTTTATTTGTCAGTTATTTAGTAAATTATAATGTCTAAACAATAAAAGTTATTCATACACATTCTTTCTTTTACGATTTTTAGAAATAAACTTTAAAGGTTCAGTATATCTTGCTTTTACCCTTCATACTGTTTGATATAAAATTCACAATAAATTTATTGTAATTATCCAACCTCTGGTATAAATGGTATAAGAATGAGGCATTTGCCATATGGTCAATAAGGTTGACCATATGGCAAATTGATTTACTGCTTTACCTATAGGCATCAACTAATGACTGTGGCTGTATTAGCTTTGAAAGCTTTATTACGTAGAAATGTCTGATCGAATACACTCAAAATTCACTTTAATACACTCAATATTCACTCAAATACACTCAAATCTTATATGCCCTTAGTATGATTTTCGGGTGAGGCTATTGAGAAAACTACTGACGATCATTGTCCTAAAAATGATTTTCTCAAATCATATTAAAAGATGAAAAATTAAGCATTTTTCTCATTGGAAATACAAAAAAAGGGTCACATTGATATGCAATGAGATTGCGTTAAATATATAATTGTAAAAAGGCGGTCTGGTAAGTGATGACGTGTTAATTTCCCAGGATCGCAATACATTCCATCGATTCGACAAATTCAACGCTAAATACAACCCGGTCGGTGAAAGTAGACTGAGGGAGGTCTTCCTGAAGACAGACAATTATATGAACGGCACTTACTTCGCTAGCATCATTAAGGTTTGTGAACTAATAGCTAATAATAAAAAGATCATGACATCTCTTACTGCTATACTGCTTACCTAAGCAGTACAGGGGGTGCTTTTATTATGTAGGTTTAATCAGCCTCTATCTCTCTCGCTATCCTTCAACCAATGAACATCCACTGCTTGCTGTAGCAAGCAGTGGGTGAGAAGACCTACAGGTCTTCTCACACCACACTTTTATACCGCTTGGATCCAGCGCGACCATTCCTGAGCGTCGGTAAAACCATACGCCCATGGGTTCGTCACATCAATAATCAAAGAGCCTAAGAGTAGATAAGTAGATTTAAAAATTTGAAAACCTTCCCAATAATTTAATATTGCCTAAGATATCACCTATTCAAAAAAAGCTAATAAGAACATAATATTACCAGTTGAAAGTTTGTGTGTGCGTTTGTATTTGATGATCAAATATTGCGCACAGATAGGTAAACGTGAAGTTAATCGTATGCTTCCATTTTGATGACCACAAAAATAATTTTTGGTACAGAGCGTTTGAAAACAGAGTTTTCGTGTATTTGATTTCAGCTGTCCGCCAATTGTGTAGTCTATCGTTTATGTCTGTTCTATTTCTCTGCAACATTTTTAACGCTAATCGACCTGGTTGGATATCGTTTTTGAAGGAGGTGATGAATGATTTCGAAGACAACAAGTACTCGTACGCAGAACCCCGTATATCGATATATTGCAAGAATGCCGCGGAGTGGGGTGAGCTGGCCTCGTGGGCGATAAACAACCGAGTGCACTCGGCGCACATACGATGGCTCGTGCAGGTGCCGCGTTTGTAGTAAGTCTCTTGCTCAACTATAGGTAAAGTACCGGCCTCTTTCTACCCCCTTTCTTTGCTTAAGCCTTTGCCTTTGCTTAAGAAAAGAAGATGCGGATTGGTAGGTTACACATATCCCCAGAATTCTCTATAGATATGCAGTTTTTCTCACGATGTTTTCCTTTACCAAAAAGCGTGTGATAAATTGCAATTATCAATTAGATACGTAGGTTTTAACATAAAAACTTATACGAAGCCAGGAGTACGGCGGTGGCCTGATTCAATTGACATAATTATATCTCCCTTAATTCCTTTTTATGTATTTATTTATTTATTTATTTATTTATTTTAACCTCATAACCATCTCTTTCTTATAAAACCGATGGACGCCTACTGCTTGAAATATGTCTCTTTAAGGCAATTTCAGTCCAAACGATGTGTCAAACATACTAAGCCGAAAAGTGTATCGTTATTTCGTTTGAAGCAATCTAATAGTAGGTCGCGCGCCTCTTAACTTAGCCAGTGCTAGTGTTTGTCTGTTCATCCACAGTGACATCTATCGCATTAACAAGCTGCTGAAGAACTTCCAGGAGTTCCTCAACAACCTGTTCGACCCGCTGTTTAAGGTGTCCGTGGACCCCAACTCCAACCCAGAGTTACACAAGTTTCTGACTGTAAATATTGATCGGACATTTTAATGTTTTGTACTAACGAGAAATTATTTTGTACACAAACCTTAATTTCCTAATTATCTTCATCTTCCTGCCCATATCCCACGCTAAGTGGGGTCGGCATAACATGTTATAAACATGTTGTCACATGATTTGGCTACGTATTTTACGATGAGGCAGGCCTGACATCAACTTACCTTAGTCGTATTTTACGACACCTCGGTAAGAAAGAGGGTGGTCTATTCTACTTAACCGGATACCACACGGTGGGTGAACTTACCTTAGTCGCCTTTTACGACGCCTCGGTAAGAAATATGGATGGTACTGTTCTACACACACGGCGTGATCACAATACGGTTAATGTAAAAACAAAACGACACACGCCGGCACCAAAAACAATTTTTTGCACTTTGATACCATGGCTCTAGGGTTTCAACTGCAAACAACACAAATATCTCAATAAATTAAGTATCTCAATAACTCTCAATTAAAAACACATAATTCCTCCGTTTTGCTCTAGCTAAGGGACGCCTAATTCTGTTTAGGCATTTCCGCCACAGCTTTAGTTCTTGACACAGTTCATTCATTCTAAGCTATCACTATTTGTCCAGCACGTTATAGGATTCGACAGCGTGGACGACGAGTCGAAGCCCGAGAACCCAAACTTGACTGAAAACATGAAATCTCCCGAGGAGTGGGACGATGAGGAGAACCCTCCCTACGCGTACTACCTTTATTACATGTACGCGAACATCGTCACATTAAACCAACTGCGAAAGTAAGTAAAAGTATCCGTATAGGTATTTTCAAAACATCAATTTACTAGCTTTCACCAGCGCCTCCGCCCGCGTGGAAAGATTAAAACCGTAATATAGTATTTTGATAACCATAAAAATGGTTAAAGTGGGTTAACTTTAAAAGCTAGACATATGCTGTCGCGGTCTTTTATTTAGAACTTGTAAAGAGGAACAATTTTGTAGTACATGATGTTTTAATAACTTTCACCATTTACTTAGCGCACGCAAGGACAGCTTTAAAATTTGCCGTTCTTGTAATATTTTTTATTGCTGTTCCTCTCCTATTCATCTAAGCGTGATGTTATATAGCCTTTATAGCCTTCCTCGATAAATGGACTATCTTACACTCAAACAATTGATCCAGTAGTTCCTGAGATTAGCGCTTTCAATCCAACAATCAATCAGACAAACAAACTCTTCAGCTTTATATATTAGTATAGATATGTATAGGTATATCTTAGATCCATACTTATATTGTAAATGAGATGATTTGAAGTAATATTGATGAAATTTCATTCAATCGAACCTTATATACTCCGCCGTGTGGTATCCGGCTGAGTAGATTAAATAATTGGTTTTTATATGGTTCGTTTTGAGGTATGTTATTGGTTGACCATTCATTTTAGTTATGTTATCCTTGGCTGTGGAATAAGAAGTCTAATATTGTTTTCTATATAGGGAACAAGGTCTTAACACTTTTGTATTGCGGCCTCATTGTGGTGAGGCAGGCCCCGCCGTGCATCTGTGCGCTGGCTTCCTACTTTCCGAGAACATCTCTCACGGACTGATGCTGCGAAAGGTATTGTTATATTTGTAGTAAGTAAGACAAAAATCTTCGCACAGTGTGTGTTGTCATGCTATGGGCACATAAGGCTCAGAGTCGCTCAAATCAGAAATTGGGGGATCAAAGTATTAGTAGCAAGAATATCAAGTGCAAATCATTTGGACAATTTGTGTTGGCAGCAGTCTTAGTCATAAGGCGTAGACTGAAAAACAGCTTCTTAGCTGAGTCTACGACCTTTCCTTCAGCATACGATCTTATATGTATATAAAAATGTTTTTAATATTCTCTGTTCATTCAACAAAATCGTTGCAATGTATGTTATTGAATAAAGTTTATTTTATTTATTTATTTGAATGACCACAAGATTAGATTGTCAATTGCCAAGATTCACAAGAAGTAGTTTCAAAGTGAAATCCAGCGTTCGCAAAATTTTGGGGCTAGAGATTTTATTCCTTGTTACTTTTACTCTCTTGATCTTTCTATATGTTACAGGTGCCGGCTCTTCAGTACATATACTACTTGGCGCAGATCTTCATCGCAATGTCACCGCTCAGCAACAACTCGTTATTCCTTCGCTACCACCGCAACCCGCTGCCCGAATATTTCGCACGTGGCTTGCGCGTCACCCTCAGCACGGACGATCCTCTGCAGTTCCACTATACCAAGGTACCCTTACAGCGCACTTTTATATTCTGATATTCACATTACAGCAGTCTAAAATACCTATTAAAAGGAGGCTGTCACAGAAAGCCTATTAAAAGGAGGCTGTCACAGAAAGCCTATTGGGGATTACATATACGATAAAAATGCGTGTATTTAGTTGCTCTTCGACCAAATGTCTCTGCTGGCGCAATTTTCCGCACCAGTAGTAGATTTGACGATTCAAAAACGTATATTGAATCTTAAGTAATTGATTGAAGTACTGATTGCTAACAGAAAGGTTGTTACATCCCAGTGACGCGAAACGTCATCTTATACATAGTTTACGCTCAGATTTTTACAACCGTTTAAATCTAACAGCTGGTGTACCATATGGTATAACATAATGGAGTGTGAGTCTAGAATTCATCCCTGTCTTGTAATACTGATTAATACAGAGTGCGTGAAGTTAAGGTAAAGTTTTTTTAAACCCAATGCATCAGACCATCCTAACATCAGGTTACAATAAAACAGACTGGAATCTGTCTTAGCTTCGCCCCTTCTGTGCTGTTACGCTGTGGATTGTATCCACCGTCCATACACTATAGTCGTAGGTAGGAATATCGTGTACATAAGTCAGGTCGTATCGGCTCTGGATGAACTCTCAGTAGTGATTCCTATATTTCTTTCAGGAGCCCCTGATGGAGGAGTACAGCGTGGCCGCGCAGGCGTGGAAGCTGAGCGCTTGCGACATGTGCGAGCTGGCTAGGAACTCCGTCATCATGTCCGGCTTCTCGCACGAGGTTCGTCCATACGTACATTAAGTATAATCATTAATGGTCCGAATTTAATTTAAATTCAAAAAACTGAACAGAATAATCTTTTTCTTCTTCAACAAATGGACATCCATGCTGGACATAGGTCTCTTCATGGGATCTCCACACCGCAAAATTTTATACCGCTTGTATTCAGCGGCTCCCCGCAACCGTGAACCAAATAATAACAAGTAATATATACTGCGTCCATCATATTATCAGTCTTTTGACAGCTCACGCTCATTAAGTTTTGTATTGCTGACGTACAAATATCATACAAATAATATTTGTACTTTATGGATGGGTACCGCCCACTTAGTGATGTCACACATAATGGTTACTACGATTATGCCACAGATTAAAAATAATCGGTAGAAATCGATGTTACGAGTATTAAAAGACATTTAATAACATTATATAAAGTTTTACTTTCTTCTTAGTTAATACATGAATACAAATAAAACAATCAGGATATTTTAATTTATTTTATTAGCACGAGTCGTCGGAATGATAATCAACACTAGACTCCTCCGATGAGGAGTCTTCAGTAGCAGTTATTATTAGCTCTTGTGTAGATAATATATTATCAAACGCAATATCACGTTCCCAATCAGAGAATATTACTCTTTTAGTTCTTTCCACCACACTTGCCCAGTTCTCGGCCGTTACGTGGGTGCAAGCATTTTTTAGCAATTGCAACATTTTATTCGCTGTGAATGGGGGGCTTGTATTGCATCTCGCAGCATGCCCTTTTACTTGTGCCCATATAAGTTCTATTGCGTTGTACTGGCAGTGGTATGGAGGAATCCGAAGAACAGTATGGCCATATTCTGCTGCCATTTCATTGATTACATAGCGTTTTGCTCTCTTTTTGGTTTTTAATATTTTTATTAATTCAACTTTTAACATTGAGTCGTCCACATTTTCTCCATTGTCCCGAAGCCAATTAATTATTTCATGCTTTTTATTAGCCTGTGTTGGCATTTTGTCAATTTGACGGGAGTGGTAGGGCGCATTATCAATAAAAATTATTGATGGTTCTTCCAATGAAATGAGCATTTTTTTGAACCACTCTTCATACACATTTGCATTCATCTCTTCGTGGTAGTCATTTGATTTCTTCGATTTAAATGCCAACAGTGCGTCTTGTACAAATCCTTTTGCTGTACCTGCATGGCAAATGATTAGGCGCTCACCTTTTCCCATTGGTACTGAGGAAGTGGAATCAGCAGTATCATCAGTCCAGAAACGAGATAGTGTGTGGTTAGCGTTGAGCCATGTTTCATCCGTGAAAACAATATTTGCCCAATCTTGTATTTTCTTTGCCTCTCTTAAAAAATCACAACGTGCTATAGCTATATCTGTGCGTTCCATTAATAATTTTCTTTTATTTAACTTTTTATATGAAAAGCCAATTGTGTAAGCAAGCCAGTTGATGTATAATATATTTTTTATGATTATAATAAATACACACGGATTAACATTTATTTTCAAAAAACTAAGGCAATATTAAATCAAAATGTTGATTTCTATATCTGTTATTAGTTTACGTAGGTTATCATTAATCGAATTACTTAGGTACGTAATTCGATTAATGATAGTAGGTACTATAATCGGAATGGTATCGCATACGAGAATCTTTAGGACATCACTAAATATGTAAATCGTCAATCTGTCAAAAGATGGTTAATATAATGGACAGTGTATAGCTATATTTTTACTGAAACAGTTATTTTAAACATTTAGACGATGGCTATATAACATCACGCTAATATGAATAGGATAGGAGCAGCAATAAAAAATAGTACGAAAACGGCAAAATTTAAAATTTTCCTTGCGTGCGCTGAGCAAACGGTAATAGAGTATTACAAAATTGTTAACATGATGTTATATAGCCTATAGCCTTCCCAAATAAATTGACTATCTTACACTGTAAGTAACGGCCTGTTACTATCCCACTGCTGAGCCTCATCTCTCCGTTTTTTTTTTTTGGAGAGAAGGACTGGAGCTAAGACCTACCACGTTGCTCGAACGCGGATTGGTAGGTTACACATATCCCCAAAATTCTCTAGAGATATGCAGGTTTCCTCACGATGTTTTCCTTCACCGAAAAGCGTGTGTGTAAGTTACACATAAGTTTTACTAGAAAACTCATTGGTGCCTGCCCTGGGTTTGAACCCTAGACCCTACAAGAGGCCTACTCTTCGAAAGTGGCGCACGGTGTTACCGCTGGGCTACCACAGCTTACCGTCTCTTACACTGAAACAATTTCAAATCGGTCCAGTTGTTCCTGAGATTAGCGCGTTCAAACAATCATACTCTTCAGCTTGATATATTAGTATCGATTTTTGGTTCGGTAACAAACAAAACTAACGGAACAAGCATAAACAAGCTTATGTAAGCAGCTTATTTAAGAAGTGATTCAGCAGAATAAACAAGCTTCGTTATTGTCAGATGAAACAGCGTTGGATCGGGCAACAGTACGAACGGGAAGGTGCGGGCGGAAATGATATTACACGCACCAACGTGCCGGATGTACGCCTTACATACCGACACGAGACCCTGGTCGACGAGCTCGACAACCTATTCCAAGTTGTGAGTTGTAAACAAAGAATTTATAGAATCAAGCGTTACTTTGCGGAGATCCATAATACAAAAGTAATAATAAAATTATTCTGCTATAATCCGCGATGAAGTAAAATATAAATAAACGACGATACCTTTATTCTGATTGAATACATAAAAAACAGTTTTCCCAGAGTCAACCCATTTACTCTACCGCAACAACTCAATGACACATAATGACGGCCACAATGTTTTTTTCATATATATGACCAACTCTATGAAGGAGGTTGTATTAGAAACATGTTGTAATAATATATAATGCTAAATGTAGAGTGGACAATCCGTTTTCATACATGAACTATGCAGGATTCGTAAAATCACACGCACAAATCTCCACCACTGCCACCTCAATACACAAGCCGTTTGGTATCCGACTGAGTAGAATAGACCACACTCTTTCTTACCGAGATGCCGTAAAATACGACTAAGGTAAGTTGACGTCAGGCAAACGGCCGGTCGTAAAATATCTAGTCAAATCATGTGACAACATGTTTGTAACATGTTGTGCCGACCCCACTTTGAGTGGGATAAGGATAGGAGGTATGATATAAATTAGGTAAGGCAATTTAGCTTCGTCAGGTAAATTTTTAAATATTTTTCATTTCAGAAAACATTATCGAAGTAAATGAGAAGATTTTTTTGTAAATATCACATATTTATTCAGAATTTACAAATAAATACATTACAACTAAATGTTATTTTTTATTTACATCTACCGTCTACCTATACCTATATAATATTCAAGGGTGATAGCTGAGCGGTTAGACCTCTCGAGATGGTCATAGGTTCAAATCCCGAGAAAGTACGAATGAGTTTTTTTGTTAAAACTTATGTGCTTGATGCTTTTCGGTGACGGAAAACATCGCGTGAAAAATCTGCAGAAATCCTGGTAAATATATCGCACGCTTAGTATTAAAGTGACCTAATTCAAAAAGTTGTTTTATAATAATTACATTGCAATAAATCGTAGTAGTACAAAAATCGCGAGCATTGCAACCCATAGCTTGGAAGTTATATATTATTGACCTGATTATTTTAGGGAGGTTGTATTTAAAGTAGAGTGTATTTGCAACATATTGCTGTTACAATTCTTTGTTAAGAATTAATGTATCTAAATCTTTTGTAATCTAAAACGTATCTAACTCAATTATGAATTTTTTTGAATTAGGTCACTTTAATACTAAGCGTGTTATGTTTACCAATCCGCATTAGAGCTGCTTTTTTGGTCTTAGCTCCAACCCTCAAAAGGAAAGAGGCCTATTACCAGCAGTGCGCTAGTAACAGGCCGTTATGTTACAACATGTTTTTAATACGACCTCCTTAATAGAGTTGGCGATTAATATGAAAAAGCATTGTGGCTGTCATATTTTTATGTGTCATTCGTTGAGTTGTAGCGAGAGAATAAATGGGTTGACTCTGGGAAAACTGTTTTTATTTATTGAATAAGACTAAAGGAGGAATATCGTTGTTTTTTATATTCAGAAGTGGGATGTAACCTAAAGTCACAAATGGAGTGGACAAAAGGAATATCTGGAAATTTAAAGAGTTTAAAGAAAAGACAAATGACGATCAATATCTTGAGACAACACGGAGAGTGCGAATTTCGTTAATATGAGAGATAGCTGCGATATGCGATGCTATGGAATAAAAAATGAGAGTTTTTATTTCAGAGATTATTGATGGTAATTGGTATTCGGTTAATTAATTCTGTGAGATCAACGTGACGATCTGCTATGTGAGGCCTTAGACGCGCCCGTGACTTTTGTTCGATGAAACTGTCAGCTAGAATGACGATTGTTCTCTGGATCTTTCCAGTTGTAACGATTGTTTTCTAGACTGTGGACATCTGCAACGACTGTCAGCTAGGCTCTGCCTGGAAGTGGTGATTGTTCTTTGAGCGTTATCATTTGCGAGTCTATTTACGTGTGTATCTGCTGAGTTGGTTGCCACTAATTGAGCTGTGTTATGCCATGACAGTGATTGAGGTTGAGCTTGAGGTGCGAAAAGCTTAAGGAGTTGAGGAGTTGAGCTTAATGAGTTGAGCATAAAGCGTGAGCTTAGAGTTGAGCATAAAGCGTGAGCGTAGTCCTGTCATGTCATGGCATGTGCGGTTTTCTTTTACAGATTAAAAGAGCAAGTACTGAGTTTCTTGCCGATTCTTCTCAGTACAATCAGCATTCCGAATCGGTGGTAGATTCATTCCCAGAAGTCAGCTTATGAGATTTGCGGGGTCGCAAATGTTGTCAGGATGGTCGACTGTTACAACATGTTTCTAATACAACCTCCTTCATAGAGTTGGCGATTAATATGAAAAAGCATTGTGGCTGTCATATTTTTATGTGTCATTCGTTGAGTTGTAGCGAGAGAATAAATGGGTTGACTCTGGGAAAACTGTTTTTATTTATTGAATAAGACTAAAGGAGGAATATCGTTGTTTTTTATATTCAGAAGTGGGATGTAACCTAAAGTCACAAATGGAGTGGACAAAAGGAATATCTGGAAATTTAAAGAGTTTAAAGAAAAGACAAATGACGATCAATATCTTGAGACAACACGGAGAGTGCGAATTTCGTTAATATGAGAGATAGCTGCGATATGCGATGCTATGGAATAAAAAATGAGAGTTTTTATTTCAGAGATTATTGATGGTAATTGGTATTCGGTTAATTAATTCTGTGAGATCAACGTGACGATCTGCTATGTGAGGCCTTAGACGCGCCCGTGACTTTTGTTCGATGAAACTGTCAGCTAGAATGACGATTGTTCTCTGGATCTTTCCAGTTGTAACGATTGTTTTCTAGACTGTGGACATCTGCAACGACTGTCAGCTAGGCTCTGCCTGGAAGTGGTGATTGTTCTTTGAGCGTTATCATTTGCGAGTCTATTTACGTGTGTATCTGCTGAGTTGGTTGCCACTAATTGAGCTGTGTTATGCCATGACAGTGATTGAGGTTGAGCTTGAGGTGCGAAAAGCTTAAGGAGTTGAGGAGTTGAGCTTAATGAGTTGAGCATAAAGCGTGAGCTTAGAGTTGAGCATAAAGCGTGAGCGTAGTCCTGTCATGTCATGGCATGTGCGGTTTTCTTTTACAGATTAAAAGAGCAAGTACTGAGTTTCTTGCCGATTCTTCTCAGTACAATCAGCATTCCGAATCGGTGGTAGATTCATTCCCAGAAGTCAGCTTATGAGATTTGCGGGGTCGCAAATGTTGTCAGGATGGTCGACTGTTACAACATGTTTCTAATACAACCTCCTTCATAGAGTTGGCGATTAATATGAAAAAGCATTGTGGCTGTCATATTTTTATGTGTCATTCGTTGAGTTGTAGCGAGAGAATAAATGGGTTGACTCTGGGAAAACTGTTTTTATTTATTGAATAAGACTAAAGGAGGAATATCGTTGTTTTTTATATTCAGAAGTGGGATGTAACCTAAAGTCACAAATGGAGTGGACAAAAGGAATATCTGGAAATTTAAAGAGTTTAAAGAAAAGACAAATGACGATCAATATCTTGAGACAACACGGAGAGTGCGAATTTCGTTAATATGAGAGATAGCTGCGATATGCGATGCTATGGAATAAAAAATGAGAGTTTTTATTTCAGAGATTATTGATGGTAATTGGTATTCGGTTAATTAATTCTGTGAGATCAACGTGACGATCTGCTATGTGAGGCCTTAGACGCGCCCGTGACTTTTGTTCGATGAAACTGTCAGCTAGAATGACGATTGTTCTCTGGATCTTTCCAGTTGTAACGATTGTTTTCTAGACTGTGGACATCTGCAACGACTGTCAGCTAGGCTCTGCCTGGAAGTGGTGATTGTTCTTTGAGCGTTATCATTTGCGAGTCTATTTACGTGTGTATCTGCTGAGTTGGTTGCCACTAATTGAGCTGTGTTATGCCATGACAGTGATTGAGGTTGAGCTTGAGGTGCGAAAAGCTTAAGGAGTTGAGGAGTTGAGCTTAATGAGTTGAGCATAAAGCGTGAGCTTAGAGTTGAGCATAAAGCGTGAGCGTAGTCCTGTCATGTCATGGCATGTGCGGTTTTCTTTTACAGATTAAAAAAGCAAGTACTGAGTTTCTTGCCGATTCTTCTCAGTACAATCAGCATTCCGAATCGGTGGTAGATTCATTCCCAGAAGTCAGCTTATGAGATTTGCGGGGTCGCAAATGTTGTCAGGATGGTCGACTGTTACAACATGTTTTTAATACAACCTCCTTCATAGAGTTGGCGATTAATATAAAAAAGCATTGTGGCTGTCATATTTTTCTTTTGAGTTGTAGCGAGAGAGTAAATGGGTTGACTCTGGGAAAACTGCTTTTTATTTATTGAATAAGTATAGAGGAGAAATATCGTCGTCTTTTTATAATATATTATTGACCTTCTTATTTGAGGGAGGTTGTATTTAAAGTAGAGTGTATTTGAAACGTATTGTTGTTACAATTCTTTGTTAAGAATTAATGTATCTAAATCTTTTGTAATCTAAAACGTATCTAACTCAACTATTAAAATTGTTGAATTAGGTCACTTTAATACTAAGCGTGTTATGTTTACCAATCCGCATTAGAGCTGCTTTTTTGGTCTTAGCTCCAACCCTAAAAAGGAAAGAGGCCTATTACTAGCAGTGCGCTAGTAACATTATTTTAATATACTTATGGAAGTTTCCAGAAGTACTTGTCTAAAAGCCAGTGACGCTTCGTATGGCCTTCTCCTCATCGTGTGGCGACATCTGCCGGTTGACGTGGAACTCCATGCTGAAGGTGGCCAGCCCCGAGCTCAGCGACCTGAGGGTAGAGGAGTAGCCCAGCAGTTCCGATAAGGGCGCCAGGCATTCCACCACCTGGGAATGTGACCTGGCCAATTAACATCTTGATATTTCCTCCTCATTACTAAAGGTCGTGATGAAAGTTCGTTGAAAAGCTGTGGTAGCCCAGCGATAACACCGTGCGCCTCTTTCGAGAAAGTCTAGGGTTCGAATACCGGGGAGGCACCAATAAATTTTCTACTAAAACTTAAATGTCTAATTGACAATTGCAATTTATCACACGCTTTTCGGTGAAGGAAAACATCGTTAGGAAACGTGCATATATCTAGAGAATTCTGGAGCAGCGTGGTAAGTTTTAGCTCCAAACCTCTCCAAAACCGGAGGGAGAAGGCCTGTACCCAACAGTGGTACAGTAACAGGCTGTTGCTTTACTTTACTTTTTTTTAAGGTCTTGATACGCCAATGTCGGGTGGTCTTATTTGTACAGTTGCTCGCCACTCCTCTCATTTATTTTTTTTATGTCAGGAAAACCCATGATGAATCATCACCGTCCGACGAGGACGAGCGGCGGGTATGTCGGTCTCTCACCGACTTAAAACCTGACAGTGCTCCACCACGCTGCTGGTGGCGGGGACAGGGTACCGTTGTACATATTACCCCCATCCCTGCCAGCAGCAACTCTGAACCCCACAGTGCACCACCTTTGGGTCGGGGCCTCTCTAAAAGAGTACCAGATGTATGACCGCCTCGGGGACCTTTTCAGGTGGGCGTCCGATAAACCCCGTTCGGAACGCCCAGAGGTCGCAGTTTGGAACCTCTGGCTTGCATCTGGTTTGTCTATCCAATAGGCAATAGGGACAATGGGGCTAAATCTCTTGGTCTTTGGCCGACTTAACCGGTAGCCTTGCTCAAGCTTGTATCCTTCTGACGATATGACCAAAGAACTCAAGCATTTTTACCGACCGATAGAAAAAGGTCTCTTTCCATTTACTACGTGGAAAAAAGACGCTTTTGTACGAAAGGCCGTCTACGGTATCTAGAGCATTACCGCCAGCACCACATCTCAAAAGCATTGATACGGTCGATTTTTGAAGCTCGATATTTCGCGATAAATAAAACTAATATAAAGCGCATTTAACTGGTATTCCCAAGGAAGATATCTTGTGAGGCGAAATGAGTTCCTCTTTATCTTGCATAAATAATTTCCGACTAAACAAGGGGACCGTTCAAGTATTACGTGAGCACTATTGGGGGGACGGGAGGTATCTTTGCTTTACTTATTTTGGATGACATGAGGGGTAGGGGAGTCTAGATGATGATGACGTCATCGGTAGTTATTTACTTTTTTATACGAATGGCAAACCTCACATTGTTTTTGCTTAAAAAGGATCGCATTAAAAAACTTAGAATCATGGATTCATTCATGGACTGAAGACTGTTAAATTGAATTTAATATGTGTACTAAAAATTTAAAATTATTTATTATGTTAGTAAGATATATTATTTTTGTCCTTTACTCTATGTTGAATACCGTATCAGTAAAATATAATCTCTATCCTAAATATCTTTTCTTATTTTTCAAATTATAAATATAACGTTATAATTATAATATTTAAGAAAAACAATACATTGATTGATAAATAATACATACAATCGGTTAATACTATAGTTTATATTATGATGACAGTAACACTAGGTACTAGGTACAAACCTCTGTCTGTGGTTTTGTATAGTGTTAAGTTACATTTGTTAATAAATTGTTAAGAAAATGAAAAAAAATGTTTACGTAAGCATTTGTGGTAAATAATTATAATAAATTTGCTTACGTAATACTTGAACGGTTTTCCAAGTTTTCCTATACTGACCTTGTTCCTATTCCGCACGTGGATGTGCAGTATGTCCGCCCTCCTCCTGGAGAGGTCGGCCAGGACCCTCGCCGAGTGGGACTCGGGGCAGACCACCTCCAGCGACATCACCGGCTCCAGGAGAACGGAATCTGCCTCTTCGAACACCTAAATACCAAAATTATACAATCAGCAGGAATTACTTAAAAATGTGGGAATTTAGATAAGCTGTGATAAGCCCAGCGGTGAGACCGTGAGACTCTCTAGATACGATCATGGGTTCAAAACCCGAGCAGGCACCAATGAGTTTTGTATTAAAACTTATGTGTCTAATTGTTAATTGCAATTTATCACACGCTTTTCGGTGAAGGAAAACATGAAGAAACCTGCATATCTCTAGAAAATTGTTTAAACGCGCTTATCTCAGAAAACTGGACTGATTCGAAAAATTCTTTCAATGTAAGATAGTCCATTTATCGAGAAAGGCTATAGGATATATAACACCACACAATGAAACGAATCAAATCAAGATGAATAGGAGAGGAGGAGCAATAAAAAATATTACGCAAACGGCAAAGTTAAAAGCTTTCCTTGCGTACGCTAAGTAAATGGTGATATTTATTCAAAAATCATGTACTACAAAATTGTTGCCCTCTAAAAGTTCTAAATAAAAGTCCGCGACAGCATACGTCTAGCTTTTAAGGTTAATCCATTTTAACCATTTTTATGGTTATCAAAAGATTATAATGCAATTTTAATCTTTACACGCTGGCGATATTGTTAGTACTAGATATTATGAATATGGATAAGTTTATAGAATATAAAAGTTCTACCTTTCGAAGGCACTGCGATACTGTGGCGCTGACCACCGATTCAGAAGTGCCTCGGCCTACTTCGAACCAGTGCAGCGTCACCTGAACGTCCACCAGCTGGCGAGAAGATAAAATCCTACTAATATTATAAATTCAAATTCAAATTCAAAATATTCTTTATTCAAATAAACTTGAAAACAAGTGCTTTAGAATCGTCAACTCTACTGCTGGTTCGAAAAGCTATTCCTACCGAGAAGAGTCAGCAAGAAATTCGGCGGTTGCTCTTTTAAAAATATAATTCTCAATACTATTTACATTAAGTCGTTACTGTATTGTACAGGTTCAAAGAGAGCTATATCCACGCATTCTTATCTTCTAAATAATCTTTAAGAGTATAGTAGGCTTTCTGTATCAGCCTCTTTTTAACAGTGTTTTCTCATATAAAATACTTTAACTTTTAAATGCGAAAGGTTGTTACTTTGAATGTTTGATACTCTTTCAAGGGGAATCCGCTGAACCAATATCGATGAAATCTGGCACAATTATTCCTTATACACAGGAATAACATAATATAGGGTATAGAACTCCTCTTAATTCTATAGGAATAAGATGACATTTAAAAGCGCCATCTATTATCAACCTATCAACCGACAACAGGCCACGCGAACGAAATTGCGGGTAAAATCTAGTACTCATATAAAATACTTTTACTTTTTAATGTGGCTAGCCTATAAAATCCGTACACTATAAAAACTTCATAGGTATATCAGAATTCCATATATCATATTAAAAATCACCATTTTATGTCCATACATATTGATTAATAAACAGTGATTATGTAGAATACAACTAACTATGATACAATAGCAATACGACTGGCAACACTGAAATGTAAGTGGGTAGGCAACATTGAAAGCACTTAATATATGCAACATAGAACAGGGTAGGCAATATGCAAAATATTTAAATTGGTAACACTAAAGAACATAGTATGTGAATGATGTGAAACAATGAAGGTGAAAAAATATTCAATGGATTTTCAAATTTCTCGATGTCACATTCTTATGACAGATGGAAGTTGTCTTATAGTAAGTAAGTAAGTAACGGCCTGTTACTATCCCACTGCTGGGCATAGGCCTCCTCTCTCCATTTTTGGAGAGAAGGGTTGGAGCTAAGACCTACCACGCTGCTCCAATGCGGATTGGTAGGTTACACGTATTCCTAGAATTTTCTAGAGATATGCAGGTTTTCTCACGATGTTTTCCGTCACCGAAAAGCGTGTGATAAATTGCAGTTATCAATTAGACACATAAGTTTTAATAGAAAAACTCATCGGTGTCTGCCCGGGTTTGAACCCATGATCGTCTCTAGAGATTCACACGGTCGCACCGCTAGGCCATCACAGCTTGTCTTATAGCTATAATATAATAGACGACTTGATTATATTCTCGTATAAGACTATTCCTAAATGTATAATACAACATGATTACGTGTTAAGGTGATTACGATAAGGGCATGAGAATAATGATCTTTAACAACTCAAAAAGCTTGCAAAAGCTTAGTCGATTTTGATTGGATTTGAGATCCATGCATAAAAGGGTTTAGACTCAGTATTAGTGCTGAAAGTTTCCCCTGAGAGATGGTATTGTCAAAATTAGTTACGGGACATATCAATTCAGAAATTTCCAATTTTCGAGTCTCCTATCTTTATTTGAACTAATCCCCGCTCACCGGACATCCTATTTTAGGCCCGTGCAGTATCGCAGAGTCCACGCCGCGGCGGATGGCCTGCATGTACCGGGGATGTATGTGCGCTAGATTCGCCGCGCTCTCTGCTGTTTTGTCTAACCTGCGTAGGGACAACCATTTATTTGTATCATATACGTCAGAATATGAATAAATAGAAAGATTACGGTAAATTAGAAGAATAGGTCACGATTAGGTCGTTAGGTAATAACATAACATATGAAGCAACGTGAGTCCCTTCGCGAAAAGTTCAAAGAAATAGGCATACTACTGTAGCATCACAATATATATATAGTAATATTCTATTCGTACGCAAAAATATCCATATGAACAAAACCAAATTCGATGTATATCATGGACAAAAAGCTTATGATACCTGTTGTGTATTTGATTAGATTTGATAACCTGTAAAGCAGGGCACGAGGTTATGAAACGTAGGAACAAGCCGAGCAAGTCCTAATACGTTTTAAGTAATTATAATAATTTGCAATGATTCTACCAGATCGATTCTACCACCAGTTCGGAGCGCTGTTATCCAATGAGAGGAACTGGCAAGAAACTCAGCGGTTGCTCTTATCACGAATACTAATTATTTGAGATTAGATTTTAATAACACGAAACACTAACTGTCAGTCGGCGTATCGGCGGAATAAATGGATCTACTAACCAATATTAAAATTACACAATTAAACCTGCTTGTTAAACCAAGAACGTGGGTGTTTAATAATCCTACAAGTCAAGCTTTACAGCAAGGCTGCAAATGATGATACGACCTAACCGCGTAAGCGTCTAAAAAGGGTATGAGTCAAGTTTTACAACAAGGCTGCTTCACTAAAGCAAGCTCAGCCTATTTATAAAGGTCACAAGCGAGCACCTACTTTTTATTGATCATGTGATTGCCACGCCACCAGTATTCCCGGTATAAAAAATAAAGAAATGATATTTGACTATTTCTGTCCCCGACATATGTATATTATACATATTATCTGGTAATTAATGATTTAGTTATAACATACCTCAGGATCTTATCCTGCGGCACACCCTTGACAGTTTTGGCTGAGATCACGACCTTGGCCATTTGCTTGGCGTTGCCGATCTTCCTGTCCACAGCCAGGGTGTGCTTGGCGCTACCAACCAGGGTCTCTCGATACGATATCTGCGGCGGGCCGAGCTCTACGTCGATTTTATACTCGCGGATGATCCGTTCTTTGATGATCTCCAAATGAAGCTCGCCCATCCCTAGAGCATCACTTCATCTTACAATCCACCTTTTATACATATTATAAAAAAGTATGTATGTGACTTGAAGTAGACTTGTTTTATTCTGACTATATGAAAAGTTGCCTTTTTAATATTAATAATTAATTAGAATAAAAGCTTATTAAGGTGGACAATTATCAATAAATAATAACAGATGAGCTGTTTCTGAAATTCTATTAAAATGTGTAGTTTGGCTACATTGGTTGCATGACAATGACTAGGTTTTCTTAAAAAACTAAAAAAAAGAGTGAAACGAGAAAAAGGATGATCAAAATAATCGATTTAAAAAAAATCGATTTTTATGAAAAAATAATGGATTATTAAAAATTGATTATTTTGAAAAAATAATCGATTATTATAAAAATCGATTCTTTTTTGACATCTCTAGAAAAAGAGTCTCTAAAAGCTCTCTGTATGTGATCAATTTTCTGAAAATCTACTAAACGAATTTTGTACAGTTTTTACTAAAAGGTAGAGCAGATTTTATGGAAGGTTTTAGGTAACAGTTAATTACAGTTTTATTTCAATTGTATTGAAGAAGTCGCACAGTTGTAAGAAACTCCCCTGTTGGAAGCTTAAGCTGCGTGCGCCGGGTAAACCAAGAGATACACAAAAATAATTAGAGAATTGTAGGTCTATAAAAATACTACAAAAAAGTCCGCAACAGCATGTCTCTATCTCTTAATGTTAACTCACAACAACTACTTTTATGTTTAAAATTTCTATTCGGGAAAATTTCGCGACACACTGATTTCCACGTGGACGAAGCCGCTGCCACAGCTTATAATTCAAATATCATAAGGAATTTCCACCCATACGCCATTTGTAAATACAGAGTCAATATATATAAATATCAAGCCTGTTATCACCAATCTGATTTTTTTTTTTCAGTTTTTTAAAATAATTGAAAAAACTTATCGAGCAGGGTCACCGAGTTACTTTATATAATAAGTTAAATTTAAAATTAGAGTTTCCGTGAAATATTTGTAATTGACTCACCAGCGAGCACCATCTGCCCCGTATCGTCGTCAGAGGTGACCCGTAGGCTAGGGTCTTCACGCTGCAGCTCCAGGAGTGCTGCCTCCAAAGCGTTCTGGTAAGCAGCACTGGGCGGCTCGATGGAGCGGAGGAATACAGGCTCCGGTATCGTATTACCTGTTTTATGACACTACCATCACATCATCTTCCTGCCCTTATCCCACTCTAAGTGGGGTCGGCACAACATGTTATTAAAATGCTGTCACATGATTTGGCTAGGTATTTTAAGACCGGCCGCCTGTCTGACATCAACTTACCATAGTCGTATTTTACAACACCTCGGTAAGAAAGAGGGTGGTCCAATCTACTCAACCGGATACCACACGGTGGGTCAACTTACCTTCGTCGCCTTTTACAACACCTCGGTAAGAAATGAGGATGGTTTATTCTACTCAGCCGGACACCACATGGCGGTAATGACACTACCTTCACATAATTTATGAAATAACATGATATTATATAATAAAAATTAGACGTACACTTAAAAAAACTGAACAAACTTAAACATTTCTCAGATATCTTCAATAATCGTAAATTGACACAAATATTTCAAGAATTATATGAGGGTGTTCATATATAATAAAAATAAAAATGGTCCCAAACGTTGGCCCCAGTGGTACACCCATAACAATAGTTAACTATAACTAGGTTATATGACTTAAGTCAGATAACCTAATATTATTTACACAGTTTTTATTATTTACTTTTTTATTACATACAATATTGTAAAAAATATAAGTGCTTAACGTCACAAAAGTTAAGTTAAATTAATCAACGTAGTTAACACAGTCAAATGCCTTAGGAAAATTGCAGAATAACTTTAACAACCTAGCAAGTAACTGTTGCTTGTGTAAAAAGCTTAGAATCTTAAAGAGGCGTTTAGTTTCTGTCCTCCAACAAAAAATTATAAGACTAAGATAAGTCCGTGGACCTGTTTTTAGATATTAGTTTATATGTTTAGGTTAATTTTAAGTTACTTATATAAACTTAGATTGTAACTTCAACAACGTACTCCCATACTCTGCACTTTATGGTAGTAAAATAAAATGTTTTGGTAAAGATGTTCTTACCAATTCCTAGCAGAATATCAGCAATCTCCTCTGCAGTTGGTTCAGCATCTAAACCCTGTAGTCGTTGTCTGGCGCTGGGGAAGATTATTTCCTCCTTCAGAACAGGATCTTTGAGCATCGTCGTTAGTCTTTCTCTTGCACGATTGGCTGCCGCCTGGTTCGTGGTTACCAGATCTCCCGACATTGTAGTCTAGAACAAACGCCTTTTAAAATTTGAATTGCTGTTTTAGGCTAAATGGTTGATAAGAACTGCGCCTTTATGTAACTTATGATTGTTTACGTAATGAGGTTTGATTTGCTTTAGTAGTGAGTACCTACAAGTTTTTTTTTAAATTGCTATATTTATTTAGGACTTTGTTTTTTTATCTGTATCATCATCATTAAAGTCTCCCACTTTAAGTTGGGTAGGCATTTGTTATAAACATGTCACATGATTTGACTTCGTATTTTACGACCGATCGCCTGATTGACGTCAACTTACCTTAGTCGACACCTCGGTAATAATGCGGGTGCACTTATATTTTTACTATATTTATATTTTTTATAAATTTTTACTTTAAGTATTTCTACTTAATCACAAATTAATCAACCAAGGGCGGAGGGGGAGTTTCATAGAGATAATTTATCTTTTAGATACATGTTTCCTTTTCTTAATTGTATTTTTTTTCAATTTATAGTTTTTTTCCGATTTTAAGTGGGTCGCTGTATTTTTTTTATTCGGCCCACTGCTGAGAAACACCCCATTTGGTCAAACTCATCCAGGTCAAGGGTGGTGGCTTCCGCGATTGGATACGTCCACCGCCACCCTGCTTCAATAGGTATATAAATAAATTATTGCATCACATACCTTAAGTGAGCTGACGACCGCGATGTTCCCGCAAGTGACCGCGTCCACCGGCCGATATTCATCAGCTAGCGCCACGTACAGCGAGCCTGTCTGGGAAATACCATTATCTATTACTTATTATACGCATCATCTTTATTTTCAAAATCTATACTAATATATAAAGCTGATGAGTTTGTTTGTTTTATTGTTTGAACGTTGAGATTAACTACTGGACCGATTTGAAAAATTCTTTCAGTGTATAATAGTCCATTTATCGAGAAACGCTATATAACATCACGCCAAGATGAATAGAAGAGGAGCAGCAATAAAAAATATTACGAAAACGGCAAAATTTAAAGCTTTCCTTGCGTGCGCTGAGTAAACGGTAAAAGTTATACAAAGATCATGTATTACAAAATTGTTCCCCTCAAAAGTTCTAAATAAAAGTCCGCGGCACCATATGTCAAGCTTTTAAGGTTAACCCAATCAAACCATTTTATAGTTAACAAAATACTTTTTAATCTTACCGCTGGCGATCGCTAGTGTAACAATAAACACTGACCTGCTCGCTAATGTCCCTCGCTAAATTGTATATCTTCTGCCCTTTGGTTATCTCTCCACTGTACACCCTGAGGAAAGTCAGCACGCCGCGCTGGTCATCGTGCTGAACTTTAAACGCTCTCGCGGACAAATCCTTTCCAAAACCCTTATGAACCCCATTCCTCTCCACGGGCGAAGGTAGGTACGATATCACTCCATCCATCAAGGTCTGGACACCAATATTCTTGTACGAACTTCCGCATAACACCGGATATGCTTTCATATCTAGGACAGACCTTCGCACCGCCTGTTCCACTTCTTTAGAATCCAAATTATCCAAAGATTCCTGTTGGATTATTTTATCTGCGAGCTCGTCATCTAGAGAGGAGAGTGTGTCTATGATCTTTCTGTGCTCTTCTAAAGAGGACTCCCATATTTTCCCATCAGTTTTCTCGTTGAGCTTCCTTCGAGTGTATTGCTGCCCTCGACCCTGGGTCCAGATCAGCTCTTCCAATTTAACCAGATCTATAATACCTATGAATATATTTTCAATTACAGGCAGATACATGCAGGCAGACTATTTATATCATATTCTATGCTAATAACAAAAAATATATTAAAAATTATACACTTACAGGTAACATTTCAAAGATTAAAGTCAACAAATTTTGATTAATGAAGATTAATTAAATGAAAATTAAATCGTAATGCATTACGATTTTGTCGCATTGGTGTTGTTATCATTTTGTAATACGTGTGGTGACTTGTCCTGCATGTATAAGGTATATGAATGTTGCTTTCTTCATACACTTAGCATTACACAAATTCTCTTGACGCGGATTACAGCAAAATAATTGTATTGTAACTTCTGTGGTACGGAATTCCGCATAGTAACGCCATCTATAAATCATAGCAAGTACACTGTGTGTTTTTATAGCTTTTTACCGCTAATAGAGTTCAAATTACCAATAATCTTCCCCTCGTGCCGTACCGGTGTTTGCAATAGCAGCGGGACAACTTGCAGCTTGTCTTCTATAGACCGAACGCACGCTACAGCGTCGGAGTCGCTGCGGTCCAGCTTGTTCAAGTACAGTATACGAGGCACCCTGTACCCGTTGGCCTGACGCCAAACCGTCAACGTTTGCGCTTCAACACCTGTTACATAATAATATATTTAATCCAAACTATTTTGAGCCATTCGTGAGTAAATCAGTGGCGTAGCTAGTATATTTGGGGCCCGGGGCCATTTGTCACCTGGTGACCTCCCCCCCTCCATTCAAAGAGTCTAAATAATTTTAGATTTCAGAAAGCAATGACTTTCAATATATAAATTTAAATTGGTTCCGAATGATAATAACTGTATATAAAATAACATTAGATTATGATAAAATTTATTTAGAAAATGTAAAAACGAACTTTCCTTGCTTTTTGAGTGGCAAAGTCCGTTGTTTCTTAATCGAGCACTACAGCTAAGAAACTTTTTTGTGTTTATTGTTGACAATATAATCATACAAAATCAATGTGCAAAAAGTTGAATAGTCTTATTAAATTTTTTTTGAAATGATTTCATTATTCATCAAAAAAATAAATTATTATCAAGTTTGGTGCCCCCCTTGCCTGTGGTGCCCTGGGACGAACGCCCCTCTCGCCACCCCCTAGCTACACCACTGGAGTAAATACAGCTTTTTTCATAATTACTAGCATACCCGACCCGCATCGCCAGGCTAAATTTAAGAGATATCTTCCTTCCTGCCCTTATCCCACTCTAAGTGGGGTCGGCACAGCATGTTATAAACATGCTGTCACGTGATTTGGCTACGTATTTTACGACCGATCGCCTGCCTGACGTCAACTTATCTTAGTCATATTTTACGACACCTTGATAAGAAAGAGGGTGGTCTATTCTACTAAACCGGATACCACACGGTGAGTCAACTTACCTTAGTCGCCTTTTACGACACCTCGGTAAGAAATGAGGTTGGTCTATTCCACTCAGCCAGATACCACACGGCGGGTCAACTTACCTTAGTCGCCTTTTACGACACCTCGGTAATAAATGAGGGTGGTACTATTCTATTCAGCCGGATACCACACGTCGTCAGCCTTATATATTAGTATAGAGTATAAATAATACTCTCACCAGCAGAGCCATCCAGTACCACAACAGCACCGTCCAACACCGCCAGACTTTGCTCCACCTCCATAGTGAAGTCAATATGGCCAGGTGTATCTATAAGGTTGATCTGATACCCTCGCCATGGGAATGATACTGCTGCAGCTGTGATACAATATTCGGGTATCTATTCAATTCTTGTTAGGTCTTTGCAATACCAATTTAAATCCAAATCAAATCAAAATAATGTTTATTCAAATAGGCATTTTAAACTTTTGATAGTCAAAAGCTATTAATAATATTAAAGCTATCATTTCAGTTCAGTTTGTTCAGATTGTAGCAGAGAAAAGAAGTGAGAAAAGCCAGCAAGAAACTATTAAACATTTTTATCTTAATAATATTACGCAAAAGTTTGTGAGCATGAATTACTTTCATTCACTGTGAATCTGCTGAACAAATATCGATGAAATTTGGCATAATTATTCCTTATATCCGAAATTACATATCATCCTCCTGCCCTTATCCCACTCTAAGTGGGGTCGGCACAACATGTTATAAACATGTTGTTACATGATTTGGCTGCGTTTTTACTACCGGCCGCCTGCCTGACATCAACTTACCTTACTCGTATTTTACGACACCTCGGTAAGAGAGAGGGTGGTCTATTCTACTAAACCGGATACCACACGGTGGGTCAACTTACCTTAGTCGCCTTTTACGACACCTCGGTAAGAAATGAGGGTGGTCTATTCTACTCAGCCGGATACCACACGGCGGGTCGTCTTACCTTAGTCGCCTTTTACGACACCTCGGTAAGAAATGGGGGTGGTCTATTCTACTCAGCCGGATACCACACGGCGGATCCGAAATTACATATATATGCTATAGAAATCTTGTTAATTCTACAATAATAGGATGACACTAAAAAGCGCCATCTATTATCAACCTATCACGCTACAACAAATCACGCGAACAAAGTCGTGAGTAAAAGCTAGTCTTATATATAATCTGCTGTGTAAGATGCTTTGCATATAAGCATATTTATTGCACATAATTTTAAATACACCAATACCTCACTTTGCATCATTTTGCGTTTTATCGAAGTTCTGTCACTGCTTACATAAACTGCACGATGCAAAGTGATCTATTGGTATATTGCATAAGCAAGTTAAATAAAGGGAATTTTAGTAAAGAAGCAAATACAAAAGACCAAATCGTAAAAACTGTGCATAGTGACTATAATCACTGACTTTTAAATTCAAAAATGTGTCAGTGACACCTTCAGTGGACCTTCTTCCTGATTTAATTTTCATTTATTTCTTTTTATACATCTGTTTAGAAAAGGGAAAGAAAAAAATAAAAAAGCACATGTATAAAGGCAGACTAACCCTAAAAGTGATCTCTTCCAGTAAACCTTTGAGTAACAGAAGGAAAAGGACAAGAAGACATTATTAATCTCATAGACACAGCCAAAATATATTTCTTACACTTGTAAACCATTACATTACAGCTGTTCCAAGGAGTATAAGTACAATACTGTATATATAGTAACTTACATGTAATTGTTATTCCTCTCTGCCTTTCTTGCTCCATAAAATCAGTAACGGTATTACCATGGTGGACTTCCCCCATGGTCCGGATTGTTCCAGAATAAAAGAGCATACGCTCTGTAGTTGTTGTCTTACCTACAATATATCAAAACCGTAAATTACAATCTACTAATCTACAACTAACATATATAGCTGAAGAGTTGGTGTGATTGTTTGAATGTGCTAATCTCAGGCACTACTGGACCGATTTGAAAAACTCTTTGATTGTTAGATAGTCCATTTAGCCGTGATTCTCAGTTATTCAATGAAAAAGCAACGGTTCCATTTGGAGGGCCGGTGACGTCAGTGAACGCTTGGTCCTGGTTTTTTGACTCAAGCTCATTTTTAGCTATGTTTTTATGAGTTCAAGTGGCAATTTGTGAAAGCCAAATGAACAGCTGATGAGAATAAATAAAAACGATAACCATAAAATGTATATTTAGAACGCACAGGTCTTTGTTTTGAGCGGCTTTTAAAAAAATGGGTTTTATTGACAAAAATAAATATTTCTAAATAGAAATATTAGAATGTTTCTTTAATATTTTATATCTTCAGAATGTACATAAAATTAGGTTCCTAATAAAAAATAAAAATATGCATGTCAGTATAATAATAATTTTATTTATTCACTCGCAAACATTTGTTAAAAATTAGAAGATAATCAGTTCTCGCGCGAAATGACCTTGTAAACGGTTGAATTTAATTTTTCTATGAGAGAGAGCGAAGCAATAGTTTTGTTTATTACCTGTGTCGTTCTAAAACAGATTGCCACAGAGAAGCAACCCCTGAATTATTTGTAATAAGGCAAAAAGTGGCCTACGGGTTCTTGTCATGCCGGCATGTCCACCGCGGTTAAAGTGTATCGTTCGTTTTGTCATGCTTGCATGACTACTGAGTTAAATGAGTTTTTTGAGGAAAGCGATAGGCTATATAACACAACGCTAAGATGAATAGGAGAGTTGCGGCAATAAAAAATATTACGAAGACTGCAAAATTGGAAGTTTCCCTTGCATCTGCTGAGTAAACGTTAATAGTAATTCAAAAATCATGTATTTGAAAATGGTTCCCCTCTAAAAGATCTAAATAAAAGTCCGCGACAGAATGTCTAGCTTTTAAGGTTAACGTACTTTAACCCTTTTTATGGTTATCAAAGACTATGTTACGGTTTTAATCTTTCCACCGCCCCTGCCAATTACTAGTGAATTTATAAAGTTAATTATATCTCAGGTTAATAGCTACTAGTTAAAGTATAAGTTATAAGAAGAATATATAGAAATGTTTCCATTGTAAACATAAAAATTGTTACCAATAACAGAGTTTTTTTGCGTTTGATTAATTTTCCATACATTGTTCTGGGAACAATGTATGGAAAATTAATCCAAATTAGTTTTTTTCGTTTTGCTTGATGCAGTACAGATGTATATCTATGTATTATTTCATTACATTATCATAATATTGCAAATAATTAAAATATAACCTTACCTGCATCGATATGTGCTAATATACCAATATTTCGAATCTTGTTAACGTCATTTTTTTCTGTCTCTCGTTCCAAGCGGCAATATTTACGTGTTTGTACATTTTGTAGGAATTTTCTGTAATATTTTAAAACAGAAAAAGTCTTCATAGCATAAATTTAATATTGTCAACATTCACAGACCACTCAAAACTATATAAAGAATATCAACATTCACTGAGTGACTGAATGAAAAAAAATGTCGCTATAGTCTATTCCTAGGACGATTATCAGCTAAATATAACAAACAGAAGGAAAAAATTATCAAAATAGTTATTAATGGTGTCATTAAAGTAATTTACAATGGTATAAAATCTAAAAATGTAAAATTAATAGAGTTTAAAATAATATAAAATAAAAGCTATTACTATAATGTTATGTTTGTTCTGCTACTACAGTACTCTGTGGATCTATGCTTTCTTTCAATAATGGCATCTGCGTCGATTTGTTTGTGTTGAATACGTGACAATATAAATTTTATTTGACTGAAAACAAACTTACTATTGATAGCAGGATACATTAACAAAATGGGAGTTCCAGCATTCTTTCGCTGGCTCAGCCGCAAGTATCCGAGCGTTATTGTCGAATGTGTTGAACAGAGGGTAAATAAATGTAACCTCAAACTTGGTATTAAATATTAAATCTTAGCTTCTATAATTTTTTTTTGTATCATTTTAGCCAACCGACGTAGACGGCCAGCTTGTATATGCAGATTCATCGCTCCCAAACCCAAATGGGTTGGAGTTCGATAACTTATACTTGGACATGAATGGTATTATTCACCCATGCACACACCCTGAAGATAAGCCGCCTCCTAAGGACGAGGATGAAATGATGGTGGCTATTTTCGAGTGCATTGACAGGCTTTTCCGTATCGTGAGGCCCAGGAAGGTGTTGTACATGGCTATTGACGGTGTTGTAAGTGATGTTTACATGTAATAGGTTAAATGAGAAACATTTATTTAGTATTTTCATTTCATAACAAGAAAATTGATGTTTCATGGCCTAAATGCTATTTTATAATGTTGAAATATGAAGTCTTAAATTTAAGTCTAGATAAAATATAAGGCAATAAGTATTTTATATTTAGATAACTATTTGATAATGAGTAAATAAGTAACAATTGTTAATAGCAAATAAATTGCACTGAATTACAAAAAATGATGTAACTGAAGGTAAATTAGAAAAAAAATTTAATTCATCATTCTCCTGCCTTATCCCACTCTGTGTATGGTAGGCATACATGTTGTTTAATGATTTGGCTGAACTGGTTAGGTTTTTTTATGATCGGCCACATACCTGACATCAACTTACTCAAATACTGCCTTCAACAACACCTTGGTAAGAAATGAGGGTGGTCTATCCTATCAGCTGGATACCACACGGTGGATCAACATAGTTACCTTTTATGGCACCTATGTAAGAAATTAGGGTGATCTATTTTAATCAGCCAGATACCACACGGCGGGTCAACTTATTCGCTATTTATGACACCTTGGTAAGAAATGAGATTGGTCTATTCTACCCAGCTGATGTCACCCAGTATTAGAAAAGATTTATAATTGGCATAAACAAAATTTCTTGTCTTTGAAGGCACCAAGGGCAAAAATGAACCAGCAAAGGTCACGAAGATTCAGAGCATCTAAGGAAACCCAAGAGAAGATAGAAGAGGTTGCTCGTATCAGATCAGAACTGCAGGCTAAGGGTGCTTATTTGCCACCTGAGAGACCTAAGGAAGCCCACTTTGACTCAAATTGTATTACACCTGGTACTCCCTTCATGGATCGGTTGAGCAAATGTCTTCATTATTACGTACATGACAGGTTTGATTATTGTTTATCCATATTAATTATATATTTTATCTGTTTGTCTATCTATGATACTTTCATGGCTAATCTCCAGAATAATATAACCTCCTCCTGCCCTTATCCCACTCTAGGCGGAGTCGGCACAACATGTTGTTACATGATTTGGCTGCGCTTTTACGACCGGCCGCCTGCTGACGTCAACTTACCTTAGTCGTATTTTACGACACCTCGATAAGAAAAAGGGTCTATTCTACTAAACAGCATACCACATGGTGGATCAACTTACCTTAGTCGCCTTTGACGACACCTTGGTAAGAAAAAGGGTGGTCTATTCTACTAAACCGGATACCACACAGTGGGTCAACTTAACTTAGTCGCCTTTTACGACACCTCGGTAAGAAATGAGGATGGTACTATTCTATTCAGCCGGATACCACACGGCGGCTTATCTGCTTGTCTATCTATGACACTTTCATGGCTAATCTCCAGAGTAATATCTATGAATTTTATTACGTCTTCAATTTGAACAAACATATGTAGAAGCTACATTATGATTAAGTCTTTCTAAAGCCTATAGTTGTCAATCTAAATTTTAAACCACCATTTTTTTGTATATTCTCATAATGTTTTTACAAATTAATAAAGATTCATACTGTTTAAAAGTTAGTTTAAAGAGCAACAACGAAGTAATGACTACACAGGTCAAGCCTCTATAGACACTCTAGACTGTCACTAACTTGGTTGTAGTAACTCAAAGAATTGACCATTTCAGCTGCTTTACAGCTTACATTATTTTTTCATGCAATATATAAAAATATGAAAGAAAAGTAATGCAGTTAATATAGGCTTTGTAAAGATGCTATATTTATATCCTTATAGACTGAAGTAATGATTTTATTTATTTTCAAGGGAAACTTATTTATTTATTAATTTTTTTTGTTATAATCTGCGATGAATCCTTATATCGGGTTAACCCGACTAGGATGATATATAACAAACTCAGAATATATACTCATAGAGTATCATACAGAATAGATATAAGGACATGATTTAAGACATTTTGTATACATCAAATGTGAATACTTTTATTATTGTGAATAGATTAAACACTGATCCTGGCTGGAAAGGAATTAAGGTGATCCTGTCGGATGCAAATGTACCTGGCGAGGGAGAACACAAGATTATGGATTATATTAGGAGGCAAAGAGGTAAGCAAATATTTGACTGGCCCGTTGGCGCAGTGGGTCGTAACCCTACCTTCAGATCCATGGGTTCGATTCCCGCCGTGGGCCAACAATTTCTATAAATGAATTTGTCTGGGTGTATATTTGTATTTAAGTATGTATTTAAAAAATATGTAAGTATAAATTCACCAGTTGTCTGTCACCCATAACACAAGTATGAAGTTACTTACTTTAGGGATGGACGACCATGTTTGTAAGTGTCCCATATATTTATTTATTTATAGTATGAGGATTATGAAATACATTTGTTTGTTTTATACAATCATGTATCAGTTTTGATCATTTTTGTGAACTCAATTTGATATTTTCTGATGGTGAAGTGTTTTCAGCACTTTCATGTAACCATGTAGCCTTTTAAGTAAAGGATGAAAAGGTTGGTTAGCCTAGCCACTTTAGGTTTCTTAGCTCTAAGTAGAATAAATGTTAGCAAACTAGCGAGGGTGCTTACGGGGCACTGTAGAATATGAATAGGATAGCGCAGAATTAGACGCATCATTTTCAACATCGACACTCCCTTAGGTAAAAGTTCTCGGTGCTAAGAAGACCCTTGAAGAAGATTCTTGGAGGATATTTGCATTGGTAGCTAACTGAAGGCAGTGGCGATCGCAATAGATCAGCAATGGTCAAAGTTGATGATACTGCCTTCAGGCTCTGCATAGCCGCTGCTACCAGAAGAAGAAGAACGAACCAAGAAGATTCTTTTCAGTACTCCTATACTTTGCTTCTTTCTGCAGGCTAACTGCTTCACTTCACTGCTAGTTCTTTTTGTTTATAGTGATAATACTACATTGATACATCTTCTTCTCTTCTTCTTCAACCGATGGTCGTCCACTGCTGGACATAGGTCTCTTCATGGGTTCTCCAGAACACTCGACTTTGTGCCGCTTGTATCCGGCGGCTCCACGCGACCTTTTTGAGGTCGTCAGTCCCGATACTTCTTAGACAGTCAATAATTTCAAATTGGGTTCTCAATAAAAGTTTTCTTCCAGCTCAACCTGACCACGACCCAAACACTCAGCATGTGCTGTGTGGTGCTGACGCAGATCTAATTATGCTGGGATTAGCAACGCATGAACCCAATTTCACTATCATCAGAGAGGAGTTCAAGCCCAATAAACCAAGGCCGTGTGATGTCTGTGGACAGTTAGGTGAGAATAATCCTGTATATTCAAAATCAAAATATTCATTATTTTAATAAACTTTACTTGATAGTCTGTGAAATTTAATTAATTTGATGGTTTTTCTTGGTATAACAAAGATAACTAGTTGTATTTTGTCATTGCTATCTCCTGCATGATTTTGATAATAGTGATTTCCTCACTAAACACATCTGATAATGTAGGTACTAGATACCGTTTATATCTAAAAGCTGTGATAGCCCAACAGTGGTCCTAACCCAGGACAACAACAATGAGTTTTTCTGTTAAAACTTGTCTAATTTATGATTGGATTTTATCAGACGCTTTTCGGTGAAGGAAAACGTCGTGAGGAAACCTGCATATTTCTATAGAATTCTACGGATATGTGTAACCTATAAATCCGCATTGGAGAAGCGTGGTAGGTCTTAGCTCCAATTCTCTCCAAAAACGGAGACAGGAGGCCTATGCCTAGCTGTGTGATAGTAACAGGCTGTTACTTTACTACCAATATCAGTGTGTAAGGTTTTTTTTCCACTACCAGCTCTCGTTAATTTATTGGTCCATGAGTGTTACCTAAAAATCACTAAATCACAGTTTAACTATTGCGTTTGTAGGACATGATATGAAGGAGTGTACGGGCACAACACCTGATGCATCGCTGGTGCGATCTGACCCGGCCTTCGGTAACCAGGACAGCTTTATTTTTGTCCGGCTGACTGTTTTAAGGGAATATCTAGAAAAGGTAGAGTATAATTAAACACTGTTTAACAAAACTAACCTTAGAAAAAACCCATAAACGCGAATACTATAATAAAAAAAAAATTAAAGTGTTTTTAATTGTTGTTGTTAAAATACATTCTTAAAATTATTAATTAAGATCTGTGTTTTGGCTCGAAACACCCTATTCAGTGACTATTAATCCGGCTTGGACCATTTGATATGATGGAATTCTGATAAATGTATGAAGTTTTTATAGAATTTTATGGACCTGGTGGTTGTGTTTTAAAGGAGTATTTAGAGGAAGTTAGTTTTAATGAGACCATCTATGTAAGAAATATTATACTAAACGTATATTTCATCATTTTCATCATTAGTCCGGCTCGAAGGATCAAGTGATAAAATTAAACCTATTCTGTTTTTCATATATCATCGTCATCCTTACTATTTATTGTAATTTTTTTTAACGTTATTTGCACGAAAAAAGTAATAATAAAATTATTTTGCTATAATCCGCGATGAAGTAAAATAGAAAATTATATATAATGCTAAATGTAGAGTGGACAATCGGTTATCATACCTGATACATGCAGGATTCGTAAAAAACACTCCTGAAGATGCTTCGGTTGCGGGGCGAAACGATTGTTGAGTTTGTGATAGTGAACGTATATAGTGCTTGTGTATTGTGGTGGCGGTGGTGGAGGTTTGTGCATGTGTTTTTACGAATCCTGCATGTATCAGGTATGATAACCGATTGTCCACTCTACATTTAGCATTATATATATTTTCTATTTTATATCAACGCGGTTTATAGCAAAATAATTTTGTTATTACTTTTGTATTATGGATCTCCGTAAAGTAACGCCTAATTCTATAAATTATTTATTTGCAGGAGTTGCAAATGCCCAATCTGCCATTCAACTATGACTTCGAGCGTGCCCTGGACGACTGGGTGTTCATGTGTTTCTTCGTGGGCAACGATTTCCTGCCCCATCTGCCCAGTTTGGAGATCAGGGAAGGCGCAGTGGACCGTCTCGTTAACCTTTACAAGAAATGCGTCTACAAGACAAAGGTATGATGTACATAGAATTATAAGAGATAAGAAGTTTGCTTAGATAATAAGAAAAAGTATGTTAGTTTCCCCGTTAGTTGAGTGGCAAATATATAAGACATTCAAATTGTTTTAATAGTGAAAAGTAAAATTACTTTGTGATTAGTCTCAAGAAAAAAGGTGTTTGCCCAATTTGCCTCAGGCTATTATATGAATATTTACTTGCAATTTGAAACCGAGACACATTTTCTAAACCCTCCGGAAGAATTGTACTACCTTTTTGTAAAAATCTTGCAAAAATCCGTTCAGTATGTTTCGAGGAAATCTATCACATACAGATAGACAGCTTTTTGGGACTTTGTTTTATATGCGGTACAGATTAGACAAAAATAACTTGTTTGAAATTTCTGTGTCTATTAATTTTCCCGAAATAAAAAGTGTATACTTCTAAATGTCATAGCAGAACACAAAATTTTTAACAACTTAGTTAACCGTTGAAGCAACGCAAATAAAGCGCGCACGCACGTACGCAAGAACGCACGAATGTACGCAAGAACGCACAAATGTACGCAAGAACGCACGAATGTACGCAAGAACGCACGCATGTAAACACGCACGCACCTACGTACGCTAGCACGCACGCATGTGGGTAAGAAAGCACGCATGTATGTATGCACATTCGCATTTATCCAAGCATTCACGCACGTACACTCTCAAGCACGCACACACACGCATACACGCATTTCAAGATAGTAAAGATAAGAATTAGCAAACATTTATGTGTATGCAACATATTGACCATCAGGGTTGGATCACGGACTCGGGCGACGTGAATTTGGACAGGGTTCAAGTGATAATGGACGAGCTGGGCCGCGTGGAGGATGAGATATTCAGGAGGAGACACCAGAACGAGGTCAGCTTCAAGGCCCGTGAAAAAGCAAAGAAGCAGCAGAAGGTCAACTTTGGCCTTCTGGAGAGGACCCAGTTTGCGCCTATGGTAAGTCTGATAAATAATAAATAAATAATTATACGGGACACTTACACACACAGTCGTCGGTCCCCAAAGTAAGTAACTTAATACTTGTGTTATGTGTGATAGACAACTGGTGAATATATACTTATATATTTTTAAATACAAATATACACCCAAGCTCAAAGACCAACAAATTCATTTATAGACAATGTTGGCCCTCGGCGGGAATCGAACCCGCGACCCGCGGAGCTGAAGGCAAGGGTTACTACCCACTGCGCCAACGGGCCAGTCATATTTAACATAATAGTTTTGTGTCTAACAGCCACGAAGTATCAACAATATTTGTGTGACATTAAATATCTTATGGGGTTCTTGACTCTACTGCTTCAATAAAAACAATAACACAAAATTCTTATTTATTGATTCAGGCGTTACTTTCCGGAGGTCTACACAAAAGATGTTATTAAAAGCTTTTATTCAACTTGCAATGTATGTATGTGAAGGTGGAATCTTGCGAGTTAATTTTGATGCACTTCTCGGTGTCCGCTTGAGCTGAAATTTGATATATTGGTCCAGAACCGACTACAATGTATGTTTATTATTTAAATTTCAACTATCTAAAGTAAATAAAGCAATATACCCCCATTTTGCTCAATTGTGAGAAGAATGACATGCATATAAAAGAAATAGCGCCAGAGTTAGCGAATGATACGAAAGAATGATAGAGATGTTGTGCCGACAACACTTAGAGTGGGTTAAAGTAGGAGAATGATGACTTGTTTATGATATTTATGATATATATTATTATTTGCAGCGTTTAGGTGTGGGCTCAAAAGCTGTAGAGAACCCTCGTCAAGAAGCAGCAAACATACGGATCGCGGGAATGCACGCTGTGGCTGCGGTAAGATCTTTTTATTATATCAATCGCATTGATCTTTTCGTCCAAGCCAGATCTATTCGTCTAAGTTACCTCAAGCCAAAAGACCTGAAATAAAAAGGCCTGAAGACAAAAGTCTTCGAATTAACATACGGATCCGAAACGTGGTCGCTGACTATGGGCCTCATAAGAATGCTCAGAGTCGCTTAGCGCTAGAGAGAGCTATGCTCGGAGTATCTTCGTGATCAAATCAGAAATGAGGAGATCCTGTAAAAGGGCCAGAGTCACCGACATCAGCGGGTCGCGAAGCTGAAGTGGCGATGGGCGGGGCACATAGTGTGGAGAACCGATGGGCGTTGGGGTTTCAAGGTGTAGGAATGGCGACCTCTCAATGTTAAGCGCAGTGTCGGAAGATCCCCTACTAGACGGATTGATGACCTCAAAAAGGTCGCGGGGAGCCGCAGGCGACCGGTCTAAAATACGTAGCCAAATCATGTGACAACGTGTTTGTAACATGTTGTGCCGAGCTCACTTAGAGTGGGATAATGGCAGGAGGATGATGAGGATGATGATTAACAGCTGATTAGATGATTAATATTTTTGTTTTGGTTTTTATTAGTAAGAGCTTAAAATCATGTCATAATTAATTAGTGCTGCAATTGTCATAAGAAAATGGAAATATAATAATAAATATATACTTAAAATCTTAATAGATTTTAAGTATTGTAACCTATCAATCTATCTTCCTGTCCTTATCCCACTCTAAGTGGGGTCGGCACAACATGTTTTTCTCTTCCATTCTGTCCTATCATACGTCAACGCTGGCGCCACTCCTTTTATATGCATATCATACTTCACACAATCCAACCATATCTTTTTAGGCCTCCCTCTAGGCACATATCCATCCACATTCAAATTTAACACACGTTTGGTCACATGATTTTCATCCCTCCTCATTACATGTCCATACCATCTCAATCTTGCACTTCTCGTCTTTTCTATAATGGGCGCAACTTTCAGACTTCCCCTTATATACTCGTTTCGTATTTTATCCAGTTTTGTCACACCACACATCCGCCTTAACATTCTCATCTCATTTGCATGTACTCTTCTTTCATCCGTCTTTTTCATTGCCCAACATTCTGATCCATACAATACGACAGGTCTTATGACAGCTGATGACCGCTGATAACCGCTGATGGTATTTTAAGTATTGTAACCATCGTTGGTAATTGAAATAAATAAACAGCAAGAGCAAGAGGAAAACCGCAGTCGCAAGAGGTCGGCAGCGGAGGCTGGCTTGGACAACGCCGACGACGATGACGACAAGCACGATGAGGTGCGGCTCTGGGAGGAGGGGTTCAAGGAGCGTTACTACGAGAGCAAGTTCGAGGTGGCAAGGGACAACCTCGAGTTCAGGTATTACTTTCGATAACGACTATTTTTATATACAGTAGAACCTTAATAATTTAAACCACGATACGTTATAAACCTCTGTAACTTAAAAAAATAATATGCTCCCTGCAGAACCCAAAAGCTCTATTACTTAAAATACACGACCTCGATAACTTAAATAAATTATCAGTTTGAAATACATGAAAGCACATTATCACATATTTTTTATAATGACTGATAATGTGAGACTATCGAATGAGTAGCTAACTCTGCTGAGTTGCGCAACAGGAATCACAAGCTGGTTCTGATCTCTGGTATGTCTATGATATACATCGAATTTGGTCTTGTACATATAGATATTTTTGCTTGTAAGTAGCGGCCTGTTACTATCCCACTGCTGGGCATAGGCCTCTTCTCTCCGTTATTGGAGAGAAGGATTGGAGCTAAGACCTACCACACTGCTCCAATGCGGATTAGTAGGTTACACATATCTCCAGAATTCTCTGGAGAAATGCAGGTTTCCTCACGATGTTTTCCTTCACCGAAAAGCGTGTGATAAATTGCAATTATCGATTAGACACATAAGTTTTAATAGAAAAACTCATTGGTGTCTGCCCGGGTTTGAACCCATGATCGTCTCTAGAGATTCACACGGTCGCACCGCTAGGCCATCACATTTTTTTTTTTTGCTTACGAATAGAATATTACTAAATATATATTGCAACAGTAAGTATGCCTATTTATTTAAACTTTTCGCGAAGGGACTCACATATTATAGATAGCCCGTATGGCTGTTTTTTTGAGCAACAAAAATCTTTTCTATATCGGCCGCTTTTCCCCACAGCATTATTTCATATGACATAATGCAGTGAAAATAAGTAAGATAAACAAGTCGCGTTGTTTCAACATCGGTTAGATGCCTTATTTTTCTAACAGCGTCAGCGGTAGAACTAAATAGAACTCTTCAGCTTTATATGAGCCGTTCAGTGCACACATCGATTAATTCCACTTTTTGAAAAATCTTAAATTTAAGTGTCAAAGCAATATAAATAAAGCGCCCTTGGTATAGTCATAACATTTTACATTTATAATAACGCCGTGTGGTATCCGGCTGAATAGAATAGTACCACCCTCATTTCTTACCGAGGTGTCGTAAAAGGCGACTAAGGTAAGTCGACCCGCCGTGTGGTATCCGGCTGAGTAGAATAGACCACCCTCATTTCTTACCGAGGTGTCGTAAAAGGCGACTAAGGTAAGTCGACCCGCCGTGTGGTATCCGGCTGAGTAGAATAGACCACCCTCATTTCTTACCGAGGTGTCGTAAAAGGCGACTAAGGTAAGTTGACCCACCGTGTGGTATCCGGTTGAGTAAAATAGACCACCCTCTTTCTTACCGAGGAGTCGTAAAATACGACTAAGGTATGTTGACGTCAGGCAGGCGGCCGGTCGTAAAATACGTAGCCAAATCATATGACAACATGTTTGTAACATGTTGTGCCGACCCCACTTAGAGTGGGATAAGGGCAGGAGGATGATGATTTTACATTTATAATAACTTTCCTGAGTAATAAAAATTAGCACCGTTAAATGGCAATTTTTTTTGGCCATTGAATAATAAGTAATTTATTTCAGAAGCCATTTCGATTAACTCCATACTATCTAATGTAAATCGTTTCAGTAACGCTGGTTCTGTTCTGGCCGTGCATTGACGCTTATTTGTTAATTGTTCATAATTTGTTTTGACTTGGAAAAAGCTTTAGCCTTTCCCAAGTTGACCACATCCGTAGCTTATTATAAGCGAAATAATTATGTTTATAATTTTGAGTGTCATGAATGAGTGTAAGCCACATGTTTGTTTGGCCAGAAACTGAAGGATCTCGTGGGTTTTAAAAAAATTTCATCTTGTCTGATTAAGTTATGTATAATAACTAACTTTTTCTGTAATAAAAAACTTAAAAATGTATTAACAAAATTTAACTTTATTACTTTTTCAGTTGCCAAATAGATTAACTCCACAAGTCACATAAAAACTTACATTACTGACGATTGTTTGTTGGCTCTTCTTTATTATTAACTTTATATACCCTTAGATGAAAGGTATGCAATGCAAATGCATTCTACTTTTCGTTTTATGGAGTTAATCGGTGTGTGAGCGGCTCATATATTAGTATAGATTTATTAATTTATCCTGTGTCCAGATACCGCGTGGCGCTGCAGTACGTGCGCGGGCTGTGCTGGGTGCTCCGCTACTACTACCAGGGCTGCGCCAGCTGGAAGTGGTACTTCCCCTACCACTACGCGCCCTTCGCTTCGGACTTCGTCAACATACAGGGGCTGTCCACTAAATTCGAGAAAGGGACTCAGCCTGTGAGCAAATTATATTTTGTTAATTATTAATTACAGGATTTCCCTTTCAGCGACATAGGTTCGAGGCTTAAATTACGGTACGAACTTCCCATGGTGAAGTTTCGATGCAGTATTCGTAAAACGATTGTAAAATAATTCGTAAAACTAGAGGACACTCAAATATTTATGTCTAGACACCATACTGCCTCTTTCCATGGTAGCTGTTACCGCTATATACCTCTTTCCCTCTCATAATTATAATCCCGTCCTCGCACGCTTACTTATCGCCGCACGCGCATCGCCGAGAGAGGGCGGCACTCGTTAGCTGGAACGTTCGAGACGAACACGCTGCGCTCGCAGCGCATTAATTAACACACCCTTTTAAATTAGTGCAAATTTAGTGAAAGTGTTGTGGAGTGCCTGCCTGCCGATTATCCTGCATCCGGGACAGTTATCACATAAGGTAAGCGTGCCTCCATTTATTCCGCTCCTAAATATAGTTCTTCTCCGCCGCCATTTTTCCCTTTCCGCAACCATCCCCTTTAATACAGTCCACTTTTCCATCATTATATCTCATCCCGCATCCTTCCAGGACCCCGCGCCGCTCCGGTAGCTTTAAGTACAACGCAACCAAGTGTTGGAATAATCTTCCACCGCCACAAGACAATAGCGAACTATTGTCTGATAGAATATACGATATTACCACGTCCGTTGTTGCAGTTCCGCCCTCTGGAGCAGCTGATGGGCGTGTTTCCGGCCGCCAGCTCGCAGCACGTGCCGCAGCCTTGGGCCAAACTCATGAGCGATCCGGTTAGTATGAGATGACGAGGCTTTGGCGATCGATTTATAGCGATGAAATCATAAGTAGGCGCTCACATATTATTTTACTGGCCCATTGGCGTAGCGGGCAGTTACCCTGCCTTCAGCTCCGCGGGTCGTGGGTTCGATTCCCGCCGAGGGCCAACATTTTCTCTAAATGAATTTGTTGGACTTTGAGCCTGGGTGTATATTTGTATTTAAGTATGTATTTAAAAAATATATAAGTATATACACCAGTTGTCTGTCTATCATAACTGAAATAAACTTACTTTGGGGACGGGCGACCGTGTGTGTAAGTAAAAAAACGTAACATGTTTATAACATGTTGTGCCGACCCCACTTAGATTGGGATATGGAAGAAAGCTAATGAAATATTATGGTCTCTACACGCAGGTATGGTCCGCTCGAACTCTATACATTTTAAACGACTCAAGTTAGTTTACTCTGTGGTACTTAAATATTCAATAACCACTAATTGTGAAAGAAAAAAAAAATGTACAAAAAAAAATGTAGAAAATGCGATGTTTTGGCAGTTTTCATATCTTGATTTAACTATAATTTACTTAATTGAACAATTCACTTTCAGTTTTCGCCTATTATCGACTTCTACCCAACGGACTTCAAGATCGACTTAAACGGGAAGAAATTTGCATGGCAGGGCGTCGCCCTACTGCCGTTCGTGGATGAGGGCCGCCTGTTCAAAGCCCTGGAGCCCTACTACAAGGAGTTGACTCAAGCAGAAAGTAAGTTTCAATTATTCAAAAAACAAAGTCAGTCAGTCAGTCAGTCAGTAGCGGCCTGTTACTGTCCCACTGCTGGGAATAGGCCTCTTCTTTCCGTTTATGGAGAGAAGGATTGGAGCTAAGACCTACCACGCTGCTCCACTGCGGATTGGTAGGTTACACATATCCCCAGAATTCTCTAGAGATATGCAGGTTTCCTCACGATGTTTTCCTTCACCGAAAAGCGTGTGATAAATTGCAATTATGAATTAGACAAAAAAGTTTTAACACAAACACTTATTGAAACCGTGACCCCTCGGAAAAGTCGTTCGGTTTCACCGCTAGACTATAACAGCTTAGTAGAGATCAGATATTCGAAACACGGTGCATTTAAAATTTTTAAGTGTTTATAATTTCTAGAATTTGCCGTTATATGGGGCTCATCTCATCCATACTAGTATATAAAGCTAAAGCATTTGTTTAATTGTTTGAACGCGCTAATCTCAGGAACTACTGGACCGATTTGAAAAGTTCTTTCGCTGTAAGATTCCAAGTCCATTTATAGAGGAAGACTATAGGCTATATAACATCACGCTAAGATGAATCTAAGAAGAGCAGCAATAAAAAATATTACGAAAACGGCAAAATTTAAAGCTTTTCTTGCTTGCGCTGAGTCAACAGCATATGTCTAATATGCTGTCGCGGACTTTTATTTTGAACTTTTAATGGGGAACAATTTTGTAATACATGATTTTTGAATTAATATAAACCGTTTACTTAGCGCACGCAAGAAAAACTTTAAATTTTGCCGTTTTCGTAATATTTTTTATTGCTGCTCTTCTTAGATTCATCTTAGCGTGATGTTATATAGCCTATAGTCTTCCTCTATAAATGGACTTGGAATCTTACAGCGAAAGAACTTTTCAAATCGGTCCAGTAGTTCCTGAGATTAGCGCATTCAAACAATCAAACAAATAAATTCCGCAGCTATATATATTAGTATAGATTACCGCAAAATAATTTTATTATTACTTTTATAGTAACAAGCCGTTACTTTAGTGCACTATGTATTCAGGAAAACGCAACATCAAGGGCCACGACCGGCTGTACGTGGCGCCCTCCAACCAGAGCTACGAGCTGCTGTCGGCGCTGTACCAGGAGGCGGGGGAGGACGTACGCCGGCTGGTGGAGGGCGAGCAGCGGTACCCCTACCGCAGCGAGGGGGTGCGGGGGGACGTGATGCTGAGCGCGGACAACGTGTGCGTCGGGGGGTGAGTGATACACTGTTGGTCACGTGCGTGTGCGTCGGGGGGGAGGATACACTATTGGTATCGTGCGTGTGCAATGGGGGGGAGGGGAATGGGAGGTATACACTATTGGTCACGTGCGTGTGCGTCGGGGGGTGAGTGATACACTATTGGTCACGTGCGTGTGCGTCGGGGGGTGAGTGATACACTGTTGGTCACGTGCGTGTGCGTCGGAGGGTGACTGATACACTATTGGTCACGTGCGTGTGCGTCGGGGGGTGAGTGATACACTATTGGTCACGTGCGTGTGCGTCGGGGGGTGAGTGATACACTGTTGGTCACGTGCGTGTGCGTCGGAGGGTGAGTGATACACTATTTGTCACGTGCGTGTGCGTCGGGGGGTGAGTGATACACTATTGGTCACGTGCGTGTGCGTCGGGGGGTGAGTGATACACTGTTGGTCACGTGCGTGTGCGTCGGGGGGGAGTGATACACTATTGGTCACGTGACATTACTGATTCTATATACAGGTTGTGCCGTAATGAATGGATAACCTTGTAACACCTAATAGTTTAACTATTCATCGCCCTTCTGCTCTTATTCCACCTAAAATGGGGGGGGGGGGGGGGGGAGTGGTACTATTTGTCACTTGACATGACTGAATCTATATACAGGTTGTACCGTAATTAATTTATTACATTATAACACCTAATACTGAATCTATTCATCGACCTCCTGCCCTAATTCCACTCTAAGTGGGGTCGGCACAGCATATTGTCATATGGTTTGGCTACGTATTTTACGACCGGCCGCCTGCCTGACGTCAACTTACATTCAAAACCTTGATTTTGAGTCGTGAATAGATACACTATTGATGGTGTGTGGTATCCGGCTGAGTGGGATAGACCACCCTCATTTCTTACAGGGGTATAAAAGGCGACTAAGGTAAGTTGACCTGCCGTGTGTTTTCCGGCTGAGTACAATAGACATCCTCTTACCGACGTGTCGTAAACTACGGCTACGGCTAGTTGACGTCAGGCAAGCGGCCGGTCGGGAAATACGTAGCGAAATCATGTGACAACATGTTTATTTATATATTTATTTATTTAGGTTTACTAACAAATTGCTTACACTAGTAATTTGAATTCTTACTTGCTTAGTAAATAAGTTAAGTGTAACAATTCACTAAAAAGTAAACTTCTTAAGCAAAATACATATACGCACGTAATGACAGCGTAAATATAGTGTTTATAACATATCGTTCCGATCCCCACTTAGAGTGGGATAATGAGAAAGATGATGTTTGTTAGCGCACACTATATACAATAACACGATATAATAGAAATACCAAAATTCCCGTTCCGAGATGCACTTCTCTTGAATGACGAACAAAGACTGACTGTCACTGAAACGTTTTATCAATAGGAAGACTCAATCGGAAACAACAACGGCACAGTGTTGCCAACATTTCAATAAAAAAGGGCGCGATACTCTTGTTTTATGACTTACTCTTGTGTTATAAAATACAAAGCGGAAGTCAATGGCGACAACATGTACTGGACATGTTCTTATCGAGCATACGTTTCCAGTCAACTGTCATCGCCAGTGGTGGGACTCGCTCCGGTGCTGGACAACAGGGTGCTGTGCGTCCGCTTCCAGGATCCGCAGTACCCGGATGAGTTCATATTCCCTGCGAGGAGGCTCCACGGTGCCATCGAACCGCCCAGGGTCCTGAAACCTGGGAACCTGTCCCACCAGGAGAACAGGAACTGGAGGCCGCAGATCGGTTAGTAAAGTATTAAATAAATATATAAGTATAGCCTGTGTTTTGCATTTACATTTGTATTTAAGTAAGTAGCGGCCTGTTACTATCCCCCCGCTGAGAATAGGCCTCTTCTCTCCGTTTTTGGAGAGAAGGATTGGAGCTAACCTACCACGCTGCTCCAATGCGGATTGGTAGGTTACACATAATTCCAGAATTTTTTAGAGATATGCAGGTTTCCTCACGATGTTTTCCTTCACCGAAAAGCGTGTGAAAAATATCAATTAGACACATAAGTTTTAACAGAAAAACTCATTGGTGTCTGCCCGGGTTTGAACCCGTGACCTCTTCAAAACAGTCGCACGGCGTTACCGCTGGGCTACCACAGCTTCCAGCATTGTATATTAATCCGCCGTGTTGTATCCGGCTGAGTAGAATAAGAATAGACCACCTTCATTTCTTACTGAGGTGTCGTAAAATAACTAGCTAAAACATGTTGTGCCCACTTAGAGTGGGATAAGGATAGGAGAATGATGATTTGTATGTTTTAATAGTTACATATAGCATTTCTAATGTCAGTTACTGTTTTAAAAATGTAACAGTTAATGTTTTTTGTTTACTTTTACAATATTATGTCATACGGAATAATGGTGTGGGGTAAAGTGGCTGATATATAAAAGATTTTTTTTAGAGTTCAGAGAGTAAAAAGAGTTTTTTTTAGAGTTTAAAGAAATAGGTCTACTTATTGTAGCTTCGTAATGTAAATAGTATTATTTAAAAAATATGTACATCATAGATATATGAGAAGTCAAAATAAGTTCGAAATAGAGTTAGCAAATTATTCCTTAGCACGAGCAATCGCCGTGTGGTATCCGATCCAGTAGAATAGACCACCCTTATTTCTTACCGAGGCGTCGTAAAAGGGAACTAAGGTAAGTTGACGTCAGGCAGACCGGTCGTAAAAACTTGACTGGCTTGTTGGCGCAGTGGGTAGTGACCCTGCCTTTGGTTCCGCGGGTCTCGGCTTCGATTCCCGCCGAGGGCCAACATTTTCTATAAATGAATTTGTTGGTCTTTGAGCCTGGGTGTATATTTGTATTTAAGTATGTATTTAAATAATATATAAGTATACACACCAGTTGTCTGTCTATCATAACTGAAATAAACTTACTTACTTTGGGGGCGGACGACCGTGTGTGTAAGTAAAAAAACGTAACATGTTTATAACATGTTGTGCCGACCCCACATAGAATGGGATACGGGCAGAAGAAAGCTGATGAATTATTATGGTCTCTACACTCAGGTATGGTCCGCTCGAACACGGTCGCGTCGTTAGAAGCGGCCGGACATCGAATGTTGGGCCACCAGCTGTCGAGATCCGGCTCGTATTCCAACGTGCCACCGCCGCAGCAACAGCATAGTGAGTGTTTCTGCTTCTTTCTTTTATTTTTGGTCGTCAAATTTAGTCCACTGTTTAGCTGTGAAGGCGTAACAGACAGACAAATTCAAATAATTCTCTATTCAAATTAGCTTTTATAAGCACTTTCGAACCGTCAAATTACAATGAAGCTACGATTGTTACGGAAAGGCGCTCTTACCGAGAAGAACCAGCAAGAAACTGCGGTCACTCTTTTCAAAATTATGTATTACAATAATGTATTTTTAATTAATAACGAATTTAAAAATTACAATGTAATCGTATTACAGTAGAACCTCGATAACTTAAAAACCTCTGTAACTTGAAAAATAATGTGTGCCCTTCTCTTCAGACTCCAAAACTTTTATTACTTAAAATATACGACCTCGATAACTTAATTAATAATCAACTTTTTATAAACCCTTGATTTTTATGAAGCCGTGTGGTATCCGGTGGAGTAGAATAGACCAGGGCTTCTTAAACTTTTTTATATAGCGACCCCCTTCAAGCTTAGGAAATTTTAAACGACCCCCTCCTCCATATAATGAAATATATATTAACCGTAGATGTAGATGTAATATCGCACTATTTTACAATGTAAATAACAGTTTTGCATTGCCACTTTTTTCAAAAAATAGTTATAATAAACCTACAATAGTATTTTGTATGATTTTTATTTGTATTTATATTTGTACGTAGTGTGTATACTAATTTTAAAATTTTATTTATAATTGTTTTAAACTAACCAATCATAAATTTAATAAAATCTATTTAATTAAATTTAATGAAAAGGGGTAATGAAGGAACTTAGGAGGAGAAATATTAATAAATCTTTGTTAGAAAAGTTCTTTAAAGGACAGCTGCAGCCATGTAGTTGTATCAATAATGATTGAAAAGTATCAGATCTTTGCGACGCCTTTTGCTTTCAGTAGACCCCCAGGGGGGTCGCGACCCACAGTTTAAGAAGCCCTGGAATAGACCACCCTCATTTCTTACCGAGGTGCCGTAAAAGGCGACTAAGGTATATCGAACAGCTGTGTGGTATCGTGTTAAGTAGAATAAACCACCCTCTTTCTTACCAAGGTGTCGTAAAATACGACTAAAGTAAGTCGACCCGCCGTGTGGTATACGGTTTAGTAGAATAGACCATCCTCTTTCTTGCCGAGGTGTCGTAAAATACGACAGAGGTTAGTTTACATCAGGTAGGCGGGCGGTCGTAAAATACGAGGTCAAAGCATGTGACAACGTGTTATAAACATATTGTCACATGCTCGGCTTATTTACCACTAATATTGTATTTCTAGTATCGCTTATTTTTCTTATATCTTGATAGTATTATGTTATACATAAAATAAAATTTTCATCCGTTCTTTCGTTACGATAGTAGTTCTGAATGAGCGTTTTTATTTATTCTAATAGAAATAAAATTCCTATAATCTGTTGAATTGCGGCTTAATACTCAAGTCTACCTTAGTAAGTAAAAAAAGTAAGTAACGTCCTGTTACTCTCCCACTGCTCCCGTTTTTGGAGAGAAGGATTGGAGCTAAGACCTACCACGCTGCTCCAATGCGGATTGGTAGGTTACACATATCCCTAGGATTCTCTAGAGATATGCAGGCTTCTTCACGATGTTTTCGTTCACCGAAAAGCGTGTGATAAATTGCAATTATCAATTAGACACATAAGTTTTACTAGAAAACTTATTGGTGCCTGCCCGGGGTTTGAACCCTAGACCTACTCGAAAGAGGCGGACGGTATTACCGCTGGGCTACCACAGCTTAAGTCTACCTTAGTCTACCTGAAATATAAAGCACCCATTATTTAACTACACAAAGTGGAATTAATGTGTAAAACAACTATACACATTCTTGTCTATTATAATGGCCTCGGATTGGATTTTCGGTTAATTAAATTAAAAAGGTACTGGAAAAATCTTAGCTATGCAAAAGTAGTAGATTATAACAGAATTATGGTTCTAATTTGAAAAATCATTTATAATCTGGCATGAGAATGAATAACTATAACATATTATCGACATTAAAAAAAAAGCCAATGCTTTATTATCATTGCATAGTAATCTCTACTTTAAATTATCTGTGGCTCAATTACAGACTACAATGAAACATGCAATTACATGCTAAACATAGGTATTATACGTTAAGTTCTTAGCCGCCGACAGAGAAAACAAAATTTATAACAAAATAATGTTTGAAAGGAATCCATTATACGGATTTCGAAATTCAAATTGGCCTATCGTCCCGCGAGGTATTGACGTGTAATAGCGCGCGAAAGCAAACAGGAAGTACGAAGGGACGCCATTGTCCGACGCAGTGTCGCCAACTACGAAAATAATAATTATTGAGGGTTGCGAGCACAATGGGAGAGGTTTTTTTTAAATAACGGGTCGATCGGCTCAAGTGCTTCCTATTATCCGGTTGGAGAGGATTACGCTACAGTATCGAGGCTTTTTATATTTATTGATTTTTTATTATAACGCCCTTTACCCAGGTGGCAGAGGTGAGTTAATGCGTATTTTAGTTACTCTTTATTTTTTAATCCGCTAAAGATATCTTTTGATTTCTTGCTCGGATTTCGAAGTGTTATTTTTTCATCTTTTTCAAATACCTACGCAATATTTTTTTTTCATCGTTTATTTAAGGATGCATCCTTCTTTCGATAAATGTGGTATTTGAAATAAGAATTTTGAGGAAACGTGCAGAAATCTAGAGATATCTCTAGATTTCTGGTTTACTACAATCTTCTCAGTATCAGAGAGAGGAGTCCTATAAACAGCTGCTAAATAATTTATAGAATTATGCGTTACTTTGCGAAGATTTATAATACAAGAATAATAATATAATTTTTTTGCTATAATCCCCGATAAAGTAAATTGAAAATATATGTAACTCTGAATGTAGAGTGGACCTTCCGTTTTACATACCCGATACGTGCAGGATTCCTAAAAACACATGCACAATCCTCCACCATCGTTATCACAATACACAAGCACTACACACGTACACTATCACAAACACAACAATTGTTTCGCCTTGCATCTGAAGCATCATCAGAAGTTATCCACGACAAAATCGCAAAGCTGCGAAATGGTAAAAGGCTTTCTTACCTCTTTCTTTCTGAATAAGACGAAAAAGAATAGACTTGTTATTATTTTCTTATTATTACTTTTCTGACTAATAAAAAGCAACCCTTCAATTCTTTTTAGAGATAAAGCATTTGAAGGTTTCATCACGAAAAAATTAGGTAATGGTAAATTTAAACCCATAAGTTTTAACCAAATAAAAAAAAATGATGTTTGCACGGGTTTTGAATTCGTGACTCTATCGGCTGCAATCGCCTATGAGGGCTTTAATGTTAAATTTTAGTCAATTTTTTTCTTTAGCCAGAAATCAAACCCGCGTGCTATAGACCATTCGCACCACTGCGCTATCAAAACTTGACTCCCAATTAATCTCTTTTTAGCCTTGGAATCAATTAAATCCAAAACAAACAAAAGTCAATCGCGCGCTCTACGCCTACGGGAATAGAGTTTGCGTTCGTGGTCTAACAGGAAACTCATTTGACGCCGGTAGGGGGCGGCACGTGGCCTAATTATGGGAACCACCCCCGCAAACTATGGGGTTTTAATTGAATACGCTTATTTGATTTTTGATTGACATCGCTGAATAAATAGTGCGAGTGTAAGATTGAAAGTGCGAACGCAAAAGGGGAAAATTTAGATCATTTTTTAAAACTACTGTCTTAGACCAGTAAGAAATTGCAGGGGGGGGGGCAAGGGGGCTTAACGTATGTATGTATGGAGTGTAATAAAACGGATATTTTCATTAATATTACGTAATTAAATAACTTAATAAACACTAAAAACATGTTTCAAATAAGTTTTTTTATGATCTGAAGTCAACTCACCTTAGTCACGTTTTACGACACCACAATAAGAAATGAGGGTGGTCTATTCTACTCAGCCGGATACCACACGGCGGGTAGACTTACCTTATTCGCTTTTTGCGACACCTCGGTAAGAAATGTGGGTGGTCTATTCTACTCAGTCGGATACCACACAGCGGGACAACTTACCTTATTCGTCTTTTACGACATCGCGGTAAAAATGAGAGTACTCTATTCTACTCAGGCGGATACCACACGGCGGGTCAACTTACCTAAGTCGCCTTTTACAACACCGCGGTAAAAATGAGAGTGGTCTATTCTACTCATCCGGATACCACACGGCGGGTCAACTTACATCAATCGCCTTTAAAGACACCTCGATCAAAAATGAGAGTGTTCTATTCTTCTCAGCCGGATAGCACACGGCGGGTTAACTTACCTTATTCACCTTTAACGACTCCTCGGTAAGAAATGAGGGTGGTCTATTCTACTCAGCCGGATACCATACGGCGGGACAACATACCTTATCCGCCTTTTAAGATACCTGGATCAAAAATGAGAGTTTTCTATTCTACTCAGCTGGATAGCACCGCGAATGTAAAATTAATATTAACATCAGCAAGAAAACACTTGATATTTATAGTAGACAATATTTTATCGTGCGGTATAACTTTCAGCCTCAGAATTGTCCTTAAAAACTGTTTGTCCGTGGCCTCCCTCGAGCGTCGCCGGCTTAGGCACTTGAGCACGCGCGACGTCAGTGTCTAATTATTGCTGGCGAATTGCAGCTTTTGCTTTCTGAATACAAGCTTGACTGTTACACGGATCGTTTTTATCGTTTTTTTTAACGAAGACAATGTTTTTGTAATTAAAATTTCCAGTCTAACTAGTATTTAACTTTTGTAATTTTTAATTTTTTCTAAGCACAAATCAATGAAGCTCTTACGTATTTTAAAACCTAAACATGGGGGCTGTCGACGATTTTTGCTTTCGGATTTAATAGTTCACTGCAATGTCATCTTGGATTGGAGGATTGGAAAATCTTTTCAGCCACATAAAACTCCGCAATCCATATCAGACCAGTCTACAGAAAGGTTTAAATTAAGAGAGGTTTTTAATAAGAGATATTATACGTAAAGCATTTTACAAAATTGAAGATTATTTGGATGATAAAAAAGCCTGGATTTGAAAATCTTTCCAGCTTCATACAGGACTGCGGTTTAATAATGTAAAATTAAAAATCTTTAAAGTTTGACCGCCGTGTTTCTTTCTGGTTCATCTCGGCAAGAGCAATATTCCGAACCAGTTGTAGCTTCATTAATCATATTGACCCTTGACGATTCAAAATCGCTTAAAAGAGCTCGCTTAATCGCTTATTTGAATAAAGATTATGTTGATTTGATTTTCATCTAATTGTATTTTCCAACGCTACTTTTTTCAGTGCGTGGACCGACTTAGTAACAATTAGATGCCGTGATAGCGATCTTGGCGAATTAAATCAAAAATCAAAGCTGTTCTATACAGAGGATTTCGCGGGCTCCGTTAATAGTTAAAATTACAGTTTCAGTTTTAAAAAATGCATCCTAAAAACTGTTATTTCGTCGCACCACTCCAGTGTCATCGGCTTAGACACTTGAGCACGCGCGGCGGCAGCGTCTAATTATTGTTCGCGAATCGCAGGTTCAGCGCTCGAGTGCCGTGGCGGCTCGTTTATTAATGGCCTGGGGGTTTTTTTTTTAATTTTTTTCGGACCAATAAATCGTCGAGAGCTCGGTGACAGCTGACGATGTCAAAAAGGATCCTCAGCCAAGATTTTCTTTCAGAAGCGATGGATCAATATGGAAATGTGGTACATTACAGCTTTAACAGAAAAACACATATTACAGTACAACCTCGATAAATTAAAGGGAAACAAAAAATATTTTGAAACATAGAGTTTTTAAGTTATCAAGGGTTTATGGTGGGGGGTTGGGGCGTTAGTTAATCTTTAGCTGATTTGTACCCGAATGCGTCAAAAGGAGAGGTTATATAATATACACATGTTATATAAAAATTGAAATTTTAACATAGATAAAAAATTAATAAATATGTTATTTTGAGGGTTTTTTACGTTTAAGGGAAAGGGGAACAAACTATAGATAAACAAGTACATGCAGTAAATTCCGAGACTTTATTTTGGATATTCTATTCTAAATCTTGATTCAAATAAGCTTTTTACAAGCAATTATGTAATATGCTTTACCTATAAGCATAGTTCTAACACTTTATTGAATAATGTAGATAAGTCTAAAATGGATTGCGGAATTTTACTGTAGAAGCGAGTAGAGACCGAATAAGTTGCTAACTCTGCTGAGTCGTGACGCGGGAATCACAAGCTTTTTATGACCTCTGGTATACATCGAATTCTGTTTCATACATACACATTAGTACCACCCTCTTTTCTTACCGAGGTGTCGTAAAAGGCGACTAAGGTAAGTCGACCCGCCATGTGGTATCCGGCTGAGTAGAATAGATCACCCTCATTTCTTACCGAGGCAGTAAAAAGCGACTAAGGTAAGTCGACCCACCGTGTGGTATCCGTAAAAAACGACTTAGTTAAGTTGACGTCAGGCAGGCGGCCGGTCGTAAAAACGCAGCCAAATCATGTGACAGCATGTTTATAACATGTTGTGCCGACCCCACTTAGAGTGGGATAAGGGCAGGAAGATTATGACATACACATAGATACCAATCTCTTTCACCATCGTTATAGGTTTACTCGTAGTTATAGTTAAAAGAAATAAACGACGCAGACTGAACACATAATAGGCACCTAATGGACGCCGACGCGACACATTCACGGCGTGAAAGCGTTGCAAATAAGAGCAATGGCGGCCGCCGCGTTCGCGCCTAAATTATACCAAGGGCGGCTTCAATGCGGCCGGCGAGCGCTTTCACTGAGCGGTTTTTACTGTGATTTATATAGGAATTCAAATTCCAAATTCAAAATATTGTTTGTTAACTAGTTGTGCCAACGGCTTCGCACTGCTTTCTGCATTGAAATCTTGAACATAAAAGTAGTTATTGTGAGTTAACCATAAGAGATAGAGACGTGCTATACCAAACTTTTCTGTAGTATTTTTATCGATCTACAATTCTTTAGTACATTACTTTAGTGTGTCTCTGTTGGTTTACGCGGCGCACGCGACTAAAGTTCCCAGCAGACGACTATTTTTACAAGTAAATACCGTACAAAAATCGGTTAAGTAGATTTTGAGAAAATCGATCATATCTTACAGCTTTTGGTGATTTTGTTTTATAATAAGTATAAAAGTGAACTTGTTAACAAGTACTTTTTAATCATCAATTCTGCTGCTGGTTTGAAAATTGCTTCTTCTGATAAGAAGTGGCAAGGAATTCGGCGGTAGCTCTTAGGTTATAAATAACAGGTGCGATTCCTCTTAAAATATGTTGTTGTTCAATAATAACACGACTTTTTTGGGGTTTTTTTTTATGTTTGGGAGGAAAAACTCTTTTACGGACGCTTACCAGCTCGTACCGGTAAGGAGAGGCCGACTTGCACGGACTAAACAACCTTTCCATTACTCGGCTAGGCCAACATGGAACCGCTTTAAGCATTACTTCATGTAGGCCCGTTATTTTTACGTCTTCTCTCTCCTCTTTGAGCATTATGACTCTTATCAGGGATCCGAAACTATTTCACTCCAACTCGATTGATAACATTCGCCCATCTAGATTGTCAATTTACCACTTTCTTGAAGTGTGAGAAATAAGATTTGACAAATAGTCACATAAATATAAATTTATTAGTGTATAGTATTTTATAATTATTAGTATATTTAATTGTCGTAATGGTTTGTGTTTAAATTAAAGTAATGACGGCCGAGGTATTCGCGCCAAATCACTAAGGACGCGTTTATTAAAATTTAAGATAATATATCGGGCGAACTTAAAATATAAAAAAATCTCCGTTTCTACTTTAGGGACAAAAAAATCATAAAATTAAGATAGTGAGGGTAGTTTAAGAATAAAGTTGATGTGGACGATGTTTTGGGCCAAAATTATAAAGCAAAAAATCTGATGCAATAAGGTACAAATCTTTAGACTTGAAAAACTTGCTGAAACATTTTCAATTCTACCATTCAACGCGACAAAACTGATGCTCCATAGTTGATTACTCCCCAACACGTCGGGCTCATTCGGAGCGCCTAGTTAATCATCAAAAGGCACGTGATAATTCAGATGGTCCCCGACTTCTTGCCGTTTATAATTATGCTCTCACAGCGAGTGCGTAACGAGGCGTCGCCATTAGGTGCCATTGTGACAAGATGGCGCTCGACGCGGGAATTCCATCCATAGTACTGTACTACCTTCATTAAACTTGTACTCCATTTTATTTTATGCACGAATGTGAGGGTGACAGTCGTTCCAGTATTTGTACTTCATCTGCTTGGGGTGCACCCAATTTAGAAAATTACAAAGATATCTTGACCGACTTATACGGTGTAACCATTCGTTCTGATTCATATACATTAGAACCTCAAATAACTTAAATTCAAGGAGAGTTTTTAACTTATCGAGGTTGTGTTAAAAAAGAATGGAGAAGGGAGGGTTGTAGTGGGTATATACTTGTACCCAAATGCACCCGGAGTTGAAAAAAATACATAAAAAATGACAGAAAAAATCTGTCAATTTCTTTTGCTTTAACGAGTAGTTTCTATATCGATTTTTAATGAGCTTAAAAAATGTAACAATGCAGAAATATCATTCTAACCGCCGTTGCAAGTACACTTTTAATGGATCTCTTAGAAACAATACGTGAACATGTGCAAGTGATAAGTTCGAAACATTTCTGTTAGCACACACTATATACAATAACACGATATATTAGGAATACCACAATTCCCGTTCCGAGATGCACTTCTCTTGAATGACGAACTAAGACTGAATGTCAGTGAAACGTTTTATCAATAGCAAGACTCAACCGGAAACAACACGTCACAGTGTTGTCACCTTTTTAATAAAAAAAAGGGCGCGATACTCTTGTTTCATGACTGTGTTGCTATAAAATACAAAGCGGAAGTCGATGGCGACAACATTTCTTTAAGTTATTGAGGGTCAACATGGAAATTATTAATTTAAGTTATAGAGGTTTTAGGGTCTGAGGTGAAGGGAGCAGAATATTTTTTCAAATTTTAAGAGGGTTTTTAACTTATCGAGGTTCTACTGTTTTATCAATAAAATAGCGAATTCAGTACGCGGCATTCATTATCTAGATGTAATTCAACAAATTTGATGCGTACGATGCAAATTTTTGCAAAAAATGAACCAATTTAGTTAGCTACTTAATCTTCAATGATTATAGTTATTATAACACAATTTTGACTTATAAAATTGGGTTTAAATGTTGCTATACAAATTCTGAGTCAATTAAAATATAAACAACCGGGTCACATCACCGGTCAACGAACTGACACTGACGAACTGACTGACTGGAGTCAGTCAGTTCGTGACCACGGTGGATGCAACTCTGCCGAAACGTTGAACCTTATACAAAGGTAACGGGATTATCGCGATGTGATACCGGTTGTTTATATTTTAATTAGTATGAATCGCGAAAGTTTAAAATCTTCTAAATTCTGAGTCATTTTGAGGCGCATAATCATCAATGATAGCAAGTTGTGGTAGCATGAATTTCGACCCAGTTTGGGCGCCAAGATTTATGAATGTTGATCCCGCGTCGGGCACAACATATTTGTTGTCAATACACTAGATGTTCACTTATAATGGTCCTATTTCAGGCAACAACTTATTGTCAACTAGCGGCCTGCCCCTGCTTCGCACGGGTATAAAATATATATCCCATGTCAGTCAGTGTAAAAAAATGATTAAAATTGATCCAGTAATTTGATTTATTCCTTACTGGTCGTGGCCCGCAAGCGTTAAATTTGCAGAAAAACAATTTCCTCTCCCTATACCAAGACGATTTCCTGCTATCTTTGGAATATCTAAACTCATATAGTACATTTTTACTTATTTACTTTTACATTTTACCTATGTATTTTATTTTTACAATTAATTACAGAATGTCTTTAAACAAACTCTTAAAAGATTCGAAGTGCTATAAGGTGAAGCGCGGCGTCCTCACGGCATTTTAAATCTGTAATATCTCCGAAAATGTTCACTTAAATTACATGCTGTAAACAGTCATATTGATCTATATTAAATCAACAATTTATTTAAGGTACTTAATTGGATAAGGATTAATGCTGTATTGTATAAAAATTACTTTGAACATAAGGCATTATTTTTCGTAAAAAGTAAATGACAAAAATGATATTGTGGGTTATCCATAAGAGATAGACATATACCATCGCGGACTTTTCTGTAGAGCTTTTCAAGGTGTACAAATACTTACTACATCATTTTGATAAATCTCGTAGGGTTTAGCCTGCGTTTGCAATGTAAGCAGAAAAAAATGTAATTATTTACAGAAACCTCAAAAATTACAGTATTTCTCTACTCCGTATTGAATGTTATGACACGTACAAACCTTCCTATGGAATCACTCTTTCTATTAAAAAAACCGCATCAAAATCTGTTGCGTAGTTTTAAAGTTTTATGCGTACATACGATATATGCGACTTTGTTTTATAATATGTAGTGATGATACTTCTTTTAGTATCAAAAATCTATGTAATATTAAAAATGCGAAATCTGTCTCTCACTTAAGTATAAGCTTCTGGAAATTGATGAAAATCGGTCCAATTTAAGCGTATAGACTGTTGTTTCTTCAAGTACAGGATAAAATCATATCGCGTTGTTACTCCAGCGTTGAAATCGCCAACAAACTCGCAAGTAATAGCCTTTTCTTGATTAATCCCAATTCTAGCTAGATATCGTTTAAGCTATATTCAAATTACTAAGCTTTACATGTCGACCCGGTATCATTAAGACGGCTGAGTGTTTGATCACGTTGTTTGCTGCGGCGCTTACCATAAACCTAGCTGCCGATTCACTCGCAGTTTCGCGCAAATCCTTTTACAGACAAAACTTTGTATGGCGTCCCTCGTTTTCGGAATAAGCTGATTCTATCTTCGGCATATATCTTACTGGAAGGTGCAACAGTAGTTAATTTAATAGTAAAATAGAATATTTAAGTAGTAAAGTAAAATATTTTCGTAATCGTACTTTATTCTGCGAGAAGCAATCCTAGTAATATTATAACGCGAAAGTTTGTGAGTATTGATGTATGTTTATAACTCTTTCACGGCGAATCCGCTGAAACAATAACGATGAGATTTGGCACAATTATTCCTTAAACACCAAGGTTAATTTTGCTGTCATTTGTAGAATTATAGCTCAGTTGGGAACGGGTGGACTAAGTATCATAGTAATATATGTATATAGCTTTGTTGTATCCGGCTGAGTAGAAAAGACCACCCTCATTTCTTACTGAGCTGTAGTAAAATACGACAAAGGTTAGTTGACATCAGGCAGACCGGTCATAAAATAGGTAGCTAAATCATGTGACAACATGTGCTGACTCCACTTAGAGTGTGATAAGGGCAGGTGGATGATGATTTTGATAGTTGTATATTAATGGCGTGTAAGTGATTTAGAATATCTATTCTATATTTATTACTTACTAGCTTTTACCCGCAACTTCGTTCGCGTTGACTGTTGTCGCGTGATGGATTGATAATAGATGGCGCTTTTCAATGTCACCCTATTCCTGTAGAATCAACTGGATTTTAATAGCCTATATGTTACCCCGGCGTATAAAGAAAAAAATGTGCCAAATTTCATCGATATTGGTGCAGCCATTCGCCATGAAAGAGTAACATACCTACCTAAAAAACATACATCCATACTCAAAAACTTTCGCATTTATCTTAATATTTAAATGAGTTAATCTTGTATATATATATATTTTCCGAATCTCGGAAACGGCTCCAACGATTTCCCTGAAATTCAGCATGTATTTTTTATTTATTTATTTATTTATGTACCATAAAAAATGTAGGAAAAAAACATTATTGGTAAAAAAAGTGTACAAAGGTCAACTTATCCCTATGTTATCCTTATATGTAGTAGGTTTTGGGGGTGAAAAATTGATCTAGCTAGGTTTTATATAAAAAAAATATTGTTTTATTCCTATTTTTGGGCATTAAAAAAGACTAACATTTATATTGAATTGTATTTTCGCCATTAACTGTCAAGTCGACGTAGCATATTCGATTAGCGGGCAGCCTGAAGAAATGTGAGTGCCAAGGATCGATCCCAACTAAATAATTGTTTTTTTTTAAAGTTTTTTTTTGTAAAAAATTACCGAGCGAAGCTCGGTCACCCAGATATTAATATTAATAGGATTACTTGATATTTCGGTTATAAATAAATCATACATAAAAACTCAGTCTACCCACCGTTTGAATCGGTTACGTTCACACGTCTGTTCAGCCATTATGGCTTACAATCAAAAGTGTATACTCGAAGCTATTATATAACCTATTACGCCTTTAAATAATGGTTTCAAAGGATCAGGAACACATTTCAAGGTCAGCTATAAAGGAAAACCTGTTGTAGTTACGTTTACGTAATGTTTTGTTGGTTACTTGATCATTATTACCCATTCCTTGACCTTAAAGGTGTTAATCGAGATCTGTTTGCAGCACTTAAAGTATTTCCGGATCGTCTTTCAAATATAAAGCATATACTTAACGAAAGTGTCCTAAATAAAACTCAGTGTTACCGCATTAAGGGATGTGACATACATCGATTTGAAAAAAAAAACGATTATTAATAATCGACTTTTTTCTGACTATTTGTAAAGTTAATTTCAATATTAATAATTAATTACAATTTATTCCAATATACTAATAGAAGCGCTGTTTGCGAAAATCGATTAAATTATGCAATTCAAACAAATATAGCAACATTGGATTCAAATCTAAATGGAGTCGGCACAACAGGTTGTCACTTGATTTGACTAGGTATTTTACGCCTGCCTGACATCAACTTAGCTTAGCCGCCTTTTCCAACACCTCGGTAAAAAAAAGGTTGGTCTATTTTAACTTAGCCTTATACCAGACTGTGAGTCAACTTACCTTAGGCGACTTTTACTACACCTCGGTAAGAAATATGGATGGTCTACTGTACTCTGCCGGATACCACACGGCCGTGTGATGACCCGTCATCTACCATAATCGCATTTTACGACAACACGTTAAGAAATCAGGGTGTAAATTCTACTCAGCAGGATATCACACGGCTACCATCCAACAACTCGTATTTTATCTTAAAAACAAGAAAAAAAGAGAAAATAATAAAACGAAGTTAATTAATAAAACCTATATTTACCGTTTAGAAAATCGTTTATTATTGATGAATATTTCATTATATATTAATAAAATATATATTATTTGAAATATAAATATTTATTTTTTAAAAGAGCGATCGCCGAGTTTATTGCTGGTTTTTCTCAGGGAGAGCAACTTTCCGAACCAGTCGTAGCGTCATTGTAATTCGATGATTCAAAAGTGCTTGTAAAACCAATTTGAATTAAGAATTATTTGAATTAACGACTAGAAATCGATTATAAAAAAATTATTATAATAATAAAATAATCGATTATTTTTTTGCACGTCCCTAACCGCATTCACGGCGTATAGTAATAGTTGAGTGCGTCCATAGAGAGGTGTAGAATGCCGCTTTAGACGTTTCCAGATTATCTAGATCCGCGGCCAAGATATTAGACCATCACAAAGCGAACGATTAAACACTCGTCGCCGGTTTCACACGGGCTCCGTGCGACTTGCGAGCGGCTCTAAGCCGTCGAGTGTTGCGCCGTTTTGTGTATAAGAGCTGCAAAGATGACTTATATTTACGTCGAAAAGTCAAATTTCATACGCTGCTTGTTTCGGGGGCGTAGGTTATACGCTTCCATTGAAAATGGCGTTATGCAACAGCGGTGTTGCAAGATATAAGAGCTGCAAAGATGACTTATGTTTATCACAAAAAGTCAAATTTCATACGCTACTTGTTTCGGGGGCCTAGGTTATACGCTTCATTGAAAATGGCGTTATGCAACAGCGGTGTTGCAAGATATATGAGCTGCAAAGATGACTTATATTTACGTCGAAAAGTCAAATTTCGTACGCTACTTGTTTCGGAGGCGTAGGTTATACGCTTCTATTGGAAATATCGCTTTTTGCAACAGCGGTGTTGCAAGATATAAGAGCTGCAAAGATGACTTATATTTACGTCGAAAAGTCAAATTTCATACGCTACTTGTTTCGGTGGCGTAGGTTATACGCTTCTATTGGAAATATCGCTTTTTGCAACAGCGGTGTTGCAAGATATAAGAGCTGCAAAGATGACTTATATTTACGTCGAAAAGTCAAATTTCATACGCTACTTGTTTCGGTGGCGTAGGTTATACGCTTCTATTGGAAATATCGCTTTTTGCAACAGCGGTGTTGCAAGATATAAGAGCTGCAAAGATGACTTATATTTACGTCGAAAAGTCAAATTTCATACGTTGCTTGTTTCGGGGGCCTAGGTTATACGCTTCATTGAATTTCCTCCTGCCCTTATCCCACCCCTTGTCACAAGATTTGGCTACGAATTTTACGATCGGCTGCCTGCCTCACGTCAGCTTCCCTTAGTCGCCTTTTACGACAACTCTGTAAGAAATTAGCGTAGTCTATACTACTCAGTCGGATACCGCACGGTGGGTCAACTTATCTTACTAGCCTTTTACGGCACTTCGGTAAGAAACGAGGCTGGTTTATTCTACTCAGCCGGATACCATACCACGGCTCTTTGCAACAGCGGTGTTGCAAGATATAAAGTAAACGACTTACGAAAGTTCAAATACCTCTGTATTTTGGAAACGGCTTCAACGTTTTTCATGAAACTTGTGCATTTGTTTTTTACGACTGCTGCATGTATCAGGTATGAAAACGGATTGTCCACTCTACATTTAGTACTATATATATTTTCTATTTTACTTTATCGCGGATGATAGCAAAATATTTTTATTACTTTTGTATTATGAATCTCCGCAAAGTAACGCCTAGTTCTATAAATTATTTTAAAAAAATTGAAATTTCTTACACATATTTTGTTCCAGATCGATCCCAATCTTTCGGACCGCACCGCAGTGGTTACGTGCCTCACCAAAATCAGGGTTACAGCAGCAACCAGGGCTACAACCGATCTGGTTACCAACCCAGCCAAGATTACAGGAGCGGTCCGAACCAAGACAGGTACGGTTCAAACCAAGACAGGTACGGCTCGAACCAAGGGAAATATAACACAGGCCAGGACAAATACGGATCAAGTCAAGGTAGGTACGGATCTAATCAAGACAGGTACGGGTCTAATCAAGACAGGTACGGGTCTAATCAAGACAGGTACGGATCTAATCAAGGGTACCAACAGGGGCAAAATTATAGATCCTACAACCAGGGGCAGGGTTCCAATCAGGGGCAGGGGTCAAACCAGGGGTATAGCTCGTCCCCGAATAAATATCAAATGGCCCAGCGACGACATGAACAATATGGTTCGCAAAATCAAGATGGCTATAATCAAAAACCCTCAGGGTCCAGTAGATATCAAGGGAATTCTACGTGGCGTTGAAACAGCACTAAATTTATATTAAAGGCTGATTGTTAGTTATAGCAATAAATATATCGCATGCTTAGTATTAAAGTGACCTAATTCGAAAAAGTTGTGATACCCGTGTCGCGACTCAGCAACTCATTCGGTGCACTCGGTATACGCTTCTACAATAAAATTCCGCAATCCATTCTAAATCAGTCTACAGAAAGGTTTATATTAAGTGTAAAAGATATAGTAAGTAAGTAAGTAGCGGCCTGTTACTATCCCACTTCTGAGAATAGGCCTCTTCTCTCCGTGTTTGGAGAGAAGGTTTGGAGCTAATACCTACCACGCTGCTCCAATGCGGATTGGTTACACATATCTCCAGAATTCTCAAGATATATGCAGGTTTCTTCACGATGTTTTCCTTCACCGAAAAGCGTGTGATAAATTGCAATTATCAATTGGACACATAAGTTTTATCAGAAAAACTCATTGTTGTCTGCCCGGGTTTGAACCCGTGACCTCCTCGAAAGAGTCGCACGGTGTTACCGCTGGGCTACCACAGCTTGTAAAAGATATGCTTATACGTAAAGCATATTGCAAAGTTGAAGATTATTTTGATGATAAAATGCCTGGATTTGAAAATACTTTCAGCTTCATACAAGACTGCGGTTTAATTATGTAAATGTGAAAATGTTTAAAAGATTGACCGCCGAGTTTCTTTCTGGTTCGACTCGGTAAGAGCGACATTCCGAACCAGTTGTAGCTTCATTAATCGTATTGATCCTTGACGGTTCAAAAGTACTTTAAAGTGCTTATTTGAACAAAGATTTTTTTGATTTGATATGTTTTGTGGGAAATTGCAATAAAACAGTGTAGCGTTAAAAGCTAACAAAATTCGTAAGTGTTAAAAGAGACCCATAAATTAGTAGAGCAAGAAAACACTAGCGTTTTTTAATAAATCATAGAGTGATGGAATTGCAATAAGAATTTGTGTTAGGTCAGCTTAATACTAAGCGTGCAATACATATATATATAAATTCCTTATTTCAAAAATAAACACATTTTTACTATAATCCGAAACTAAGCTACGAGTTAGAGACTAATCGCAGATTTATTATCCTTTGTATTATGAAATTTCGCAAAGTAACGTCTAATTCCATAAATCAAAACTTCCTTATTCATAAAAAGACTAAAAGTCGTATAATTCAAACTTAACAGGAACTTATATTGAAAAATTATAAAACATGTCGAACGTGTAAACGAACCGAAAACATTATTTTTAATAACGCTTAATTGTATTTCGAATTGCTCTCGCTCGCTTTCAATTGTATTCCGGAACAAGTTAAAACAAGTTTTGATTTTTCATCTATAAAGGTTGAATTTTATGAATAAAGGAGTATAATTGTGCGGAAACAGCCCAGCTGAGCTATAAGTGAATTTCGAAATATGGTAAAATAGTAAAAAATGTTTTTGTATGTATACTTATAATAAAAGTCTCCAAAATCTGTCTGTCTGTATGTAATCGGTTTTCACAATATCTACTCAACGGATTTTTGAACGGTTTTAACTAAAAGAAAGTGCAATTTTTTTCGGAAAGTTTAGGTTAATAGTACACAACGGTATTAGGTAATTTTTATTGAAAAGGCGCAGTTGTAAAAAAATGCCTGAGTGAGAGTTTAAGTCGCGTGCGTCGCGTAAACCAACATTGATACAATTAAGTAATGTATTAGAGAATTGTAGATGTACAAAAATACTACAAAAGAGTCCGCGATAGCACGTGTCTACCTCTTATGGTAAATTCACAATAACTACTTTTGTGTCTTTGTCACTTGTAATTGCATTATCGCTCATTTTGATGTTATATATATAATCAAGCGAGGAATCCTCTCGAATTTCGATACTCGCAAGACACATTTACATAATATACGTATATTAAGAGAGAGATAGATAGAAAAGTATATTATATATATCATTTATATATACGTTTCGTTTTAAATGTATGTAGATACGTTTTTTCCCTTATGCGGGGGCTACATTAGCGGGCTTCGGCGAATATTCGGGTTACGGCAATGTATATGACCGGGTACATCGTTGAAACGCGGTGTATTCGGGTGCAGACGATGTACATAGGGGCACTGTCGGTTACCTGGCGTGCCACAAAGGGATTTGACGGGACAATATTGTTTGAGTGGCCACATCTATGTCACTTGTTACTTGTTAAAACTACAGCGCTGTCCGGACTTTGACGTTCGGTTTCTGTGAATAGTAGTCATCCCATATATTCTCACGATTTTCACGAGAATCTCTCATTCCGCGTTGTGCCCAGCGGTAACACCGTGCGACTCTTTCGATGTCACGGGTTTCGAACCCGGCAGACACCAATTACTTAAAACTTATGTGTCTAATTGATAATTGCATTTTATCAAACGCTTTTCGCTGAAGGAAAACATCGTGAGGAAACCTGCATATAGCTAGAGAATTCTGGAGATATGTGTAATCAATCCGCATTGGAGCAGTCTTAGCTTCGATCATTCTGTCCAAAAATGGAGAGAAGAAGCCTATTCCCAGCAGTTGGAGAGTAATAGGTCGCTGCTTTACTTTTTTTTACTATTTTCACTTTCATCTCATTTTCATATTATTAACTAATATTTGTACAAGTGTAATAAATAATTTACTGACATATAATGCAAAGATATCGTTTCGGACGCACAAAACAATAACGAATATTCGCCGTAGGCTGCATTTCTGAATCTTCGCACGCCTAATGTAGACTAGAACATGATGTGTGCGCGATAACGTGGCACTATTCTCCGCTAATGCAGCCCCAGCATTACGTTACGACTATCAGTCAATTTAAAGCGAACGCCGCGTTTAGAAACTTAGTTTAGTAAATTAGCGATTAATATGATTCTGTCTTGACTTGACATTTATAATGTATTTCCCAAGTGATTTTTCTTATTTTTATAAACCTAAAGTCACAAAATATAAGGACTTATGCTGTATTTTAGATAATTAAACAATGTTTTGCCTATTAAAAATTAAAAGTTTAAAAAAAATTCTGCTTTAAGAAAAATGTTGGCGGTTCTTAAATATTTTTATTATATCAAGGACAAATATAAAAGTATTAATGATTTTTTTAAATAAGTAATAATCACGATTCTGAACTGATGACACAAATACATTAGAAATATTGTCTGTGCCCGGATGTATGCTTCTCCGCAATAGCGCCGCCGAAATTAATTTCTTGTGAGAAAATTAAATTAAAACATTAAATTAATGGAGGCCTCTTCTAAAAATTTAGTAACCTGAAGACCTTAGAATTTAGTAATCTGAAGACAAGTACAAAGTTTTCGAGAAATTTTGACATGCGTAACAAGTGAATGTGAAATGTTCTGCTAGAGTTTTGTACTAGAGTGGGGAATCCATAGGCAGGGCTGTAAGTGATAGTGACACAATATTTTGTCTAATCACATAAAAAGGAAGCATATAATACGTCTCATTTGCTGTCTGTTTATTGTCGATTGACATTTAAGAGCGACTCTCCTACTTTAGTATAACTCTATAGTTTTGCGGCGAACTCTTATTTTGACAGTTTCCTTAGGAAACGTTCCTTTACACATTAATTTGATTATATTAATACAATAGTATATATATAGTTTGTTCGTTACATATCTGTACGTAATTATTTCGATGTATATAATTTTTAATACGCAAATTTATGAATGTTTTAAAAACACACAATCGATGTAAAATAATAAAATGATGACACTTATAATATTTTTGTTTTATTTTCTTTATCAAATAACGAGCGGCCTGCCCCTGCTTTGCACGGGTATAAAACATATATCCCATGTCAGTCAGTGTAAAAAAAATGATTAAAATCGATCGAGTAGTTTTGATTTATTCATTACTGCCCGTGGCCCACACGCGTTAAATTTGGAGAAAAACAATTTCCTTTCCCTATACCAAGAAGATTTCCTGTTATCTTTTTCGGACTTTTCTGTAGACCTTTTCAAGATGTACAAATACTTAGTACATTATTTTGATAAATCTCGTTGGGTTTAGCCTGCGTTTGCAATGTAAGCGGAAAAAAATGTAATTATTTACAGAAACCTCAAAAATTACAGTATTTCTCTACTCCGTATTGAATGTTATTATACGTACAAACCTTCCTCTGGAATCACTCTATCTATTAAAAAAAACCGCATCAAAATCTGTTGCGTAGTTTTAAAGTTTTATGCGTACATGTGGATATAGGGACTTTGTTTTATAACATGTAGTGATAGTGGCCTGGTATAATAATGCAAACAATAATTGACACATTTAAAGTTTGTCCATTATTGTAATGAACAACCTCTAAAATAACTTATAAGGTAATGATAACGGAGAAAATAAAAAGTGAGAAATTTTTATCTTACTATATTTATAAAAAGAAGTAAATAAATAAATAATTATTTTGCATTGAGTACATAGGTTTTGTCTATTCCCGGATCATAGCAGTCATTAATTTTATATACCTACAATTTTTTAGCACTATTGAACTAGTACTGCAAGTGAGAAATTCTCTAACCAATTCACTTTAAATTCGCTCAAAAAATTGATAAGTTTCATTAAACAAATTAAAAACACTGCATATCTCACAGTGTAGCCATAATGCTTTTTTATATTTGTGTTAAACGTTAACTTATAAAACCTTAGCTTATCGCATCATGATGAATTGTAGTTGATTCAGCACAATAATTTATTCAAATATTCTTTATTCAAGTAAACTTGTAAACTTTGCTTTTGAATCGGCATCTCTACTGCCAGTTCGGAAAGCTGTTCCTACAGAGAAAAGCTAGTAAGAAACTCGGCAGTTGCTCTTTTCAAAATACAATTCTTATCATGTAAGTAAGTAATCCTAAACAGTAGGTATAGTAAGTAGGCTTTCTGTATCAGCCTCCTTTTAACAGTGTTTTTTCCCATTTTGATTGTGGAATTTTATTTTTTATTAATAATTTCTATGATATCATACAAATCACAAACGACTTTTGTACTTTTGCAAGGAGCAAAGCGGGAGCCGTAAGCTTATGTTGGTTCCTACTTTGTCTATTATATATATCACCTATTATTTTATAATACTTTTAATATGAACGCGAACGTGAGTATGCATGTATGTTACCCTTTCCCGAAGAATCCGCTGAAGCAATATCGATGAAATTTGACACAATTATTCCTTATACACCGGGGTAACGTATATGCTATAGAAATCCTGTAATTCTACAGGAATAGGTGACAATTAAAGTGTCATCTATTATCAACCTATCACGCGATAACATTCCACGCGAACGAAGTTGCGGTTAAAAGCTATTTCTTTATATAGTAGATTTTAAACTTTCGCGATTCATACTGATTATTAAATAAACATACGGGTCACATCGCGTTATAATCGATTACCTTTGTATAAGGTTCTACGTTTCGGCAGAGTTGCATCCACCGTGGTCACGAACTGTTTATTTAATATTTCTTTATATTTTTATATACAAAAATTTAATTGCTTAAAATATACGGTGAAGCAAATATAAGTATTATATTAGGTACCTACCTATTTCCTACTAAATCTAGCTTCTAAACATCTTTCGCAAGGAATCTTGCGGACTTAAATTGTAAATTCCACGTATGGTATACCTACATAATGATTGATTAAGGATTCGTTCGCACATTTTAATTTTACACATGTAACGGCCGTCCACGCTGATTTCCAATATGGCGGACAAAGAGTTTCTGAAGTGGCCGCGTTTTGTGTGCGATCAATAGTTTTTTAATTTCTCTTTTTTTTGCGCAACAATTGAAGGTTCTAAATTGTGGAGATGAAAGGAAATTAGGGCCGTACTGGCTGGAGGCCACTCGACGAATGAATAAGGCTCGAACTTAACGGGGATTTTTAAGATTTTTTTGTCCAGGTAAGTGATTTAATGGGCCGTTATTAATTCCGAAGGAAGTTTGCTACTGATTTTGTTTTGTGGGTCCATTTCAAATGTGTTTACGGAGTTTTTATTACTTTTTCTTTATAATTAACGAATAAATATTTTAAATTAGGGGCACAGGTATTTTTACAAATAAGTATGTAAAAAAGTAATGAAAATAAGTATTATTCGCTATATAGGTATTTGCGCAAAGCCTTTGCGGTTTTCCTGTGGTAGCCTAGCGGTATCACCGTGCACCTCTTTCGAGAAGTTCTAGGGTTCAAACCCCGGGCAGGCACCAATGAGTTTTTTAGTAAAACTTATGTGTCTAATTGATAATTGCAATTTATCACACGCTTTTCGGTGAAGGAAAACATCGTGAGGAAACCTGCATATCTCTAGAGAATTCTGGGGATATGTGTAACCTACCAATCCGCATTGGAGCAGCGTGGTAGGTCTTAGCTCCAATCCTTCTCTCCAAAAACGGAGAGAAGAGGCCTATGCCCAGCAGTGGGATAGTAACAGGCCGTTACTTACTACTTACTTTACTTTGTTACTTTACTGGGTGAAATGATTTTTGAGATTAGTGGTGGGTAGTACATGAATTTTTACAAATTCAGCACGAGAACGTATAGTACACTCTACATTTAGCATTACACATATTTCCTTTTATAGCAAAATAATATTTTCATTACTTTTCTATTATAGACCTCCTCAAAACTAAAGCCTTTATTCTATAAATTAAATAAGTATGTATATACTGTACCTACTACTCGAAATATTTACCTTTTCTTTCTTCCTATTCCTATTCTTTTCTTACCTTTTTTTTGGATTGCTAACTGTAGGTATATTGTTTGTCCAAGAAATTACTTGAAACGAGAAAAGTCCAGCAAGAAACTCGGCATTATTATTAACATCTACACATATTATAAAACAAAGTACCCCTAAGCTGCTGCTACATTGCACGGAGGTGGAAGAACATCGGGCGAACGTCCTTGACTCTCCGAGGACGTTGCAAGAAGCCTTGAGGGTCCCAAATAGGATACTCGGCTTCTGGAAGGAGCTTGGCTGGGTGGAGTAACCAGCTCCTTTCACCCTCACGCACAATGGTCGCCACAAAGCGACTAAGTGCGGAAAACAGCCCGCTATAAGAAGAAGAAGAAACCCCTAAGCTGTTTGTCTGTAGGTAGGTATATGAACTACCTATTGAAGTAGGTAGGTATATAAACTATTGAACAGTATTTTGTAAGGTTTTTACTTAAAGTTGTAATTTTAGAGAACGGTAAAGCTTAACATTATACCTACTTCCCGGTAAATCTATACTGATTTTGATGAAACTTTCACTGGAAGATAGAAGAGGGTGCAGAACTACTACTGAGAATTATTTAAAGTTAATCAAAACAATACGTGCGACTCGACCTCTGCGAATTCCCACACAGTACCCCGCAGTGAAAATTCACCGAATGTCGCGACCCGGCGTCTTGTTCATTTTCCATAAACGCGATCTAGAATGTTCACTTCACCGTGCTAATACCAAAGACAAATCGCATTGTAATCGCTTGTCGTAACGAGAACTGTGAGGCAAGAGCCAGCGTATCGGAGGCTGCCACAGATAATAATAAAATAACACCAACAATATTTTAATGGAAAATGATATTTGAAACATTCATAATTGAAATAAATAAATTCGAAATTTAAATACTACCTATTAATAGTCATTGTGAGTTAATCAAGATAACACGTTCGACCCGACTTTCGCGAATTCTCCGCGTGAAAAGTCACCGAATCTCGCGACCTGGCGTCTTGTTCATTTCCCATAAACGCAATCTACAATGTTTACTTCACCGTGATAATACCAAAGACAAATTGCATTGTAATCGTTTGTCGTAATGAGAACTGTAAGGCAAAAGCCAACATACCGAAGTCTGCTACAGATTATATTAAAATAATTTTATGATTTTATTCAAATATCCAAAAGAATCGATATTCTGCGCACCCTAGGTTACAAATAAAACAAAATTCGAACGCTACCTATTGATAATTGTTCGGAATTAATCAAGATACGTACGACCTACTATAAATGTGCCCAATTCTCGCGAATTCCCACACGATAGCCCACCGTGAAAAGTCACCGGATTTCGCGACCTGGCGTCTTGTTCATTTCCCATAAACGCGATCTAGAATGTTCACTTCACCGTGCTAATACCGAAGACAAATCGCATTGTAATCGCTTGTCGTAATGAGAACTGTGAGGCGGGAAGCCAGCGGGTCGCCGGGAGCACGCTGCGCCCGCGCGACGCGCAATGGCGTCACGCGGCGCCGCGCGGTGTGTGTTCCATACTCGAACATTTGACAGATTTGACTTTACAATCTTGAGTGTCCGACGCCAAAGACTGGACTCGACGGAGTGTGAATGAGCAATTCCCGAATCGATGGGAAAATTATGTTGACGCGCTTGAGAATACGTGCGCTTTGACGTGGTTAATGGTGGCTGTCAATTATATTTCTTCAACAGTCCGTCAACACTCGACATGAGAATGTATTTATTACATATTAGTATTGCGTTAAGTGTTTTTAATATTAACACATTTGTATAAAAATAATTTAGAGAGTTAGGCGTTACTTTGCGGAGATCCATAATATAAAAGTAATTGAAATTATTTAATAATCCGAGATGAAGTAAAATTGAAAATGTATATAATGCTAAATTTAGAGTGGACAATCCCTTTTCAAACCTGATACATGCAGGATTCGTAAAAACACACGCACAAACCTCCAATACCGCCACCACAATACACAAGCACTACATATGTTCACAATCACAAACTCAACAATTGTTTCGCCCTGCAACCGAAGCATCATCAGGAGATAGACTCCACGATAAATCGATATTTGTGTAGGTTTATTTATGTAATACAATACATAGATAACTATTTAAAAAACATACGCCTAATTGCTTATTCACAATATTAATAGCGTATAGTAAATAGGGATTCGCTGGTTACAAATATCCCCAGAACTTTCCAGAGATATGAACGTATCCTTACTATGTTTTCTCCCATATACAGAAACGTCCAAGGTACCTACTTACCCGAGGTTTGAGCTAACAATCCCATAGAATCACGCGCTTTAAAATATTAATCACTACATAAAATTATTAGTAACAATATACTCGTATCTAAAAATAATTACTGTATACTAAGATCTTTAAAAAACTTTTTAAAATACTGGAATCACAGCTCAAAAGTATAATTAAAAATAATGGTATCATGGCTTAAAATTATTATAAACAACTCCTGTTTGCGAACGACGGGTATGTTCAAAATTTAAAATTCAAGACCCACCGTGTGGTATCCGGTATAGTAGAATAGACCACCCTCTTTCTTACCGAGGTGTCGTAAAATACGACTAAGGTAAGTTGACGTCAGGCATGCGGCCGGTCGCAAAAACGTAGCCAAATCATGTGACAACATGTTTATAACATGTTGTGCCGACTCCACTTAGAGTGAGATAAGAGCAGGAGGATGAGTAGCATCATCACATAAAATTAAGTATTAGTAGCAATGTATCTAAAAATAATTACTGACAATACTGGAATCTTTAAAATTATTATTAAAAATAATGATATCATTGACGCCGTGTGGTATCCGGCTGAGTAGAATAGACCAACCTCATTTCTTACCGAGATGTCGTAAAAGGCGACTAAGGTAAGTTGACCCACCGTGTGGTATCCGGTTTAGTAGAATAGACCACCCTCTTGCTTACCGAGGTGTCGTAAAATACGACTGAGGTAAGTTGACGTCAGGCAGGCGGCCGGTCGTAAAAACGCAGCCAAATCATTTAACAGCATGTTTATAACATGTTGTGCCGACCCCACTTAGAGTGGGATAAGGGCAGGATGATATATATATCATTGTTTAAAATTATTATAAACAACTCCAGTTTGCTTGACGGGTATGTTGCTTGATACATCGTGCTGATACATGATCGTTATTTCGTCATTTTTTTAAAAGGTTAAGTTTCCATGTTGAATAGTTTGAGAAAAAGATACCAGCCTATTGAAAAGAAATCAATAAATTATAGCAGCCAGCTCTAATATAATTCATAGATTATTTCTAATCTTATTCACCAAGATTTTCATAGTTAAAGAATCATTCATTAGTTTTTTCTGTGTTAAATTCAAATTCAAATTCAAAATATTCTTTATTCAAATAAACTTGTAAACAAGTGCTTTTGAATCGACAACTCTACTGCTGGTTCGGAAAGCTGTTCCTACCGAGAAGAGCCAGCAAGAAATTCAGCGGTTGCTCTTTTAAAAATATAATTCTTAATACTATTTACATTAAGTCGTACAATCGTCGTTCGTTTGTACAGGTTCAAAGAGAGCTATATCCACACATTCTTGTCTTCCAAATAATCTTCAAGAGTATAGTAGGCTTTCTGTATCGGCCTCTTTTTAACAGTGTTTTTAAACTGATGTAATGGCAAAGCTGAAATTGATTGTGGAATTTTATTATAGAATCTTATACCAAAAACCCACAAACGATTACGTACTTTTGCAAGGCGCAAAGCAGGAGCCGCAAGCTTATGTCGGTTATTTTTTTAATATTATAATGGCTAAAGTTTGTGAATGTGTGTACGTGTATTGTGGCGCAAAGCTAAACGAATTTTTATTTAATTTTATAGGTAAATGAGAGAGAGGTAGAGTAAATGTCAACCTAGGAATTATAATCTTCATTTTATTCAAGATAAATCCACGGTTCGCCAGAAAACCAAAAAATGACGATTTTATAACTCGATATTTATAAATACGCACCCTCAAGACCTCTGCCTTAACGAAAGTATCTTAAAGCCTAAAAAGAATCATGTCCTAAGAAGATCCTTGTTATACGTATGCTAAAACTAGTCATCACACGAATGAGAAAATTTACCTAATTGCGTAGTGCTTAGACCATTATAAAAATTGAATCGTAAATCGGTTATTTTTTATCAGACCTTACTTTCCAATGCGTTATAACAAACGCAATAGATAACGACGCTTCATTTGCCTGCGAATAATAGCTTCCGTAAACTATTAGTTGCCCTACGCCACTTAAAAACCGTAAAAAACTTACAAATTGTTCCAATTTCCGCCCAAATTTGGCATTCACGGCACGCACCACGGCCGCCATGATTGGTTGGCGTCACTGCCCGTTGATTGGCCCGCAATTTGACAGTAATGGCGTTAACACGATTGCGTGCATTCTAAAACGTTGTAAACGTTGCTTTGTATCATTAAAATTTACACCTTATTATTATCACTTGAGAGTTTAAATTTGTATGGATTATTGTAAGTGATACATCGTTTTGTTCACAGTATTCTCCCCTCTAGCCAGATGTTGCTACATTTCGTAACAAATTTTGCCCACGACTGCTATTGTGTAACTTTTTTTTTTTAAAACATTATTTTGCCTAATTCTTTTGTCGTGCGGTTGGTTAGATTTTATCGTGGAGGGTGATGTAATTCATTGGATGCGTTTTTGTTCGCCGCCACTGTTGTTAAATAGTTTTTCATGTTTATTTAGATGCTATATTGTGATTATGGCTGATGATATATTTTTATATTGCCGTTAATATATTTTTATATTGCCGTTAATATATTTTTATATTGCCGTTAATATATTTTTATATTGCCGTTAATGTATTTTTATATTGCCGTTGATATATTTTTATATTGCCGTTAATATATTTTTATATTGCCGTTAATATATTTTTATATTGCCGTAATATATTTTAAGATTGAGCACTTATATATGTGAATTAGTTTTTGCAAAGGGTAATATTATGTCATAATGAGAAACATTTACGGCTTATTTGATAATAGATTTATATCAATATGTTCAGATATACCTCTAAATCTTTATGTAGGTTCTTATCCAATATATATCCTCCTGCCCTTATCCCATTTTAAGTGGGGTCGGCACAACATGTTATAAACATCCTGTCACATGATTTGGCTGCGTTTTTACGACCGGCCGCCTGCCTGACGTCAACTTACCTTATTCGTATTTACGAATCCTCGGTAAGAAATGAGGTTGGTCTGTTCTACTCAGCCGGATACCCCACGGCGGGTGGACTTACCTTAGTCGCCTTTTACGACACCTTGGTAAGAAATGAGTATGGTACTATTCTATTCAATTACGCCGTGTGGTATCCGGCTGAATAGAATAGTACCACCCTCATTTCTTACCGAGGTGTCGTAAATAAGACTAAGGTAAGTTGAACCACCGTGTGGTATCCAGTTTAGTAGAATAGACCACCCTCATTTCTTACCGACGTGTCGTAAAATACGATAGAGGTAAGTCGACGTCAGGCAGGCGGCCGGTCGTAAAAACGCAGCCAAATCATGTGATAGCATGTTTATAATATGTTGTGCCGTCCCCACTTAGAGTGGGATAAGGGCAGGAAGATGATGATGACTATTCTATTCAACTATTTTTATAGTTTTCAAAATGCTGGCAATCGCTAGTATAGTATACAATCGAAACGTTTAAGTCGACGTGAACAGAGTCACAAATATAACTAGTTTTATATATACATTTAATAATTCTCGCGGCATACCGGCGAGACCCACTCGAGCGCGGACCAAAAAAATCTCGAAAATCCACCCATGTGTTGCAATTACTGATGCAAATTAATAAGGGTTCCGTGCTTGCCAATTATAATTGGTGGTTTTTGTGGGCCGCGGACGATCGGGGATGTGGCATGATGTTTTACCTTAACCCAACAAAAGTAATAATAAAATTATTTTGCTATAATCAGCAAAGTAACGCCTAATTCTATAAATTACCATAATCCAACAATTAGTATGCAATTTATATTTAATAAGATACATATATCGTTCAAACGAGGCCTCGATATATGTTTATGTATGACGGGGACGTTTTATACAAAAACCTTAGGTTAAGCTTTGAAGACTTTTACAGGAGACTTAAAAAAATTTTTGTCACCAAAGTAACAAAAAACAAAGACGAATAAATAAATGAATCTGTATCGTGAAGTTTATAACAATAAGCTTACAAAACTAATGATAACTTTATACATGATGTGTATCGCGGATTATAGCAATATTTTCGTTTTGTATTATGAACCTCCGCAAAATAACGTCTAATTCTATAAATTAATAATAACCTTATAAAAAAACCGAATTCTGTATTCGGTTTATAAAAAAAATTATAAAACGGTCATTAGACCTGTCGTTATATTTGGATCAGATATATTGTTGGGCAATAACGCCGTGTGGTATCCGGCTGAATAGAATAGTACCACCCTCTTTTCTTACTGAGGTGTCGTAAAAGGCGACTAAGGTAAGTCGACCCGCCGTGTGGTATCCGGCTGAGTAGAATAGACCAACCTCATTTCTTACCGAGGTGTCGTAAAAGGCGACTAAGGTAAGTTGACCCACCGTGTGGTATCCGGTTTAGTAGAATAGACCACCCTCTTTCTTGCCGAGGTGTCGTAAAATACGACAGAGGGAAGTTGACGTCAGGCAGGCGGCCGGTTGTAAAAACGCAGCCAAATCATGTGACAGCATGTTATAACATGTTGTGCCGACCCTACTTATAGTGGGATAAGGGCAGGAAGATGATGATATATTGTTGGGCAATAAAAGAAATGGATGAAAGAAAGGTACATGCAAATGAGATGGGAATGTTAAAGTGGATGTGTGGTGTGATATGATTTGATAGACAACGACATATAGTATAAAAAAACAACGATATTTCTCCTTTATACTTGTAGTCTATGCGGGTTGACACAAGTGTAACGTACTTTATACATTTATATACAAGACATATATATGTAATACATACATGAACATAAACATATTAACTCACCTAGTACAAACATACATGGTCTCAGGATGCACCAAAAAGCGTCCCATATGACCCTGACGATCAAATAACGATCGGAAACACAAAAACACGTAATACACACACACAGCGTCTTCGTCGGCGAAGACGAGGTCCCAGATTTCTGACATCGGTTGGTCGTGGCTTCTTGCCACCCTTCCGTCGTCGTATGGACTAATCAAAGTCATACCATCAGCCCTCCACTACACGTCGTCCTAAGCAGTGGTCCGGCCTCACAGGAGGCCGGACCACTGCTACATTACTTACATAAGGACGACATTCCCCGACGCTAGTAGAGCTTCTGCGCTCTACTCTACGCATTTCGCAAATTCGTCGATACTTCTGCGCTCGCCATTCCCACCCAGTGACACTGTAAAAGCCGTTAGGGCTAACAGCATATAGTCAATTCGAAAAAAAAATCAGGATGCACCACGAAAGTAACACGAGAGCCCTTGGTGAGAGTGGTCGTAAAGTGACATGTTTTTACTTGTTAGTGCGTGTTTGAGCCTGTGCTATTTTCATACATTAGTTTATAAACACTACAATACTTGTTCGGCCAATTTTTTCCACCGAGGGTAATCGGGGCTTGCTGCACCTGAGGTGTGGGTAGGTGACTAATTAATGTCACACACAAAAAAGAAGATCGGTCGGCCGCGCAACACGGCGCACGGGCCTCTGAGTGAATTGCAATAAATATCGGTGATATCTCCATCCTCCTGCCCTTATTCCACTTGGGATCGACACAACATGTTATAAACATGTCACATGATTTGACTGCGTATTTTACGCACTTCCACCTGCCGGATGTTAACTTATCTCAGTCGTATTTTACGAAACCTCGGTTAGAGAGTGGTCTATACTACCCAGCCGGATACCACACGCCGGCGATGTCACACCATATCTTTGTATAATTTTATGAATCGCGATAATAAAATCATTACTTTATTGAAACAATATGAAAAATTTATTTTACGAAACCTCGGTTAGACGGTGGTTTATTCTACCCAGCCGGATACCACACGCCGGCGATGTCACGCCATATCTCTATATAATTTTATGTATCGCGACAATAAAATTATTACTTTATTGAAACAATATGAAAAATGGTTTTATGTAATTCGACCGGGGACCTCTAAGCTTGCAAACCGCCATTTGACGCGACGCATTATTATGTATTTTGGAAAAAATCCATTGTTTCGTAATCTCCCTCGGCCCTCGACTCGAGTGCCGAATGAACCATTGAACGCCCTGAAATTTTCTATGTGGATTTATTGTGAAATTTCTATTATGTGATATCGCATGTGCCGCTCGAGAGGTGCCAACATTATATAATTTTTGTAATGAGGCCGAATGAACGCACCCTTGACGTGAATGCGCTGTGGTTTTTATTATATTATTATCTGCATGTGTCGCAGAATGTTGGAAAAAGGATTACTATGATAATTACGGCGTTATGGTTTATGATCTAAGCCTGCTTGTGTAGACACGAGCGAATATGGAAAAAAAATGTAAACAGATAACATATGAATGGATTTAAGTTCTGAAACGAATTAATATCTTAAATGTGTTTAAAAATTGGGTATGTTTATGATAACTAGTACAAGTAGAAGCTTTTTTTCTTATCCTTCGAGTTTTTATAAAAACTATTATAATTTTAATAAAATAAACTAAATTTTGATTGTACATGATTTTTAAATTTGAATTTAATTTTTATTTAACTTCTAAGCTGATTATTTGATAGATTTGATTGAATTCCTTGTGACCCAATCAGACATTTTTCTGTATATCAGACACTTGTCCCTTTCAAAGCTAACCAATTAGAAATGTTGATGAAATCTATTAGAGTTAAAGCTACTACGCTAATATATCAATGAAAATCCCGCTTAATTCTTCGAAAGGATTAATCGAGAGCAGTTTAACTAAATTTTAACTAAATTTGACGCGCACGAGCTGTAAATATTATTGAGGTGGTAACATAAAAGAAGAACTATAGGTAAACTATGATAGCATAGCGGTGAGACCGTGCGATTCCTTCTTAGGGTCACGGATTCAAACCCCGGGAAGGCACCAATAAGAGAATGAGTATTAACATAAAAAGTTCTTTCAAAACTTGTCTTATTGATAATTGCAATTTATCACACGCTTTTCAGTGAAGGAAAGCATAGTGAGGAAAAATATCTCTAGATCAAATATCTCTAGAGAATTGCAACCTACCAAGTCTTCGCTCCAATCCTTCTCTCCTAAAACAGAAATAGGAGGGCCGGGAATAGCCCTAGTGGTGGGATAGAAACAAGCCGTTACTTATTAAAGAAAAACATTTTTTTTCTGTCCGGGATTCGAACCTGTGACTCCTGGTTAGAATCTTCAATATTTAAAATTCGGAATCTCGGAAACGGCGTCAAAGATTTTCCTGAAATTCAGCATGTAGGATTCAGGTTTTAGGGGATAAAAATCAATCTAGCTGTTTTATTTAGAAAAAAATCGTTTTATCCCTACTTTTGGGCATTAAAAAATACTATTTTTACAGTTAATTGTGAAGTCAGCGTAGCTTATTCGGGGAACGGGTAGTAGTAGTAATGACGGCCTTTTACTATCCCACTGCTGGGTATAGGCCTCTTCTCTCCGTTTTTTTTTTCGGAGAGAAGGATTGGAGCTAAGCCCTACCACGCTGCTCCAATGCGGATTGGTAGGTTACACATATCCCCAGAATTCTCTAGAGATATGCAGGTTTCCTCACAATGTTTTCCTTCACCGAAAAGCGTGTGATACATTGCGATTCTAAATTAGACACATAAGTTTTACTAGAAAACTCATAGGTGCCTGCCCGGGGTTTGAACCCTAGACCAGACCGCTGGGCTACCACAGCTTACGAAAGGAACGGGTGGTCTCGAAAAATAAAAATATCTAGGATCGTGCCCCCCACCTACCCAATTATTTATTTTCTTTTTTTGTTTCTTTTTTTTTTGTAAAAAAAATACCTCGTTTAATCAGGTACTCTTTATTTAATCACTTAATGTTTAAATTCAAATGTTATAATTGCTTTATTTAACTCCGCACAACCTCGCAGACTCGTGACATATCCGCCGAGTCACGGTGGCTCGCCCGACGTCTCATTAACACTCCGATGTGCGTCTGTCTGTCACGGCACAGCCCCGACCCGACCACCAGCGGTAAACACTGGTTTTAGTGGTTCCGTGGTGTGTTTATTAATTATCTTTAATTCTTAATATATAAATGAGTTTATCTTGTATGTATATATATATATATTTTCGCAATCTCCGAAACGGCTCCAACGATTTTCCTGAAATTCAGCATGTGGGGTTTTGGGGGAGAAAAATCGATCTGGATAAGTTTTATTTTAAAAAACGCTAAAATGTAGTATTGGATGCAAATGAAATTTTAACTCTCAAATGTAATACTGTGATTAGCCGTGTGGTATCCGGCTAAGTAGAATAGTACCACCCTCATATCATACCGAGGTGTCGTAAATAAGACTAAGGTAAGTTGACCCACCGTGTGGTATCCGGTTTAGTAGAATAGACCACCCTGTTTCTTACCGAAGTGCCGTAAAATACGACTAAGGTAAGTCGACGTCAGGCAGGCGGCCGGTCGTAAAAACGCAGCTAAATCATGCTTAAACATGTTGTGACATGTTTAAACATGTTTAAGCATGTTGTGACATGTTTAAACATGTTGTGCCGACCCCACTTAGAGGATAAGGGCAGGAGGATATATAATAAATGTAATACTGTGGTAGCCCAATGGGTAATGAGCGGACCAAAAAAGCTCAAAACCCAGGATCTAAACCAACATGTCGCCGGCGCTTTCATTCTTTTTTTTAAATTGCAGTTTTTTTTTTAATTACCGAGCAAGGCCACCTAGGTCCTATTATTTAAATGTTGCCAATATAAATATTTAAATCGGAATATTACGAGGTATCTCTAAACGGTACCATAATACGGATGACTTGCCGAATCTCTCCACGAGGCAACTTTTATTTCAATCCATTCGGCCAAGTCGTGTTTTGACAACAGACCCCGTGTCAGGTGGCGCTGTGGTATTTACAGACAACTTAGGACCATCTTATTATATTGTTATACAGAAATAACTACAATATATCCCGCAATTAGATAAAACCTATATAACGCTACATGCGGAGTGTCAAGTAACATCAGTTTCATGCGGGATTGATATAATCAAATGTTATAAACAAATTTAGTTAAAAAAATGCATATATCTTTAATATTTAAATGAGTTAATCTTGTATGTATATATATATATTTTTGGAATCTCGTTTTCGAGATGGCTGGCTTCGAATGGCTTCAAAGATTTTCCTGAAATTCAGCATGTGGGGTTTTGGGGGAGAAAAATCAATCTGGATAAGTTTTATTTAAAAAAAAATTGTTTTATCCCTGTTTTCGGGCATTGAAAAATCGCCAAAATGTAGTACCTATTGGATGCAAATGAAATTTTAACTCTCAAATGTAATACTGTGATTAGCCGTGTGGTATCCGGCTAAGTAGAATAGTACCACCCTCATATCTTACCGTGGTGTCGTAAAAGGCGACTAAGGTTAGTTGACCCACCGTGTGGTATTCGGTTTAGTAGAATAGACCACCCTGTTTCTTACCGAAGTGTCGTAAAATACGACTAAGGTAAGTTGACGTCAGGCAGGCGGCCGGTCGTAAAAACGCAGCCAAATCATGTCATAACATGTTTAAACATGTTGTGCCGATCCCACTTAGAATGGGATAAGGGCAGGAGGATATATAGTAATGTAATACTGTGATAGCCCAATGGGTAATGGGCGGACCAAAAAAGTTCAAAACCCAGGAACTAATCCCACATGTCACCGGCGCTTTCTTTCTTTTTTTTAATTGCCGAGCAAGGCCACCCATGTCCTATTATTTAAATGTTGCCAATATAAATATTTAAATCGGAATATTACGAGGTATCTCTAAACGGTAACATAATACGGATGACTTGCCGAATCACTCCGACGAGGCAACTTTTATTTCAATCCATTCGGCCAAGTCGTGTTTTGACAACAGACCCCGTGTCAGGTGGCGCTGTGGTATTTACAGACAACTTAGGACCATCTTATTATATTGTTATACAGAAATAACTACAATATATCCCGCAATTAGATAAAATCTATTTAACGCTAAATGCGGAGTGTCGAGTAACATCAGTTTCATGCGGGATTGATATAATCAAATGGAGTAAACAAATTTAGTTAAAAAAATGCATATATCTTTAATATTTAAATGAGTTAATCTTGTATGTATATATGTATATTTTTGGAATCTCGTTTTCGAGATGGCTGGCTTCGAATGGCTTCAAAGATTTTCCTGAAATTCAGCATGTTTTGGGGGAAAAAAATTGATTAAGTTAGGTTTAATTAATTCGTCATATCCCTGTTTTTGCGTATAAAAAATGATTAACATAAAAATGTAATATAAAACACTATTTTTGCCGTAAACTGTCAAGTCTACGTAGTTTATTAGAGGAACGGGTGGCCTCGTTTGCGAGGTGGAAAGCAGGAGCCGCAAGCTTAGGTCAGTTCCTACTTTGTTTATTATTATAAATTTAATAAATCTTTATATTTTTATGTAAGTACAAAAACCTGTTTGACAGGTACGAAGTTCTATGCGAAGGTTATGAAAGATAGCAACGCGTTATTTTACTTGTTATTATGCACCAATAAAGATTATTATTATTATTATTATTACTACACATTACTATAGTTTTAAGTATCATATTTTGTACAGAACAATTTCAAGTTCGATTTGTCTCAGTTACAGATGTTATTTCGAACCAGCAGAATAAATAAATAAAGAGATAATAATTTTTTTTAATTTAAATACGGCAACCTGAAATATTTTAAATAGATTTAGTAATTTATTTACATTAAGATGAAAGGGCATTCTGTGCACTCTGACCCTTATACAACAATTACATTTTCAAAAGGCAAAGCCACATTTCTTTCATCCACTCGTGAAAATGGCGCGCGATCTGACAGCGCTTCGATTGTTGCCCACTAATGGCGCATACCTCGAAACAATGGAGGAAACTCCTCGAGACACAAAGGACATATCGCTTAATGTGGATTGTTTGCTGTGAGTTTGTTCCTGAACGTTGCACAAAGGCCTTAATGTAGCCTTTGATTTAAAATAATGCGAGGATGTATATGATGAAAGGATTTGATATATAAACATTTTTACTGCAATTTAAAATAACGACCAAACGGGAGCTGATATTGAAAGCCTAAGCGTATAAGCCTATCCTAAGCGTGCGATATAATCCTCATATTATATCGAAGGTTTAGTATTGAACTGACCAAACTCAATGTAGTCTTAAAAAGCACCTGGGTGAACGAGCCTTGCACAGTAATTTGTCACAAAATTAAAAAAAACAAACTTTAAAAAAAGGAAAATTATTGGGTAGGTTGGGCTAGTGGTATTTTCATTTTTCTAGACCGTCTGTTCCCCAAATAAGCTAAGCTGACTTGATAGTTTTCAGTAAGTATTTTTTTTCAGTTTTCGGTAAGTATTTTTTAAATCCCCAAAAACAGTGATAAATACGAATTTTTATTTCATTAATTAATAAATGTATTACTCTTCCCGGGTGAAGGTATATTTTTTAAATTATATACCCCAGTACCTGTTTTATACCTGCTTTCGGACTAAAAAACTGCTACCAATACCTATTATTAGAAATCAAAGGTTAATTGCGCTGTCATTTGTATAGTCATAATAGCTCAGTTAGGAGCGGTTTCGGACACGGAATGAGTCCAAATGTGACCAGTATATTATATTATCCTTTTTTATTTAAGTTGCATCTTTTATATCTTCTACAAAAAAAACCGAGGATAGCACAGTCACCCAGGTACTAATATCTGTATGGCATATCCATTTGATTAGGTTGGAATAATAAAAAAATCTACCACACACGAACAAAGCCAAAAAATAATTCTAGTTCATTAATAAATTCATTACAACGCACGCTCGTGCTCTATCGATTGTGGCCTCTTTGCCCGGACGTGCCAGAGACAATCGACGCGATGGCGCTTCTGTACGCAGCCGTATATAACACTGAAACGACGTTAAAATTATTCGTACTTTCCAAAAATTGACTTTTATTGCCTCGTAATAGAATTTAAAATCGCTTGGAGTGCTCTCGTGAATACGCTCTTATAGATTGACAATTTAAAAAATACTTTCGAGCCAATGTTACACAGATTAACGTAAAATCGACCTAGAGGTAAGTCAATAGAGCTGGAACGTCGTGCGCTCGGTGGAGCGATATGAAACCTTTTTGGGCGTACGCGCTCTCTTTGTCTCTGGCTCACTGTCAAGCGTGCTTGTGTTTTCCCGCGTTTTTTGTTCTAATTAGTCAGCCCCAAGCTCTCGACGTTACAAACCTTGCACAAGTGAGGTGCTCGTGGGTAGGTATAGTTGTCAAAAAATAGATTTTTACCGGAACACTTTTTGTCTATGTTTCCGGCCTTTGCAATAACTAGATATCCGCAACTGTTACAAAACAGTTTGTAGTTTGAAGTTCACTAAAAATTTGGTATCAAAATAATACAATTTATTATAAATGCTCGATTGTCTGTCATAATAAACCTAAGTTAAAGCCGGAAAAGCGTAACGAACAGACAGACTTTCGAACAAATGTATTTTGCAATAACCCACCATTAGAGCGACTAAAGGCGACACGACACGCGGATTATAGCAAAATAATATATCAGTATTTTAGTAATAATATAATAATTATTTGCGTACGTACGGAATTACTTAATGAAACGTCTACTTCTATCAATTATTTAAGTAACTATTTTAATTTTAGTAATCTTGCATCTATAAATTAAAATTTTCTTGCATCATCATCCTCCTGCACTTATCCCACTCTAGGTGGCACAACATGTTAGAAACATGTTGTCACATGATTTCTCTACGTCTTTACGACCGGCCGCCTGCCTGACATCAACTTAAATTAGTGGTATTTTACCACACCTCGGTAATTAAGAGGATGATCTATTTTACTTAACAGAATACCACACGGTGAGTCAACTTATTTTAGTCGCTTTCTACGAAACCTCAGTAAGAACTCAGCCGGATACCACACGGGGGTTCTACTTACCTTAGTCGCCTTTTACGACACCTCGGTTAGAAATGAGGGTGTTCTATTCTACTCAGCCAGATACGGATCAACCATAATACGGCAATAATATTCCACATGCTTTTTAGAAAAATATGTATTTTGGAATTGGTTTCCGACGAGGGTGATATCGCAAAAAAATAAATCCAATACCCACCCCACTGAAAATCGCGGGTCGCAGACATTCTGTAAGCAAATTTGTGAATATTACACAAGTTTACGGGGGCGCGCCCCGACGCCATGAATACCCAAAGGGGTGAGCCATTAGGGGTACCTTAAGATTTCCATTCATGGCTATAAGACGTTACTCAATGCATGGGGTTCGGAGCAGTAATTGCCGTGAAGGCTAAGACGTCTTATGGGTTTTAGAAGTCATAAAAAAGTAAAGTAACATCGTGTGCTTTTTCTACAATTTGGGAAATACCCTCTCTCTTTTTAAATTGAAGGAATGGGAACCTATTTGGAGAGTCCCAAGTTTCCATTGGATATCTTTTCCATGTTCTATTTTCATCAACCATACGGGAGTACATTTCTGGAACATGGACATTTATACCTGTGTATATATATAATATATGTACCATATACATATATTAACCGAATATAAATCGAATCAGAAGCAATTGGAAAGCTACGCGAAATCTGTTCGTCCGAAAATACTTTATTGCCTATAAATCCCACAATGCCACAACAATGAATGTTTTATCGATCAAAAACTTGGTCGCTGACTAAGAAAGAGCCTTATAAGAAAGCGTGCATGGAAACTTCAGTGGAACCTAAAAAAGCTCAGCATGATTCTAATTTAAGATCTATGCATGACTTGTTTGATTTTTTGCCTCTGTGGGATGTGGAACCTTCCAAGGCCAAAAGGCATATTCTGCTTGATCGCTTGTTTCTGTTCTACGCAGACTCTTCCAAGGCCGGGGGCATGATCTGCTTGCTTCTGTTAGACATGGAATCTTCCAAAGCCGGGCTCAAATTTTGCTTGCTTCTGCTGGATGTGAACGATCACAAGGCCGTGGAAGGGCAAGGAATCGAATAGTGTGACATCGTCGTGGATTTATATTAGATTTTTGACATTGGCTAATTTTACACAGTGTCGTACTATTCTGGACTACTGCTTATCTGCTATTTAATAAACTCATCTTTTCGGTTAATATATAGCTTAAGCATGCATTGCATTTGACGATTACGTATGAGGTGTATTGGATCTCAAGAATATCGCGGATCCTTTGAGGAATTAATGTAGGTAATGCAAAAAAGGTAGTCATTTTAGCCCAAAATCAGAGTTATATTTGCCAATAATCCATATACTATACTGATGCGTATAGTTTATTTATGGCAATTACCTAATACTCGGAATAAAACTGCTGTACTTGTGTTCAGAGTTCATTAAATACGAAGAAAACGGTATAGAATTCGTAGTTCCATGGAGGAAAATCACAAAGGACTCTCTAGAGCCAGTATGTTGGAATAGCACAGCAGGTTCCAGTGATTGGGCGACGAAGCGAGTTGGTGCAGTCAAATCGAATCATACTTGATATCAGGAAACTGGTTAAGTGCTTGGTTGTGTTGGAAAATTTTCGAATAACCGAAAAGCGTCGAAGCTGAATTTTATGCATCAAAAGATCAATGGTGAAAATGGATGAATGGCCTTAGACGACGATTTTCACACCTTCCAACGTCTAATATCCTTATTCGTAAAAATATAGGCTTTATCAAATATACAGACTTTAAAAGCGACCTATATACCTGTGAAAAAAATATCGACCGCAAACATTAAGACACATTCACACACGCACTTGTCAATATTGTCTCGACTATGCTTCTGCACTCTTTAGTCTGAAGTCCCTTTCATGGATATCACGGCTTCAAATCCCGGACTGGCGCCAATGACTCTTCTATTAAAACTTACATATGTGTCTTAATAATATTGTGAGGAAACCTACAGATAAGCAGGAAAGAGAATTCTTATTTATTTTTCTCTTTTTTTTCTTTTTTTTATTCTGAGGATATGGAGACACCGCATTGAAGTAGCGTGCTGAGTCTTGGCTCTATCCTTATTTCAAAAACGGAGAGAGGAGGCCTATGCTCAGCAAAGGGATATTAACAGGCCGTTACTATGGTAATTGAAGAAGCGTGCTAGGAAAGTTAGTAAGAAAATTAGAAAGTTAGAAAGTAGGAAAGATGCATCGGGAGCACCAGATGCATCGACCGCCTCTGGGACGTTTTCAGATGGCCGTCCGATAACCAGTTTCAATCCAACCACTCCAAGTGTGGTCAGCATAAAAAGTTTTTCGCTTCTATTCCTTCATCCATTCCATTCCATTTCCATTCCATTCGTCAACTCTGGCGTTACTCCTTTTATATGCACGTCATACTTTACATAATCCAACCGTCTCTTTTTAGGTCTCTAAATTACATCCATACATACATTACAGTACATTTTCCATCGACATCCAAATTTAACACTTGTTTGATCACATGATTGCCATTTCCATGTAGTGTCGTTTCATTATATGACTATACCATCTTAATTTTGGACTTTTTTTTTAATAATATCTATTTATTTATCACTGTTAATTCCAGAACAACTAGCTCATATCGAGGTATTGTTAAGTAGGCATGTAGTATTATATAACGCGGGCACAGTCACAACAGCAGCAGGGGAGCGCGGAACAATACGGATGCTGGCAGCACTAATTAGACAAAGCCATTGTGAACTCGCTAATTGACGGGCCTACGTGCATGTGGAAATGACTGAAAAATACTTTTTTTATAGATTCGAGTGTCTATGGACTAGCGGGGTCTAAAATCCATAGTAATATTGCGAAATAAATGCGAAAGTCTGTCTGCCTCTATGACGCTTTCCCATTTTATCCGCTGGACCAATATTAATGAAATTTTTGTACAAATCATCATTGTTCTCCTGCCCTTATTCCACTTTAAGTCTGAAGAACATGGTTTTGTTAATGTTGTTTCATAATTTGGTATTTTACGACCGGTCTTGCTGACGTCAACTTACCTCCTGACTCCTGACGGTGGTCTATTCTACTAAGCCGGATACCACACGGCGGGTCCGCCTACCTTAGTTGCCTTTTCGCACCCTTAATTCTTATAGAGAGTCTGTAAGAATTAAGGGCGATCTATTCCGAATACCACAGAAATTTGGTACAAGTTAAAATAACAAGCACAAAAATCTCGCTTTTCGTTCGGAAACAGAATAAAAGTATACGGTATTTAAACACTTACTTTAAAGGGTGCTGGTAAAGTTTGTACTATTTAAAGTGACCACCTTTCCCACTGCTGGGCACAGATCTCCTGTTCCCCTTTTTGTAGAGAGGAGCCCTTAGATTAGAAGAAGAAGAGTTGGAGCATAGAACGGCGAAAGTGTCTCTGCTTAACGTTAGAAGTAATGTAACCTTCCCGGACGCCTATGCCCGGCAGTGGGACGTAACCCTCCCACTGCCGGGCATAGGCGTCCACTCTCCGGTTTTAGAGAGGATTGGATCTAAGACCTACCACACTACTCCAACGCAATCCCTATATTTCTCTAGAGCTATGCAGAGAAGAGAAACCTTTTTCACAATAATTTATAGAATTAGGCGTTACTTTGCGGAGATCCATAATACAAATGTAATAATAAAATTATATTGCTATAATCCGCGATGACGTTCAATAGAGAATAAGCTCAGTTGGGTATTGCTTTGCTTTGCTATTTTTTAGTGGAGTCTATCTCTTGATGATGCTTCGGTTGCGGGGCGAAACGATTGTTGAGTTTGTAATAGTGAACATGTGTAGTGCTTTTGTGGTGGCGGTGATGGAGGTTGTGCATGTGTTTTTACGAATCCTGCATGTATCAGGTATGAAAACGGATTGACCACTCTACATTTAGCATTATATATATCTTCTATTTCACTTCATCGCGGATTATAGCAAAATAATTTTATAATTACTTTTGTTTTCTTTCTCACTATGTTTTTCTTCACTGAAAAGCGTAAATTCCATTTGTCTATTAGACATAATTTTAACACAAAAACTCATTAGTGCCTGCTTGTGGTTTAAACCTGTCTCTTTCGAGAGTCGAGTAATCTTACCACTGGGCTATAACAGTTCCTAATATGTAAGTAAAAAAAAGTAAGTAGCGGCCTGTTACTATCCTACTGCTGAGAATATGCCTCTTCTCTCCGTTTTTGGAGAGACGGTTTGGAGCTTAGACCTACCACGCTGCTCCAATGCGGATTGGTAGGTTACACATATCTCCAGAATTCTCTAGAGATATGCAGGTTTCCTCACGATGTTTTCCTTCACCGAAAAGCGTGTGATAAATTACAATCATCAATTAGACACATAAGTTTTAACAGAAAAACTCATTGGTGTCTGCCCGGGTTTGAACCCTTGACCTCCTCGAAAGAGTCGCACGGTGTTACCGCTGGGCTATCCTAATATGTAATAATACCTAATTACATCACTTCTGACACAAATCTCACGTAACTAGAGACTGTTACGTTACACGAATATCGACGTCAAGAGGGCAATAGTTTCCAATTTCGCCGCCCTCACCTGTCCCTCTCAGTTAATCCGCCATTTTATTAGCCCTTGTAAGCGCACGTGCACGCTTCCAAACCTTTGTTCTATGAAAATTATTAACAAATAATAAAACGACTTAACTTGAAATCATTACATTGTAAAAAAGACGCTATATATAAAACATTTAGAGTTTAAAAACGATTGCATTATTAATAAAACTAAGACCGTTACATTATTCAATCGTCCATGTTATTATTACGTTTTAGCGGGCCGTGACTGACGTAGCGTCGAACAAAGACGATGTTGCCATGCGGAATAAACTGTTATACGTTATGAGAGATTATAGGGTAATCTGGGAATATTGAAGACAATAAAATGAGCTTACAAGGTTGAGAGGGGTCGCATAAAGGTAAACGTTTTGCGATATTCGTATTGTTTCCGCATAAACAAAGGGCTACGATCATTATATTATGATATTTAGAGCTTGTTCTTTACTAGGGTTGCGATTTATTTTTACAAATAAAATGAAATCTTATTTTATATATAATCTGTATTTTATAATTTTTCCAATTTTTTAAAAGTTCTAAGTGTCATGAAAAATCGTTGAAGCCGTTTCCGAAATTCAGAAAAATAGATATATACAAGATTATATTTAAAGAATATTTAAAGATTAAATATATAGGTTTAACTTGCGTAACAATAAAACGAATATTTAAAACTCATTAATTTTTATTAATTTTATAAATCGAAATTCATTACACCTCTCGTTATAATTACAAATTCCTTTCGTTATTAATACTATTATTTATATTTATAATAACTTCTCTAAGCCTAACTGAAATAATTACATCGGCCTAAATCTGAAAATATATAAATTAAGTTACAAAACATTAATTATATTCTTTAAAAAATTTATTACAACTGACAATTTATTTTTACTTTTAAAGAGGCTTATTGCTATGTTTCATTATTTGCCAGCGCTCGCGCCATTTCACTACAGTGATACTAACTTGTTTGTTAATATTCTACTAATTTTTTATCTATATACATTTTAATAAAACAATTAAAAGTAATTTTATTATCTATAGTCGGTGTTTTGCATAAAGCGTTCATATTTGAAAATTGTTAATTCAATTATTTTATAATAGAATAATTAGACGCATAAATTATTAAACGATATATCGTACGCTTAGTATTAAACTGACCGAATTAAAAAAAGTTGTTTTGTGGCAAATTGCAATAAAACATAGCGTATCGCCTACAAAACTCTCGAATATTTAAGAAACCCATAACTTGGAAGATCAATACTAGCTTTTTAAAGTTCTTAGCTTGATGTCATAGATGCGATGGAAATAATGATTACAATGTACTTAATTAAATTATCGCTAATTTTGAATTAGGCCAGTTTGATACTAAGCGTGCGATATAATTGTTATTTTTTGTCGTAAATATAATTTAACCAAATAATAATAAGAATAATAATGTAAGTTATGATATTATTGCCTTTATTGTAGAGTATATCTGAATTTAGTTCTTGTCTTATAAGAAAATAAGAATGCAAAATTGTACGAGTAAATTTTAGTTACTGTAAACTGTAATTACTGTAAATTATAATTGTAACATTGATTATATCCAATAAAGATTGATTGATAAGTTTGATTTTTACTTTATACAAAACACCAATACATCGCTTTAAGTACAACAAGGGGAAATTTTAATTGATTGTGGATTTCTTTTCTGTCAGCGCAGTGTGGATGTTCTCAATCTGTATGCGAGGGTGCGGGGTTCACACAATCGGCACCCAATTAGGGGCTTGTAGTCAATTACCCATCGCTTACGTTAGTCGATTGCTCGATTCAACCCCACATTTTATAACAAATAAGAAAATTACCATTAAAATTGTTAATAAAAAAAAATTATTAACCGTCAAATTTGACTATATAAAATACTGTAAAATAAAAAAGTAATAAGTAAACGGACACGGGATCAAAATTGTAAATATATTTAATTTTGTTAGGTACAAAATAAAATTAATTGCCTACTTAAATACAAAGATATATTTTAATCTGTGTGTAACTTTGACTCGATATATGTCACTTTTCTAAAACATCAGGTATTTCAATGTAAAACTCTATTCCAAAGCAATAGAATCGGCAGCTAGTCAAATATATACACGTAACTATCTACACACGCACAAAACACTGACCGTTTTTAATCATAAATTATACTATTCACACAACAATTAACTACTTTAATATCAGTTATTTACAATAGATCAGACAGTACTACGTAAGAAGATTCAAAAAGGTTGCTTCTGCTAACGGATTCTTGTTATTTTTTTATATGAAACAGTACAATTATCTACCAAACGAACATCTTCAAATGAAAGAACTCGAAACGTTAATTAAACAGGAAAATGAATAATACCGACTATGTTAACTGAATATGTAACATTTAAGTCAAATCCTTAGTGGTGCTTAACTATGACTATTTACAACTCGATACCGCTACGCGTTAATCAAACGTCCAATTATTTTTCACTTAAACCACTGAGTCACTATTTTCGTCACTGTTTCACTTTTAGATAGCCATTCCCATAGCTTTACCAGTGACAATGTTCTTTTTTAAAGACAAACCGGATCTAGTTCAAGATAAATATTTCGTTTTTCAAAATCATATTACTAACAATAACGGTTCAGGAATAAACTATGAAATAGGGAGATTTTTTTAAAAACTGGCAATTATTTTTATTGTTGTCAAAATCATAGAGCAATTAATACATAGCGTAGAGGAGCCATAGGTAAAGAGGGAAGTTGAGAGACCCCACACTTATCTTTTTTTTTGCGCATGTTTTAACAAACATGTGCAACATGGCGTATTTATATTTAAATACTTTGAACATATTTAGTAGACTTTTTAAAAAATTAATATAACAGGAAAATATTTTGATAATATTGAACATTGTAATCCCACTAAATAACTCGTACTTCCAATCTTCAGTTAAATGCGCGAAAAAAGAGACAAATAGGAAGCCTTGTAGCATTTGTTTCCTTTTTTTTCGATAGACATATTTTAGAAGACTGAAAAGGACAAAGCCTTTTGAGTTGGTGTAATATAGTGATAGTGATAGTGTAGTGTAGTGTAGTGTAGTATTAGTGCTACTGAAAAAAAACACAAGAACGAAGTGGGAAGTGTAAGAAAGACTAAGATAAGTCATTGGACCTGTTCTTAGATATAAGTTAATTTATAAGTTTAGGTTAAAATTAAGTTGCTTGTTAGCCTTAAGGCTAGATTGTGACTGCAATAAAGTACCTCCATAGTTATGTACTTTATAATAGGAAAAAAAAATAGGCTGGCTCCTCTACTATATATTAACTCTATGGTCAAAATATTGTGTGGGAGGTAATATAGATAAACAATTCAATCGAAATACATCTCTTCCTTGAACATTGTCTCGTGGTAAAGCTGGGGGAACTTCTACCAGGCCCTGCCCTGCAGCGGGAGGTAGCCCGAGCACTGCTGCTGGTAGGCGGCCGGCTGCCGGTACGAGGAGACCAGCGGGTTGCTGCAGGCCGCCTGCGAGGGCTGCCCGGAGTAGCCCGAGGTGGGCGTGGCGCAGTGGCTGTGCGCCGGAGACGAGGACTCGCCCGAGCCGCACGGCTTGCCGTCCTTGACCAGCACCGGCACGGCCACCCGCCGCGGCGACGACGCGGACTGCCGGCGGAACAAATTATTCAACGATTCCTTACTAATACCTTATTATGGGCCTCTAAAGAGAAGCTCAGAGCCACTCAGAGCACAAAGTGGGCGATGGTACGAGCTATGCTTGGTGTATTGGTAGAAAAATTTACCAGAGATTTCTAGGAATATGTGTAAGCTACGAGTAAACATTAATGCAATAATTACCTAAACCTCCCTCAAGAATTGCACTATCTTTTAATAAAAACCCTATAAAAATCCGATAAGTAGAATTAAAAAAAAATCGATCACATACAGACAGAGAGCAAAATATTTTACTGATTTTGTTTTATAATATGTTTTATGTTTTATAGATTGTCACTTAAGATTGATGAAGATTACAAATTTTCATTTAGTTTGTTTTCGATGAGCGAGCTTTGTAAGTGAGTTTTGGTGATCGTCGGGGAAACAATGGTAACGAGCGCTGAATAGAATATATAAATAGTATTAGATTTTGAGTAGCCGCTGAACGCATATTTATTCATACATTCACATTAGTTTTAAAAGAAAAACGCATTGATTTCGCCCGTGGTTTCAACCTGTATACCTCTAATAAGACTACACAGTCCCACTGAGCTACAATAATCGAAAATACAACCCTCCAGTTTATCGTACAATAATTACATAATTAAATTTGAAACGATAACAGGGAAGTTAACCCCGTCGTAAAACCGGCGGAAGTCACGCGCGGGGTTGCCAGCCTCTGACGATTGCCTCAATTTGCGCTCGGGGAGCGACGTCTGATTGTTACGCCTGTGGGCGTCGCATGACATATGCATGTTTAATGGCACAGATAATTCAAATTAACATATTAAAATGAATATTTATGAAAACGCTTGGTCGTTTTCATAATCATCACCATCATCATGTTCCTTATCCCACTCTAAGTGGGGTCGGCACAACATGTTATAAACATGCTGTCACATGATTTGGCTGCGTTTTTACGAGCGGCCGCCTGCCTGACGTTAACTTATCTCAGTCGTATTTTACGACACCTCGGTAAGAAATGAGGGTGGTACTATTCTATTCAGCTGGATACCACACGATGTTAAGTTTCATAATATCTTATACTTTTTATTTTCGTCCACTGCAAATAGCTTAAGTCATGCCGCGTCTTTTGGAAATATCTAATACTTACAAGGTTCTGAAGCTATAGAAAAAAAAATCTACCATTCATTATCGCAACAAATTAGTCGTCAAAGTGTTAAACAAACAGACACACTGAGATTCATATTTATTTTATAATGAGGTTTTCTTTTATATTTTCTATCGTTCTGACTCTACCTAGCCAGAGTGAAATAGCAAGGAAAACCCCCTTTTTTCTTCAAGAATATGCAATAGAAACATCATTCTCGTGTCGGCAAGTGTATTCGGTATAACATGTTTTTCTTCCATTTTCTCACTATCACTTGTCAAATTTAGCGCTTCTCCTTTTATATGCATGTACTTTACACAATCCAACCATCTCTTTTTAGGCCTCCCTCTAGCCACATAGCCATCAAATTCAAACTATTCTTTGTTCCAATTGGCTTTTAGAAACACCTTTAAATCGTCAAATTGCAATGAAGCTACGACTGCTTCGGAAAGATGCTCTTACCGAGAAGATCTTAACCAGCAAGAAACTCATTCCTCCACATTCATATTTAAGGAAACAAATAATTAAAATAAATATATTTGAGACAATTACCCAAAGGGATTATACATATATAATTTTAAATAAATATTTAAATATATATACACAGAGACTCAAAGAACCAGCAAATTGGTTTTAATCGAGAATCGTGGAACTGAAGTCAGTATCACTGCCACGAGCGCCAACGAGCCATTTAATTTAGGTTAAAAATTTAAGTTGACATCAACAAACTCGTATTAGTTTGTAGAAAAAATAGGTCAAAGCAAAAAAAATCGTCTCAAAAACGCGTTTGCAAAACATAGCTAATTTCCAAAAACTTTCAAACAAATTCCATCTGTATAAGATGCTATCGACCCTCGCCAAGGTAACACAAAGCCCCTTTAAAATGATATCTTCAAATCAGGTACTGAATAATGGATTTTTAAAGACGTGAGCGATAAAAATCGTCGACGCAGCGCCCCTGTGCGGACTGCGGAGGCGACAGAGCTTCCCGCTCGATGGCAATCTCGCGGGGACTACGGGTCCCGCATTCTCGCGGCTAGCAACCCTGATTTAATTTTGCTGAGGTCAAATTAAAACGAGGTCTTATAAATTTAAATTTCCTTTTTCAAAATATTTAGTGAGTACTTGAATAACTTTACGGTGTGTGACTGTTGGCAAGGGGTCGCGAATTTAACGCCGGAAAGCTCATAATCTATCCCACTCTAAGTCGGCACAACATGCTATTAACATGTTGTCATATGATTTTGTACGTATTTTACGATCGGCCAGCCCGACGTCTACTTACCTTAGTCGCATTTTACGACACCTCTGTAAGAAATGAGTGTGGCCTATTCTACTCAACCGGATAACGATGTGGTGGATATAAGCTCAATAATAATTTTGAAGATACTGGATGCAGGTCTGTTTTATATCCCACCATATCTTTGTTTATACTTATTATAGAACAAAGTCCTCAAAAGCTTTCTGTCTGTATGTGAACAATTTTCTCAAAATTTTCTGATTTTTATACGATTTTAAGTAAAAGATGGTGCAATTCTTCCGAAAGATTTAAGTCAATAGTACAGAACCATTTTATGTAAATTGCGCTAAGGAGGTCGCTCAGTTGTAAACAAACTCGCCTGCTGGGAGCTTAACTCGCGTGCGCTGCCTAAACCAGTAGATATATACTAAAGTAATGTACTAGAAAATTGTAGATCTACAAAAATACTACAAAAAAGTTTAAGTCAGCATGTCTCTATCTTTTATGGTTAACTCACAATATTTATTATTAATTTTATGTTTAAAATTTAGATTCAGGTTTTTATGACATACAGATTTCCGCGCGGTCGAATCCGCTAGTACAGATAGGAGAATTAGTTAACATGAAAATGGTTCTCTTACCTGATTATGCTGGTTCTGTTCAGCCATCGCCTTCTCCTTGGCTTGCCGCTTGCACTTGTAGCGATGGTTCTGAAACCATATCTTCACCTGGAACAAACATCTACATTATTATCCATAAACTAGGGTAAGTTCCTTATTCTTAGGCCTACTCTTGATGCATTATTTAGAAGCCTTCGAAGTCTAGAAATACCATTGAATATCAGTAAACACCTCGAGTTAAAAAACTCGAGTTAACCGTCGAAGAGATCCCTCGGAGCCAATCCTGGCAGCAGGATCAGGTTATGCTTATCGTAAACATGCATTGTCATCAGGAATGGACCAGTATGTAGAATTTCAGCTCAATCGGACACCGGGAAGTGGGTCAAATTTAACATGCAAGATTCCAGATTCACATACATACATTGTAACTTGGATAAAAGCTATTAAAAATGCATGGATTTGACAATTCTCTGACGTAGCAAAATATAGTAATGATGAAATAGTCTGGCAAGTTAAAAAAAACTTTTAAAAACTCTTTATGCCTCTCCGGGGTTTGGGCCCATGACCCTATCGAAAGAGTCGTATATTCTCACCGCTGGGCTACCACAGTTTATTTATTTATTATGACAAGCCAATAGCATTGAACCCATACTAATTAATACACTTCTTCACACGGCAAGTTCTAGATAAAAACACTTTTTAAGGCGAGTACAGCGTTATCGTAGGTAGTTAGGTACAAAAATTATTTATATAATAATATACAATGAGACAAATTAAATTATACTTACAGGAAAATTTTGATAAAAACTATTACTAAAACTTAACAACTTAAAGCAGGCGGGCAAGTTTATTTTTATATTTGAATAGAGGGTCGTGGAAGATTTCTATATCATGGGAATTAAGTGCGTTATAAGTGTTCATAAGCCGGTTAAATGGACTATTTTGACCTAAATTAGTTCTTGATTTCGAGGTACTGAAAGTTTTTTACAAGAACAAAGAGCATTACGTGGAAAAATTTAAACTACTTACCGGATTGTAACGTATTATTAACGAGTATTGTTACGAGAGTTTATGCTCAGCCTTAATTATTGTTAATTCAAAGTGCCTATGATTCTTCAGCTGCGTCAGTTTTCATAGGCGCACCCCATTCACAAGTATTGTGTGTGTCCCATTCATTTTGCAATGTTTGCGAGTCAGCCGACGCCATCTTCTTTAGCGCTCGAGTGTTGGAACGGTTCAAGAGCGTTCAATTTTACTTTCAAGTTTCCTCTTTGACATTAACTGTGGTTATACTAACTTTGCTTTTACTATTATTTTATTTCATAGTTTTAACCTTTAGTTCCTCATTTTTATCGATTGAACCTCTATATAAGCATTTTTAAGAAGTCACTGCTTTCAAATAATGCTCTAGCCGAGAAAAATCCGCTAGTGAATATATTTATCTTTTTCATAAATAATATTTTTTTATAATGAAGGAATAAATCTAACTTTCAGCAATTTAAGTGAGTGCTCTAGTAATTGACCATGTACTCATATAAAAAATTAATACCACGTAAATTTCTATAGATAATTCCAGTGTGTTTGGAATTTAGACCTTTGACCCTTTAGTAAGGATCACGCGCTCTAAACTTATCTAATCTAACGATATAAATGCTGCATAAATGTAAATCAACATGATTTTATGTTGGAATTAGTTGACTAAAATTCTTGCACAATAATCATAACTTATTACCGAGTGGTATCCGACTGCGTAAAATATACCACTCTCATTTCTTATCGAGCTGTTGTCATACGCGACAAGGTAAGTTGACGTCGGACAGGCAAGTCGTAAAATAACTATCCAAAACATGCCACAACATACTTAAAACATGTGCCGATTACACTTAGGGTGGGATAAGGGCAGGAGAAAGATAGAATCATAACTTTTGTACAATGGAATACCTACTCTTTCACGGTGAATCCGCTGAACTAATATCGATTACGAACAACATATAGGCTGTAGAAATCCTGTTAATTCTACATTGATAGGATAACACTAAAAAGAGCTATCTATTAATTTTATCACCGCAATTATTAATATACGAATTAATAATATTTCTTATGATCAAATACCTTTATTTGTATTAGCAATAGGAATTACAGCATTACTTTCAGATTCAGCGTTTTAGCTGGAGGTATTACTATACTTTTAACAGGCGACAACTTATCACGCGGACGAAGTTGCGGGCTAAAGCTAGGACTTCTATAAAGTATTTTGGATTGAGTTAAATTCTAGATCTTTAAACTAGTGTACACACATTGCAAGCATCTTCATCGCGGCTATTTGTCCGCTGTGTTAGCCCCATCGCAATTGTCAACACTACCCACCGGCCTGGCCCCCTGAAATTAGCGCTGGGGCTACAGCACAGTCAACACTCCACCTTAATGACGAAAGAATAAACACAGCCTAGCAGTGTTTGTACCACGGAGCGGGCAGCCTTTGTCTACGCAAAATATACATTTTATTTATACATCGAGAGAGTTTCCACGGTGTTTGTTCTTTGAAATGGATGTGAGCCCCACCCCGTTGAGAATCTCGGCCGTTCCGTTATGACGCTCGCTCGTGCATAAATGCCGCCATTTTGTTTGGCACTCGATACATAGTTACGAGATCCGTTATGATAACAAAATGGAGGTGCGTGGCTACTACGGAACGTGTAGTGTCCACTCGGCGTCGAGGACTTATCGGTATGTTTGTTTTTTTTTCGTTGTTTGCTGTAGAGGTGTGGATCTGTCATACGTCTGTGGGAACTGCGTTTTGTTTTCACGCCCAGATTTTCCTCATAGCTCAATTGGGAGGATTGAAGGACTCTCCAAAAAAGTCTTTTGCCAATTTCGCCAATAAATTTAGGGCAATAATTTTTTTTTTAGAACTATCTTTGATAATTGTCTATGATTACTAATACGTAGGTTTTTAAACGGAAGATATATGCGAAGCTAAATTAGGAAACTATTGAAAAAATTTAAGGCAAACTAGGCTGTTGCGGTGTCATTGTATTTTTTTATGTATTTGACGAATATAGTGCAGAGTACTATATTCATCATCATTCTTCTATCCTTATCCTACTCTAAGTGAGGTCAGCACAACATGTCGTAAACGTGTTATCACATGAATTGGCTACCTACGTATTTTACGACCGGACTGCTTGACGTCAACTAACCTTAGTGGCCTTTTACAACACCTCGTCGAGAAATGAGTCTGGTCTATTCTACTCAGATGGTTACCACACGGCGGGTCAACTTAGCTTAGTAGCCTTTTCAACAGCTTGGTAAGAAAGAGGGCGGTCCATTCTACTCAACCGGATACACAGCGGATCAACTTAGCTTAGTCGCCTTTCAACAGCTCGGTAAGAAAGAGAATGGTAAATTCTACTCAGCTTAATACCACACAGTTCATTGTATGTTTTTATGTATTTGACGAATACAACACAGAGAATTATTCAGCAATTTCTTTGAAAGAAGACGTTCGATATTAGTATGTACATGTGTCCCTGTTTCAAAAAAATCGGATATACTGACTACGTGTGATTAACGAGGGAGTTGCACCGCTGAAATCTGCTTTCATACCGTCTCGCTAGTCATTGACGGGATGCTGTGGTTAATGAACAGCTACGTCATTCGCCTTATTGCACTCCGTCGAGGCTTGGACGCTCTCGTGTCGAGTACTTTCTTTTCAATCTCCTTGCGCATAATACTTCGTGTTTCCTTTCTACACCCGTGAGCGGCATTCAATTATTTGTTTTACTTTTAAATGACTTGTTTGTCCGAGACTTTCGGGTGTCTGGGCTTTTATTTTACGTGTTCGATCACACCAGCTCTGAAGATTTGTTTTTGCGTACTCGACTGGCACTGAGGTGGCTGTATAAGTTCTGTGTAGATGTTAATCGTTAAATTTCAAAGTTTAGTCAACTAAACTAATGAAGATTGAAAGACTAAAGTAATATAGATGTTTTAATTACATTGATAGTTTATAAACGAGTTTTGTAATGGGAAAACTGGTAGAATATAAAAGAAATTCAAGTAAGGGAGGTAGTGTTCGAATAATAAGTTTTCTTTATTTTAGAAAAATAATTCTATAATTATTAAAGCACTATAGTGTCATGTCTGTGTTGCGCTCAGGAATCACAGTCAAAATTTAGCACATGACAACGTAGGTGTAATAAATTTAGAAAACGTCTATCAGAGACTCATAGTGTAAGAGAAACCACGATGAAACGAAAATATCAACAGTTACGTTATAATTTTTTAGTATGCCAACATTGGTTCTATGTAATGTAAATAACCCAGATTCGTCCGTTACGGTTGATTTGTACATACCAGTCATTGCTGAGCAACAGTGACTTTCTTTAACTTTACCTTTCTATTAAGTTAGTTTTAATACTTCGATTAAGGTATGCTAATGTATTCTTTCACGGTGAATCCGCTGAACCAATATCAATGAAATTTGGCACAAATATTCAATAAATACAAAACATATGACTATAAATAACATATAGAAATTCCTGTTAATTCTATAGGAATTGGATGACATTGAAAAGCGCCATCTATTATCGATCTACCTCACGACAACAGTGAACGAGAACGAAATCGCGGGTAGTAACGGCCTGTTGATATCCCACTGCTGGGCATCGGCCTCCTCTCTCCATGATTTTTGGAGAGAAGGATTGGAGCTAAGAGCTATTGGTAGGTTTTACATATCCCTAGGATTCTCTAGAGATATGCAGGTTTCCTCACAATGTTTTCCTTCAGCGAAAAGCGTGTTATAAATTGCAATTATAAATTAGACACATAAGTTTTAACAGAAAAACTCATTGGTGTCTGCCCAAGTTTGAACCCATGATCGTCTCTAGAAATTTACACGGTCGCACCGCTGGGCTATCACAGCTTCACAAAATCGCGGGCAAAAGCTAGTATTTCAATAAAGAGATAGCTGCTGAGGGTGATCTATTTGTCTCTTTTTGTGTGTGATTAGACAAATATGAAGTATACAAGTTTCATCTTCACATTATTTATTGTGACACTATTACTTAAAGGCCTGCTCTGCTCGAATTAATTAAACTCTATGGTTTCATTTCTAGAAAGATTTAACGAACAAACAATATTCCACAAATAAGGCGAATAATTTTAATGGCGGCCACCCAGCCGGCTGTCAACTTGACAATATAAATCAATTTTGGCGCCAAACGGAAAAAAGATGGCGTTAATAAAATTGTTGCTTAATTGCATATTGAAACGTATATGCGTGAATATAAGAATGAAATTCCCGCGAAGGCATATAAAGTGCGTGCTATATTAGAGTCGCGTAGGTGTTCCAATCCTGCGAAGGATGACTCGCATAATGGGGCCTACAATTATTATAAATAAAGACGCTCTCATATTTGTTAGGCTCTTCATTTGATGCAGTGACTTTTTAACAGTGACTATACGTTTTAAACCTCGTTGGGACACTGACGTGTAGAATTATAAGATAAATAATGAATGGGATACATTCAAGTTCGCTTATTGGTATAGATCGTAATGAATTAGATAATTCTCTCTGATATTAGGAGGACAAAGTATTATTTATAATTCAAGTATGTCAATATGCATTTATAAAGTCATATTTTTTTAGGCTTAGCCTATGGTATCATACGGTATATGATGGTATCCGCCTGCGTAGAATACACCACCCTCATATCTTATTGAGGTGTCGTAAAATACGGCTGAGTTATGTTGACGTTAGGCAGGCGGCCGGTCGTAAAATTAGTGACAAATCATGTGACAACATGTTGTGTCGACCCAACATTTTTAGGCTCTCTAGAAGTAAAAAAAGTAGGAAAAAGTATTTATTTGAGATTAGGCATACAAAATTATTTCAGATATAAATTGTTCACCTCCAATGAATATACAATTTATATTAAATGATTTATATAATTAGGCGTTACTTTCCAGAGATCCATAATGTAAAAGTAAAAATAAAATTATTTTGCTATAGTCTGCGATAAATATCGCAGATTATATCAAAATAATTTTATTTTAAATTATTTTGCCATAATCTGCGATATTTATCGCGAATTATATGAAAATAATTTTATTATTACTTTTACAATTTATATTAATTAAATAATATGAAAAAATATAAACTATTGCCCTGTTTGGCTTTAAATATTAAGTTTCAGTTAGCATTTAATATAACATTTATCTGTCGCATACGGTCACCACACAATAGCTTGGCGAACGTTTCCATATTGGACGCTGAGTAAACATGAACGCACCCGATCAATACCCGTCATTTATTTAGTAACTTATCAAAATATCGAAGGCCGATTCCTACCATTTACCTTTTAAATCACTTAAAAATATTTGTCCCAAATCAAACCTTATTTAAATGGGTTAAAGTTCATCATTATTTACGGGTGGTTAAATAATGTTGGTAATTTTAATAAGACGTGAGTTAATGTGGCGACAAATAGACCTGGATTACGGAATACGGATTTCTGTACGGAATGTTATCACAGGTGAGCGGTGATTGGGAAAATGGCGTTCAGTTCTCAGCTTTGTATCTTTTGGTGGAAGAAAAAAATAGGTCGGTTTAGTTTGGACGTTTAGATGGCGTATGTGGAAATAGCCAAAACGTAGACGCAACTTCAAGGTTAAATAAAATATTATTTTTTTATTTTAGTGTTGTTAGTAAGGGCCCCAATCATTGTCAGACGATCATTGTTTCCAAAATTTTGCATACCTGTGTCAAAAGCTTAAGACTTAATACTTTAGATCAACTGGAAATAATAACACAATAATGGCACACTAATTATCAAACAGATAAACGTTACGAGTTCCAGTTTCGTAACGTGTTCGAAGGCAAAATAAATGTTGGGGGTTTAACTTATTACTATATAACTTCGATTCTCTCCGGATGGTGTTCTGGCTACAGGTCGAAATGATTGTTAAGATTGTGGTGATGAATGTGTGCAGTGCTTTTGTATTGTTGTGTTATTGGTGGCTGGTAGTGCATGCGTTTCTACTAATTTTGCATGTATCAGGAATGTGACCGGCAAGGCAAAATAATATTTTGTGTATTATGGACTTCCGCAAAGTATAATTAACGCTATTAATAATAATGAACGCAACGCATAATTCTATAAATTACCGGGGGAAACGCTGGATTTGAACCTGTTACCCGTGTATTTATAACGATAATTCATCTCAAGCCAGTTCCTTTCACCAAGCTCCCAACCACTCGAGATGTAGCGCCCCACCCCAACATTTCGACCATGAACCATAGAGCACCGTTCAAATATTTACTGTGCAGTTCACAAAATTAATATTTGTTTAATAAACGATGATTAAATCGCCTTAACGACTTTTACGGCCCACCGTATGCTAATATTTGATTAATGTTTGTGATTTATTACTTAACTTGTATAAGAGGCAAAGTAGGAACCGACATAAGCTTGCGTGCGTGCATGACATTGCTCCTGCTTTGCGCCTCGCAAAAGTACGTAAATCTTTTGTGGGTTTGGGTATAAGATTCTATAATAAAATTCCGCAATCAATTATAGCTTTGCCATTACATTAGTTTAAAAACACTGAGGATTGCTTGAAATAAGAATGGATATAGCTCGCTTAGACCATGTACAAGACAGTAATGACTAAATGTAACTAGTCATAAGAATTATATTTATAAAAAAGAGCAACCGCCGAGTTTCTTGTTGGCTCTTCTCGGTAAGAACGGCTTTCCGAACCAGCAGTAGAGTTGATGATTCAAAAGCACTTGTTTACAAGTTTATTTGAATAAAGAATATTTTGAATTTGAATTTAACTAGCAATCGCCAACGGCTCCGCCCGCGTGGAAAGATAAAAACCGTAATATAGTAGTGTAATAACCATAAAAATAGTTAAAGTGGGTTAACCTTAAAAGCTAGGCATAGGCTATCGCGGACTTTTATTTAAAACTTTTGGAGCCGAACAATTTTGTAATACATGACTTTTGAATAACTTTCACCGTTTACTTAGTAGACGCGGGGAAAGCTTTCAATTTAGACGTTTTCGCAATATTTTTTATTGCTGCTCCTCTCCTATTCATCTTAGCGTGATATTATATAGCCTATAGCCTTCCTCGATGAATGTTCGATAAAATTCTTTAAATGTAAGATAATAAATATATTATATTACATTTAAAGAATTTTTCAAATCGCTTTAGTAGTTCCTGAGATTAGCACGTTCAAACAAAAAAACAAACTTTTTATATATTAGTATATTGATGTAGGTATTCGTTAAACGTTTTTGCATGTACTTCATATTAAATGCGTGCTGCCAATAATTGGTTTAAAATTCTTGAATAAAAATATTTTAAACCAATTATTAGCAATAGCAAATTTGTACAAAAGTATCAGAGACGTATATAAGCAGTGTGTGTGTGTATTTTTAGTCAGTCAGATTTAAATTTTGAAATCTGAAAATTAATATCTTTATTTTTTTTTAGAATATATACAAGATTAACTCATTTAAATATAAAAAAAATTCTGATATAAGTCAAGAAATATGTTACATATTTGTAACATCGCATCAAGATCGCAGTATGCAAACGGTCAATGATTCTCAAGAATGCGAAGGCAAAAAACAAATGGCCGTCCTATGCAAACATTGCAAATTTGCAACGGGCGCACTTAGTGCTGTTAGTTTTACAAATTCGACAGACATCGCGGCCTCTACCTGCATCACAATGGACATGTCAGGTGCATTATCCCCTTATCCACCTAATCCTATCGCACAAAGCAATACTTTGCCTCCATTCATCAAAATATAATCCCTAACTCTACAAAAGACCGCATACATTATCAAAGATAGCGCGCGAAATCACCCGCAATCCCATACTTGAATACAATTTTGCGGTTATTACACAACTACGCGGGAATAAAGTTTTAAAATTTTATTCGAATCATAAAAGACATCTCAATGTTCCATTTGTAAATTTGTTTTGACAGGTTGGCTGCGGTGAATGGATGCGTTCAGTGCAGGCTATGATACCATAAACATTTTTTTCTCTTTATAAAAGAATTAAGACACATGATTTTATTGCGGCGGACTTTTAACAGGAAGTGTATTGTGATCTCACGAAGATTAGAGATTAAAAAGATTTGAAGTGGAATTATGGCACAATTATAGATCTACTTTAAGGTAAAGGTTTTTTGTCTATTTATAGACAAATGTTGCTATGGTTAATCAATAAAATTAAAAGTATTTTTGATTACTTCACAATATATTAAATACGAAATTTTCAAACACGTGCAAAGTACCAAATTTATCTTAACATAATAAAACATAATTATCATCCTCCTGCCCTTATTTGATTTGGCTACGTATTTTACCTTAGTCGAATTTTACGACACCTTGGTAAGAAATGAGGGTGGACTATTGTACTAAACTGGATAGCACACATGGGTCGACTTATCTTAGTCGCCTTTTGCGACACCTTGGTAAGAAATGGGGGGGGGTCTATTCTACTTAGTCGGATACCACACGGCGTGGGCAGGTCGACTTATCTTAGTCGCCTTTTGCGACACCTTGGTAAGAAATGGGGGCGGGGTCTATTCTACTTAGTCGGATACCACACGGCGCGGGCAGGTCGACTTATCTTAGTCGCCTTTTGCGACACCTTGGTAAGAAATGGGGGCGGGGTCTATTCTACTTAGTCGGATACCACACGGCGCGGGCAGGTCGACTTATCTTAGTCGCCTTTTGCGACACCTTGGTAAGAAATGGGGGGGGGTCTATTCTACTTAGTCGGATACCACACGGCGCGGGCAGGTCGACTTATCTTAGTCGCCTTTTGCGACACCTTGGTAAGAAATGGGGGGGGGTCTATTCTACTTAGTCGGATACCACACGGCGTGGGCAGGTCGACTTATCTTAGTCGCCTTTTGCGACACCTTGGTAAGAAATGGGGGCGGGGTCTATTCTACTTAGTCGGATACCACACGGCGCGGGCAGGTCGACTTATCTTAGTCGCCTTTTGCGACACCTTGGTAAGAAATGGGGGGGGTCTATTCTACTTAGTCGGATACCACACGGCGCGGGCAGGTCGACTTATCTTAGTCGCCTTTTGCGACACCTTGGTAAGAAATGGGGGCGGGGTCTATTCTACTTAGTCGGATACCACACGGCGCGGGCAGGTCGACTTATCTTAGTCGCCTTTTGCGACACCTTGGTAAGAAATGGGGGGGGGGTCTATTCTACTTAGTCGGATACCACACGGCGCGGGCAGGTCGACTTATCTTAGTCGCCTTTTGCGACACCTTGGTAAGAAATGGGGGGGGGTCTATTCTACTTAGTCGGATACCACACGGCGCGGGCAGGTCGACTTATCTTAGTTGCCTTTTACGACTTCTTGGTAAGAAATGAGAGTTTCTACTTAGCAAGGAGGAATTCTATTCAGCCGGATACCACACGGCAGGTCGACTTATCTTATTCTCCGTTTACGAAACCTCGGTAAAAAATGAGGGTAGTCTATTCTACTTAGCCGAATACCACACGGCGATAAGAATATTATCACGATAGCGCTAGACGAATTATTTATAAAATGTTTTAAAAGCCACGTCTTTTAATTAAATTATGCGAATCGTGACCTAGATTTGTTGCCCGCATAAAATATGTAAAAAAAAAGATGAGCGACATGACAGTCTCATTTCCAAGTCAACTTCATATCAAATTGCAAATGGCAGTGCGGGGAGTTCAATTCTTCAACACTCGACATCCACCGGCCAGTGAACGAACAGCGATTTGATAAGTCGTCATTGTTTAAAATTAACCCGCCATTATCTCATTGCTCCCATTACACCCGCATGCGCCGCATCCGGCAAGCGACAGACTGCACAGACTCGTGACCATAGACAAAGGAAGGATCGCTCGCAGTAGGTCTTTGTCTTATTTTTTTTAATGATAACAAAGAGTGTCTAGTGTAAGTCTATGGGAACTATTGTTTTACAAAGTATTAAGGTTATGTGGATTCATCTATAGATGACTAGCTTTTACGCGCGACTTCGTTCGCGTAGACTGTTGTCGTGTGATATGTCATCAATTTCATTCATTGTCAATGTCATCCTATTCCTGTAGAATTTACAGATTGTCTATAGCCTATATGTTATTCCCGTGTATAAGGAATAATTATGCCAAATTTTATTAATATTGGTAAAGCGGATTCGCGGTGAAAGAGTAACAAACATATATCCATACTCACCAATTTTCACGTTTATAATATTAGTAGGATGTGATACCCATGGCAAGTACACAAAACTAAGTGGGGTCGGCAAAACTTATAATAAACATGTTGTCACATGCTTAGGTAGGTTTAGAACCGACCGCGTGCCTGACGTCAATTTACCATAGTCGCCTTTTACGACACCTCAGTAAGAAATAGGGTGGTATATTTTACTGAGTCGGATATTACACAGCGGCTCAACTTACTTTAGTCGCATTTTACGACACGTCGGTAAGAAATGAGAGAAGTCTACTCTACTCAATAACATTATAGGATGTGGGGCTCATAATTTGATGAAGGGATTCTCAAACGTTTAAACACTGTAAGAATCTATCAGAATAATGATACCATGCCACGTTATTAGCTAAATCGAGATTAAAACGAAATGGAATAGGACCCTGCAGCGAAAGCCAGCAATGGCGTCCGGAACATTGAAAATTACTTAGGTTTAATAACGAAACGCGAGACGCGTGTTTGCACGGCGCATCAAATACTGCGGGATATCGTACTGAGCAGCGTCCGCAGGGAAAATAGCACTAACTCACTATTATAATAACTGACTATAATATACTGCGTGTTCAGACATCACATTTTATAGACTGCGCTCAATGTCCTGTCTTGGAATGTTTTGGAATGCAGCTCTAGTGATTTCAATTCTCTATATACAATCATGTTACTTAATAAGTTAAATATTAGAAATACACATTACAACCTAACTTTAATTTTAATTTTAGAATGCCTATGTCTGTTAGATTCTTATGCCTATCAGACTTTAATGATTTTTAAGAGTTCAACTGAGTTTCTTGCTGATTCTTCTCAGCTAGAGCAATTATCATTGCAAACTGTCTATCTGTTTTTTACCCTGTTTTCTTACCCTGACATTAATCCGTGTAATTTATCCACACGTCCTTCTTTCCTTTTCTTCTTTTATTCTTCTTTTAGTCTTGACTATCTCTCACCCTTTTACAAGTACTATAAGTTCTTAGTATCACCAAATTTTTCTTTAAAAAATTATCTGTTTTTGACTCTAACAAAATTAAATTATTAAAATCCTTATGTCAGAGTCATAATATGTTAATATATTAAAAGGCTTAATGAAATCATTCTCTTCTGTGTGTATTTTGATTTTAAAATTTGTAATTAATTGTTATTCCTTATAATAATACCTAAATCTTTATTTTTGACAACCAAGGTTCACTTTGTTAGTAATATATTATAATATTATAATTGTAACTAAGAATGATATGATCAACAATAATTGGTACTACATAATTAATTTACAAATTAATACGATATTTGCTAGATTATTTATTATGCAATCCATAATAGACCAGTCCAAAAAGGTTTAAATTAAGTATAAGAGATATACGTAAAGCATATTACAAAATTGAAGATTATTTGGATGATAAAAATGCTTGGATTTAAAAATCCTTTGAGCTACATAAAGGACTGCAGTTTAATAATTTAAAATCAAAAATGTTTAAAAGATTGACCACCGTGTTCTTTTAAGTAAGAACAAAATTCCAAACCAGAAGTAGCTTCACTATGATATTGATCCTTGACGATTCAAAAGTGCTTGTAAGAGCTTATTTGAATAAAGAGTATTTTTATTTTAGTTGATTCGATTAATGCTGTTGAACATCCGAATAAATAAACAAACAACATCTGTATATTAAGCTTTTCGATTGTCACAATCATTTAAAACATTAGTGACTACTTAATCTCTATTCTCTGAATATCTGTCGTAAGTTCTCGTAATGTTTTTCTTACTATAGTACCCATCTGTTAGTCAGAAGCCACCAATTAGGTTATACATAACAAATAGATCATCCTCCCCACGGTGGATGCCAACAGTGGCGTACGGAACATCGAAATTTACTTAAGTTTAATAACGAAATGCGACCCGCGTGTTTGCACGGCGCATCAAATACTGTGGAATATCGAGTTGCATACGGTCTGCAGTAAAAAATCGATACTTATCCTTAAAATTACTAGATGTTTCTAAAATTTACCTGTATTTAGTCAAAAATAGGTTCATTAGTATTAAATTTGAAATAAATATAATTAATTGTTAAGTTGGTAGCAATTTTCTTTTATTGTCTATGGAAATAAGTTACGTTCTTTGTCTACAGCGCATTCTGTAAACGCGGGAAACGAGATCATAATTTATTTACGACAACGTATTTATATAATACTTAAAAAAATTTAAGTTAACTATATTTTCTGTTTTAAAATTAACTAATGCTTTGACTTGACTTGATTTACCTGTATTATTTTTGTAATAAAGTTACTGTTTAGATTTTAGTATTATAAAAATTAATGGCGACCCATAGAGCGATACAGCAAAATATATTACAATTTTATACGTTATCTATATTGTGTTTCTGTATATTTAAAGATTTAAGATATTTTAAGATTAAGATACATATATTTAAATATTTATGTACCTATATGTATCTTATATATAATATGTATCTTATGTATAATATGTATAAGACTTTTTAAGTGTTTTTGGCTCAACTCTACCAACAGTAGAGTTGACGATTCAAAATCACTTGTTAACAAGTTTACTTGAATAATTTATAGAATTAGGCGTTACTTTGCAGAGATCTATAATACAAAAGTAATAATAAAATTGTTTTGCTATAATTATAATAATTAAGCAAGTTTACTTGAATGAAGAATTTTGAAAAAAAATTGTAGTTAAGTTGATACCTAAGTATACAAATTTTAAAACAAAGTCCCTAAAACCTGTCTGTCCGAATGCGATCAATTTTTTCAAAATTTACGGAACATAATTTTATACGGTTTTCACTTAAAGATGTAGTGCAATTTTTGAAGATAAAATTTATAGTTCATTCGGCGGAACGGCTAAATCGATTTTATGGAACTTCTAATGATAGAGAAGGTTGTTGAGCAAGATAGAGGTTACTTTTTGTCTTAGAACTACAGCAGAGGTGGATTTTATGCCAGAAACACTTTGTGACAATGATTTTAACCCGGTTGTAAATAAGTACATTATCTAAAACAGCTATTACTTTAAGTAAAGAACGGCCTGTTACAATCACTTTTTCTCCGTTTTTGGAGCTAACACCTACCACACTGCTCCATTGCGGATTGGTAGGTTATACATATCTCTAGAATTCTTTCGAGATTTGCAGGTTTCGTCATGATATTTTCCTGCACTGAAAAGCGTGTAAAGTAAATTAGCGTGTAGTAAAAGTAAGAAAAGCGTGTGATAAATTGCAAATATAAATTTAATAAGTTTTAACGGAAAATCTCATTGGTGACCGGGGCTAGAACACGTGACTCTTTGAAATACTCGCACGGTCTCACCACTGGGCTATCACAGTTTTATGCTATGGCTACTAAATAATTATAATACATATTAATAATGATAACAGCCGTGTTTTGCAAGGATTATGCTAATATGTGTTTTTGCTGACGCTACGGAGTACAGGGACCTCTATTTAACTCGGCGCGCCTTGAATATGCACGAGCTACAAGCCGAGGTAGAAGTGTTTACGCTCTCTACTTGGTGATGGAGATTTTTATTATTGATATTTAATAAAGGGGGTGATATTTACCCAGTTTTACCTACCGACCTCACTTGCATGGTGTTGCTTACAAGCCTCCAATGCGTTATAGACATCTTCATTATCCTGCACTTATCCCACTCTAAGTGGGGTCGGTAAAAACATAAACGTGTTCGAATTCTACGACCGGCCAGTTGGCTGACGTCAACTTAACTTAGACACCTTGATGAGAAAGAGGGTGGTCTGCTCTACTCAACCGGATACCAGACGGCGGGTTAATGTACCTTAGTTGTCGTTTACGGCATCTCGGTGAGAAATGAGGGTGGTCTATTCTACTCAGCCGATCCACCGATCGAATTATGGACAGGTAGACAGAATTTCGCATTTATAATTGCTATAGATCTAACTGCGATTTCCATAGAGTTATTATGGTAGAGTAAGTAGCCATAGCCAAGAATGTAAGTGTGAATGTTCAACAAATAATAAGACAAGGAAATGAGACACTAATTTTTATCATTGTCACAGAGAGAAATAGAGCTGAGTTATACCTATGGTGCATTCTTAATTAAATACCTACTTAGATTACTATTGAGATGTTACCATAGAGTTGTTTATCCTATATAGTGTATTATCTATGGAGTTGTTTATACTATAGAAGAGCCATAGGCTTACTTGTAAGCGAGAGTGTCGCAACAAATAATGTGAAGATAAAACTCATGTCTCTCTCTATAGTTGGTCCCTCATTTCTGGTTTTTGCGTATAATATCATTGGTTGCGTATAATATCTTTCCAGCGGTTCATGTCCCCGGCCATGAGAACAGCGTCATGAAAGTTTATAGCGCCGGTGGCCTTTAGCTGATCAGACCATCTAGTTGGGGATCTTCCTCGTTTTAATATTTTACCTTCCACGTTTCCACTCACTATGAGTTTTTCCAAACTTTCATCTCCACGGCGTGTTATATGGCCAAAATAGCGAAGGATGCGTTGGAGCCATATGGTTGAAAGGCGTGTGTTTGGCCGTTCATGGAATACGGAGCATTCGCCGCCAACACCACACTTCGAATGCATCAATCCTTTGTCTCTCTCTTGCGTGAATAGTCCACGTCTCTACGCCGTATAAAAAGATACGGAATATTAGTGTTTGTACCAGGCGCAGTTTAGTCCTATTTGAGATATTTCGGTTTCTCCATATGTTACTCAATCTAGTCATTGCATGTAATCTTTATCTAATACAACTCAAAATCAAAAATAGATACAGATAATAAGTCACAATTACTTTTTTTTTTGTTGATGGACACATTTGAGGCGGGCTTCCCTACTCTACTATAACTCTATGGACATTACAGGTTAATTAACATGTAATCGACACATTTTATGTTGGCTCCCCTACTATACTATGATAACTTAATGGACATTACAGGTTAATTAACATATAATCGTCCACACGAACCTGCACGCACAAACAATGACCAGTGCAGATCGTGCGAACCAATTAATACGCCAACAATGGCTGCAATACAGCCCGCGTCGCGCCCCGCGCCCGCCATTGTGCCCGCCAAGTCAAACGTCACGCTGACGTTTGTTTTCGCGGGAAATCAAACGCGTCGCCGTAAATGGTGTTGACACCCTCAAAATGGAGATTATTCATGGATGTTTGCGGGCTTTGTTGGGGTTACGGCGAGTTTATGAAATTTATATTGACACGGCCGAGATTATTGAGTCTTTGTTATGAAGGATTTGAATTTCGAACGCTGCGATGTGGGAAAATGGGTCGCGTGCCGGTGACAGATATTTATAACGAAGCTTATCGCGGCCATATCGGTTTTTTACTTATTAAAAATTATTCCTTGAATATAAAAATATCATTATATTACATTGTTAATTAAACCCTTTAAAATACTACTTGTAATATCCTATTAATATTATGCTATCTTACTTCCTACTAATATCATAAATGCGAAATTTGTGATGGATGTATATTTATTACTCTTTCACGACAAATCCCCTGATCCAATATCGATGAAATTATTATTCCTTATACACCGGAATAACATATAGGCGATAGAAATCCTGTTAATTCTACAGAAATAGATGACACTAAAAAGAGCCATCTATTATCAACCTATCACAAGACAACAGTTCACGCGAACGAAGTCGCGGGTAAAAGCTACTATATTCATAAAGTCCACCCTCTTTCTTACCGAGGTGTCCTAATATATGACTAAGGTAAGTTAACGTTAGGCAGGCGCCTTGTCGTAAATTACGAGGCCAAATCACGTTAAAACATGTTTATAAAATTTTGTGTAACCACACTTAGAGTGGGATAAGCGCAGGAGGATAAATTTATGTTTTCCCGGGGATCGAGATTCTGAACGCTTCGCAAGGTCACTCTCTCAAAAGGGAAGATATTAAAGAAATATTTCAATCGCAATAAAATAAAATATATCAAAGCAATATAGGCATCTCACGCAAGGTTCAAAGAGCAATTCACTAATTCGAAGACAGCCCTCGAGAATTCAGACAAGAGATATATTCCTCAATATCAAAGCGACCCTCGAACCGGTGTTGCCGGCGGAGCGTAAAACAAGATGCCAGCTCTAACGAGCTAACCTGAACGCATCAACAGTGTTGCCAACGGTAAAAATAATAGGAAGTTGTAGGACATTCTCCCCGAAGCGATACAGAAGCCTCTGGGCATAGATCGTGGGGTTATTTTGTTATGGGCGGTTTGTGTTGGTAATTGGATCGGGGAGGTCATAGCCGGAGGCGTCATGAAACCGATTATAATGTGATTTATGTTGTCTGTCGGTTGCACGCGGTGCGGCGACGCCCCGCTGTGTTTACTACTTGTATGACAATGTGATGATAAATGCGTTGATTTCTTTTATTTGTGATTTTCGCACGTGCCCGTAATTGCGAAGAAATAAAAAAATTATATAAGAAATTTGTCTGTTCTGAATACAATATCATCCGTGGGGTCGGCACAACATGTTACAAACATGCTATCACATGATTTGGCTACGTATTTTACGACCGGCCGCCTGCCTGACGTCAACCTACCTTAGTCGTATTTTGCACCTCGGTAAGAAAGAGGGTGGTCTATTCTACTAAACCGGATACCACACGGTGGGTCAACTTACCTTAGTCGCCTTTTACGACACCTCGGTAAGAAATGAGGGTGGTCTATTCTACTCAGCCGGATACCACACGGCGGTTCGACTTACCTTAGTCGCCTTTTACGACACCTCGGTAAGAAATGAGGTTGGTACTATTTCTATTTAGCCGGATACCACACGGCGTTCTTTTCTGAATAAGTACAATGATTTATTCAAAATCGGAATTCTGAAATTCAGCATGTCGGGGTTTTGTTGGAAAAAATCGATCTAGCTAGGTTTTATGTAAAAAAAATCGTTTTATCCCTGTTTTTGGGCATAAAGAAAGACTAAAATTTATATTGAATATAAAACACTATTTTTGTCGTAAACTGGCAAGTCGGCGTAGCTTATTCGGAGAGCGGCTAGTCTCGAGAAATGTCGACCTACCGAACCTATCGAACCAAACTCCTTAATTTTTTTTGAAGTTTCTTTTATTTTATTTTGTAAAAAATTACCGAGAAATGGTCACCCAAGCCCTCATTCGTCAATGTAATTAATTATTACAATGCATGTATTAATTATTACACTTTATGTTCCATTGCGTACTTACCGATAAGCGTCTAATATAAATCATAGATAATAAACAATATTCAGCTTTGCCATTACAGCAGTTTAAAAACACTGTTAAAAAGAGGCTGATACAGAAAACCTACTATACTCTTGAAGATTATTTAGAAGATAAGAATGCGTGGATATAGCTCTCTTTGAACCTGTACAAGACAGTAACGACTTAATGTAAATAGTATTAAGAATTATATTGTTAAAAGAGCAACCGCCGAGTTTCTTGCTGGCTCGTCTCGGTAGGAACAGCTTTCCGAACCAGCAGTAGAGTTGACGATTCAAAAGCACTTGTTTACAAGTTTATTTGAATAAAGAATATTTTGAATTTGAATATCAAGTCACTTCAGTAGCATAAAGGGAAGAAAGTCCAAAAAAATATATAATAAACTGTAGTTACTCACCTGCGTCGGCGTTAGGTGTATGAGCGAGGCGAGGTGCTCCCTCTCCGGCGCCGAGAGGTATTTCTGCTGCTTGAACCGCCGCTCCAGTTCGTACACCTTCAACAAACATTGACCGCATTAAGCAATGGCAACCTTACGCCGTGTGGTATCCGGCTGAGTAGAATAGACCAACCTCATTTCTTACAGAGGTGTCGTAAAAGGCGACTAAGGGTAAGTCGACCCGCCGTGTGCTATACGGCTGAATAGAATAGTACCACCCTCATTTCTTACCGAGGTGTCGTAAAACGCGACTAAGGTAAGTTGACCCACCGCGTGGTATCCAGTTTAGTAGAATAGACCACCTTCTTTCTTACCGAGGAGTCGTAAAATCCAACAGAGGTAAGTTGATATTAGGCAGGCGGCCGGTCGTAAAAACGTAGCCAAATCATATGAAAGCATGTTTATAACATATTGTGCCGACCCCACTTAGAGTGGGATAAGGGCAGGAAGATGATGTAAGCAATGTAACCTTCATGGAATCTATACTAATATATAAAGCTGAAGAGTTTGTTTGTTTTTTTGTTTGTTTGTTTGTTTGTTTTTTTATTTGTTTGTTTGTTTGAACACGCTAATCTCAGGAACTACTGGACCGATTTGAAGACCTATTCTTTGAGTGTAAGATAGTCAATTTATTTAGGAAGGCTATAGGCTATATAACATCACGCTAAGATGAATTACGGCAAAATTTAAAGCTTCGTAAAAACGTTTTTTACGATACCTCGATTAAAAAAAGGGTTGTCTATTCTACTTTATTAAATATTAAAAAAAACAACTGATCTGTGGGGAATGTCCGTAAAATTAATTAATAATATTACTGATATTATCACCCCGATTATGGCCAAGATCTTTAACAAATCTGTAGACACAGGGATATTTCCCAATTTAATGAAACATAGTAAATTGATCCCCCTTTTTAAGTCCGGCGATAAGAGCGACTTCAAAAGCACTTGTTTACAAGTTTATTTGAATAAAGAATTTTTTTAATTTGAATTTGATTTTACTCAGCCGAATTTACATTTTTAATATATAAAACTGATCTCAGGAACTACTGGACCGATCTGAATAATTATTTGAATGTAAGATACTTCATTTATCGAGGAAGGCTATAGGCTATATAACATCACGCTGAGATGAATAGGAGAGGAGCAGCAATAAAAAATATAACGAAAACGGCAAAATTTAAAGCTTTCATTGCGTGCGCTAAGTAAACGTTGAAAGTTATTCAAAAATCATGTATCGTAGAATTGTTCCCCTCTAAAAGTTCTAAATAAAAGTCCCCGACAGCATATGTCTAGCTTTTAAGGTTAACCCACATTCAACATTTTTGTGGTTATCAAAATACTATAAGGAAGTAACGGCCTGTTACTATCCCACTGCTGGGCATAGGCCTCTTCTCTCCGTTTTTTGTTTTTTTTTGGAGAGAAGGATTGGAGCTAAGACCTATCACGCTGCTCCAATGTGGATTGGTAGGTTACACATATCCCCAGAATTCTCTAGAGATATGCAGGTTTCCTCACGATGTTTTCCGTCACCGAAAAGCGTGTGATAAATTGCAATTATCAATTAGACACATAAGTTTTACTAGAAAACTCATTGGTGCCTGCCCGGGGTTTGAACCCTAGACCTCCTCGAAAGAGGCGCACGGTGATACCGCTGCGCTACCACAGCTTCAAAATACTATATTACGGTTTTAATCTTTCCACGCATTTAGAGCCGCTGGCGATTAATAGCTTTCTTATATATCTAACTAGCTTTGCCAGCATGGAAATCAGTGTCACAAAATTTTTCGATTTCGCAATATTTTTAGTTGCAGCTCCTCTCCTATTCCTGTTAGCGCGATTTTATATAATCTATAGCCTTCGTCGATTAATAGGCTATCTTATACTCAAAGAATTTTACAAATCGGTCCAGTGATTCCTGAGATTAGCCCGTTGAAACAATCAAATAAACAAACTAACAAAGAAACTCTTCAGCTTTATATATTAGTATAGCTAAGGGGTGTAGCGAGTTATCTATAAAAAAATGATATATAATGCAATTCAAGAACTAATAAACTATTTTACAACTGAATTTCAATTCAAATTCTATTGTATTTCAATGAAATAGGAATATTTCCTCAATACATTCCAATTTCAAAATACTATCGACGTACATCAAGTTCAAAAGACCTCGTTCTAAATACAAAATGTTCGAAATTTGAATTTAAATTAATACCTCCGAACGTATTGCACAATAAATACATTATACAATTTATTACGGCGCGTAATTAAACATTCCGCGTTACCTGACGCCAGATTACGTTAACACAGCTATTTAATTTCGAGGGCCCTCCCCGCTCGGGGCCCCTCCCACTTCCGGTGGAGGCCCCGCCCCCGGCCCGAAAGATCGGCCACGTTCGCTCCATGTAATTAATTCTATTCCCTGAAATTCTGAAGGGGAGAATATACACATGGATCTGGCAACACCTATTTCATTGTTTCCAAAGAGGTATTGTTTGTAAATGCCTTTATTGTTGCGAAGGTGTAGCAACATTGTTGCTTTTGTTTACGTTTATCTCTATGGTTTTGTGGTTACAGGTAAGAAGTCCCAGGTTTGATTAATGCTTCATTATACTAATATTATAATTGCGAAAGTCTTCCTGTTTGTATGTTTGTTGCGCTTTCACGACTGAACTGGACTGATATTGATGAAATTTGGTAATAATTATTATTCTTCTACAGTAGTAATAATTATTATTCTTCTAAGAAGAATAATAATTATTACTACTGAATTCTAAGAATTCTATTCTCTGAATTCTAAGAAGAATAATAATTATTACTGTAGAAGAATAATAATTATTACAAAAGTAATAATTATTATTCTTCTACAATCCACGATTAAGTAGATAGAAAATATATACAATGCTAAACTAGTCGTGGAGTCTATTTCCTGATGATGCTTTAGTTGCGATGCAATACCTCTGCGATACATATGTCGCGGTTCAGCAGAGTTAGCAACTAATTCGATGGTCTCGGTATTCGCTTCTACAAAAATTCCGCAATTCATACTAGACCAGTCTACAGAAAGGTTTAAAATAAGTATAAGAGATGTACTTATACGTAAAGCATATTACAAAAATTTAAGATTATTTGGATGATAAAAATGCCTGGATTTCAAAATCCTGTCAGCTTCCAGCGGTTTAATAATGTAAAATGGAAAATGTTTAAAAATTGACCGCCGAGTTTCTTTCTGGTTCTATTCAATAAGAGCAACATTCCGAACCAGTTGTTCATTAATCATATTGTTCCTTGACGATTAAAAATGTGCTTGAAAAAGTTTATTTTAATAAAGATTATTTTGATTTGATTTGATTTGTTGAGTTTGTGATACCGAACGTGTATATGTATTATGGTGGAAGGTTGGCATGTGTTTTTACGAATCCTGTTTGTATCGGGTATGAAAACGGATAGTCCACTCTACATTAAGCATTATATATATTTTCTATTCATTTTGTCGTGGATTATAGCAAAATAATATTATTATTACTTTTGTATGTTATATACTATTGATCTCCGCGATGTAACGCTTATTCTATCAATTATTTTGTTTTGCTTTTCAAAGTGTACGTTTTTTCTATTTGTGTCAGTAAAGCCAGCTTAAAGTAAACCTATAACTATCCCATTGCTGGGCGTAGGTCTCCTCTCTCCGTTTTTATAGAGAAGGGTTGGAGCTAAGACCTACCACGCTGCTCCAATGCGGATTGGTAGGTTACACGTATTTCTAAAATTCTCTAGAGATATGCAGGTTTCCTCACGATGTTTTCCTTTATCGAAAAGCGTGTGATAAATTGCAATTATCAATTAGACACATAAGTTTTAAAATTCAGTTTCAGTTTTAAACTCAGTTCCGTGGATCTTTATTAATTAGTTAATCTTGTATATGTTTATAATCTGAATTTCGGAAACGGCTCCAATGATTTTCATGAAACAATGTCATTTATCCCTGTTTAAAGGCACAAAAAAATCCTAAAATATAGAATAGAATGCAAAGGTTGATTTAGCTGTAATTTTTTAAAATTAAATTTCTAAATTTTCTTTCAAAAGTAAAAAAAGTGCTTTGAATCGGCAATTCTACTACATTAAAGTTGTCACAGCTCAGTAATAAAATTAAAATACCCGGAATCGAGTCGCAGTACTTTCTTTCTTTTTTTTTTTGATTGCATTTTTACCACTAGCTCTTCTTTCTTTACAAATTTTTTTGATTACATTTTTACCACTAGCTCTTCTTTCTTTTTAGTTTTTTAATTACATTTTTACCACTAGCTCTTCTTTCTTTTTAGTTTTTTAATTACATTTTTACCACTAGCTCTTCTTTCTTTTTAGTTTTTTAATTACATTTTTACCACTAGCTCTTCTTTCTTTTTAGTTTTTTAAATACATTTTTACCACTAGCTCTTCTTTCTTTTTAGTTTTTTAATTACATTTTTACCACTAGCTCTTCTTTCTTTTTAGTTTTTTAATTACATTTTTACCATTAGCTCTTCTTTCTTTTTAGTTTTTTAATTACATTTTTACCACTAGCTCTTCTTTCTTTTTAGTTTTTTAATTACATTTTTACCACTAGCTCTTCTTTCTTTTTAATTTTTTAATTTCATTTTTACCACTAGCTCTTTTTTCTTTTTAATTTTTTAATTTAATTTTTACCACTAGCTCTTCTTTCTTTTTAATTTTTTTAATTGTATTTTTAACATTAGCTCTTCTTTCTTTTTTATTTTTTTAATTGCATTTTTAACATTAGCTCTTCTTTCTTTTTAATTTTTTTAATTCCATTTTTACCACTAGCTCTTCTTTCTTTTTAATTTTTTTAATTACATTTTTACCACTAGCTCTTCTTTCTTTATCATTTTTGTAATTACATTTTTACCACTAGCTCTTCTTTCTTTACAAATTTTTTTGATTACTTTTTTACCACTAGCTCTTCTTTATAATTTTTGTAATTACATTTTTACCACTAGCTCTTCTTTCTTTATCATTTTTGTAATTACATTTTTACCACTAGCTCTTCTTTCTTTATCATTTTTGTAATTACATTTTTACCACTAGCTCTTCTTTCTTTACAAATTTTTTTGATTTCTTTTTTACCACTAGCTCTTCTTTCTTTTTAATTTCTTTAATTGCATTGTTACCACCAGCCTTTTCTTTTTTATTGCATTTTTTTATATCCTTTAAACAAATTACCGAGTAAGACTCGATCACCCAAGTAATTTCATTTAATCTGTGTAGAGTTATAATGTTTAAAACTATTCGATATAATAATAACCGCTCGTTGCGGCCCCTCGGCAATAAAAATCGCGTTAGTCGAGATCAAACCTCCCCTCGTAAGGCCGCCATAAACCGCACGACGCGATTGTCTATTGCTAATATGTAGATTTCTTCAAATTAAATCAAATGAAAATAATCTTTACTCAAATAACCTTTTTCAAGCATTTGAATCGTCAAAGATCAATATAATTAATGAAGCTACAACTGGTTCGGAATGTTGCTCCGAGAAAAACCAGCAAGAAATTCGGTCAACCTTTTAAACATTTTCAATTTTACATTATTAAACCGCAGTCTTGTATAAAGCTGAAACATTTTCAATTATTATTGCTCTAACTCCGTGTTGTATCCGGCTGAGTAGAATAGACTAACCTCATTTCTTACCGAGGTGTTGTAAAAGGCGACTGAGGTAAGTCGACCCGCCGTGTGGTATCCGGCTGAGTAAAATAAATCAAATAAGGTAGGATATAACATATAGGATTTACTTAATTTTTGATTTAATCCGAGTATAGTTCTTGCATCAGTGCACTTCCACATTAATTAATTTGGTTAAATTTATTGATAGTGCAAGCGCAGTATCCAAATAATACACTCAACTAAACTTAGAACTTGATAGCCCAGAGGTGTGACCGTGCGGCTCTTTCGACACATCTAGGGAACATACCCGGGGCAGACCCGAATAAGATATTCTGTTAAAACTTATGTATCTGATGGATAATTAAAATTTAACAAACTCTTCGATGAAGGAAAGCATCGTGACGAAACCAGCATATCTTTTGATAATTCTGGGTATAAGTGTAACTCACCAACCCGCATTGGAGCATTGTGGTGGTAGACCTACCACGCTGCTCCAATGCAGGTTGGCTCCAATTCTTCTCTCCGAAAACGGAGAGTGGAGGCCTATGCCCAGTAGTGGGATACTAACAGGCCGTTACTTTTAAGCGTGTAAAAAGGAATGTATACCTACTAATATAAATAAAGCTGAAGAGTTTGTTTGTTTTTTTGATTGTTTGAACGCGCTAATCTCAGAAACTACTGGACCGATTTGAAAAATTATTTGAGTGTAAGATAGACCATTTATCGAGGAAGATTATAGATAGAGGAGCAGCACTAAATATATTCGGCAAAAATTGGAGCTTCCTTTCGAGCGTTTAGTAAATGATAAAAGTTATCAAAATTTTCTTATAATTAACTCACGATAACTGCTTTTATGTTCAAAATTTCAATTCCGATTTCCGCGCGGATGAAGCTGCTGGCACAGATCATCATCATCTTCCTGCCCTTATCCCACTCTAAGTGGGGTCGGCACAACATGTTCTAAGCATGCTGTAACATGATTTGGCTGCGTTTTTACGACCGGCCGCCTGCCTGACGTCAACTTACCTCTGTCGTATTTCATGACACCTCGGTAAGAAAGAGGGTGGTCTATTCTACTAAACCGGATACCACACGGCGGGTCATCTTACCTTAGTCGCCTTTTACGACACCTCGGTAAGAAATGAGATTGGTCTATTCTACTCAGCCGGATCCTACACGGCTGGTCGACTTACCTTAGTCGCCTTTTACGACACCTCGGTAAGAAAAGAGGGTGGTACTATTCTACTCAGCCGGATATCGCACGGTGCGTCATGCACATGCTAATGCTAAGCTGCTGGCACAGATATTATTATATAAAAATATGACTTTTGCCAATATTAATACCGTTAAAATCTGCGACATGAATATTGCTGTGTGTTGAATGGGCCGCATTAGCTCGAACAGGTAAGGTCCCCTATCAAATTTATTTGTAAAATGATCGTCAAATAGCATTCCCCTCCGCGGGCCCGCGAATAAACAGAAAGCGGGACGAAATGAACAAAAGTGCTGGATGTCGAGACGTGATGAGAATATATCCATATTAATATTATAAAGCTATAATATTATATAAGCTGTGTACGCCCAGCGGTAACAACGTTCGACTCTTTCGAAAAGGTCGCGGGTTCAAAACCGGGCAGATACCAATGAGTTTTTCTCGTGAGAAAACCTGCATATCTCTAGAGAATTTTGGAGATATGTGTAACCTACCAATCCGCATTGGAGTGGCGTAGTAGGTCATAGCTCCAACCCTTCTCTCCAAAAACGCGCCTATATCCATTAGATAGTAACAGGCCTTTATTATACTTTACGTTACAATTTAACGCGCAACGAATAATTTACTTTGCATGTTTGATTAGACAAGGGTCAGTATGGGTCTCACATTGTCCCTCTGTTATTGTTAGACACTCTTACTCAAACTTAGGTCCATTGATTGGAGAGAGAGGGAGAATTAAACTCACGTTCCAGCTTTAATGTCAGAAGCGACTGTCGTGGTAGATCTTATCTCCAATCCTTCTCTCCAAAAACGGAGAGAAGGGGCCTATTCTCAGCAGTGGGATAGTAACAGGCCGCTACTTAAGTTCAAATTCAAATTATTTTTATTCAAATAAACTTGTAAACAAGTGCTTTTGAATCGTCAACTCTGCTGCTGGTTCGGAAAGCTCCTACCGAGAAGAGCCAGCAAGAAACTCGGCGGTTGCTCTTTTAAAAATATAATTCTTAATACTATTTACATTAAGTCGTTACTGTCTTGTACAGGTTCAAAGAGAGCTATATCCACACATTCTTATCTTCTAAATAATATTCAATGGTATAGTAGGCTTTTAGTTCCGTTTTAACTGTTTAATCTATAAATTAATTTTAGAGTTTAATATATTGTTTAGCTTACTTGTGCTTGCGTGAACAGCACTCTCCTTTTCCTCCTTTGGGCTAGTGGGAACTGCATCGGCTTGGCGTCAGGCCCCGCGCACGCCGCCAGCCCTCCCATGTTGTTGACGTGGCCCATCCCGCCAGATGTGGACGTCATTAGCCTGGAAACTGAAGAAATGTTTTATATTTCATCCTAAATTAACGGTCCGACTACGGCTTTCCGAGGCTTAGTTAGGCTAGTTTCAACTTGCAACAAAACTGCCACTGATCGTAACCAAACATTACAGGATTATCCACTGGATCAGTATAAAGATTGCCTGAAGATTTCATAAAAATCGGTCCAGCCGTTACTTAGTTTATAAAGATCATACATCATCACTATATAAATAAAGATATTCCTTATTAAATACATACTTAATTTATAGAATCAGTCGTTACTTTGCGGAGATCCATAATACAAAAGTAATAATAAAATTATTTTGCTATAATCCGCTATAAAGTAAAATAGAAAATATATATAATGCTAAATGTAGAGTGGACTATCCCGTTTTCATACCTGATGCGTGCACGATTTGTAAAAACGCAATACTATAGTAGCGAATAGTAGCCTCCAATGTAAAAAAAAAAGTAAAGTAACGACCTGCTACTATCCCACACCTGGGCATAGGCCTCCTCTTTAAGTTTTGGAGAGAAGGGTTAGAGCTAAAACCTTCCACACTGATCCGCGCGGGTTAGATCGCACATTTCCTACACGTTGCACATATCCCTAGAATTCTTTAGAGATATTGCAGGTTTCCTCACGATGTTCACCGACAATCGGTTCCTTCACCGAAAAATTTATGATAAATTGCAATTATCAATTATACATACAAGATTTAATAGAAAAACTTATTAGTGCCTGCCCGTAATTTGAACCCGTGACCTCCTCAAACGAGTGGCACGGGCTGTCATAGCTTTTTCAACCCTAAGCTTTCACAGGTTTTCTCTCCAATTAATATTACAAACAAATGATTGCGGTCCAGTTTCTCGATTAATAAATCAAGAGTAGTTTTTTGAAACCTTTTCGAATATCCTCGCTTTCCATAGCTTAGCATCAATGTTGGATAACAATAGAGAAAAATATTATTGCACTGTTTTTAATTTTTTTTCTGTAATTATAACATGATTGTGATTACACTGTGATTAAAACATCAAGCGATGGTTGGGCAAATGCGTAAAATGGTTGTGCGTAGAGTTAAATATTGTTTATGGTAGGCGTAATGCGTTGTTATCAAAGAGCAGTAATGGCGGACGTTAAATGAGAATAAAGTATTTTTCGTAAATCACAATCATTAATGGAGTTTTAATGTTTGTTACAACTTATCTTATACAGTTTATAGATACGGTAATGCCTCGTTTTGCGTCGGTTCGTTTTGCGATTTGTCGACGTTGCGTCGCTGTTTAATTAATACTAATTTTCATCGTGCGTCGTTAGATTTTAGAGAAAGAGATAGTATTGGGTTCGAATTTTATATATATTTTTTTAAAAGATAGCAACACTTTTGTTTCTAATTGCAACATCAAAACTCGGGGATTCCCTTTCTGATTAAAAATCAATTCTAATACAGATTTTTTTAATTTGTTTTGTTATAATCATTTCTTTTTGGATTACGTAGTGAGTCGTAATGTAGTGTGTTGTGCTTTTTGTTTAAAGAGAATAATAATTTTACAAAATTTGTTTTTGGTTGCATAAAAGGTTTTCCAATTTATTTATTGGCTTTTTAAAAAGTAGAATCTGGACTTGATCCGAGGTATTTTTACTTCTTTAACCCCCTCATCCCAATTAAATACAAATGACAGCGTAATTAACCTTTATTTTGTAATAATATTCTAGCAGTTTTCAGTGCCCGAAAACAGGGATACAACGACATTTTTTTCAATTAAACGTAGTAATGCAGTTTTTAAATTACGTTTATAAATATATTTTAAATAAAATATTTAAATAGTTTACTTGTATAAATAAATGTATACTTCTGTATAAATATTACTTGTATAAAAAATAAGTTATAATAAAGTGAAATTTAATTTTAATGAAATAAGTTTATTATAGTTTCTAAACGCATCGCTCTGCTGCCAGTTGTCTATGGATAGCCGGTTTTGTTTTCGCCGCCATTCCCACTAATGACTCTAGACGATTCCCGCAGTGGCTGCGCGGATTTATTTTAGTTACTTTTGCAGATTAAAAATTGTGGTTTGTTTATTCTGTGCGTACACAGACTAATGAGCATGTATCTATAATATCATAAAGCTGTCACGGTTATATCATTTATTAGATGCAGCCCTCCAAAAACGCGCCGCCTTAAGCCGAGGTTCGGTCTCGCAGGAGACACCCTTAAGGCGACGCCCCCTGTAGCGCGGGTGCTTGTAATGCACCCGCATGTATCATCCATTTCTTCTCGGCGATGCTTCAGCGCTCGCCCGTCTTATCGGTGACGCTGTCAAAGCCATTAGGGCTAACAGCATTAGTCATATTCGAAAAAAAAAAAAAAAAAAAATCACGGTTATTTATTATGCTTATTTTTGAAGTATGCTTTATGAATTTCAAGATGTTTCAGCGACACCGTGCACGCGGAAGCAAACTTTACTATTTTATTTGAATGCATTTATTAATGAAATGTATGACAAGGACAATTTTATATTTTTTAGTAAAGATTTAAATGGTATTTAAGTTTTTCTCTTTTCTCTTTTGATACAAAATACAGTTTAAAATATTTAGAAGCGATAGTTTTTTTGAGTATTAAAAAGTTTTCTTCTTTTTTTCGGATGATTCTCAATGTTTTGCGTAAAGTTAAATCTGCCGGTTTTGGGAGGTATTTTTAAAGTTTTATATAACCCACTCATTCTTACAACGTTTTAACACGGCATTTCGGAAAAAAATGCGAATTATGACTATCAGAAACTAACTCTGTTATATGACTCAAAACGTAAGTCAGTTTTTAATTCGGAAGACCAAATTTTTTTTCAAACCTAAGGTCATAATACTTTAGTCAGACCAGTAATATCGAGTAAACATTGGCAAATGTTAAATATCGATAAGTATAATAAAACTGAGCTTGATTTTATACTAGGAATGTATTCAAATTACCCTATAGGTCAAAGAAAAGTAATTGTAAATATTATTTCCATAAATTTAATAAAAAAGCTGACAAAAATCTGGGCAATGTCCACCAGATTTATATCGAAAGATTTAATAATTAATCTTTTTTTTTCCTAAAGAATAGAGGAGCAAATACGAGTTATAACGTTCAAACAATCCGTCCACGACCTAAGCGTGTAAACAAACATAATTTTCCCTCCAAGATATGCATTATTTTACTGTAACATCAGCATTCGCAACGCAGCAATATTCCATACATTATACTCCATCGAACTCGCCGCCCATATTTACACAACACTCCAGCATCGAAAAAGGGTCTTTCAATAAAATATAACTCCCCATTCTGTCTTACATTGCCATTGTCCGACCTCTGTGCTGTGTTTCGGCTGCATAATACGATATCGTTGCCTCGCATCGATAAAAAATTTAGCTAGTCTATGGCCCGCTGTAGTTCCTTTTTGGAATGTCAATGTGCCACCGGACATTTTGTTATCGCGTTCAAGATCTCATTGATGGAGATTTAATTGAAATGTGTTCAGTTTAATTCTAAACTTTTTTTTTATTACTGGCACTATAAAAACGTGTAATGATACGTAAACAGATGTTTTAAAATAAACCGATATATCTATAGGCGTTTATACACTGTAGATGTATTTTTTGATTTGCTTTTGTAGAAGGTCCGTTTTGTTCATCAAGTCTTAAGAATACTTTGATTGATTTTAATACTATTTAATACAAATTACAAGGAGTTAGCCTACGTTACAAATACGTTGTATATCGAGAGACTGAATTTACATAATTTATAGCAGTAGGCGTTACTTCGCGTATTTCCATAGTACGAAGTTATGATATGATTATTTTGCTATAATCCGCGTTTAAGAAAATCTATGTTATGCTAAGTGTAGGAAGCAAAACCGTTCTCATATCTTATACATTAGTTACCACACGTCTATCAATACTTTACCATCAACAGCACACTACAAACAATTTAGGTACACACATTCTTTTATCGCGGATTATAGCAAAACAATATTGTATTTTGGTCGTTCCCAAAGTCACTCCTTATTTTATAAATAAGATAGAATACTAGCTTTTATCCGCGACTTCGCGTGAACTGTTGTCGTGTGATAGGTAATAGTAGCAATAGGTTGATCATAGATGGCGCTTTTTAGTTTCATTCTATTCCTGTAGGACTAACAGGATTTTTATAGTCTATATGTTATTCCGGTGTATAATGAATAATTGTGCCAAATTTCATTGATATCGGTTCAGCGTATTCGCCGTGAAAGAATAACAAACATACACTCATAATCACACACTTTCACATTTATAATATTACTAGCTCTTACCCGCAAGTTCGTTTGCGTGGACCGTTGACGTGTAGATTGATAATAGATTGCCCTTTTTAATGTCATCCGACTCCTGTAGAATTAACAGGCTTTCTATGGCCTATATGTTATTCTGGTGTATAAGGAATAATTGTGCTAAATTTCATTGATATTGGTTCAGCGGATTTGCCGTGTAATAGTAACAAACATGCATCCATTCAAACTACAAAACTAATAATAAAATTATTTTGCTATACCTAATTCGCGATGAAGTAAAATAGAAAATATATATAATGCTTAATGTAGAGTGGACTCCACAACAAAATTGTAAAGCGAAGCAATACCCAAAAAATAAGCTGTGATGGCCCAGCGGTGCGACCGTGTGAATCTCTAGAGACGATCACGGGTTCGAACCCGGGCAGACACCAATGAGTTTTTCTCTTAAAACTTATGTGTCTAATTGATAATTGCAATTTATCACACGCTTTTCGGTGAAGGAAAACATCGTGAGGAAACCTGCATATCTCTAGAGAATTCTGGAGGTATGTGTAACCTACCAATCCGCAGTGGAGCAGCGTGGTAGGTCTTAGCTCCAATCCTTCTCTCCCAAAACGGCCTATTCTCAGCAGTGGGATAGTAACAGGCCGTTACTTACCCAAAAAAGATTGTTTCAGTTTCAGTTCTTGTTTCAGGAGTCTATCGATGATGCTTTGGTTGCGGGGCGAAACGATTGTTGAGTTTGTGGTAGTGAACGTGTGTGTATTGTGGTGGCGGTGGTGGAGGTTTGTGCATGTGTTCTTACGAATCCTGCATGTATCAGGTATGATAACCGATTGTCCACTCTACATTTAGCATTACATGTATTTTCTATTTTACTTCTTCGCGGATTATAGCAAAATATTTTTATTATTACTTTTGTATTATGGATCTCCGCAAAGTAACGCCTAATTCTATAAATCAGTCTAGGTTAGATTAGGATGGACAACCAACGAGTTTTCTAGTCACTATTTTCTATGAACTGACAGACAGATTGTCGCATTTACAATATCATTATTGATATTAAAAAGCCGGCCAAACATATTTAATGAAATTTCCGTAAAGTAGCGCCTAATTCTATTAATTATTTATATATATCCATACTCACAAACTTTCGCATTCATAATATTGGTTAGATGTACGACGAAATTGTGGTAAAGGTCTGTCCAAACTATTTATATATATGATGATAGCGGTGGAAGCGCCCCTCGGAGTGCGTTTGATGACCGCTCAATTGGCGTGAAATTGGCCGAGGGTCAGGAGCCGCCATGCAGCTGACGGCGAACGGTAATTAGCACCCGCCATCCGGAATTTTAAATGATATCGATTTATAACCAAAGATGACCTAATACATCAAAAGTATATCTCTTTGTTACTAAGGGCCTGTTTCACAAGTTACTGATAAAGTGGCCGATAGTTAACCGACAAATAAACTAAGTAGCAGATAACAAAGACAAGCATCCTTCGAGTCACTCGCTGACTCTTCCTTCGAATAGATTTTTTTATAACCGCAGTAAATTTATTAACTAAACATACGGGTCACATCGCGTTAAAATCGATTACCTTTGTATAAGGTTCTACGTTTCGGCAGAGTTGCATCCACCGTGGTCACGAACTGACTGGAGCGCCGCGGTGTCTTCGTTCCCGAGTACTACAGTCATTATTTTGTTCAACTGCAGTTGTGGTAGCGCATATATCGTCCAAACAAAACGTACCATTGCTGAGCGGGTCAAAGAACACATAGCTGCAGTTAAAAATAACCAGCCAACTAAGTCAGCGATCGCAGACCATCTGCTAAATTCGGGGAGCAATCACTGGATTGAGCTTCATGATCCCAAAGTCCTGTCAACTGATGTCCACTATTATGCAAGAGTGGCGCGTGAAGCTGTTGAGATCAAAAAGCATCGCACATTCAACAGAGAAGAGGGCTTCAGATTGTCAACGACTTGGGATCCAGTGATCAATAAATATAACTCGCGAAAGAAATCGTTGCAAGCTATATCGCGTGCGGATAATATCAGTGTGGTGTGCAACAGACTTTATATGGATTGTGCGGTTCAAGTGCGGGTAGATGAACAAAATAATGACTGTAGTACTCGGGAACGAAGACGCCGCGGCGCTCCAGTCAGTTCGTGACCACGGTGGATGCAACTCTGCCGAAACGTAGAACCTTATACAAAGGTAATCGATTATAACGCGATGTGACCCGTATGTTTATTTAATAATCAGTATGAATCGCGAAAGTTTAAAATCTACAACCGCAGTAAATTTGTCAATACAGAACTGTTTCTAATTGCATTGATATTTGACTTAGAGTCTATTTCACAATTTACTGATAAAGTGTCGGATAGTTAACCGACAAATAAACTAAGTAGCAGACAAATGTCTCTAAAAAGAAACTCGAAAAAGTGAAATTAAAAATAATCGCGGATACTTTGAAATAGGTATTTGCTATCCAAACTGTGATAGCCCAGCGGTGACACAATGCGACTCTTTCGAGGAGGTCACGGGTTCAAACCCCGGGCAGGAACCAATGAGTTTTTCTGTTAAAACTTATGTTTCTAATTGATAATTTCAATTTATCACACGTTTTTCGGAAAAGAAAAACATCGTGAAGAAACCTTCATATTTGTAATTAAATCTGGAGATATGTGTAACCTACCAATCCGCGTTGGTGCAGCGAGGTAGGTCTTAGCTCCAATCCAAAAACGGAGAGAAGGGGCCTATTCCCAACAGTGGGATAGTGGCAGGCCGCTACCTTACTATTTGCTATCCAGCAGATAAACAAAATAACTGCCGCAAGATCTACCTGTTAACTTATTAGGGACTTTAAGTGCTGAATAAGCCTATCAGAAACCTGAGAAACGCAAAATTCCGAGATATGTGTCAGATATGTTCTAAATAAGCTGACAGTTTATTGGTAACTTGTGAAACAGACTTTTAAATGGCTAAACCGCTGGATAGCGATGAATCTACATCCGCCTAGACCTAATCCTACTTAATATTATAAATGCGAGAGTTTGTGAGTATGGATATACGTTTGTTACTCTTTCGAGTGATACTTGAAATAGATGACAATTGGCACAATTATTCCTTAAACATCGGGATAACATATGGGCTATAGAAATCCTGTTAATTCTACAGGAATAGGATGACATTGAAGCGCCATCTTTTATCATCCTATCACGAAACAACAGTCAACGCAAACGAAGTTGCAATAAAGCACGTATTGTTATAATTTAACTTTGCTGTCATTCAAAAGTAATAACAAAAATCATTTTGCTACAATCCGCAATGAAGTTAAACAGAAAATATATAATGCTAAATGTAGAGAGGACAATCCGTTTTCAAACCTGATACATGCAGGATTCGTAAAAACCAATGCACAAACCTCCACCACCGCCACCACAATACACAAGCACTACATACGTTCACTATCACAAACTCAACAATCGTTTCGCCCCGCAACCGAAGCATCATCAGGAGATGACAAAATCACATCGCAAAATAACAAAGTTTGTGATAGTGAACGTATGCAGTGTATTGTGGTGGCGGTGGTGGAGGTTTGTGCATGTGTTTTTACGAATCCTGCATGTATCGGATATGAAAACGGTCCACTCTACATTTAGCATTATATATATTTTCTATTTCACTTCATCGCGGATTATAGCAAAATAATTTTATTATTACTTTTGTGTTATGGATCTCCGCAAAGTAACGAATAATTCTTTAAATTATTTGCTGTCTTTCTATAAATGAACAGACCTACAGACTCAGTTAATGTAGACGCCAACGAGAGCCTGCCAAGGGTCCACCGGCCCAAGATCATGGTCACAAGTCAATATTGACCCTCCTAATGGATTCGCGACGTTTCCCCATCACCGATATCCCGCGCGTACGAGAAAGTCAATTTAACTCGTTTGAAACCGTTTTAAACGGTGTTTTGAAATGAAATAAGAAAATTAATTTAAACATATATAAACAACAATACCCGGGTAACTGGACCTTGTTCAGTAATTATTTAAAAGATATGAAAAAAAAACTAAAATAGAAAGAATGCCGATGACATGTGAGATTCGAATCCGGGTTTAGAACATTTTCGGTCCGCCTGTTACCTATCAGCTGTCGCAGCATTACGTTTTACAACTAAAATTATCATTTGCTTTTAATACTACATTTTAATATTTTTTTAGTGTCCAAAAACAGGGATGAAATGATTTTTATCCCTGTTTTTGGACACCAAAACCCCATACATGCTGAATTTTTGGAAAATCGTTGAAGCCGTTTCCGAGATTCAGAAAATAAAGGTAAATATATATATACATACAAGATACTGATGTTCTGTAGCAATATAATATGTTTAATATTGAAATGAGTTTCCCTTGTCTATAAATATTTTTCTGAATCTCGAAAATGGATTCAAAGATTTTTAAGAGGTTTAGCATGAAGGGGATTTGGGGAGGGAAAATCGATGTAACTAGGTTTTATTTTTAAAAAATGTTGTTTTATCACTGTTTTCGAGCATTAAAAAAGCTGCTACAATTTTATGAGAAAGAAAACGTTAATTATGTTTCAAATTCATGATAGCTTATTAGAGTAACAGGCGGTCTCAAATTCAGAATACCAGGATCCAAGTAACATAATCTTATTTTTATTGCATTTTTTTATATATAAAAAAAATACCAAGCAAGGGTCGGTCAGGTATTATGACATAAAACTTCTCTGTGCGTAATTTATAGAAGTAAGCGTCACTTTGCGGAATTCCATAGTTAGTTCCAGAAGTTATGATAGAATTATTTTGCTATAATCCGTATAAAGTAAATAGAAAATATATATTATGATGCTAAATGTAGAATAGACTATTTATGCGATATACACATATATATATATATATATATATATATATATATATATATATATATATATATATATATATATATATATATATATATATATATATATATATATATATATATTTTTTTAAATAAATATATATGGGACACTTATACACACGGTCGTCCGTCCCCAATGTAAGTTACTTAATACTTGTGTTATGGTAGACAGACAACTGGTGAATATCCTTACTAATATTATAAATGGGAAAGTCTGTCTGTCTGTCTGTCTGTCTGTCGGTTCCGTTTTCACGGCCAATCCGCTGAACCAATATCGACGAAATTTGGCATAAATATTCCTTATATACCGGGGTAACATATAGGCTATATAAATCCTGTTAATTCAACAGGAATTAAATTCAGGAGGAATAAAACAGGATGACATTCAAAACGCCATCTATAATAAACTTATAGAACTAATTTTTATTTACGATGTGTCAAAATCAATTCAAATCTGTATTAAAGAAGTATTTAGATTCTGAGTTTTTAGACTTACGTCAAAAGAGTTTTCTTTAGAGAGTATTTATATTTTATTATATTTTTATTCGTTTACTGGACTTTACTTTTATTTATTTACGTATTATGGACGTTACGTTTATTTATTTTTATTCGTGTTTAAGTGAGTTATTACAATGGATAATTAATATAAGTAATACGAGTTATTTACTAAAATAAATAAGCTAAAAATATTATAAACGCGAAAGTCTTTCTGAACCAATACTCAGCTAATTCGCTGAACCATTATAAATAAAATTTGGCACAATTAATGTTTACCTATATACCAGGGTAACATATAAAAATCTTAGAAATAGTTGTTTTTATTAATTATAAGTAAAATAAACATATGGGACACTTATTTAAATATGTCGGTTTTTGTTTATTTAATAAAGGAGACCGCCAGAATTTCATATATCTTTTGGCCCAGACCTTACGGAGGAACTATAAAAAAAGAATTATAGTTTGAGGTTATGTACAAGTACGATTACTAGCTAAATACCATAATAACACATTAAAAACGATAGGATTTGTGATGAAAATATAACAATAAGGTATAATCATTTAAGTTCAAATTAAATTTAATCATATACATTTTTTGTTGTCAAAAAAAAAAGACGTTTTGACAGAACATATTCTTAAACGGAACAAGTCTTTAGTAAGTAGTCTGTGGTAACAAGTATGAAATAATTGACATGTATCGGGAAGCTTTATTTAATTTAATCCCATAGAAAGTAGACCATACGGCTAATGAAAAAAAGATTTTATTTCTAAACACCATTTTTAATATTTGAAAAGTCATTACAGTTAACAAAGTGAAGGTAATATATTTTCTGATTTTAAAATATTATGTTAACAAAAACATAATTTAAATTTAATTTTTCGTATTTATACTAAAAACGCTGGAACCCAGCGCCGTACGTATAGGTAATTTAAAAAAAAAACAAGTTGACAATTAATGACGGATGACGTTACGTATAAATGTTTTTATTAAATAATTTTTCTAGCACGTTCCCATTTAAAGTAAAGTCCCATCAGAAAAACATTGACTTTATTTATTTATATGATGTTTTTGCACTTCTTTTACTGAGCTATTTTAATATATATTTCATGTAAGTACGGTTTATTTACTAAAATTATCAAATTATGCTCTTGATAAAATGATAAATCCCTCGGATTCCTTCCGGATCAATCTGATTTTTGTGATAGAGATACACATTTGCAGGGTTAACAACCTGTTAGTCTACGCGAACGAAGTCGCGGGTAAAAGCTAGTATACTTATATATTTTTAAATACCTACATACTTAAATACAAATATACACCCAGGCTCAAAGACCAACAAATTCATTTATAGAAAATGTTTGCCCTCGGCGGGAATCGAACCCGCGACCCGTGGAGCTGAAGGCAGGGTCACTACCCACTGCTCCAACGGGCCAGTCAACTTTATAACCATCACGGCTTTCTACCATTTTAATAAAATAAAGCAATTAAAAAAACTCTATAATCGTATTAAAACTGTCAAGAAGCGTGTCTAACGCGTCCCAATCTCCCCACGGTGACGCGTAAATGTTGCCAGCACTAAATAAACTCGCTGGCAAATTGTGCGTGAATAAACATTGGGAATAATAGCGGTATTGTGTTACGATCACTCCCCCTAGACAGTGAACACGTCGGGACATCCCGCTTGATCGGACGGGCTACGATATTCATCTAAACATTGATGTTCGAAGATAAATCTTTCAAAGAAAAATATAAATTTCAAGGCAGTTTGACAGATGTCAATTGAAATTAACATCTGAAATAATATAGTTTTACTGTATATTTAGGCTATAAGTCTGAACTTGTTATAATATATTTTGAATTATAAATATATGAGACACTTACACACACGTCGTCCGTCCCGTCAAAGTAAGTAACTTAATACTTGTGTTGTGGGTGACAGACAACTGGTGAATATATATACCTATATAATTGTTAAATATATACTTAAATACAAATATACACCCAGGCTCAAAGACCAACAAATTCATTTATAGAAAATGTAGGCCCTCGGCGGGAATCGAACCCGCGACCCGCGGAGCTGAAGGCAGGGTCACTACCCACTGCTCCGAGCCAGTCACAGTTATATACGTCCGCGCAAAATTCCGATGAACTGAGAAGTCTTTGCTGACCGAGTCCTACTAATATAAGCGAAAGTTTCTGAGTAGGTATAGATGTATGTTTGTTAGTCTTTCACGGCGAATCCACCGAACCATTATCGATGAAATTTGTGCACAATTATTACTTATACACCGGTATAACATATAGGCTATAGAAATCCGGTTAATTAAAAGGCATTTCAAAATATTTATAGTTATTAAGATTTTATTCACTTCACGGCTAAGAGCAAACAGTTCGAGAAAAAAAGTAAGAATTATTATAATAAAGGATTACCTATAGCAAAATAATATATTATAATTACTTTTTTAGTATTGACTTTCTAAAAGAAAAGCTTAATTGTATCTATACTAATATATAAAGCTTTAGAGTTTGATTGTTTGAACGCTCTAATCTCAGTAACTACTAAACCCATTTGAAAAATTCTTTCAGTGTAAGATAGTCTATTCACCGAGGAAGGCTATTGGCTATTACATCACGCTAAGATAAATAGCAGAGGAGCAACTATAAAAATATTGTAAAAACGGCAAAATTTAATGCTTTCTTCTATCTTGACTTGATTGTGACCTGATTTCTATGTGGGCAAAGCTGCCGGCAGCTAGTAAAGTATAAAAAAGATATTGAATGATTAATAAATGATAATAAACATTGTTTTGAAAATATATAAATATAACTTTAAATCTGAGGTGTTTTTATTATGTTTATTTATATTAATCTTTATAACTTATGATAGAAGCAAAATAATATAATATAAAATATTTATGCCATAAACTGGAAAATTTTGTAATTCGAAGTACCTAATTAAATCAAAGCAGACAGCGAAGTGAAATGTTTCTTCACAAGTTAATTTTATTGCAAAATGTAAAATCTTTTTAGCTAAAATTGGACTGCACGTCCTCTGGAGCGGGAAATGGGACCGCAAACAATTTCGCGCCGGGCTATTTCCCTCAGTGTTGCCACACTAAAGAAAGATAAACTGTGGCCGTCTGCCGCTGACGCGTCCACTCGCCTCGCATTAGCCGCGCCTACATGGAAACTAAGTGTGTCACACACTTATTTTTTCCCCGCAGCAATTTTAATTTCAGCTAGCTGACCACAGCGAGTGTGGCTGACGCTTTGATGTATGGCAACACTCGACGGCACAGGTATCGGTAGCCTCGGGGTTAATGAAAAATATATTGCTATTTACCGGAAAAAAAATGGATGCACGTGTTTATTTGATGAGTGTAGTATTTAACAAACAGATTTTTATGCCTTAATTCTCTTTTATCATTTTAAATGGGAGCTGAATATTAATTAATATTTACCTACATACACTTTTACATTAGTTTATCGTAGAGTAAATATAGTTATTATATTGTAGTAAATTCTCTGTATAAATGGGAGCTTATATTAATCAATATTTACCTATGTACACTTTTATATTAGTTTATCGTAGAGTTAATAACTTAGTTATTATACTAGAGTAGGTGGTGTATGAGTATGTAAAAACACAGTCTGATCGAAATAAAAACATTACAACAATTATTGTTCTATTATTTTGCTATCAAAGACAATAAAATATTGAACTCAATGAAATATAAATAGATAGATTAATTCCATTTGGAACACACTTTGAAAGTAAGCTATACATTTATATATATTTACTCCTTGCTCCTCCTTAGCTTATCGTAAAATAAATCAATGTTATATTAGTGTTACAGATAATTAATAATTGGCTCTCAGCATTAGGCAGAGACAATATAGAAATATAAAAAAAAAGATGCATTAATCCTATCCGGAAGCAACTTTACACGTGACCAGTATATTAACATTCCTATATACTCCTTAAATTACTTTATACTACAAAAAATCAATGTTATATTAGTGTTACAGATAACAAAAGATTGATTTACAGCGTTCCTAATTCAAATGTATCGGGCAGAGACAACATAGAAATATGCATGAATCCTATTCGCAACCCACTTTAAACTGAGAGCGTTATATTTATCTATATTCCTTGCATTTACCGTGGAATAAATTTAACTCGGCTGCATCGACCTCCTGCTATTTGCGGACGTGAGACCTCTTATTTACACAGCCAAGACTCTAGTGGTGGACAAACATAGGACCGATCGTTCGGAATTGCTTATTTTGTCTCTGCCTACACGACTCCCTTTTACAGGTATCGGGAGTCCGGCATGCGGTATATGCTGTGTCCACTTATTTTTTTGTGTAGTGGCGTAATAATTCGGTAGATGGTATTTGAGAGGTTTCTTTGTGTTCAACACGTTAGGTTTACCGTTTTGGTGAGACAAGTGGTGATTGCTTGAATGATGTTTTTGTAATTACTTTTAATAACTTGTTTAATATTAGCTGTGATAGGCTAGCATTGAAACGGTGTCACTATTGAAAGGGACGACTTTAAATCCCAGCCACCAATGAGTTCTCTGTTAAAACTTATGTGTCTAATTGATAATTGCAATTTATCACACGCTTTTCGGCGAAGGAAAACATCGTGAGGAAACCTGCATATCTGTAGAGAATTTTGGGGATATGTGTAACCTACCAATCCGTATTGGAGCAGCGTGGTAGGTCTTAGCTCCAATTTTTCTCTCTAAAAACGGAGAGAGGAGGCCTATGCTCAGCAGTGGGATAGTAACAAGCAATTACTTTTACTACTTTTTAAATGTACACAATTTTAATTAAAGAAAACCTTAAATCTTAGTTATAACGATAAGCATAGCACTCGGAAGGAGTGCTGACATTATTTCCTATCCTGCCTCTTGCTTTTTATGTTAGGTAAACTTCAAAAACAAAGTGCATTTTAGTTTCATTTATATTTTTAACTCGGAATAAAATTACGGATTTACACGGAAAAACTTTATACCACTGATTTTCCGTTGCCGTTGTCACAGCTATTTTTATTTCTAAACCTTAAGATTTTTCACTATGAAGTGCTCATCATTTTCCTGCCTTTATCCCACTCTAAGTATGTTCAGCACAATATTCGCTGACTATCCTATCATCTTTCATTTGTCACCTCCGGCTACTCCTATATACATTTCATACTTCATACAATCCAACCTCTCTAACCTATCCAATCTCTATTACAGGTTCTTTCTAGTCACATACCCATCAACATTCATATTAAACACTCGTTTGGTCCACTTTTCCACTGTGAATTATTAAATTTAAATTAAAACATTGAATGGCGTGCGCGTCCCCGATCTGTTTGTATGCGCGGTACTTGAACTTAAAGATGTTATTGTTTGCCCGGAGCTCACTGTGGACTTGTCTCGAGCTCGTTAGTGGTGCTCGTTTGTTTCTACGGAACTTAGAACATTCATACATACATATAAGTACGTATTTCAATCGGAAAGTCTGTCCGCCTGTTAAATAAGCAGACCGTTTGTCTACTAGATCAAGATTGATGAAATTTAGTTTAATCCAAGTTTATTTACTGGACTAAACCATAATTCTACTGCCCTTATACCACTCTAAGTGTCGCACGATGTCACCCCTGGGCTATAGCTTTTTTTCCAGTGTCAACATTCTACTGCCCTTATCCCACTCTAAGTGGGGTCGACACAACATGTTATAAACATATTGTCACAAGATTTTGCTAGATATTTTACGATCGGCCGCCTGTTTGACGTCATCTTAACTTAGTTTTAATTTGTAACTAGACAAAGATGAGTATATGAGTTTCATCTTCCCTCTCATTATTTGTTGTGACACTCTCACTTACAGGCCTGCCTACGGCTCTCCTACTCTAGTATAACTCTATGATTCACTCACGCACCTGCGATCGCAGTACAAATCAATTAATAACGGATTTACGTAATCAGCCGCGTCAAACGTCAGTCACGGATCGTTTCCCGCCTAATTTCGACCCGCCATCTTTGTTTTTATCTCAAGTGGACGTTACCATAGACAAGTTTTCGCTTTCCGATATTTGCTCAGCCCTATTTGAACTTTCACCACGACTACTGGATTATCAATTACAGTTTTGGAATACGGATCAAGTTTCGGAGTTCTTTGATTTGTATTGTCTATTGGAGTAGTTGACGGGTCAGCGCCATCTTGAATCGAGTGCACTTTTGAAATTAGTTGGCAAGAGAATAATCGATTTACTCGCTGAGGCAATTGAATACCGAAGTAGACATTGCTAGCGGATTTTAAATGGGGCTATCCTTTAATATTCTGAAGATGAATTCTATACATTTTGGAATCGCGTGTTGTGATAATATATTATAAAACTTTTCTTAGTTCTGCTCCTAATATATTTGCGTATTATAGGCAATATCTTTACTAATATTATCGATGCCAAGTCAATTATGTATGCTTTTAAAGCTAATCCTGTGACGCAATATTTATGAAATTTGGTATTATTGAAGCTAACATAACGAACTATCATATAAAATTAAAAAAATCTCCTATTCCTTTCAAAGCATGATTACAACACATGCCCCAAATATTATAAATGCGAAAGTCTGTGAGTATTGATGTATGTTTGTTATTCTTTCACGAAGAATTCGCTAAACCAATATCAATGAAATTTGACACAATTATTCCATATACAATGGGGTAACATATAGGCTATAGAAATCCTGTTTAATGTACAGGAATAGGATGCGGTTTCACCCGCGTATATAACAATCTCATGGCATTGGAAAGTCTACTAAGTCGGACTATAGATTTCATCATCTTCCTGCCCTTATCCCACTCTAAGTGGGGTCGGCACAACATGTTATATACATGTTGTCACATGATTTGGCTATGTATTTTACGACCGGCCGCCTGCCTGACATCAACTTACCTTTGTCGTATTTAACGACACCTCGGTAAGAAAGAGGGTGGTCTATTCTACTTAACCGGATACCACACGGTGGGTCAACTTACGTTAGTCGCCTTTTACAACACCTCGGTAAGAAATGAGGGTGGAACTATTCTACTCAGCCGGATACCACACGGCGGGTCGACTTACCTTAGTCGCCTTTTACGACACCTCGGTAAGAAATGAGGGTGGTACTATTCTACTCAGCCGGATACCACACGGCGGGTCGACTTACCTTAGTCGCCTTTTACGACACCTCGGTAAGAAATGAGGTTGGTACTATTCTATTCCGCCGGATACCACACGGCGTTAAGTCGGACTATAGATTTATTTTTGTTAAATATATATAAATATATAAAAGTTTCCGCAGCGCATGCGTTTACAGATTTTCACGACTATTTTTTTACACCTTATTACATTTTTAATACGGATCCCTATTTTTTAATGTAATATAGCCTATGTTGCTCAGTAAAGATGCAGTTTTCCAATGGTGAAAGAATTTTTGAATTCAGTCCAGTAGTTTTGTGTGAAAACATTACAAACTTACATACAAATTTGTCCTCTTTATAATATTAGTATAGATTTAATTTAACTTTTTCTATTACAACCCGTAGCTTACGGTAGCCAGAAATAATAAGTCAATTACGTTGAACGAGGGTAAATAGAGATGCACCTGTACTAACTGCAGCAAGCTCCTATTACAGACAACGCGCGTGTAACCGATCCTCGTAAGATGTATTCAATCACGAGATATAATACTTCGAAGGGACTAAATATAAAAAAAGTACTAGGTATTATAACTATTTTAAATTGAGCGCCACTCTAATTTCTTGCCGCAGTTTCCTAAAAGGCGACTAAGGTAAGTTTAAATCCGCGTGGTATTCGGCTGAGTAGAATAGACCACTCTTATTCCTTTCCGAGGTGTCGTAAAAGGCGACTAAAGTAAATTAACCCTTGGTGGTAACTAGCTGAGTAGAATAGACCAACGTCACATCTTACCAAGGTGTCGTAAAAGGTGACTAAGGTAAATTGATCCGCCGCGTGGTTTACGGTTGATTAGAATAGTTTAACCTCATTTCTTACCGCAGTGTCATAAAAGGCGACTAAGATAATTGACCCGCCGTGTGGTATACGACTCAGTAGTAGAGACCAACCTCATTTCTAACCGAGGTGTCATAAAACATCTTGACGTCGACGTTAACAAGCTTGACATCAGACAAGAGGCCGGTCGTAAAATATCTATCCAAAACATGTAACAACATGTTGTGCCGACCCCACTTAAAGTGGGATAAGGGCAGGAGAATGATAATAACATGTAAAAAAAATCTATAAAATAAACGGGAGCAGTTTATCTGCATTTAAAGCTGAACAGTCAACACCATTAGCTAGTGCTCGGTACATTATAAAATGGACGCGTGCCAGTAAGCCGACGGCAACTCTTAGTAACCTAACACTAACCGGAAGTTAATTTAATCCCGTTTATTAAACGTCTAAGGATAAAAGTTGCAAGAATCACTAATATTTTTAATTTTTCACATTCTCCTGGTTTCTAAATTTTTATATTTTGAAAATTATACAGCAATAATAGCAAATTATTTAAATTAAAATGATTAAAGTGAATTTATGCAGTGATGTAAAATTATATTTGTATTCATTCTAATGAATGAAATAAAATTCAGAAATAATATTCAAATAATCAATGAAAATATTATATAAAAATCAATAAATAAAATTCAAAAAAACGAGTTTTTTGTAGATTAAAATAAAACAATCATTTAGTATATACCTAATATGAAGTATTTAATAACGTTTCTTTAATTCCTGAACGTTAATAATAAATCATATATTTTTTAATTAGATTCATAGATTTTTATTATTACCTAACTGATTATAAATTTTTAGTTAAATATAATTCTCATTTTTTTTATCGACTATTACCTATAACTCTATAAGTTGATTATAAATTAATTTTACTGCGCCTAGAATTCAATATTTTACATTTAGAATCAAATATAAAGTATGGATAATTAATACACGATTCAAAGAGAATCAATTTTTTTTTAAAAGTCCTTAGACGCTCTGACCTCTACGCGATGGTTAGTAACGATGGAATTGCAATATTCAAGTTGCAAGTAATAAAAAACACCTCGTGAGGCTCATTGTAACAACATTAACTCATAATCTGGTATTCAGACCTCTTAACAGAGAAAATAGCGCGTAATTTACCACTCCTCGTTCAAAATGGCGTCGCGTCGATAAATGCGCGCGCACCGCGCCCGCCTATTACAATTACACACTGCCACACTCTGAACTGTGCTCATGTTATTAGTTGGAATGATACCTAATCCCTGAGCTTTAAATTCGTCTTATTAGCCAACGAAGCTTTCGAGTACCTACGTGTGGCTTCCCTATTTTAATATAGTAAACTACTCGTATGATTCGTAGGTAAAGACTGATAGTAAAATAGCATTTTTACGAAGAAGATTTTGACGTGACAACGTCTTAAATTAGGTTGCGGCTTGGAGTCACTCATGAAAAAGTGTAACGCCCGCTCACGTCTGTTACGATGAGTCACCGAACGAAAGAGAGGCCCGCCGGACTGGCGAATGCCTTGCGTCTCTCTCCCACTCCAATCCATCACATTTAAAAAGACGTTGTCATGTAAAATCTTTGCACGTAAAACCGACTTTACAGGCAACCGTTTTTTTTATAATTCAATTAAGTAATGAAATCTTAAAGAATCATGACTATCCTTCTTCTTCTCCTTTCCTAATCCTCCTTTCCTTATCCCATGTAAAATGCTTATCCCGCTCTTACATATAGAACGCAAAATAATATTTTGGACTCTTTGTAGGCTAAGTATATTGGAGTTGCATGCGCTACCCCATAGTCGGGCGCCGTAAGCCCACGTTGGCTTTAAGATAGACTTGTATATCAGCAGTATATTATCTAGAGAGCTTGGAATTTCTGTCTAACAATAACAGCTTGTTAGAAATAAATTAAAAACTACGAATATATATGAGGGGTTAGAATCAAACCTAGCTATATCCAAAATAATTCAAATTAGGTGAAATGAAAATTTCGTTTTATGTATTTAATTCTTGGAGTTTCGACAAATAAAAAAATATTCAGCACATGTTTAATCGCTGTGAATTTAAGTAATATCAATCTTTACTTGAAGCTATGGTAGCCCAGCGGTGACACAGTGCGACTCTTTCGTTCTCGAGTTATCTGTTAAAACTTACGTGTCTAATTGATAATTGCAATTTATCACACGCTTTTCGGTGAAGGAAAACATCGTGAGGAAACCTGCATATCTCTAGAGAAATCTGGAGATATGTGTAATATACCAATCCGCATTGGTAGGTCTTAGCTCCAAACCTTCTCTCCAAAAGCGGAGAGAAGAGGCCTATTCTCAGCAGTGGGATAGTAACAGGTCGCTACTACTACAATCTTTACGTTTCCTGCAAACTGTAATACAAATATTTGAAATTAAATTGATTGTGACTAGGATTTAGCTATTTTTTCTTCCCCCCCTAATCCGCTCATATATGGTAGTCAGTATATAGTATAATGCGCAATAAAAAGTATGAGATCGTCATTATCCAAGGAAAGATACAGGGGAGAAGAAAACCCGGCCGAAGAAGAATATCCTGGCTTAAAAATTTAAGACAATGGTACAGCAGGAGTACCTCATTATTTCGGGCAGCGGCTTCAAAAATAAAAATTGCCATGATGGTTGCCAACCTCCGATAGGAGATGGCACAAAAAGAAGAAGTATATAGTATAAGCGTGCCGCGGACTCACTGGCAAACCTGGGGTCGTTGGAGGCGGGGTACCAGCCGGCGCCACGCATGTCCCCGTAGTGCGGCAGGTCGGCGGGCGCGCAGCCGTAGCCCTGCACCTGCCCGCCGTACAGCGGCACGGCGTACGGGTTGGCCGCCATGCCGCACGGCGCGCCCGGGCCCAGCGGCGAGTTGATGCTGCTGCCCGACGAGTTGGACCTGCGACATACATATGATAATAATACATCAGCGTTCAGTTCAAGGGGGAATGGGTACCACACTGTACGACATCATACAGCCTTTTCTTCTGCTGTTCATGGGGACGGGAACTATGTTAAACATCAAACGTCACCACACAGCCTTATGTTCATTGCAGTTAATAGCGGGAATGGAGGCCATTTGTGCAACATCAAATGGCACCATACAGCCTCTCGTTCTTTCTCTGACGGGAATGGGAGCAATGTTACAACACACGTACCATACAGTCTCTCGTTTTGCTGCTTGTGGGGATGGGGGCAATGTTTACATCACCATACAGCCTCTCGGGCTGCTGTTGGCGGGGATGGGGGGAATATGTACAACACACGTCACCATATAGCTCCTTGTTCGTTGCTGTTAATAGTGGGATTGGCGGCAATGTGTACGACATCATTCGTCAGCGTTCAGCATCTCGTTCTGCTGCTGACGGGAATGGGAGTTATGCGTGCAACACCATATGTCACCATATAGAATTATGTTCGTTGCTGTTAATAGCGGGGATGGGGGCAATGTGTACAACACACGCCATCATACGGCCTCTTGTTTATTGCTATTGCTGGTGGGGATGGGGGAAAATGTGTACAATATCACCCTGTCCCTGCCACGACCTAACAGCTGGGCCTATCAAGCTTTTTGTAAAAGTCCAACATAAGCGTAGCACCGTCCCCGTCGGTCGGCCGCACGGCCGATATAAGGGGCTTTACATGGTTCTTAATTCTTATCGGACGCTTAGTATTAAAGTAACCTAATTCAAAATTAAGCTTAATTAAGTTAGACACATTGTAATCCTTATTTCAGTGATACCACGTTACGAACTATTAAAAAAAGTAGTGCTTTCATAACTTGTCACATAACTTTGAGGAGCAACTTCCACTTTATGTAGTTTTTAAACACTCGCGCGTTTTGTAGACGCTACGCTTTATTGCAATATACCACAAAACAAATTTTTTGAATTAGGTCACTTTAATCACTACATATTATAAAACAAAGTCCATATTTCCGTATGTACGCATAAAACTTTAAAACTACGCAACCGATTTTGATGCGGTTTTTTTTAATAGATAGAGTGATTCCAGAGGAAGGTTTGTACGAATAATAACATTCAATACGAAGTAGAGAAATAATGTAATTTTTGAGGTTTCTGTAAATAATTACATTTTTTTCCGCTTACATTGCAAACGCAGGCTAAACCCTACGAGATTTATCAAAATGATGTACTAAGTATTTGTATACCTTAAAAAGGTCTACAGAAAAGTCCGCGATGGTATATATCTATCTCTTATGGATAACCCACAATAGCAGTTTTTTTCATTTACTTTTTACGAAAAATGATGCCTTATGTCCAAAGCAATTTTTATACAATACAGCATAAATCCTTATCCAATTGAGTACCTTAAATAAATTGTTGATTTAATAAAGATCAATATTGCCGTTTACAGCATGTAATTTAAGTGAACATTTTCGGAGATATTACAGATTTAAAATCCCGCGAGGAGGCCGCGCTTAGACCTATAAGCACTTCGAATTTAGCAGCGACCGGAGGCGCAACTAAATGTCCTTCTTTCAAGTTTATATTGTCTAATGATAAGAAAGCTATGAATGTTGTATGTAAAGACATTGTCTTCTCAATTGTAAAAATAAATAATATCACTACATAGTATAAAACAAAGTCGCATTCTCTGTCTGTCCCTATGTCCGTATATCCCTATGTATGCTTCAATCTTTAAAACTATGCAACAGATTTTGATGCGGTTTTTTTTTAATAGATAGAGTGATTTTAGAGGACGGTTTACATGTCTAATAACATTCAATATGGAGTAGAGAAATACTGTATTTTTGAGGTTTCTAATGTGATGTCGTAAATAATTACATTTTCTGCTTACATTGCAAACGCAGGCTAAACCCTACGAGATTTATCAAAATAATGTACTAAGTATTTGTACACCATGAAAAGGTCTACAGAAAAGTCCGCGATAGTATATGTCTATCTCTTATGGATAACCCACAATAGCAGTTTTTGTCATTTACTTTTTACGAAAAATGATGCCTTATGTTCAAAGCAATTTTTATACAATACAGCATTAATCCTTATCCAATTAAGAACCTTAAATATATTGTTTATTTAATATTGATCAATATGACCCTTTACAGCATGTAATTTAAATAAACAGTTTCGAAGATATTACAGATTTAAAATGCAAGGGCCGCGCCGCGAGCCTAAAAATAGCGCGTCGGAGGTGGCGGTTCGCCTCTTGGCGATGCTTCCGCGCTCGCACGTCTTATCGGTGACGCTGTCAAAGCCATTAGGGCTAACAGCATTAGTCAAATTCGAAAAAAAAAACGCGGTTCGCCCTTTTACCATTTGAATTTAGCAGCGATCGGACGCATTTATGACCGGAGCTCTCTAGCGAGGAAAATAACAATCACTACATATTATAAAACAAAGTCCATATTTCCCTATGTATGCATAAAACATAAAATAAAACATATGTATGCATAAAACTTTAAAACTACGCAACAGATTTTGATGCGGTTTTTTTAAATAGATAGAGTGATTCCAGAGGAAGGTTTGTACGTATAATAACATTCAATACGGAGTAGAGAAATACTGTAATTTTTGAGGTTTCTGTAAATAATTACATTTTTTTCCGCTTACATTGCAAACGCAGGCTAAACCCTACGAGATTTATCAAAATAATGTACTAAGTATTTGTACACATTGATAAGGTCTACAGAAAAGTCCGCGATGGTATATGTCTATCGCTTATGGATAACCCACTAAAGTATTTTTTGTCGTTTACTTTTTACGAAAAAAATTCCTTATTTTTGAAGCAATTCTTATACAATACAGCATTAATCCTTATCCAATTAAGTACCTTAAATAAATAGTTGATTTAATATAGATCAATATGGCCGTTTACAGCATGTAATTTAAGTGAACATTTTCGGAGATATTACAGATTTAAAATGCCGTGAGGAGGCCGCGCTTCGCCCTATAACACTTCGACTTTAGCAGCGATGTCGCTCTTTCAAGAGTTTGTTTAAAGAACTTCTGTAATTAATTGTAAAAATAAAATTCATAGGGAAAATATAAACGTAAATAAGTAATAATGTACTATATGAATTTAGATATTCCAAAGATAGCAGGAAATCTTCTTGGTATAGGGAAAGGAAATTGTTTTTCTCCAAATTTAACGCTACGGCCACGGGCAGTAATGAATAAATCAAAACTACTGGATCAATTTTAATCAATTTTTTTACACTGACTGACATGGGATATATATTTTATACCCGTGCGAAGCAGGGGCAGGCCGCTAGTACTTTAATATAAGTGTGCGATATAATAAAAAAAAAAATATATATATATATATATATATATATATATATATATATATATATATATATATATATTTTTAGCTCAAATAGGCCAACACAATAGCTATTTAACGTGGGTATTCTCTGAATGTATTTTTAATTCAAATTCCTCGTATATGAAAAAGTATAATTCATTCAAGTCGCATTAAGGATAGAGTATTTTTGTATAATCTGTACACAGTGTTAAAATTCAAATACAGAAAAAAGAAAAAACAAAATACATCAAAAATGATGCGGTGGCCGTCGGCAATTTAGTTTTTTCTTTGTATAATCTTTACGCAGTGTCAAATTGTAAACAGAAAAAAATGAGAAAATTTTTTTTTCATCGAAAATGACACGTTGGCCGTCGGCAATTTTGTTTTTTTTTTTTTTTCAATCTTTACGCAGTGTCAAATTTTAAACAGAAAAAAATATAGTTTTTTCATAAAAATGACGCGGAGGCCGGCAATTTTGTTTTTAATGTAGCTCTTTCAATGGGCTTGACCCAAATCTGCCACACGCAGTTTACCGTTATGCTGCCGCGGCGCCAACTCGTCACTTCCGAACAAAGCCCAGCTTATCTGCCTAATCCCTATTTACACAATTTAATCTTCCGCTGCCCTAACCGACTCGATTCAAGTAAAATAAAATTACATCCGATTTTAGCCTTTACGTGTTGCGAAATAGATATTATCATTACCGATCTGGGCATGATAAAAGACCCTACGCCATCGCTGTTTGACTTGACAAATTGCGTTTTGACAGGGCGGGAAATTGTGACATTTAGGTTAGGCAGTTTTAATTGGGGATAATTTCATTAAGGATTGGGTTGTTTTCTTTCAATTTGAGCGTTTTATTAATGTAATTACGATGGGTAGTAATCTGATAACCAAACTGTGGCACTTAGATGAAAGTAGATTAGTAATAGGGTAACTTGTAGTTTATCTATGGTCACGCACACAGCGTTTAAGTTCAATATTTTTCGTAACAAAGTGTTTGCAGAGGTCGACTAAATGACTATAATTTCTGCAAACCGTTCAATGAAGTGGCTCAATTTTCCTTAATTTAAATCTATATATATTATAAAACAAAGTGCCCAAAAGCTGTCTGTCTGTATGTTCTAAAAATCTATTATATTATTCGGTACTAATAATATAATAGATTTTTTACTAAAAGATACTGCAATTCTAGGCGAAGGTTTAGGTTAATAATGTTAGCAATTTTAACATTTGCATAATAAAATAATAATTATTGTATTAAGTTTAGCGTATTAGGAAGTATAAATATTGGCATTAGTCTCAATATTGTAGTTTCAAGTTAAAAGGAGATTTAAAAATGGAAGAGGATTTTTTTTTGTTTGCGTTTTGGCGGCATTCTGTTTTGATGAAAAATAATTGTTATTAAAATAGTTAAGAGTAATAAAGCGTTTTAAGAATTGATTTAAAAAAGATATCCAAAATATATCAAATCTTATCTTTTTTAAATATTTTAATTATAGTAAATAACATTAAAATTCCTGCGGGCCTGGCAAAATTTTGTGACACTGATTTTCACGGATGATAAGTCGCGGGCACAGTTAGTTTTGTTATATTCAAAACTTGCTACGTGCAAATTAAGTCATGTACTTCCATAGCATGTCTTATGGAATATTGTTATGGTATAAATACGCGAATAACGAAAAAAAATTTGTATAAAACAATATACCTACGTGGTATTTACAATTTAAGTATGCGTAACTAATAATAGGAATTATTTTGATAAGAGCAACCGCTTTCTTGCTGGCTTTTCTCGGTAGGAACAGCTTTCCGAACCAGCAGTAAATTTGACGAAAAAGCATTTGTTTACAAGTTTATTTGAATAAAGAATATTTTAAATATAAATTTCTATTATCTAAGATTCTATAATAAAATTACGCAAACAATTTTAGCTTTGCCATTACAGCAGTTTAAAAACACTGTTAAAAAGAGGCTGATTCAGAAAGCCTACTATACTGTTGAGGATTACTTAGAAGATAAGAATATGTGGATATAGCTCGCTTCGACCCTGTACAAGACAGTTATGACTAAATGTAACTAGTAATAAGAATTATATTTTTAAAAAGAGCAACCGCCGAATGTCTTACCGACTCTTCTCGATAGGAAAAGGTCTCCAAAACAGCAGTAGTGTTGAGGAAAAAGCATTTGTTTACAAGTTTACTTGAATAAAGAATATTTTATTTTTATTTTTTAATTTATTTTTTATTTTAAGATATACTAACAGCAATCATAACAATAAATAACTAATTTAGATAAACATTTGAACACGGACTGTTTTAATCACTTATTTTGAATGCCTCTACCTATCAATGGTAGAGTAATACAAAAGTAACGATAAAATTATAGACAAACAGATAGATATTAGCATTTATATTATTGGTATGGATTTTGTCGAGATGAAACTAGCTTTTTTAATATTCATCTAACATGTTTACACATGTCTAAGCATTCGGCGCAGGCGCGAGTCCGGCACTCGCGTGTACTGTCAACACTCGACCGCATGTTATGCAAAACTACTTAAACATGTCTTAAAATACGTTTTACTTTCGTATGTTTGTATTAGCAGATGACCCGCGGCACAAAACCTGGCTATTGCTAAAACATTCATCATACAAATACTCGACAGTTTTTGTTGTTACGTAATATATTTACGCTAACAAATGCCTCCGCGCAGCTAAGAAGAATTGGGATTTAGATCCTCCAACGCGGATTGGTAAGTTATACATTTTTTTTTATGGAATAGGAAAGCAAAAGGTGCGTTGCACCTCAAGTAATCACCGCCGCCCACGCCCGCTCGCAGAGAGAGTGTGTTACTGTCCTTTAAAAAGGTTTAAAATACGCTTTTTGAAGGTACTTATATCGTACCGACCCGGGAACAGCGCCAAAGAGAGATAGTCCCATAAAACGGTGGTGCGCGCAATGAAATTATTAGAAAATCGCACTGTGGTGGATCGCCACGCATCCAGATGTTGTGCCGACCCCACTCAGAGTAGGATAAGGGCAGGAGGATGATGATACACCAAGCCTTTGACTCGTTCTTTGCGCTATACAAAAGTACGTAAATCAACTTAGTGGGGATTGAACTCGCGACTCGCGAATTTGAAGGCACGTTTACTACAACTTGCGCCAACGGGGCAGTAATTATATTTAAATTTTAATTTAAATATTCCGTATAATTTAAAGTAATTGCTATTGAGTAATAAAGTAAACAGATGTCGTGACGCGAGACCAATATTTACTTTATCTACCAGGATACGTGACACAGCGAGTGCGGTTGATTCAATATTATTAGCATTTCTTTAGTTAAGTTGTTTTATTCATTTCTATATTTAAGTTAGTTAGTTTTTAAATTTAAACTATCGTGAGTGTTATTCATAATTAATGTATAGAGCCGGCTATACTCACGTGTTATTCTATCGGGTTAGCCCGACTAGTTTCGAACCCATCCGGGGCACTTATTCATGAGCTCTTTACTGGACGTTATCGCGTGAAGTCGGGCTAACCCGATTGAATATCTATACTAATATATAAAGCTGAAGTGTGTGTTTGTTTGTTTGAACGCGCTAATCTCAGGAACTACTGGACCGATTTGAAAAGTTCCTTGAGTGTAAGATAGTCCATTTATCGAAAGCTATTGACTATATAACATCACGCTAAGATGAATTGGAGCGGAGCAGCAATAAAAAATATTACAAAAAGGGCGAAAAATAAAAAAATATTAATAAGGAGGGATGAAAATCATGACGAGTGTTAAATATGAATGTGGAATGGATATGTGCCTAGAGGGAGGCCTAAAAAGAGATGGTTGGATTGTGTGAAGTATGATATGCATGTAAATGGAGTAGTGCCTGAGTTGATGAATTATAGAGAAAAACATGTTTTGTAGTGACATTTATAGTGAGTTTAAAAAGCTGTGATAGCCCAGCGATGACACCGTGCCTCTCTTACGAGGAGATTAGAATTCAAACCCCTGGCAGGCAACGATGAGTTTTTCTGTTTAAACTTATAAATCGCAATTATAAATTCGATAATTGCGATTTATCACACGCTTTTCGGTGAAGGAAAACATAGTGAGAAAACCTGCATATATCTAGAGAATTCTAGGAATATGTATCACCTATCAATCCGTACTGGAGCAGCGTAGTTTTAGCTTTAATCCTTCTCTCCAAAAACGGAGAGAAGAGGCCTATTCCCAGCCGTGGGATAGTAACAGGCCGTAACACTACAGGCAGGAGTATGATTATAACTCTATCAGTGTCTGTTCAGAAGAGGCAAATCGATGAAAATTAAAAACGGATTCCCCAACACATTATATCATTATAGCCCAGAAAATTAACGGTTAATATCCCAGTCATGATAATTTATAGAATTAGGCATTACTTTACAAAGATTCATAATAAAAAAGTAATAATAATTATTTGCTATAATCCGCGATAAAGTAAATATAAAATACAAGCTCTGCCAGCAGCTTCAAGTGCAAATCGGTGTGTCACAATTTATTTCCCGAATTGAAATTTTGAACATAAAAGTAGTTATTGTGAGTTAATTATAAAAGATTTTTAAATATTTCTCACCGTTTATTCAGCACACAATAAAAGCTTTAAATTTTGCTGTTTTCGCAATATTATTTATTGCTGCTCCTCTCCTATTCATCTTATCGTCATGTTATATAGCCTATAGCATTCCTCGGTGAATGGACACTCTGAACTCTGAATTTTACACTCAAAGAATTGTTTTAATCGGTCCAGCAGTTTCTGAGATTAGCGCATTCAAACAAACAAACAAACAAACAAACAAACAAACAAACAAACAAACAAACAAACAAACAAACAAACTCTTCTGATTTATATATGAGTATAGATATGTACTCAACAGAAGACTAAGCTATTGACTATATCCTGATGATGCTTCGGTTGTGGGCGTAACGATTATTGAATTGCGATAGCGAACGTGTGTAGTGCTTACGCCGTGTGGTATTCGGCTGAATAGAATAGTACCACCCTCATTTCTTACCGAGGTGTCGTAAAAGGCGACTAAGGTAAGTCGACCCGCCGTGTGGTATCCGGCTGAGTAGAATAGACCACCCTCATTTCTTACCGAGGTGTCGTAAAAGGCGACTAAGGTAAGTTGACCCACCGTGTGGTATCCGGTTGAGAAAAATAGACCACCCTCTTTCTTACCGAGGAGTCGTAAAATACGACTAAGGTATGTTGACGTCAGGCAGGCGGCCGGCCGTAAAATACGTAGCCAAATCATATGACAACATATTTGTAACATGTTGTGCCGACCCCACTTAGAGTGGGATAAGGGCAGGAGGATGATGAACGTGTGTAGTGCTTATGTATTGTGGTGGTGGAGGTTTGTGCATGTTTCTACGAATCCTGCATGTATGGGGTATGAAAACGAAGTTCACTCTACATTTAGCATTAAATATATTTTCTATTTACTTTATCGCGGATTATAGCGAAATAGCTTTATCATTACTTTTGTATCCCACTGATGGGTAAAGTTCTCTACTATTGGGATAGCAATTTAGTGTTTAGTTAAACCAATTTAGATAACAGAAAATCCTTAAAACTTTAATGCTAATACAGATATTATCACTTGTAAAAATTACAAGTTTAAAGAACCAATTAAAAGTTAATTGGTAATTTTTAACCAGGTAAAAATTATCAGCTAAGGACAGGACAATACAGGGACAAATAAACAATAAAAATAATTAGTGAAAATCAGTCAAAATAGGACTCTGGGAACTCTGTGTCGGCCGATATCCGACATTCTGAGACGTTATACGTTTTTAAGTTTGATAAACTATTATTAGGGGTACGCAAATTTCGTATTTACGAAATAGATGCGAATAAATGCGAAAATTTACACATAAATGCGAATAAATGCGAAATGTATGGTAGTGTTCGTATGATGGATTATTAAATTATTATCGTATCGCCCGAGTCGCGACTTCTGCCCTAAAATAATGAAATTGATTGCTGAGTTAGAAGGGACAAGTTATCTAATTACACACCTGTTATGGAACAAATAAGAGGATTTAAAATCATCGCTTGAACAGCAACGTCAAGGTTAATTTGATGAAAAGACGTCACTATGTCTTAAGGACTATGAAGGAATTGATAAGACATGGAAAACTATGTTGAAATCAGCAAGTGACAAAAGTTTCAGTAAGCTTTCTCTTCACATAAAATTAAATAAGTCTTGCAAAAGTACGTAATTCGTTTGTGGGTTTTGGTATAAGATTCTATAATAAAATTCCGCAATCAATTTCAGCTTTGCCATTACAGCAGTTTAAAAACACTGTTAAAAAGAGGCTGATACAGAAAGCCTACTATACTCTTGAAGATTATTTAGAAGATAAGAATTTGTGGATATAGCTCTCTTTGAACCTGTACAAGACAGTAACGACATAATGTAAATAGTATTAAGAATTATATTTTTAAAAGAGCAACCACCGAGTATCTTGCTGGCTCTTCTCGGTAGGAACAGCTTTCCGAACCAGCAGTAGAGTTGACGATTCAAAAGCACTTGTTTACAAGTTTATTTGAATAAAGAATATTTTTAATTTGAATTTGAATTAAGACGAACGAGGCTTTCTTTCACATTAGCCAATTGTTTTCCCCATCTGTGGCTGTAAGTTCAACCATATTAAATATAAACGTATTGGTGGAAAGCTTTTCGAAGTTCCTTTTTCCTTACTTAATTTACTCAAATTTTATAATTTCAACAATATAAATGCGAAATTTATGCGCAATTTTTAAATTTTGAAAAATGTAAATGTGAAATTGGTGATTTTTTTGTGAAATTTCCGTGCCTCTAACTATTATTCATCTATTGGCTGATATGTATTAGTGTGTATATAGTCTGGCTTATTGGCGCAGTGGGCAGAGACCCTGCGTTCAGCTCCACGGGTCGCGGGTTCGATATCAAACGAATGACAACATCTAATTATATTTGTTTAGCGACTAACTTAAAATTGGAAAGAAATACAATTTGTTGGTTCTGGGATTTTAGTTAGGTTTAGTATTATTAAAATTATATATGTATATTTACCAGTTGTCTGTCGGTTAACATAAGTATTAAGTTACTTACTTTGGGGACGGACGTGTGTGTAAGTGTCAAATATACTTATTTATCAAAAAAACCTATGTCCAATATTTACAAAAGCTTACCCTATTATTAAGAATAACTGTTCATAGGTACTTTAATTAATATATATAGTTTAAAATATTATTACTTTAACACCTATTTCTATTGACTTATTTTTTATACTTTTTTTATATCATCATCCTCCTGCCCTTATCCCACTCTAAGTGGGGTCGGCACAACATGTTATAAACACGCTGTCACATGATTTGGCTGCGTTTTTACGACCGGCCGCCTGCCTGACGTCAACTTACCTCTGTCGTATTTACGACACCTTGGTAAGAAAGAGGGTGGTCTATTCTACTAACCGGGTACCACACGGTGGGTCAACTTACCTTAGTCGCCTTTTACGACACCTCGGTAAGAAATGAAGTTGATCTATTCTACTCAGCCGGATACCACACGGCGGGTCGACTTACCTTAGTCGCCTTTTACGACACCTCGGTAAGAAATGAGGATGGTACTATTCTATTCAGCCGGATACCACACGGCGTTAAGAATAACTGTTCATAGGTACCTTAATTAATATATATAGTTTAAAATATTATTACTTTAACACCTATTTCCATTGACTTATTTTTTATATCATTTATTTTAAACTTTATTAATCCTTAACACTTCATTTCGATTCTATCTTTTAAGATTTAATGTAATATAGTTGTAAAAGAAACAACGCCGTGTGGTATCCGGCTGAATAGAATAGTACCACCCTCTTTTCTTACCGAGGTGTCGTAAAAGGCGACTAAGGTAAGTTGACCCACCGTGTGGTATCCGGTTTAGTAGAATAGACCACCCTCATTCTTACCGAGGTGTCGTAAAATACGACAGAGGTAAGTTGACGTCAGGCAGGCGGCCGGTCGTAAAAACGCAGCCAAATCATGTAACAGCGTGATTATAACATGTTGTGCCGACCCCACTTAGAGTGGGATAAGGGCAGGAGGATGATGAGTTGTAAAAGTAACCGTCAATTAAGTTTGAATTCATTGAAATACATTTATTTACTATATTTATTTGTTTTTGACTATATTTATTTTGGATCCGTTATTTTAATTTAATACGCTCCTGTTTTGCTCAGGTCGAAACATATAACCGACGATTAATGTAACTAAATTCAAATTCAAAATATTCTTTATTCAAGTGGGCTGTTTATAGTACTTTTGAATCGTCAAATGTATTTAAAGAAGCTACCACTGATTCGGAAGTTTGCTCCTACCGAGAAGAACCAGCATGAAACTCGGCGGATAATCTTTAGAAAAAAAGTAATTACAATTTGATTAATGGTTACAAGATAATCGTTGCAGCTGACTGCAGTTAAGATATGCTATCACTCAGATAATCCTCAATAGTATAGGAAGCTTTATATAGCAACATCGTTTTAAGATAATTTCTAAACTAGATAATGTTGAGGAATTTTGTTATGAAAACGTGTACCGAGACCGATAAATGATTTTCGGACCTTTTTGGAGGCGCAACTTAACTAAATGCCGCTTTAATGTTATTACTAGTTATTCTAAAATATATATTTGTTGTAATAACCGTATTTAAACAAAATTTATACGATAAAAGCCTTTATTTGGGCATTTCAATGTAAAATCACTTTAAAATAGGTATGTGAAGATCACTAATTCCTTTATATCTGGAATTTTTACCTAAAATAATTTTGAATATTAGTCATCACATCATTTAATTATTAAAGATATTTTACGAAATTTTATTATATTTACTGGTATTTATAAATGTCTTGATATATGTAAGTTAACTTTCAATTGTCTTCAAAGCTTGGAAAATATATTTTTATAGTTGTTTATACTAGCTGTATTTTTATTGATAATATAAAAAATTTAAATGTTTAAAGTAGATGGGGATAAATAGAGTAGATATTATTTTCATGTTTTGTTTTGTGATATGTTTTTTACATTTTTATTTATATTTATTTTGCTCGCTTGTTATGGTGTCTTTCTTTTATTTATGCGCGTCTATGTTCGATTTAAGTTTGATATTTAGTAAGAGTTTGAAATTGAATTTGAATCCTTCGTATAATTTCTAATTTAGAAAAGTTTTGTAAATATTTTTTTGTAATATGAAAATTATTCACTGTCACCAACTCCTTAATAATTATTCATACATACATACATATGCATATACGCTTCAAGAGGCATGGCGCGGTCCCGGCTCTCTCAAGGTATCACTTCAAGTCCTTTAGTATTCATCGCGCATTCCCACTGGCGATCTCTCGACGCAATCGAACGCATCATCGAAACCGACCCGGCATAAACAAAACGTCCGCACCGCAACGCAACACCTAAAGCACATTGTTGACCTCGCACCCGCGGCGCTTCACTTGACCGGCCATCACAACATACCTGCACAAACAAACGTCACCGAACTATATCCTTCGACTACGAGCGCGGCTCGAGCGCTCTCGAGACCTTCGGGGCCACTCGACGGATCGGCGGGCGGAGGGCCCCCCGCCGCATCGATCCACGCACCTGTACGGCGACGGCGGGTTGTTCGCCAGCTCCAACTTGCGGTACTCCTCGATCGGCGACAGGATGTCGGTGACGGAGAACGGCGTGGAGTGCTGGAGCTGCAGCTGGGAGAGGTTCTGCTGCAGCAGCGCCGACTTGGGCGACAGGCTCATCGCCAGCTCGGCCGCGCTCAGCTCCGGCAGCGCCTCCGCCGGACACGGCGAGTAGCCGCCGCCCTCCGCGGACATCCGACCGGTGACACTCGACGCCACTCGACGGCTCAGCCTCTAGTGGCTCTCGGGGCGCGAGTGGCGCGAGCCCCCGCCGCGGGCCGCGCGCCGAGCCCCGCCCCGGCGCGAGGCCCGGCCCCCGGCGGGCCCCCCGGGGACCCGGCGTCGCCATTGGTGGACCCGTCGCATGGGGGCGCCGGCGAGGCCCCCTCGCGGCCGCAGTCCGTTGGCTCAGCGGCGGCAGTCGGCCGCGCCGCGCGGCGGGGGGAGGTCGTGTAAACGTGCCTGTTACTTATTACCAGCCCGCTGATGTTGCGTGGACTTAGATTGAACTTTTCCCAGTCGACCAATTAACTATAACGAATGATATTTTTATTATTGACATTCTATAACCGGTGCTTTGTTTTATATCCGTTAGTTAAAAAATTTATATCTCACTGTGTCATTTGTGTTACTTTAAAACGGACTTTACTGTACATAGTAATAAAGTTGTGTTTTAACAACTTAATTTATCAAACAATAGTACATATGTGCCTAAGTAGATATCGTTATCATTATAGTTATAAAGAAAGTATTTCTTCGAATCACTATAAACTAACCTTGTAAACTCTATGACTAAATAATATATGAACTCTACCAAACAAAAGCCAATGTTATGTTCTTGTTTAACTGTCAATAGCAACAAGTAGCTAAATTTACCGTGATATTCATCGTTCCGTTTATCCATCATGACTACGAGTAACTCTACATTCTTCTTTTTTTATTCTTTTTCTATTCTATTTCTTAGTCTTATTTCTTTGAATATCTTTTAACATTTTATTTTAGATGTTTACGAATAATCAGATACAAAATATCTATCGTTATTTATCGCTATATAATGGAACGTTAAAATTAGGTGTAAATAGTATCAATATTTTGTACCTACATGTGGTAGCCGCTATCGATCGGTTCGAATTTTGTGATAGAATACAGTTAATTATGAATTATATTTATATTCATCCTGAAGGGAAAACGGGACCTTTTTATCGTATATACCCGTTTTTCCCCAGTATATTAGCTTCAATTGTACCAATTTTCATCTTTATTGCTAGTAAAAGTGTGATAAATATACAAAATGTTGGAAAAAACATTATTGGTAAAAAAAGTGTACAAAGGTTAACTTATCCCTATGACAGAGATCTCTGCCATCTCTTATGTTATTTTTTTTATGTTTTCACTAGATTTTACCCGCAAATTCGTCTGCGTGGACTTGATATATTGACAATAGGTTTCTCAATTCCTTGATTTCACTGTTGATAAGACAGGATTTTTATAGTTTCTATTTAATTCCTAGAATGTTTCTCACATTTATTAACTTTTTAAACCTTAGATTATAGCTATCGTAGACTTTCTGTATCAGTCTCCCTTTAACAGTGTTCTTAAACTGCTGTAATGGCAAAGCTAAAATTTATTGCGGAAGTTTATTATAGAATCTTATACCCAAACCCACAAACGACTTATGTACTTTTGCAAAGCAGGGGCCGCAAGCTTATGTCGGTTCCTACTTTGTCTATTATATACATCACCTATCGATCTATAACTCTTTAGGTATAATATCTGGGTGACCGAGCTTCGCTCGGTAATTTTTTACAAAAAAAAACTTTAAAAAAAGAAAAAAACAATTATTTAGTTGGGATCGATCCTTGGTACTCACATCTCTCGAGGCAGCCCGCTAACCGAATAAGCTACGTCGACTTGACAGTTAATGGCGAAAATTCAGTTCAATATAAATGTTAGTGTTTTTAATGCCCAAAAATAGGGATAAAACAATATTTTTTTTACATAAAACCTAGCTAGATCAATTTTTCTCCCCTAAAACCTCCTACATGCTGAATTTCAGGAAAATCGTTGGAGCCGTTTCCGAGATTCGGAAAATATATATATATATATATACAAGATTAACTCATTTAAATATTAAGATTTTATGTACAAAATTTTTATTGCTAATAATATACTATGATAAATGATACAAACTGATGAATACAGTCAAAGATTATAACTAAAATCGACCTATAACCTTTTCATAAAGTTATTTTAGAGGTCTTAAAGAATTCGTAGGAGCTCAAAACTAGTGGGCGTTTATTCGGAGTAACTCAACATTTATTGTTATATATTGCTTATAAAACTTATATTAATCATCCTCCTGCCCTTATCCCACTCTAAGAGGGGTCAGTACATGTTATAACATGTCGCATGATGTAGCTACGTTACGACCGGCCGTCTGCCTGACGTCAACTTATCTTACTTAAATGCCACATATGGCTCTATATTGTATTTTTTATTATACAGACTATGTGAAATAGCTACTTTTTAAACAAATAATGGCTCATATAATATACTAGCAATACTGGCGGCTCCGCTTGCGTGGCAAGATTAAAACCGTAATATAGTATTTTTATAACCGTAAAAATTGTTAAAGTGGGTTAACCTTAAAAGCTAGACATATGCTATCGCGGACTTTTATGTAGAACTTTTAAAGGGGAACAATTTTGTGATACATGATTTTTGAATAACTATCACCGTTTACTCAGCGCAAAGAAAGCTTTAAATTTTGCTATTTTCTTACTATATTTTATTTCTGTTCCTCTCCTATTCATCTTAGCGTGATGTCATATAGCCTATAGCCTTCCTCGATAAGTGGACTATCTTATACTGAAATATTTTTTTTAATAGTTCCTGAGATTAGCGCGTTCAAACAAACAAACTGTTCAGCTTTATATATTAGTATTTAGTACAGATAGCTTTTATAATAGTGCAATTATTACCTATTTGACAGGCTTAAACTGTGATCCGGCGATGGCATCGTGTGACTCTTTCGAGGGGGTCACGGGTTTAAATCCAAAGTAAGCACCAATGAGTTTTTCTGTTAAAACTTAGGTATGTATAACCTTTATTGTGTAATTTATTACACGCTTTTCGGTGAAAGAACATCGCGAGGAAACTTACATATTTCTGGAGATTTCTGTCAGCGTTGTTGTCGCCATTGGCTTCCGCTTTGTATTTTATAGCAACACAATCATGAAACAAGAGTATTGCGCCCTATTGGTATTTATTATATATCTGTACAAAAAGTAATGCATTTAATTTTCTAATGGCCACACTAAATTAAGTATATAAAAGCAGCGTGCGCCATATTTAGTTCTCTTACTTCGTTCACCGCTGTGCTAGGAGAAGAACACGTTACTGTCTAGGGCAGTGTTTCCCGACCTTTTTTGGTCCATGCCCCACTTTAAAAATTATTTTGCCCCCTTAAGTAACATACATTTTTTTTTTTGTTATATTTGGTACCGAAATCTAGCATTGCACTTAAATGGCCCAGAGCGAAAGGCTTAAACTCGTGTCGAGTTGTCCCCCCCTTAACCATTAAATTGCCCCCTGTGGGTCGTGGGCCCCACGTTGGGAAACACTGGTCTAGGGTATAAGATATTTTAAATATACTTTTGTTTCTTCGACCCTACAATTTAAATGTGTGTTTTATTTTATTGCGTCAGCTCTGCATATTCCAACTATGTATACGCCAACGCCCTTTTTTATTGAAATGTAGCCAACACTGTGCCGTTGTTGTTTCCGGTGTCTTCCTATTGATAAAACGTTTCAGTGACAGTCAGTCTTGAGTCTTGTTCGTCATTCAAGGGAAGTGCATTTCGGAACGGGAATTGTAGTATTCCTGTATGTGAGCTGCATATCTATGCCCCACTACCCAATTATTCTTTCGGGTTTTTTAAAGTTTCTTTTGTTTTATTTTGTAAAAAATTAAAAAAGGCTCGGTCAGCCAGGTATTAAGTATCCATTGTGCTAAATTTGATTATTATTGCTCCATAAAATTAGCTAAAAACTATAATAGACAGATGGCTGGATACACTTTCGCATTTATATTCTTAGCTCAAAGATTTGTTGGAAACGAGCCTTACATACATCCTCCTGCCCTCATCCCACTCTAAGTGGGGTCAGCACATGTTATAAACATGTTGTCACATGATTTGGCTACGTATTTTACGACCGGCCGCCTGCCTGACGTTAACTTACTATAGTCGCCTTTTACGACACCTCGGTAAGAAATAAGGGTAGTCTATTCTACTCAACCGAATATAACATGGTGGGTCGTTTACTTTAGTCGCCCTTTACGACACCTCGGTAAGAAATAAGGGTGGTCTATTCTACTCAACCGGATATAACATGGTGGGTCGTTTACTTTAGTCGCCCTTTACGACACCTCAGTAAGAAATAAGGGTGGTCTATTCTACTCAACCGGATATAACATGGTGGGTCACTTACTTTAGTCGCCCTTTACGACACCTCGGTAAGAAATAAGGCTATTCTACTCAGCCGTATATCACACGGCGGGTCAACTTATCTTAGTCGCCTTTTACGACATCTCGTTAAGAAATGAGAGTGATCTATTTTACTCAGCCGGATACCACGTCGTGGGTCAACTTACTTTAATCGCCTTTAACGAGACCTTGGTAAGAAAAGAGGGTGATCTATTTTACTCAGCCGAATATCACACGGCGGGTCGACTTACTTTAGTCGCCTTTTACGACATCTCGATAAAAAATGAGGGCGGTCTATTCTACTCAACCGGATAACACATGGCGGGTCGACTTACCTTAGTCGTCTTTTATGATACCTCGGTAAGACAGAGGGCGGTTAATTCTACTCATCCGGATACCACACAGCTAATACTATATGTTTCATATATATACCTACTGTTACAACATGTTTCTAATACAACCTCCTTCATAGAGTTGGCGATTAATATGAAAAAGCATTGTGGCTGTCATATTTTTATGTGTCATTGAGTTGTTGAGAAAGAGTGGATGGGTTGACTTTGGGACGATTGCTTTTTATTTATTGAATAGGAATAAAGGAGAAATATCGTCGTTTGGTATAATATATCTTAAAAAATATTGTTCCAGAATCATCGATGGTCATCTGGCTTTTTGGATTTCGACATGCAATATGTTCTACATTACTGTAGCGGAATATAGTTATAATGTTATTCAAATATTAAAATTATTTTTACTAATAAGCTTAAATGTAAATGGTGCCAGAAATAAAACTTTTCTAATATCTTTATTTATTTATTTCATTGTGATTGTTTTTGAAATGGATAACTAATAATATGTAGGCTCTTGATTTTAAAGGCCACATATAAGCTAAGAGCATTAATAAATGACCATGCACTAATAGTTGACCGTTTTGTATGAAATTATAATATTAAGCGTCTTGTTTGTTGTTGCTAATAAAAAATAAATTTGCAAAATCAATGTCTTACAATTTTTTTCCCGAATTGAAATTTTAAATTGCTATCGTGAGTTAATTATAAGAGATTTTTGAATAACTTTCACCGTTTACTTAACGCACGCAAGGACAGCTTTAAATTTTGCCGTTTTCTTAATATTTTTTATTGCCGCTCCTCTCCTATTCATCTCAGCGTGTTATACAGCCTATAGCCTTCCTTGATAAATGTAATAGCTTACACTGAAATAATTTTTCAAATCGGCCCATTAGTTCCTGAGATTACCGCGACCAAACAAACAAACTAACTCTCTAGCTTTATGTATTAATATAGACAGATTATAGCCTCTTAGGAAAGCTGGACCTGGGCAGGTGAGGTTGACAATTGAAACTGAAAAAAATGAATGAATCTGTCTATCTGTTATGCTATTAGGGGTTATTCCGTAGAGCAGATTAAAATAATTTATACTCAATACAGTTACATCAAGCTGTGATGGCGCAGCGGTGCAACCGTGTGAATCTCTAGAGACGATCATGGGTTCAAACCCGGGCTGACACCAATGAGTTTTTCTATTAAAACTTATGTGTCTAATTGACAATTGCAATTTATCACACGCTTTTCGGTGAAGGAAAACATCGTGAGGAAACCTGCATATCTCTAGAGAATTCTGGGGATATGTGTAACCTACCAATCCGCATTGGAGCAGCGAGGTAGGTCTTAGCTCCAATCCTTCTTTCCAAAAATGGAGAGAGGAGGCCTATGCCCAGCAGTGGGATAGTAACAGGCCGTTACTTACTTACTTACTTACTTACAGTTACATCATCCTCCAGCCCTTATCCCACTCTAAGTGGGGCCGATACAACATGTTAACACAGCCGCCTGCTTTTTCAATTTAACTTAGTCGTATTTTACGACACCTCGGTAAAAAATAAGTGGTCTATTCTACCCAACTGGATACCACACGATAGGTCAACTTACCTTAGTCACCTTTTGCGACTCTTCGGTAAGAAATCAGGTGGTCTATTCTACTCAGCCGGATACCACACGGCGGGTCGACTTACCTTAGTCTTCTTATATCACACCTCGATAAGGAATGAGGGTAGTCTATTCTACTCAGTCGATATTACACGGCATATGCTCAATATATTAACATTATAAAAAAACATTCTTATAAAACAAATTGCCCCGCTGTCTGTCTGTTCGCGATTAACTCAAAAACTACTGAACGGCAATTCTGTCTCATAGAGACAGGCAATAGGAAATTTGAGGTGTATAATTTGTTAAGGTGAACTGAATGCAACACACTTGCTTACCTAAAGCATTTCATACTTAAGCTATTCTACCAAGCAACCAGCAACCGAGAAAAATAGGGGTTTTTACGTTTTTAAACTTTATCACACGTTACGATCTAGACAAATTTTTTAGACTAAAATTTGTTAGCAAAAGAGTAAGCAAAGGACGCTATCTACAGGGTGTTTGGAAGGTCGATGCAAAGCTGCAAACAGGAGCTAGTATAGACTATTTAGAACCATTTAAACTGAACTTATGTTAGGCGAAGTGCGACTATTTTTTTTTTATAAAATTTTAAAGATTTTTGAAGAAAAATCCGAAGTTATGTCATTATTTGCTAATAATCGGCCATTTTGAAGCCAAAGTCAATTATTTTTTATTTTATTTTATTAAACTAATGTGTAAACAGTGTAATAAAACATGATTAAGGTATCTGTGTTAAGAGATATTTTTTTTACAGATATTTGAAGTCAATCATTTCTTTTAAGATCAGAGAAAGCTGATTTTTGATGGCATTTAAAAAAAAAATAGATTGTGCTTTTTTAGTTCAAACATTTTATTAAATATGCCTGGTCATTGTTCTTTATTTTGAGGTATCAACTATGCGGATAGCCCGCAAATTATTGAAATTAAGATCTACAAACTAAATTGCGAGAGAAAATTAAAATTTATAGGCGAAGTAATTAAAACAAAATTTTAATGAAAGTCATTTATTTTTCGTGTTCAAAATGTCCGCCGCGGTTTCTAACACAAGCACGGGCCCGACTTCTCACTTCTGTTGTCGTTATCTTTAACTTCATTTCCACTTTCATCGTCGCGAACGCTGAATTAATTCTGTCAATTAATTCTTCTTTTGTGTTTATTTCCACATTTGTGTATACTAGCTCCTTAGCCCGACCCCACACGTAAAAGTCAAGCGGAGTCAGGTCAGGTGAACCACGCCCGTTCATGTATGGCAAAGCAGACGGCAATGGTTCTTTAGCACGAAGGATGTACCAAGAACGCTATCCTAATCGCAGAGTACCGAATGTGAGAGTATTTTACAACACATTTCGTCGGCTTGCTGAAGATGGGATACACCGTGTGGAACCTGGAGTCAATGCAGGTAGACATAGTACTGATATTGAGGACGATATTTTGGCGGCGTTTCAAGATGGTTGTCCAGCGCATTGGACATTAAATGTACGGGAGCAGTTAAACAATTGTTTCCCCAATAGCTGGATCGGCAGAGATGGGCCCATCCCTTGGCCCGCCCGTTCACCTGACCTGACTCCGCTTGACTTTTACGTGTGGGGTCGGGCTAAGGAGCTAGTATACACAAATGTGGAAATAAACACAAAAGAAGAATTAATTGACAGAATTAATTCAGCGTTCGCGACGATGAAAGTGGAAATGAAGTTAAAGATAACGACAACAGAAGTGAGAAGTCGGGCCCGTGCTTGTGTTAGAAACCGCGGCGGACATTTTGAACACGAAAAATAAATGACTTTCATTAAAATTTTGTTTTAATTACTTCGCCTATAAATTTTAATTTTCTCTCGCAATTTAGTTTGTAGATCTTAATTTCAATAATTTGCGGGCTATCCGCATAGTTGATACCTCAAAATAAAGAACAATGACCAGGCATATTTAATAAAATGTTTGAACTAAAAAAGCACAATCTATTTTTTTTTTAAATGCCATCAAAAATCAGCTTTCTCTGATCTTAAAAGAAATGATTGACTTCAAATATCTGTAAAAAAAATATCTCTTAACACAGATACCTTAATCATGTTTTATTACACTGTTTACACATTAGTTTAATAAAATAAAATAAAAAATAATTGACTTTGGCTTCAAAATGGCCGATTATTAGCAAATAATGACATAACTTCGGATTTTTCTTCAAAAATCTTTAAAATTTTATAAAAAAAAAATAGTCGCACTTCGCCTAACATAAGTTCAGTTTAAATGGTTCTAAATAGTCTATACTAGCTCCTGTTTGCAGCTTTGCATCGACCTTCCAAACACCCTGTATATTTAATTTCCCCAGATACCTAAGTTCTACAAATATGAAATCATTTATGCCCTTTTCATAAAATAAAAATATCGTAAAATCATAATATATTTGTTTAACAAAAATTCTTAAATTTGCCTATCTAGTATCTACTATGTGTAATTGTGGTATCTATTTAATTTACAATAAAAATTTTAATTTAGTTCGAAATACTAAACTGTGTTAACTGTGCATACTACCGCCATCTAGCGCCTAGAAGAATTCTAATTGAATCATTTAAAAAAAAAAAAAGGAAAAGTAACAAGCCCCTACTATCTATTTAATTTACAATGAAAATTTAGTTCAAAATACTAAATTGTGTTAACTGTGCATACTACCGCAATCTAGCGCCTAGAAGAGTTCTAATTGAATCATTAAAAAAAAAAGAAAAAGTAAGAAGCCCCTATCACTTATATTATTTTTCCACGGTTTCAACTGACAAAATGATAAACTTATACATATATGATGATTTGTCGTTGTTAAATGTTTATATTAAGCGACATCTATGGTAATTTAGCTAAATACGTATTAGTAATGACATCTTACGATACATAAGTACAACTTATGTTAAGTGTAATATCTTTCTTAAATTATCATAGGATTTGAATACTTAGTTAAAAATATAGAAATAGAAGAAATTTTATGAAGTACATACGTTCTCGATACAAAAAAATAAAATCTATACAACTGACGCTTACAGCTTAAAGCAACAAATTATTCACTGGTCACACTTTCAGGAAGCTGGTCACATTCTCGCTGTCTCCGATTCAGCAAGTATGTAAATGTCATTTTTTATAACTAATTTATAAGATCTCTTTGCATTATTTACCGCGCGCGTTAATTTTCTAAGACGTTCTATCGCTAAAAACATTTATATCATTATAAAATCCGCTATGACTGACTCCTGCGGTTATAACCTCGTCGTTTACATCACGTAACATCTAGAGGCTCCGATGGTTAGGAAAACGATGGTGCTGAGCACGGAGTGGGCGCAGGTGGAAGTGGTTGAGCTCACGAACGACGGCAACGGCTTAGGCTTCAACTTGGTCGGCGGCCGAAGCACCGGCGTAGTGATAAAGTACGTTCTGCCCGGTGGAATAGCCGACAAGGATGGCCGGTTGCAGAGCGGCGATCACGTTCTGCAGGTCGGATCGGTGAATTTGCGCGGGTTCACGTCGGAACAAGTGGCTGCTGTGCTGCGACAAACCGGGCCCACTGTTCGCTTGCTGGTGGCGCGGCCAGCGGATCCTGCTGCCGCTCTCCGGGCGCCTATACCTGGCACCGCCCTCGTGCCCACCAAACTGCTCGCGGACCCTGAACTTCTCGACAGACATCTCATAGAAACTGGGTATGGAGCGGTGTATGACTTATCACAGTGCTACAGTGACTATATTAATGGACAAAATAGTGATGTGGAGAATTTGGTAGCTACCGTCAGCATTATTGCTGATAATCCTCAACAGATCCCGGATCACCCTATTATAGCTAATGCAGTGTCTCCCACAATAACTATTACTGTTCCTGTTGAACTACCTCCATTGCCAGAGGTAGAAATTGTCCATGTTGATTTGAATAAAAATGTTTATGGTTTAGGTATAACTGTGGCTGGTTATGTTTGTGAGAAAGAAGAGTTGTCGGGTATATTTGTAAAAAGTATTATAGAGGGCAGTAGTGCGGAGCAGAGCGGAAAGATTAGAATAAATGATAGAATAATTGAAGTGGATGGTGTGTCTCTAGCTGAAAAAAGTAATCCTCAGGCTGTGGAAATTCTCAGGAACACTGGTATATCTGTACATTTAGTTTTAGAGAGATACTTGAGAGGTCCAAAGTTTGAGCACCTTCAACTAGCTATATTCAATGATGAGAGACCAACTTCACCTTCACCCACGACCACAACTCTCACCTGGTTCCCAGTGCCTTCCCAAGCTGATAATAGTATAACAGAAATAGAACCCGAACCTGAGTCCAATACAACAATTGATTCAAATGTTTTAGAGGTTTGTGAAGATGAAGTAAATGAACCAACTCAAGAGGAACTAGATAAAAGATTTGATGCAATATTAGCTATAGACAAAGAAGAAATCAAGAAGCAGTGGGTAACTGAGATTGGGCCTGACAAAGAGATTCTAGTAGCTGATGTCCAAAAGCTTTCAGGTCTAGGAATCAGTCTAGAAGGTACTGTTGATGTGGAAGGAGGACAGGAAGTTCGACCTCATCACTACATAAGATCTGTTCTTCCAGAGGGCCCGGTAGGCATGCAAGGTATGCTAACAGCTGGTGATGAGCTGTTAGAAGCAAATGAGTATAGATTGCATGGTTTAACTCATACTGAAGTAGTTAATATTTTGAAACAGTTACCGAATAGAGTGCGCTTGGTTTGTGCTCGTAGCAGCACAGACAGTGGGCCTCGACCTGTGATAAACTTAGCACAAGATCGAGAAGGATTTGAAGCTCGAAAAATTATATCAGGCAGCTTGAATAACCTGACGACTATAATAAAAGCTCAGTCTGATACATCAATAAATACTTCCAGCACTGCAACGTTAACAAACCACTCGGAGCATTCTAAAAAATCACGTTCACTTGAATGTGTTTCAGGTTTAGCCATGTGGCAGAGTAAAGAGGACATTGTTGAATTAGTGAAAGGTGACCAGGGCCTGGGTTTTTCAATTCTGGACTATCAGGATCCGATAGATCCCAACGGTACTGTCATAGTCATCAGAAGCTTAGTGCCTGGTGGTATAGCTGAAAAGAACGGTGACATATCACCAGGAGACAGAGTGATGTCAGTTAATGGTGCTAGTATTAAGAATGCAACCCTAGATCAAGCTGTTCAAGCTTTAAAAGGTGCACCGAGAGGGGTCGTTAGAGTGGGAATAGCACGACCACTCCCATCTAATGAATCGACAAAATCAAAAAGTGCATCAACACTAAATACTAAACTGAGTTAATCTTAGTATTATTACTATACCTACTGTGTTAAGACTAGTCAAAGTTAAAACCATATCTGTTTTACGCTTAATTAAGCAAGTGAGTTTCACTAAGCGTTTTCAACGTAACTATGAAACTCTAGATGTAGTGAAGCCTAACTTTTACACTATGTTAATTTTTAGAAAGGGGCTATTGCACCATGTGAATTAAGTAGATTATTAGTTTAGGATATGTATAATTAAGTGGCTCACAATCTGTAATACAATAATACCTTACGCTTTATTAGATAATTATCTGTATATTAACTCACATCATTTTGTAATGCACATTTTAAAATGCATTTATGAATAATTATATGTTGTAGACAATTAAGTGCATTCTTTAAATTATGGTAACTCTTCACTAGTAACTCACTCTCTGCTCACAAAATGTTAAAGTACAGGGTTGCTATGAACATATCATGAGGTTATAAGCAAAGATATTTTACAAAATATGATCTGATAGGTTGTTTCAAGTTAACAAGTAAAAGTCATAGATGTAAATTTGAAACTTTAGTTATTATAATATTATTTATCTTTATTATTATATCAACATATAATAATGCAGTTGGAAGAATTGATAGCTGGTACTCAGTGAAATTCAAACAATAATTTATAATTATTAATTTTTATAAACAACTTTGAATATTTATTGGTCAAATGACAAATAAAGAAAGTCGACTAATAAACCAGAACTGTACATTCTTATTGGTTTAATAAATATATTAAAACATGGAATTATTCCTTTGCTTTAACCTAAGACTTATATGTTATGGTACTATAGTGTTCAAAAATAATTTAAATGTTTGTAAAATAACTTGCTTAAACCAATACTACTGTTTACCCTGATTAATTTTAACAACATACTTTTGGGTTGGAGTGATGTATAATTTTTTATTTCTTATACAGTTTAACTATAGCTGGGTTTCCAGGGTAAAAAAATCAATTTTTTGCATAAAAATAAAAAAATTAAATTGATGATCTCTATCTATATGTCTATTGATATATATCTATGGTCGATAAAAAAAATTGTTATCAATTATACTTTAAATTTGTTTTTGTTTTGGTTTATGGCTTTGATTTACTCTCCATTATTAATAAATCAATGTAAATTTTTTCCTTTTACATATGTGGGAGTATTTAATATTTTCTTAAATTTGACTAACAGCTGCTAATCTAGTCCTTTAAGACATTTCATATTATTTTAGTAAAAAATTGTTTTATGTTTTTTGTATTTTTATATGTATTTGTTATTTTGTATGTATCGACAGCACTGAACTACACAAGGAAGCATTATATCTGTCAAATGTTAAACCATTTAAGTGAAGTGAGCATTCAGGCTTATTCTGTCGCTGTATTTTGTATATTTATAATAATCATTATTTTTAAACAAAACTAAAAGTTAGAATTTAAAAATGTTAAATTCGTTAGTATTCGCTTATTTTTTTTTTAAATCTGTTATCAAAAAAGATTATGATAATCTTTTGGTTATTGGATTTTTTTGCAGTGTTATTTTAAGTGAAAACTCTGGATCAACCCAGCACAGACCATATTTACAGTTCCCATTAAATAATGTGATATAACCTATATCCCTATTAACAATTCATATTTCATTAAATAGATATAAATATTAGACCTCATTATTCCTAAAAAATAAAAGGTCTATAACTATTTTCAAGTTGAATTTTAATTCTTGCTGAGAGCTCTAAGCCTCAACGTAATTTTCTTCTTTCTAAGCTAAGCAAAGCTTGTTAATCAGTCAATGTTTGTTGAATTCTGTTTCGAAATTTAAATGCCTAACATCAATTGTTAAATATATTTTAAAAAGAGTAATTTAAATTACTATAAAATTAAAATATCATAGTTGCTACAAAAATTTAACTTTTATAATTTATATAATTCATATTTATTTAACAAACCGGCATTATACTTTTGGCGCGAAAGTTAAAAACAAGCATCGTGCAAGGCCATTTTTTTTCATAGACAAGAGAACGGAAATTATTTGTAAAGTGGTCATATTTTATTGACACATTTTGAACGACTGATCGTTTAATCTTCGTTAATTTATCAGCAGACTAACAAATAAATAGTTTTTTAAATAACGTTATTAGAACTTTAGTTTTTTATGAATAAGAGGTATATGATATACACGAATCTTGTAGATTTTAACCTAAGGGATCAATTAAATAATCTTTATGTAAATAAACGATTTTTAAATTCATACGATGTACAAAATTTGTAACTATATGGCATTCGAACTCGTCGAAAATAATATAAACCTATTAAACTAAACTTAATATTGTAGTCAAATACCATATAGTAATAGCCACCTTAGTTGTT